>JAZAYU010000047.1:2704147-3341972 GCA_038501625.1 Corbicula japonica
GCAATAAGATCATACTTGTTTATACAAACGGAGTGTCACAGGATTGTCTACTTAACCATTTATCAGTTATAGGGTGTATTATATTTTGAAGTCAATTTCATTTTGATTTGTATTTATATTAAGTGATTCTTTTGTATTATGCAGAAGATTCGAACACGTTTTGAATGTATATATACACATAAGGCTATTTGTTTGGGTTTTCCTGCTTTAAAAATATACAAACTGTTGTATCATTTTCTTGTTTGCTTTGCAGAGGTTTTACAAGATGCCCTTTAAGGGTGTGTGAAGTTTCGTCAAAATAGCCCCAATTCATTTGAAAATTATTAAAAAATAATTCCCCCCAAAATATTAAAATCATGTTTATTTAGACGACTTATTTACACAACCCTGAAACAATATATATTTAAGTACGAAATGCACATCAGCTTATGATAAAACTAAGCATATACAATTTCAAGTACAAAAAGTTAAAAGCCACTTAATCGAGAGAGGTAAATGAAGAAAATCAATATATACATCAGCTATAAAAATTAATGGGACTTTAAAGATAAAGTATTCAAAATAAATTTATTTCGTCAAATGTTTCTTGATGAAATCAATACAATATAATCAACTCCATTGAACCATTTGACGTATGTCTGTCTTAGGTTCTTGGAGAAAAAATATCTGGTCTCAAGGTTATAAAACTGAGAATAGAAACCAGTCTCAAATCTCAAGCATCTGACTATTGACTTAGTCCGGGAAATACTTTGCACACAAATCGTTCGACCAATCAAAACGCTCTTAACAAAAGCGTCGGGGATTTCCGGAAGTCCCACGGAGGAGAAGAATCTATGAAAAAATAACCTGCATTTCGGAGGCCGTTTTTTTGTTGAATATTTAGCGTATTTCGAGCTTTTGGTGAGACTTTATGACATTTAATGTTAGATCAGACCCTATTGCGTTGAACCAAACAGCTGTCAGTTTGTAACTCTCCGTATTGTAGGAAAAACAGACTCTCGAACGGGGGTAGGGTCTGGAGCCGTTCCTGACCATTATTCAATTATATACATTGAATAAACATTTTATAAACTACGATTTTGACTGTGTATGTAGAATGGAATGATATTAGTGACTTGACACCATGTTTACAAAGAAAAACAAAGGCGTATTAGTAAGGGTTGGCAGGGGGTGGGGCGGCTGGTCAAGCGCCAGTGCTCATGACATAAGGAACATATGAAAATAGCATATATTGTAAACATAAAAATAGCATATATTGTCAACATATACCATTGATAACCAATTAGGGATTTGAGTGAGTGAAGAAGATTATGTCTTGCTTTCTCACCGCTCTAGACGCATTTTTGATTCAGCGCATATTTATAATTACTAGGGATGGCAATTTTCACCTTCTTTTACCATTCGAATGTTCGAATCAGTTTGCATTCGAACGTTCGAATTATTCACAAATCATATAAACCATGAAACATGTCTTTATTAGTAATTACTGCAACAGGATCGTAAGAAAGTGAAATATGCATTTTAAGAATGGCCACATCCAGAGAAAACAGCTTCTTTAGATGCGTTCGAGCGACATGTATTGCAAAACATGTTTATTGGTTTATCTGACAGTGTGTTTTCTGACGTCTCGCTTTTGTTTATTTAATTGCACAAGAGATCTTTGTTACACATATTCAGGGCTGAAAGTTTCCTTAAAACCAGTCACAAGTTTCAAGCATCTTATTGGCTAAAATGGGGACTTGTCGCCATTTCAGCCAATCGAATGGTTTGGATTTGAGATTGGTTTCCATTCTCCGTTTTATAACCTTGGGATCAGAGCACACATTTGAGGCGACAGAGGTTGAAACGGGAACAAACAATAAATCTTGACACAGAAGATGGACATAAGCTTTAAATGTGGTGTTTATGAGTGGCTGTTTAATGACATGACGTACATTCACTAAATGACAGGTAGGTACTACATTTGGATAAAAAGCAGTGCAGCCAAACAAATTGCGTCTATGTGAAATACAAATCTTGCGAGTTTGAGCTGTATTGAGCTGTTATTACTTTAATTCATACTAACATGAACAAGTTGATACTAACAGTGGTAAGTATTATGTTACTTTTATTGATTTAATTTTTTTGAAGGTAAAAATAGAATTTTTAAACTTTCTTTAAATGACTAATTTCGAACTGGTTGATTCTGTTGAACGTATAATCAGTACATGTGTGCACATAGAAAGTCAAAGTGATAATAAAGGCGGTACGTTTACTTAAAAGTATTTTCTGGACGAATTATGGGTCATGTATTATGTTTATTATTAACTATTAATAGAGGATGTTTAATATGTACAATTAGTTTGACCCAAGAGAGAAAAGAGGGTTACTGAAAAAGTTCAGGAAAGATGTTGTTTTGGTAAATACATGGTAAATACATGTTTTTTGTTACTTAGTATTCAAAGTTATTGTTTTAGAAATGAAATGTAATGTTATAAACGTTTTTATGGGTAGAAACCTTAGTTTTTGAAGTGAAATTGTTGAGTGAATTTGACGAGGTAGAAGAACTTTTTGAACATCCCTTTCATTAAGTTATGTTTGACTGCTCTCCCCTTTCAGTAAATTATGTTTGATTTTTCTCCCTTTGCATGTAAATATTGTATAGGAAGGATTCACAGGTAAAAATAGATTCACTGATAAGATTATTGACCTAAGCAACCTTGTTAGCTGTACAAATTTTTGTATGACTTGCATTCAGTTTACTAAAAATTAGCTTGTGTTGATGCATGATCTGAAACCAAAATCTTTATACCCACAAATGAACACAAGTTCAAAAAGTGGATAAGTGCATGTGGTCAGCTGTATTTCATTATTGACAAAGCAAAAAAAAAAATTTAAAGTGGACATGCAAATTCAGTTGATATTTTGTTGGAGGAAAAGGACCTACAGAAAGAAATCCATACCCTATTCGAGCCTCTTATATTCCGCTTTAGGTATAGAAAATTAAGTCAATCTTTTAGCTGTAGACATTTTTTGCATGGCAGAATAGTAATTTTCGGGGAGAAGAATTAATATAAGCTATCATATGATAGCTTGTTTTCTCATCCTCTCAAATATACTTGTATTGTCTTGCTCTGTTATACATCGATGTATATGTATAATTTGAAATAAATACTATTTAAACCAATAGTAATTTTGAGGCATATATATAACTTTTCTCTTTTGAATTATGGTACTATAAATTTGGAACCGTTTGCCCTAATCAATTAATAATACATAATATCCTTCTCGTCCCCAGCATCAATACCTGCCTTGCATCTAAAACACAATTACAACAACAACAAAAACAATACATTTAATTTCCACATTTGATAAAATATACTTAATGACAATGAACAACAGGAAACAGATTGAACCAATTAATTGTCACATTTAGCAAAAAGTGTTTTTTTTTATTTTCGGGGTACAGTTTTTATTACGCAATAACTTTTTTATTATTAATAAATTTTCATAATTTTGGTATCTAAATTACTGCAATGCATTCGGTATTATGAAACTGTGAAAATGTTGATAATATGTATATTTCCTTGTCAAAATGCAATTATCCCCACCATCCTTTTTAATGTCCTTAAGTATATTAACATAATTACTGGCAAGAATACCTACATGCATAATTAGCCATATTAATTTTACAATATCTTTAACTTAAATATACAGACAAGATTAGTCATGATACACCATAAAGATACTGAAACTGCACCTGTTTCTGACCACCTCCAGCTCAAGATTATATAATGCATGCTTTAACTGCTTGATATGAAAATACTATGAGAATTTCTATGAATCTTTTCAATTAATGCTTGCCTTTTCCCTGACAAATATAAACCTTGACACTTTTATCTAAGTTTCAGTTAAACATTTCAATGCTCAAGTTATGTCAGATGAGCGAAACTTACTTCAAGGTTCAGAATTTTCTGTTAAATTTACAGCAAATATCTTATCACAAGGAACCATTGTTTACACTGTGGATTGCATAAAACACCTTTTTACTTTGTATCATTTAATATTGCAACATCTATTTACATGTACGTCAGAAGTTCTCATGTCTATGTTTTGTGAAATCTAGTCTAACTAAATGTTTTTAATATATTGCTTAACTTATGCGGACAATATCCACTTCCCTCTAGCCAGGGATCTTTCATCCATGCTGATATTCTTGAAGATATCATAATCACATCATTGCCAGTCACATGTGATATTCAATAAAATTTACTACTTATATAACTAGTTATACTTGATGTCTATTTCATATCATAGGTCAAACAACTATTCACTTCATATCTACAATCAATTCAATCCACAACTTGGCTCCAGGACATTACATCATTAGCATGAATGTCGTCCACATATAACACGTGTGTGTTATACTTTTCTTGTTAATTTTAAAGTTTGAAATTACAAAGTCGATCGCTAAACTGAACTTACACCATTTCTTTAAAAATAAACATTTGTACAGAGTTTATCCGCTTGAGGAATGTGGAATGACGAGGTAGTTTTGAACGATGTTCAACGAAATGGTTTCCGGTAACGGATGTCGAGATTTGTTGTCGTCTCCAACTGTTTACTTGTGTAGCTATTGAGTTGGCGAGGTTGCCTGTACATGTAGTACGCATGCTTTTATTACTTTGCCTTAATCAGTGCTTAAAAGTTCCGTCCTTTGAAGTCCGTTGTACTTATGTACTAGATCAATAGTACTTCTAAGATGTCTTTTGTTTTAATATTTTGGCCAGTTTAAAGATGGGTGGTTTCAATGTCCCAGCAAATATAGTTGGGGATATTGTTCAATCACCCCGAGGATATATTTCCTGCTTTTTTAAATTTTGCCTTTGGCATTGTCTGTGATATGCAGGATTTATATTCTCAGATCCCCTGTAAAAATTCTATTCTGTTTAGTTGTTTTCTCGTTTAGGGCTAAAACCCATTCTTTCATTTGGGGACCATACGCCGCTGACCATAGATGGTTTTAATCTGAAAACACCGCATTGAAGATTCCATGTTAACCATCAAGTGCATTTTATCGTTTGGGATGGATCAAATTGTACTATTTATTGGTGTAATACGGAGTTGCACCCGGGGCTATGCGGCATGAGCAGTAATATGCATTTCCATTTATGTCTATGAACAGGCTCAATCAAACCAAGCCTGCAATATTTTTATATTTTTCATGTTTGGTGACTTTCAAAGTTCCCTTTTATCTATTTTAACTGTTTATTTAAATACTCAATCAGGTCGAGTACGAGCTTTTTCTTGAGGTTGATTGCAGTCAAACCTCCCTGTTTGCATTACTTTTTTCATAATTACTGTAGTGTTGTGTTGCAATGCTGCGGCTGTGTTGAACCGAAATTTTCTCACAAACGAAATCGTCACACGTGTGAAAAATTCGTACGAGTTCTTCACATACGTGTGAAAATTTCGTACGAAAATGGCCAAAAATGTGCTGTGAAAATTTCGAGGCCTATTTTTTTTAACCACCACTAGGTATCAACGAATTTTTCACATAATTATGTGACACATTCCTACGTCTTGCACACATGATTATGTTATGAAGTTAAATCCTGAAAACTATAATTATTACTGATAGCTCTTATGGATTTACATGATTTCTCAGCGTTTGAAAATATCTATAGCTCCTCGGTATCGTGCATTTTTGATGCATGGAATCGCTCCTTTGCTCGGGAAAGCATAATTTCAACAAGATGCAACAATAAAGGATCTATAAGTCGTATTGCATTATATAGGAAGTCAGTATAGATATTTTCCTAGTTCAATCATAGGAAGACGCAATATAATTTTGTAAAATGAGAACTTATAAGAATGTAATCTTGACGTAATCTTAATTTTCGTCAAGCAAACGTCACGTGACGAATCGCAATGAATTATGCCCCTTTTATCTTAGAACATTCTTTAAAAGGTACAATATAGAGGTTAAGATTTTTACGTGTAACGTGTACGTGTACGTGTAAAGATTTCAACAATTATTCAATAAGCGCTAAGCAACGCATCGTTGAACAATCCCGATATCTGTACGTCACAAGTTACGAAGGGTTTCAAATTTGCAAGTTCGCACGTAAAATAGCGATTCTGCTACTTGTTGAAAACCAATAACGTGTGGTTATAGCGAGAGTCATTGCATCGTGGGAAAATGCTACAAGTAAACGTACATGTTACACGTAAAAATCTTAACTCCTATATTATCTCTGCTATTACTCGATGCATTGCCTCAAAACTTGGAACACGCCTTAATGATGACAACATGCAATTGTGTGGAAAGTTACATACATAACTCCATCATGATTATTGAATTTTGCCCCTTTTTAGCTCTACTATTCTAAGAATATGAAGAGCTATTACAGTCACCCGTGCGTCGGCACACGCGTCCGGTTAAAGTTTTGGGATGAAATTATATCTCTGAAATTACTTAAGATATTCAATAAATGAAAGTCGCACATGGCTTCGGGTCCCATACCTTGGATTTTAACAGAATTATGAACCGTTATGTACTTAGAAAAAACCTTAATCTAGGTTAAAGTTTTTGGAATTTAGTCATATCTCTGAAACTATTGAAGAAATTCAATTGAAAGTTCACACATGGCTCCTTGGTCATTATGTAAGATTAATAATAAAGTCCCAAAACTTTTGATTGGATTTTAACAGAATTATTCCCCTTAATGTACTCAGTAAAATCTTAAACCTAGGTTTTAAAGTTTTTGGAATGAAGGCATCTCTGAAACTACTAAAGATTTTCATTTGATAGTTCACACATGATTTCTATATCACAAAACATAAATACATGTAATTTATTACGATCACAAGTTCGTTGACGTCAGCGTTGACTAACGTTAATGAAATAGTCAAATAACTTCGAAATTATCAGGCAGCGTGCACTGCCGCCGGTGATGCTCGTACATTCAACTCTAGGCGGCGTGCAATGTCGCCGTTGGTGCTCGTTCCTTCTACTCTTGGCAGCGTGCACTGCCGCAGGTGATGTCCGTACATTCTACTTTTGGCAGCGTGCACTGCCGCCGGTAGTGCTCTTACCTATTACTCCAGACAATGTGCACTGCCGCCGGCGGTGCTCTTACATTCTACTCTAGGCAGCGTGCACTGGCGCCGGCGCTCTTATCTTCTACTCTAGGCAGCGTGCACTGCCGCCGGTAGTACTCGACCTTGCGTTCCTCCGATAACAAGGCACTCGTCATGACGCTATCGTATCTTCATTGTTTGTGCTATAAGAGGAATAACTGAGGAATAACTCAGATTCATTACTGAATCAAAACATCCTGAAGAAATTCTCCTGATACGCAAAAAGGTCCTAGTGATTTTCATTGGGCGGGTGCGTGCGTGTGTTTGATAGATCCTCTGATATACGTACCTTTGTTAAAAAAATATGTGAATTTTCCGTTGGACAATATTTTGTCAAATCATTTTTCTACTTTTTTTGTCCTTTGAATTTCGTTGAACACGTAACTTAAAATGGTTATCATGCAACATATTTTTTCAGATACACATGCATTTCGGTCAGTTTAAATGGTTGGTTTTTATTTCCTATGTATTAATCAAAACTCCTGCTTTGTAATAATTATATTTACATAACTGCCTCTGAACAGGCTTAGTCAAACATAGCCTGTCATATGATCACATTTAGCGTATTCGTTTGTTTTCTCCTCAACTCATTTCCCTTTTAGGTTCTAGGTTTTAATCTTTCTTTGTCTTTCTTACTACATGTAATTACGGATATGTCAAATGTCGATATGGTCGTGATTATTGAAAAATACATTGTTTTATTTCAAAAAATGAACGTCGAATTAGTTCAATAAAAGCATCCTACCTAGTTACAATGTCAAATGTTGAACAATATAATCAAATGTTTAATTTGTTTAGAAAGTCGAACTTTGGACTATTTTTAATTACGATAAGTTTTGGCTACATAGAGCTTAGCTGATTTCAAATGAAAAGCCAAGCTGCTATTCAAATCTTAGCCTTGAATTTACATGTTTTGTCAATCAAGACTGTGTATTTCGAGTGAAATATATTTTAGAAACTGGCAATTTAATAGTCAAACGAACGTAAATCCGATCGTACATTTCTGAATTTCACAATTTACTGGTTTCTGATTTTAAACTCTATGTGTTTTTGAATGCCGCCAAAGACAATGAAAAGGTACACGGAGCACGAACTAAGTTTAAATAAATTATTTCAGTGCAAAGGTTGACAATAATGTGAGTATTTTAACCTTCGAGTTATTGGCTCCTTTTAAATTGTCTAGGGAAATAGACGAAAAGCAAGCCAACAAACTCGTCAAATGGGAAAAATGCAGGCTCGGTTCGGATGAGACTTATCATAAGCACCAATAAAAATGTTTATTTCTGTCCTCACAGCCGAGCCCGGGTGTAAGCTCAAGTACAAACTTTGATCCATCATAATCGATGGTGTACATATAACGGTGAACGCGGTATTTTTAGATTAATACCATTCAATGTTCAGCCACATAACTTGATGGGTTTATTCTAAACGATAAAACAATGTGCGGAACTAAACAGAATAGAATTTGACAGTGGATCTGAGAATATAAATCCTACGTGTCACAGCGAATGCCAAGGGGTTCATACTTGAGGTGATTGAACATTGTTCCAAGCTATACTCATTGGGATATTGAAACAACCCATTATTAGAATATAAAATTAGGCCGAAAAAATAACACAGAGTGACGTATGTTTAAAAGTACTATTTACAGAAATAAGAATGGTATTCAACAACCGTTAAATAACGTTTATTTTATACTTACCATTAATTTTTCTCTTTTTATGACTTCAATATGCTCAATAATCATATAAAACATATCTGTTATTGTTTTCTCATTTCAGTTTTGCATTTGTCTTTATACATAGGAAAGTATTCAAATTTGGTCATACAAAAACATTCGTTTCAGTTAATAAACCTGCCCATAAACCTGCCCGTACCAGATTAGTAAATTTAAATTGGATTATATAAAATGTGTTGTTTTTTTTTCTATTTCAGGACATTTGAAGAAACGTTATATTAAGAATTACCACTACGAAGTCGTCTGCGACGTCTTCACTAAAAAGTGACTAGGCACATCTAAAGTTACAGAAAGATAGTTCAACTCATCTTTGTTAAGCATATTTATTCATCTTATTTTCTGTTCGTCTTACGTATAGTTTGCACTCAAGATACATAAATAAATCGGTAAAGTAAGTTTTGGGAAATAGTGTTTAACATTTTATATACTATTATACATTTACTGTTTTCTTATACAAAGTGGAATTTGAATAGCTACTTTTTACTATTACTTATGACTCTTTTGTTTGTTTGCATCTTAAAAAAGCTTTGTTTAAACGAGATATGTGTTATCGTTCTTTGAAAAGTTAAGGTCTAAAGGGGTTTTTATGTTCCCGACCCTGAAGGATCGATAGTGATATGTCAACTCAACTGTTACAGTAAACAGAAATCTACAGTTCAGCAGGAATCGTAATAGAGACGATCACTTCGATGGAGAGGACACTCGTCAGATGCAATATTCAGAACCTACACAGGTTCCCAGTCTCTATTAACCGTAGCCACGCAACCTGTTCTGGTTACCCAATACGGTCATGGATCGGGTAATGAAGCTGGCAAGTCAGAGACGACAATTCCAGACGTCTACCATTTTGGTAACAGATACGACTTTGTTGCCCTAAATAATTTCGATATCTCAGTGACATTGATGATAAATTCATCGGCTTACTTCCAGACGATTTTGCCTTCACACCTACCTAAACAAGAACCGCATCGATAAGTGGATATGGCGATTTTATTATGGTGTATGCTGATATAGCCCCTGAATATCACAGGCTAGCGCAAACAAAAGGGACTGCCTTTTTGGAGCTTGGATATACTGACGCGGATTGTTAGAAGAGTATGCTAGGACACACTTTGAGTTTCGAATATCATAAGAATTGTTGATTAACCGTCTAACTTACAACTCCAGATGTGCTTCGAATTATTAAGCAATATCTCAACATGTAAAAACGTGACTAGAATAATTTAACTTCTAGCTAATGTTCTACTTTAATCAGGCAATATTTTAAAATTATAAAGAAAAACAACATGAAAGAAAAACGGAAATGACTGTGAGAATAGTGTTCAACCACTTATTTAAATTGAAATTTCAAACAAATACGGATCTACAATATTTAGAAACAATTTTATGAGAAGCATTTGCGAGTCACTAACGGCCATGTTAAAAGATAAGACCAATGTTTCATCCAACAACAATAATAATAATTTCTTTTTTTCAAATGGTAAACTCTTAAGTTATACATAGTTATAAAAACACTTATACAAAACCTATTTTCAAGAGGTCATCTATTATTATAACTACACACACGCATACACGAAAAAAAACTTATGAACGTAATCTTTGCATAGCACAAAAACTTCTAAAACAAGGTTATCGGTATCATAAATTAAGGAAAACCCTTTGTAAGTTTTATCGCCGATACCCAGATATTATTCATAAATACAGGTGCAGTTTAAAATCACTATTGCAACAAAGTATTTCACAGCCAGTTTTTATTGAGATTTGATTTATAAACATAATAAGAGGCAATATTAAATTCCCCCGGTTATTCGTAAACACCATTTGTAAATTCATAAAGAAAGGTTACCAACATGATATTCTACAGCGCTCTGCAGGCCTGGTGATTAACCCATCTGCTGTTGATCATAATGCTGACCTCTTTGGCTGCACGACGGTGGCAGGTGTTTGAGTTTATGAGGGTTTATAGGGAAATCTTTTCTTTAAAGAACCTAGAAGCTTGATTTGTTACTTTTTATCCCTGTCATCGTGTTCTTGCTAATTTGACTCCAGGGACTCTGGTATCGGTAAGATCATCGAGTACTCGCCCATTTGGCTATGCAATGCTATTAGATTCTTATGTTTTATATGTTTGTGTGCTTTTGCATGCAACATATTTAAGCTGATGGTTGAGTTGAAGTTATTTCACCAAGACAATTTGTACTTGTTTGTTGATATGAGAACCTGTTGGGGCAAGTGTGAGGTTGGTACACTCTAGAACCCGGTTTTAACCCGCAGCGGCAATTTGGTTTGCCACTGACCTTGCCAAGGCTTTAAACCCAAGGGTCCTCTATGTCATTTATTGTTTGTGACGTCTCATTTGAATTGACATACTTATAACAACATGATCTCTTTTCCTCTCTTTTTGTCGCTGCGTGATGAGGCTGTGTTTTTTTAGTGTGGCAATTCCTGATATGCATATATCATTTTTTTATACTTAAAGAAAATAAATAAAAAAATAAACAAAACAAAATCACACACGTTAACCGAGCAGTGTTCTAAGAAGTATCTGTAATCCTTTTAGGAAGAAAATATGGTGTCTGATTTCAGGCATTTTGTGTTTTCATGCCGGCGAGGGGAAATGTTGAAGTCAAGGAAAAGGCGCTTTTAAACATTAGTAAAATTCCATACCAATCGGAACACGAATACACGAAAGCTCGAAATTTAACATTTGTCGAGTGTTAGTGTCGGCGGGACGGAGTAACAAAGTATCAAAAACAACTAATTTGTCGTGAGTTGTCCTTTCGACTTTCGAAGTGAAGACACGACTAAAGGATGTGACAACCCGAAGTTTTACACCCGCCGATATGAAAAGTGATTATTACAAAATTGAGTGTGTTTGCCCCTAAACTTTCGCCTCAGTGGCAAATTCTTTTGCTTTGTTTTGCCTCTGACCAATCTCATCTTTTTCGTTAATTGTTTGTGGTGTCTATTTTAAAAATGACCATTTTATAAACAATGCTTTCTCTTCCTCTATAGATCTTGGCTGCGTGTTAAGGCTGTGTCTTCTAATTTTTCACATGCATATTTCACTTTTTAATGTTACTTGACTTTGTGATTTCGCCTCGAAACGCGAACACACATCAGATTATCAGTTTTCGACCTTTCGTGTTTTCGTGTCTTTTCGACCCGCCGACACGAACACATGCATTATTTTGACCTTTCGTGTTTTCGTCATTTTGACATTTCACCTCGTCGAACTCACGACAAAGCAGAAGCAGACGACATAAGAAAGTTATCTAGTGTTGAAGATAGATAAGACATTACAGACATGTTTTCCTCAAAGCCGTTCGAAATTCAGTCACTTTCGTGATTTCACTTAGTGACACTGAGATTTTAAAAAATGTTTTATTGTCACGAAATAAGCAGGCGGAGACATTCGTTTTGAGAAGGTAAAGTTGGTCGCTATCGTCGTAAGAAGATGCCTTCAATTTTTATATTGTTACTTGTAGAAGACTTGTAAAGAAACAAATGAACTGTTATATTCTTACGTTCAGATAATACGTATATATAAAGCCGAAGTTGTTATAGCGTTACTTACGCAGTAAAATTCACTAACAACATATCTTTCAAGTATACTATCCAGTCCAAATTTTCGGCGAAATTCGTGCTAAAATGAGCATGTTTGTCGGCACAACATGACAAAATATTGCGTGCAGACAAATAGTCTGTAAGTGACTGTTTTACTGTGGTTACGTCATGAAAGAAATATTTTTCATGCAAAAATGTTAACGCTCTGAAAAAAAGACAATCATTATATAGAGTGAGTTACCAATAACTAGACACTATCGTTTCAGACAAGTACATATTCATATGGTCTACCATCAACTGTTTTAGAAACTTTGATATTGCCATCTTTTTTTATGAGAAATGATAACTGAAATATATTTAATTACCCCATCTAACACACGATCATTATTGGTTATAGAAACAGCTAGAGCATCACGGAATTTTTAGTTATCCTAAATCCGTAATGTAAGTTATCCTTTAAACTTTCAGATCTATGCCAACACTGTATAGTATTAGCTTTCTAGTGCATTTAACTTTGGCATTGAATAGTTTTAAGGTCTTGAGCACTTGGCACGCCGCGCACATTGAAAACTGACTTAAACAATATATTCAGATGGTTAAAAACTTAATTCCTTTGAATTTCACTTTTATTTTTACAATTATGTAATTATTTTAGTATACGGTTCCTTTTCAGATCCCTTTTCAGAAGGTATTTCCAATAAATATCGTCTAGCCAAAAATTTGTCCACCTCTGAAAAAAGAAAAAAGATTCACAAAAATAAGTGACTGTCTTACTTATTTCAGGTGTGAGATTTTTTTGTAATGTTGTCCATGAATTCCAGACGGTTTTTCTTTATTTAAGTATGCGCTTGGTAGTTAGAACATGAATAAGACTGAACTGAGTACATCCTTAGATAAATAAATGTCTTCACTAAAATCTAGTGGCAATGAGTATTTTTCCTAAAATTCTTTTCATTATGCTTACCTCTTTGGTTGCACGACGGTGGCAGGGGTTTAAGAGTTTATGAAGGTTTATGGGGAAATCTTTTCTTAAAAGAACCTAGAAGCTCGATTTGTTTCTTTTCTCCCTGTCATCGTGTTCTTGCTTATTTTGCTCCAGGAGCTCTGGTCTCTTTAAGATCATTGAGTACCCGTCCTTTGGCTTTTCAATGCTATTAGATTCTTATGTTTTATATGTTTGTGTGCTTTTGCATGCAACATTGTTGAGCCAATAAGTGGGTTGGAGTTGTTTCACCAAGACAACGTGTATTTGTTTTGTGATATGAGAACCTGTTGGGGCAAGTGTGAGGTTGGTGCACCCTAGAACCTGGTTTAAACCCCCAGTGGCAATTTGATTTGCCACTGACCGTTCCAAGGCGGTAACCCCTCGGGTTCTCATTTTTGTTAATTGTTAGTAGTGTCTCTTTTGAAACTGATCATTTTATTAACCATGCTCTCTCCCTCTCTTCTTCTTGACTGTGTGGGGAGGCTGTTTTTTCTGAATGTGGCGATTCCTGATATGCATATTTCACCTTTTTTCGAACATTTAATTACTTTTGCCATTTGCAATGTTTATCTCCCCTAAAAAATACATTATTATTTACTTTATATTTATATACCGAACAAACTTACAATTATGACATTACTTACTTAAAAAGTTGCAGCGGTTGGTTAATAAGCTAATGTTAGGTTTAGAGGAAATGCTGAACACATTTAAAAACTTCTAAAACAAGGTTATCGGTATCATAAATTAAGGAAAACCCTTTGTAAGTTTTATCGCCGATACCCAGATCTAATTCATAAATACAGGTGCAGTTTAAAATCACTATTGCAACAAAGTATTTCACAGCCTTTTTTTGGAGATTTAATTTACAAACTTAAGACTATATAAGGCAATTTTAATTTCTCCCGGTTATTCGTAAAAACCATATGTAAATTTAAAAAGAAAAACATGATATATAACAGCGTTCTGCAGGCCTGGTGATTAACCCATCTACAGTTGATCACTATGCTTACCTCTTTGGTTGCACGACGGTGGCAGGGGTTTAAGAGTTTATGAAGGTTTATGGGGAAATCTTTTCTTAAAAGAACCTAGAAGCTCGATTCGTTTCTTTTATCCCTGTCTTCGTGTTCTTGCTGATTTTATTCCAGGAGCTCTGGTCTCGGTAAGATCATTGAGTACCTACCCTTCAGCTTCTTATGTTTTATATGTTTGTGTGCTTTTACATGCAACATTGTTCAGCCGATGGGTGGGTTGGAGTTATTTCACTAAGACAACTTGTACTTTTTGTGATACGAAAACCTCTTGGGGCAAGTGTGAGGTTGGTGCACCCCAGAATCTGGTTTAAACCCCCAGTGGCAATTTGTTTTGCCGCTGACCGTTCCAAGGCGGTACTATTTGAATTGACATACTTATAAAAACATGCTCTCTCTCCCTGAATACCATCCCAGCTTTACAGCCCTGACAACTTAACTTTACCTCTTTCTTGTCAGCCAAAATGAAAACTCTCTAGTTCAAGTATACATATAATTATAATGGTTTCGAATTTGTAGATACGAAATGCGGAAATAAGTACCAACGCATATTGATAACTTATCAGCAAATGTTCATAGATTATTCAACAATATTTTGAATGCTATCGACAACTTTTGAAAGACTTAATGTTTATTTCGGACCGTTGTCAATGATCGAATTCCCTATTGCGTTTGTTCTACATGTACTTACCACAAACATAGCTTTCGACAAGTGTGAACCTACATAAAGCGTTTGTTCTGTTTACAAGTGATCTTGAATATTTGATTATGGTAAAAATATTGTGTAAATTATTTTTTTCTTAAGTCAATGATTGATCCTGTGATAGCTTGTTCTTGTGATAATCTGTTCTTATCAATTATTTTATTTTATAATATGCTTACACAATCTGTTCACTAATGTGGTTATTTCTTAACAATTTTAAAACATTGACTATTTGTGATCCTATTTATTGTAATCTCCCTATGTCATACAACACTATATCTCAAGGACCACAATGGAAATAAGAGTAAATTACTACTCTTTTTTGTGTTATCCTTGACATTTAATGTTGAGTGACATGGCTGTATTAATTCATACTTTGTTATATTGTTCTGTATGTCTTAATATTTTATGCCATGTTATAACACATTTTATGTTGAAATAAATCTATCTATCTATCTTACAGGGTTTATATCTCAAGCGTGTTCCCTTTTCTAGAGCTTGCAATGATGTTAATGATTTCAATAAACGTAAACTTTGCATAACAAAACAATTGCAGATGAAAATGGAGCTTTGAAAGTCACCGAACACGACAAATTGAAAATATTGCAGGCTCGGTTTGATTGGGCCTGTTCATGGGAAATAATGGAAATGCAAATTACTGCTTACGGCGCCTAGCCCAAGGTCGAGCGAAATTAAATATTTTCACCAATAAATAATACAATTCAATCGATCCAAAAGGTTGTGTTACATATGGCAGTGACTACGGAGCTTCAATGCGTTGTTTTCATATAAATACCATTCCATTTTCAGCGGCGTACTGTCCCAAGATATATCAATGGGTTTGCCCAAAACAAGAAAACAATGGGCGAAGCAAATCAGAATAGAATTTTGATAGGAGATTTTAGAATATAAATCTTGCATATCACAGGCAAACGCTAAAGGAAAAATTAAAATAAATAGGAATTCATCCTTTGGGTGATTGAATAATCTCCAAATCTATATTGGCTGGAATATTGAAATCATCCATCTTAAAAGTGACAGAAATATTAAAACAGAAGTAATTTGAGAGGTACTATAAACAATACATACGTTTGGTTCTCAACGACCTTCAAAGGACGAAAACGATAAGAACACTGATTGAATGCACGGGAAGACCTTTTACAGCCACCACACGACAAAAACAACGCTTAGTATGAAAATATTGCAGGCTCGGTTTGATTGATTTCAATATGTGTGGTTGCTAAAGTGTTCACAAAAATGTAATCATAAGGGACACATATGAACTAGCTAGAATTTAATATGGAAAGAAAAGCTCAAATGCCAATATTGCTAATAATTTCTGATAAAAAAATTAAAGTATTCATATCAGGAATCGCCACAAAACACACAGCCTCTCCACGCAGCGAAAAGGAAGAGAGGAAAAGAGAGCATGTGGTTATAAGTACGTCAATTCAAATGAGACGCCACAAACAATTAACGACATAGAGAATCCTTGGGTTACCGCCTTGGCAAGGTCAATGGCAAATCAAATTGCCACTGGGGGTTTAAACCAGGTTCAAGGGTGTACAAATCTCACACTTGCCCCAATAGGTTCTCATATCAACAAACAAGTACATGTTGTCTTGGAAAAAATAACTCCAACTCAACCATCAGCTTAACAATGTTGCATGCAAAAGCACACAAGCATATAAAACATAAGAAGCTAATAGCATTCCAAAGCAAAACGGGCGGGTACTCGATGATCTTACCGCGACCAGAGTCCCTGGAGTCAAATTAGCAAGAACACGATGAAAGGGATAAAATAAAAGAAACTTCCAGGTTCTTTAAAGAAAAGATTTCTCTATAAACCCTCATTAACTCAAACCACTGCCATCGTCGTGCAACAAAAGAGGTAAGCAAAGTGGACAACTGCAGATGGGTTAATCATCTTGCCTGCAGAGCGCTGTAGAATATCATGCTGGTAACCTTTCTTTTTGAATTTACAGATGCTTTTTACGAATAACCGGGGGAAATTAATATTCCCTTTTATTTTCTTAAGTTTATAAATTAAATCTAAAACAAACGGCTGTGAAATACTTTGTTGCATCTGTATTTTTGAATTAATCTGGGTATCGGCGATAAAACTTGCTTAAGGTTTTCCTTAATTTATGATACTGATAACCTTGTTTTAAAAGTTTTTCTGTTATGCAAAGATTACGTTCATTAAAATCATTAACATCATTGCAAGCTCTAGAAAAGCGAACAAGCTGTGAGATATAAACCCCGTAAGATGTTGCACGAGGAACATCGCCGTCTAAAAACGGAAAATTTACTAAATTAAAATTAAAATTGTCTCTTTTATCATATATTTAGTAGTCACTTATTGAAAGATTAAGATCAAGAAAGTTTGCTTGCTTATCCGAAGTGTTAGTACCCACTGGAATGCCTATTACTTGTTTATAAATAGAGGTACCAAATCTCACATAAATATTATCCAATAAAAATGTGAGCGCCTCGATAAGGTCTTGACAGGTCCAAAAAGAATAATTATCATAAGAACCATCTGTAAAAATGCCCTATGTTCATTACCAGCGATAAACGTTTTATTTTCTCTAGCAAACTTTTTTTCAATGAGACTTGTTGGCTTTTATTTTATTAAATTATGAAGGAGAGAAGTATATAACGTAGAAAGATCACAGCACGCCTGACAATTATTTGATTTAAGCTTCTTTAACACGTCATTTGAATTTTTTATAGACCAAAATAAATTTTTGCCAGTTGTTTCTGTCAAGCACCTTTTCACAATACCTAATTACATGATCTTTCATAGCTGTAAGACAAGATGTTTAGATCACGGATAATTTAGTAGTTGTGAAAGAACTAGAGTTTGCAATAAATCTTGCTTTGTACAGTGTTTTGTGCATTTTACTCAACCAATACATAGTAGGTAGTTTGTCTTGTTTCTGCTTAACACTGATTCTAAATTTTGTAATTTGTGCAGTGTGTGCAGTAACAATATTACTCTCAGATGAAGAAGTCAGTGTATAAGCATTAGTGCTATTAAGCTCTTCAGATTGAATATTAAAATAGTATATATGTCAAACATTAATTACATTATTTGAAGCCTTATCAGCAGGTGTTAAAACAAATCTATTGCGAAAGTCACGAATTCCTCTTTTCAAATGACGAGTTAAAACGAGGTCTTGGTGGTATTAAAGCTATGTTTCTTTTATGGAAAGATGTACGAGTGTCAATTATATTGAATATTTGTTTTAGAAAGAGCATTAGGCTCAGCATGTTCTCGTTTGAACCATTTATTGCAAAAGGTGTTTTTTAGCGACTGCAATTTTCGCACGACAGGTATTAAAGTCAATGTCCGAAGGAATTCTATATTTCGGACCTTTGGAAATTATATGACGAATTCTTTTATCTTTGATAACACTTAGATTCCCTGTAACGATTGACCGTCAGGTCGATAGTAAAATTTTGAATTTGATCAATCTCCAGATTTCGGTGTATTTTTAACAATCTGTAAATCCGAAGTAATTTTATTGTAATTGAAAATTGTGTTCCTAATTGGTTTGTTGTATTTATAACAAACGATGGGTGTTTCAATACTCTTGAAATCGTCACATCTTTTAGAGTGAGGCCTGATTGTTTGAATTGTTTATATAAAAATGTACTGAACGTACTATTGTTCCTAACTTTAGAACAGTGCTGACCAAAACGTGTTTTTAAAGGGCGTCCTGTGTCCAACATATTGAATCCCACAGTTCAAAGAATTTCATGTCAAAACATAAACAACGGTATCAGTTAGTCAGTACATATCTAAATTCATATTAATGGAAAATGTTTTCCCGTTCACAGTTGACCTTATATTAGAATGACATTTTAAATATTTACAGCACTTGCACCTCAAAGCATTGCGCTTGACAATAGAAGGATACGATCTGCGTCCTCAATCATTCAATTTAATAGGTGTAGAAATATTGTACGTACGAAGAATTGGTGATTTTATAGGCGAAATTGTAATTTTTTAATTGTTTTTAAATAAGTTAGTATGATGAAGTCACTGCAGGCCTGTCATATTAAAAGAGCTCGCCGAAGATAAATTTATACGTGTTAAAAGAACTGATGGCTGCAGACCGTTATTAAATGATTTTATTTTTTGCAGTATTTGGACAGAAGACGCAGAAAATAGCCTTAGAGGTGTGATATTAATTTTAATTTTATTTTGTATCATGATTAATTAAGTGAAAGAATACCATTGTATGCAAAGCGACCTTCAGTTATATCGAAAGTTTTTAAGTGACGTCACCACCCAATAGAGAGTGAATCATATTTTAAATGCACGAAGTAAAGAACACTTGAAGAACAGAGTTCCTGTTTACCTTTTCTCACACAAAGCATGTCGTTGCGTACCACATGGAACATCCGCCCACTGGAGATCGTGGCTGTGATGAAAGACGGCACAATTTTCAGAATGATCGCCAAATCGAGGTTCGTTTGGCCCCCAATCTGCAAACTGGATTGCAGTGCTAGTACCATACCACATCCACACACCCTCAATCGTCTGGTCTGTCATACCGATCCAAGCATCAGACACTGATAAACAAACACACCCAATAGCTTCTCCAATGAACAGATTCAAATATTTAGCTATAAATCCGTTCAAAGATATGTTTGTGTCAAGAAATATAAGTTTCCAATTAAGAAGATTTTTAACGGTTAGAATCTTATTTCATGCCGCATTTTCCCTAAATCTTGGAATAGTAATTTTAGAAAAAATGATTTAATGAGTCCCTTTATTAAGGGCCGCCATTTTAATTAAAAAAAGTATGTTCCTCAAATGTCTAAAAGCACGACATGACATTATCATGGAACAAAAATGAAGCATAATCTCTTTTATCGTTGCACAGAAATTTCTAAATTTGCTCAAACCTAACTGGCAAGTTGAAGGATGGTTTGTGGTCGTCATGACATCACTATCCAATTCATAGAAAATCAGGATGTTTCTTTATGATATATGCTACGGTTACACTGACGTTTATCTTGTTTTAACATTTCAATTACTGTTACACACATCTTACTTACCTTTTAGATAACCATGTATGTAACCTTTTAGGAACATGTTTTCTCCCCAAGATTCAACATGCACCAAATGGGCTCCATTATACCTACAGTATTGCTGGAAAAAAGAGATGAAAAATATATTTTCAGAAAAAAGAAAACTTGGCATCTTACGGAAGACAAGAAAGAGTCTATAAATGCAGAACAAGAGTTTTAAAATTGTAAGCACTACCCAATCTTTTTTCAAGGCGCACATCTTATTTGCAATATTGCACTATTTTTATTTCCTTCCGAAAATCAGAATTATTCATGCATGTACAAGGCCAAGTTTATGCGGAACAGCATTAAAAACGACCAAATATTACTGGGGAAAACGACTGTTTATTACTGATAAGATTAATATCTATAATAAGACATCATTTTCTTAGAAGACATTTGCAGACTGAAAACAACTATACGAAAAATACGTATGTCTCCTGGTGGTGAGTCGGAATAGCCTTCGCATACTCATAAGTTTACTGTTTCAACGCCTGAAACCGATAGAGAATTTCAACTTTAAGTAAATGATGTTCGTTATTTGTACAATCGTGAAATTAAAATTAAGTTTAATTTCCAACAAAGTTTTATTCTTTAAAAAGAACTGGTTCAGTAGAACAAATATGATCCCGCTACTTTTTGGGGAGTTTCATTTTTTATACTTTTACAGTATAACACAATTGTGTTTAGGAGGATGGGATACGTTGTTTTTCCTATTTTGACGTAAACATTCGGAATTCTGTAAGTCTCGTGAAATTTGGCAATATTAATGCACTTGGCTTGCTTTTATATATGTTAATAAATGAGTGATTTGATATTGGCCCTGTTATTTGTCCGAAGGCAGTCGTATTGACAATTTTATTAAATAATCAAAGGTACTTATAAAACCGAGTCCAATCGTTCACTATAGGTCCCAGGAGGAGAACACATGGATAGACCGCTTTTTCAGGAGGGAATAGGGTACTGTGGTAAGTTAATCGTCTCCAATTTCTTTGAAAATGCATCTATCACATAAAGATAGAGCCTATTCTGTTCTTCTATATTAACTTTAAACGATGGTCATCTCAAATTCGCCAATGATTCGGTAACATCAGAGAACATTCACAACAACTGCACAAGAAAATCCCCAACATGGCAAAATCGATCTTTAAAAGTCAATATTTCGACAATAAAGCGTAGTCCTGAGCATTTGTTTCGTCCTAAAGGTTCATTTGGAAAATGTCTTCATATGCTATAAGCCTCCACGATTTCACTTACGTATTTTTGAATTTAGACTACAAGTATGAAAATATTCAATATAAACGCATGGGTCGAAGTTTTCATCAATTTTCAACATGAACGCATGGGCAGGATGTAATTTTTTAAGCCCACTGGGGGTTTAAACCAGGTTCTATGGTGCACCAACCTCAAATGAAATGAAATCATGGATAACAACTATACAAATAACAGTACATTTCATCAGTTTGTTTGGAAATACAATTTTTTTTAACTAATATTGGTCAGGATTGTTGTACAACAAAATGTCAGACTGTATACAGTACAGTGATTCCTGTAAGCTCTCAATATCAGAAAACTTTCTCTTCCCCGACATAATCTTAATGTTAAAAGCACCTCCAGAAATATGAGCGAGTTAAATTAAATGGCTGCCATTTCCTAGAGTTTCTTGCTGAAATATTTTTCACTTTTCGGCCCTGTCTTATAAGCCAATCAAATTGCTTCAAACGCGGGCTTTATATCTATAACACTTTTCGGCCCGGGGCCGACAAAGTGGTAATGATAATGTCCCTCTTATAAAGCAGGCCGTCGTGTTATTGAACGTGGCAGATGCTTTTTATAGGTCTAATAACATATAGTTATTTAATAATACTTATTGATATACAACGCGGGTATTTAGCCAAATTTTTAATGTACCACTACTGTCTTTGGGTTCCTTATAATAAGTAGATATAGACCCTGTAGCTATCTCTTTAAACTTAACAAGCGAAATTTAAACTCGGCGTGAATTGAAAAGAATTTACCGTATTTACCCATCGGCCGTTTTCTTTTATGAAGGTTTATGAGGAAATCTTTTCTAAAAAGAACCAAGAAGCTCGATTTGTTTTGTTTTTTATCTCTGTCATCGTGTTCTTGCTGATTTTACTCCAGGTGCTCTGGTCTCGGTAATATCATTGAGTACCCGCCCTTTGGCTTTGCAATGCTATTAGCTTCTTATTTTTTATATGTTTGCGTGCTTTTGCATTCAACATTGTTGAGCCGATGGGTGAGTTGGAGTTATTTCACCAACTTGTACTTGTTTTGCGATACGAGAACCTGTTGGGGCAATTGTGAGGTTGGTGCACCCTAGAACCTGGTTTAAACCCCCAGTGACAATTTGTTTTGCCACTGACCGTTCCAAGGCGGTATCACCAAAGGTTCTCTTTTTCGTTAGTTGCTTGTGGCGTCCTATTTGAATTGAGATACTTATAACAAACATGCTTTCTCTCTCTTCCTCTCTTCTTTTTCGCTGCGTGGAGAGGCTGTGTTTTGTGAGTGTGGCGATTCCTGAAATGCATATATTACTTTTTTATGCTCTTGTCGAACGCTTGGTTTTGGATTTCTGGGAGAAACACATATAGATAGGTCAACTGTTCGCCGAATTCATTTTGCAGTATTTTAGGAAGTACATGTACTTAAATCGTTACTGAGAATAGTTAGGATTTTTAAAGGTTAAAAAAATATATCATTCTTTTGTTCAAGAAATATTGAATCGAGAGTCGATTGAAGCTCAAGATTTATGTTACGCAGGTTAGGTAATGACGCTATACTTGTTATTTTGCGATTCTCAACGGGGAATGTGCCTTTCCAAGTTAAATGAGCGAAATAAATTTAAATATAATATTGTTTAATTCTTTATCGCTTTAAAATGTTTTGAAGTAATATAAAACAATTAATATTTCGTTGCTTGTGAGGGTTTGTTAGTGTTTATTTGTCGCATTTTCCTCGCCTGTGGCTCTGGTAATATCACCGGGAACGAAAATACATCCTCACGTGACCCGTCTAGAAAGCAAAAAAACTATATAGAGTACCTCAGCTTCGTCGAAGAAAACATTGTTAGCTCCCAGAAGGTAACATGATCCTTCAAAAGCTACCCAACCATTCTGACAGTCTGTAGCATTGGTATAACCTTAAAAAGAGAAGACAGGTACATGTGTCGTATCGTATATTTGTATTTCTTAACAAAAACTTCCAGTAAAAATGTACGTCATTTGCGCGGTTGAACAATTAAGTTTTATTCAAAATATTTATTTAAAAACTTTTTTAAATTTAATTTATGTATCTAAATTTATATCTTACCACAAAGAACAATAAAAATAAATATCTTGACGTTCATATTGGTCGAATTATGAAATTTTGTATGATAAACAGTTTCTATTTAAGCTCAATGACGTGTAACATAGGTGAAGATAAGAGAACGATAGCATGCAATCCTTTTCAAAACTATTGCAAAACTAATAACTGCCATTATAAAATTGAAGGCTTGGCCGAATAATAATGTTATAATATTAAAGGGGAAGTCTTCACAGGTAAACAAAGAATAGAATGTGTTTTTCAATAAGCCAATAAAAATACATATTCCGCAATCTATTACTTCATACATTAGATATGTGTACACCTTAAAAATGTTTACACAAATTGTGGGCTATACCCAGAAAAATCAAAAGACTGAATGACAGAACTAAAACATATACAGAATAAATTTTCGTAATGGTTTACAAATATCCCGTATTATTATTATAATTCTACAAACAATACTGATAATGTTGTGTCGGCTCCTATCGTCCGATGCGGTTGATCACAAATTTAAATTGCTTGCTTTTTGCGACTCAATATACGAGTTTGTTGACTGTCGAGTAGTTCCATTTGTATATAATATTGCTAGTCGTTAACAAGATTCTAACAATGTCTGATTTTAAACACTTAAGAACCTATTCAAAGAAAATTGCTATCATTTAAAAAGAACTTCCAATTATGAAGAGAGAAATACGCACGTACGTTCTATTAATGAACACAAACAAATTTGAAACTGTTTAACGCGATTAAAAATAATATCAATTGGAGCTCACTGGTAAATAGAAACCAATTCTCAAGTATAATTCGATTTTGCGCAATGAGCCGCGAATGTACTTTTATAGAGTTTTGGAATATTCCACAAATAGGGAAGGTAGATATTCCAATCATAGCTCATGACGTTGAAATTGTACAGATTTGTAACAAAAGTTATCATGGCCGTGGCAGCAGTAACGCTACTGACTTTTGATGATACGGCATAAGCGTTGTGTGTTCGGATCCCATAAAGGAATATCATTTTTCTCTTTTATTAATGACATTTGTTTCAATACATTCGTGAAGACACCGACAAAAATGCCTTTAACAGTGCAAATTTGAGGATACTTTCGTCAAAAAACACTTCGCGATCGAAACTTCCTCAAAACGGAGTTTTCGAACGATGCCAAAAAATTGTACAGAATGTTTTTGAAGTATGTAAATAATAGAAAGAGAAGGTTCACTTGACTAGAATTGTTAACAGAACGTCACGATCATATGTGTCAGCTCCCCTTTTGGTCCATTCAACAAAAATATATTGTTAAAATTGGAAAGAACGTAAAGAAAATAAAAAGGGAATTGCAAAAAGATAAAACAACTCAATAAATAAAATAACTTCATATAAACTATTTAAACTTAAAATTATAAAAAGCAAATGAAAGAAATATTATTGGATTCGAACTTGCAATGTTTTGCATCATAGCAGGAGATCCTTACCGACTGAGCTATTGCGTCATGACTGTATATCCGCTGCTTTGAACAGGTTTTAATGACATAAAAGTTAAGTAATTTAACAATAATTGACTCACTTTACTGTAGCTTTGTAATGGTCTGCTGGGCACGATGATCCAACACACTCTTCCTTATTTGATCCAAAACGTGCTCATCTCGATTTCAAGGAGTAAATTTCATTTTCTCACATTGCTTGTGCCAAAGGTTTTTGAGTGATCTAGCATGTTGGGACTGTGCGAATCTCAATAATACATTTGTAATAGCCTTTTCAAAATAATAATATCATTATTTAAAAATGTATTTATTTCGGTAAAATAGACCAAAAATTCGGACATGCTTTTTAATATTTTTGACCAGATACATGTAAACGTCATTTTCAAATAACTCGATTTTGAAATTTAATTCATATCTATTCATTTTAAGTTTAGGTAATTGTTAAGTGAGCACTTATCATATAAATGTTAAATTAATATTTTCGTGTTGACGTTCTTTAACGTAAACATGAATGACGTAAGAGAGTAACATCAATGTTCAACGTAAGCGCAACGTAATCAATTTAGAAAATTATATCAGATTAGTTTTGCCTTGTAATGATAAAATATGCAAAAATGAGGTATTTTTTGCATTTACTTCAGAATGACGTTATAACAAATTTATAGTTGTCCCAGTTAAGAGCATTGTGACTGCATTTTCGTGGTCTTCAGTCGTCAAACGTTCCATATTATTTAAAGTGTCGGTGTGGTTTTTAAGACTGTCCGGTGTCGGTGAACATGTGGAAAAAAAACTGTTTCGATTGCCGAACGGGGATTACGCATAAACAGCGTAGGCCGACGTGGATGACGTAATACGTAAAATATATGGATTTAACACATTTGAAAAGTTATATTCATCACGAGTGTGTACTTCCAGTTCTTGATTACTGCGCTGGTGTTAGTGGATACAGACACTACCAACTTGCCGACAATGTACAAAACAGGGCTGTGAGACAGTATTTGGGAGTTAATAGATCCGCCCATACTTAAGCTTAAATTGGAGACACTGGCTGGTTACCATGCATGCATCGTCGTTGGATGTGCATGATCCGTTACTGGAATAAACTAATTCTCTTACCACACGACCGATTCACTAAGAAAGTATTCATTGCGGATTATAACAGTAATGGCAATAACTGGTGGAGTGGCATCAAAAATATATTGACGAAGTTGGATTTAATGGAGTTTTTCGAAAATAAGTCCTTGATATTATGGCATGCGGTTAGCACAATAATTACTTAAACTATAGGTTTAACTGTTAAACCCATAGTTTAATAGACTGAAACCCAGGGTTTAAGAGTCTTAATCCTATAGTTTCAACTTTTCGGAATTAAAACTATAGTTTAAGACCTTAAACTATATGTTTAACTGTTAAACCCTATGATTAACAGTTAAACCCTATGTTTAAGACTCTTAAAGCTATAGATTAAACTTTATTTCTCTTAAACATATAGATTAAGGTCTTAAACTATAGGTTTAACTGTTAAACCCGTAGTTTAAGACTTCATTTCACTGTTTTCTCTGAAACCAATAGATTAAGACTTTAAACCATTGGTTTCAACTTTTTTGCTTAATCCCATAGATTAAAGTTTCATTTTTCGTGTTTTTGTCTTAAAACTATATGATTAAGAGATTTAAATTCTTAAACCCGTAGATAGAAGTCTTAAACTTTGGGTTTAAGCGCCGTTTGCACATTAAGAGGTTTCCATTATGCAAAATGAAGGTTTCCATTATGCTAAATGAAGGTTTCCATTATGCAAAATGGAGGGTTTTTTTACAATTTCCTTATTTCATGTTATTTGTTTAGTGAAAGAAAATGTAGGCAATTCTATATTTTAAAACGAAATGAATTGGTCACGAATTAAAAAAGTTTTTCTGTTTTGCAGTTATTTATTCTCTGGCGTTAAAATTAGCATTCCATAATTTTGCATTCTATGGCATATATTTAGTTTTATCTGACTTATGTATTACTTAAACATTTTTTAGCTTATCGTTCATTCAAAACGAATGAAATTAGCAGATCTTTTATTCAGCACTCAGCAATTAACATTACCGTTATATGGCACGGATTGGCCGCAGTGTCCAAAACCGATGGGAAATCATAATTATCTGTTCGTTTTAGATGTTGTTAAAAGTTCTCTTTTTATGTAGTTTCTATTAAATATTCCTTTACGTTATAATAGAGTTTATTCCTAAAGAAATTGTTCATTCATGAAGAAATCTGCTTGTAACAAAATTCTTTGAAGTTTCGTGTTCACACATTAGATATTTAAACACCTTAATGCACCAAAATCCTTAAAATCGATAATTGATTTAAATGACTAATTGTTTAAAAGAAGTTGTTTGTTCATTGTACATGTATTGCACTTACATATTCGCTTTGTGTTGAGTTTAGCCATGCGTATTATTAACCACCACAAACCAGTGGTGTTTTAGTTTACCGCCAGACGCACTAAACAAAATAGGGAATATGTATGGCATGCGGTTAGCACAATAATTACTTAAACTATAGGTTTAACTGTTAAACCCATAGTTTAACAGACTTAAACCCAGGGTTTAAGAGTCTTAATCCTATAGTTTCAACTTTTCGGAATTAAAACTATAGTTTAAGACCTCAAACTATGTGTTTAACAGTTAAACCCTATGTTTAACAGTTAAACCCTATGTTTAAGACTCTTTAAGCTATAGATTAAACTTTGGCTTTGCAATGCTATTACATTCTTATATGTTTGTGTGCTTTTGCATGCAACATTGTTGAGCCAATAAGTGGGTTGGAGTTGTTTCACCAAGACAACTTGTATTTGTTTTGTGATATGAGAACCTGTTGGGGCAAGTGGGGGGTTGGTGCACCCTAGAACCTGGTTTAAACCCCAAGTGGCAATTTGATTTGCCACTGACCGTTCCAAGGCGGTAACCCCTCGGGTTCTCATTTTTTGTTAATTGTTAGTAGTGTCTCTTTTGAAACTGATCATTTTATTAACCATGCTCTCTCCCTCTCTTCTTCTTGTCTGTGTGGGGAGGCTGTTTTTTCTGAATGTGGCGATTCCTGATATGCATATTTCACCTTTTTATTTCTCTTAAACATATAGATTAAGGTCTTAAACTATAGGTTTAACTTTTAAACCCGTAGTTTAAGACTTCATTTTACTGTTTTCTCTTAAACCTATAGATTAAGACTTAAAACCATTGGTTTCAACTGTTTTGCTTAATCCCATAGATTAACGTTTCATTTTTCGTGTTTTTGTCTTAAAACTATATGATTAAGAGATTTAAATTCTTAAACCCGTAGATAGAAGTCCTAAACTATGGGATTAAGCGCCGTTTGCACATTAATTACTTAAACTATATGTTTAATACTTAAACCCTAGGTTTAACAGCGGACCAATAGAAACTATAGTATAAAGCCGTTCAACCAATGAAATCGCTCTTAGTATTTCACACGTGATTAGCGTTGTTGATAAGGTAAATATGTCGTCTGCTTATGGTTAAATACTGGAGGTAAACGGCCATTTGCAAAATAATAATTATTAAGTAATAATAGCCTTATTAACTGTTAAACTATGGGTTTAAGAGTTCAATCTATAGGTTTAAAGAAAATTCACTTAAAACTATGTATTTAAGTCTCTTAATACCATAGTTTAATGTAATTTTGTCGAAAATCTCTTAAACCTATAGCTTAAAGTCTTAAACTATAGGATTAACACTTAAACAAAGGGTTTAAGCTGATAAACCTGTAGTTTAAGTATCATTCTGCACAATTTTCTCTTAAACCCATAGTTTCAACTCTTAAACTATATGTTTAACAGTTAAACCCTGGGTTTAAGTCTGTTAAACTGTGGGTTTAACAGTTAAACCTATAGTGTATTGATATATTTATCAGAAGCTCGATCAAAATTAAATAATTATTACTCCAGAATATGGGCATCAGATGTACAGAGAATTTCCAAGTTAAGAAAATACATAACGTTTAAATCAGTTTTTAGATGTAAGGACTACTTAAATTAAATCTTAAACGAAATGAAATATCACTCCTAGCACAACTTAGGTTCGGTATACTTCCCATTCGAATTGAAACCGGAAGATACATCGGTGAAGCCCCTGAACAGAGACTGTGTTCCTTGTGTGATTTAATGGACGTAGGTGCACTTTATAATTGTATGTCCTAGATACAGAAATATTAAAACTCCATATATTGGGCATATATTAAATAAAATTCAAAACATAAATGACAACGAAAAACTGTGTGTTTTAATGAAATACTATACCAGACAGACTGCAAAATATATTACAGCAGCATATTTGAACAGAAAAGATATTTTATATAATAATTGACAATCATATACTTAACAATTTAGAAATGCATACCATAGATTTTCTTTTAATCTTTCTGAAACAGCTGGGTGTGTTGACATTTAAAATGTTATTATAAGGTGACATGTAGGCCCTCTGGGCCGGGTGGATACTTATATTTATTTATAGATATTTATGTTGTTTTGTTACGATATTCACATGTCACTATAATAAATGATTACTTACTTACTTACTTACTTACATACATATGCTCGGTTTTCAAATAATTATTATTTTTTGATCATAATTTAATATTATCCGTCAAACTTTCTTTCAAACAGGATTATTTACTTTGAGAAATTCAACAACGAAAAGTGTGCACTTAGAACTTTTGACAAGAGTCTTTTAGTCCACTTTTTTGTCAAAAAAATCTCGGCGAATATGATTTTGTGATATTTGAAAAGAAAACTTAAAAATTCACCACACACGTCAAACATGAAAATGCTTCATGCTCGGTTTGATTGAGCATGTTCAAAGGCAGTAATTGGAATAAGAATTGTTTACTCAAACGATAAACTATATCTGAAATGTAACTTAAACCAGCTATTCTTTGTTTAAGGATGATTGTTTTTAATCTGAAAAAAAACTAAACTAATTTCTATTCTCAAATTTTTTTAAGTCGCACATTTGGGCACTCCACTAATTTCTTATTTACAACTTTATTTCATTTTGAAAAATTATTCATAAGTAAGTCGTTTGCGATCGTTTTCAGCCAAATGTTTCTGACTTAAAAAATTCCAAAATATAAAAAGTAAAACATTTTTATTAAAAAAAAGATGTAGTCGGCAATATTTTAAGCAAAAAATTGTATTAAAGATGCCAGTTTTGTTTTTCACAGATAAATGGACCGTCTGATCCCACACAGTCAGGCTGAGCATTCCACTGCCATCTATACGTCCAAAGGTTATCGACGCACCCTATGATTGCTCCTGGTCTTCCCGACATCCAACCGTCAAATATTATTTCTGTGTTTCTGCTCAAAAAACCATCCCGAAGGCTGTAATAAACAAAGGCTATAATAATTGTAATAAACAATGCTGCTGTGTGCATGGGCGTAAAAGGTGTGTTACACTTGTCAAAAGTTCTAATTCCACACCTTTAAATTTCAAATTTCTCAAAATAAAATTATCCTAATAAATATTAATTTTGAAATTATGTTAAATATGACCAAACAAAAATATTTTTGAAAACACATTGTGTATGTTTTACGTATTACGTCATCCACATCAGCACACGCTAATATGCGTTATTCACATGCGGCAATCGAATTTGATATTTTTTACAATAGCTTCTGTTTTTCACATGTTCACCGACACCAGACAATCTAAAAACTTACACCAACACTTCATAACTATATAACGTTTGTCGACTGAAGACCGCGAAAGTGCTGTGAACATGCTCTTAACTGGCACAAATTTAAATTTGTTATAAAAACATCATACAGTTATTCGTAAATGCAAAAGAAATGCCTCATTTTTTTGCATATTTTATCATTAGAAACAAAATCCAGATTATATTATTTTCTAGATTGATAACGTTGCTTACGTTGCACGTTGATGTTACGCTCTTACGTCATTAATTTTTACGTTATAGAACGTCAACACGAAAATATTGGTATAACATTTGTTTGATAAGTGCCCCTCAATAATCTAAAACTAAAATTATAAGAAATTAATTAGACTTCAAACTTGAATAATTCAATCAAATAGTTAGGAAAATCACATTGATAGAACGTTTGAGTAGTGTATGTAGTTCAACGAAGTCAAATGTTTCGAGGGTGTTTATATACAAAATCGTTTTTTATCACAGGAAATAAACCATTCTGCAGGTCGATACTTCCACGTTTCATTTGGCGGCGGGGTGAATGATGCGTCACGGCACTGAGCAAGCACTTTGATAAACTCTTCCATGGGTATTTAATAAAGTTTAATATTGTAATGCTTTTTAAAAGATATTTTAAAAATGACAATGAGCAATATCATTTAGCTCTGCATTGACTATATTCCACGAAGCGAGTACTTACCAGACAAAACTTGCCGAATGAACTGATGTTCAATGTCTGTTTCCACTTTCACCAAGTTTGCATTAACAGATTTACAGTATACCTGTGGAGACAGATTTAAGATAAAAAAAAATTTAAATTAAGGTAAACAAGTTGTTAAAATGTTTAATAAATGTTTCACTAAAATGTAAATTCAAACCTTTGTATGACAGAATGTAATAACCAAACTTATGTTAAAGCAGCATTTCCTTTTTATAATTAACAAGAAATATCTTTAAAAAAGATAAACGGCGTAGATTGTATATGAAAGATGCAGTTTATAGCTGGTATTATTCACTTCATCTTGATTTACCTGTAAATTCAATCATTTCATTGTGAATCCTTCACAATTACTTTTATTAAAATTACTTAGATTTGAATTTAAAATAAATCCCACACAAATGAAGGAACAGATAAATAGATTTTAATTTTGTTTATAAAATGTGAATCTAATAATTATCAAAAACGGATTTTAAAGGTCTTTGCTTTATTAATACCTTAAACATAATAAACAAGGTAGTAGAGGATGTATTAATTACCAAGATAATAAATAACTAAAGTAAAGATCTTAAGACTTATTGTGAGCAGTAAACAATAATAAAGAGTTATAAGTGTTTTCTTTATAAACTTGAAGAGAATTTCCTAGGAATATGAAACAATTATAGAATATACCGCAATATTCTACGCTATGAAAGCTGTATGCTTTAATTGCAATCTGATAAAAATCATCTACTGAAAACCATTACGCTTACATGTTCTTAGATCTGACTTGAGTGCGATTGCTTTAATAGCGGACTCGAAATGTTTTCGCGTAACATATTACACGTAGTTGCCAGATTTAATGGGAGATGTGCAAGGTCGAGCAGGTGTACTCGGTAAAATCGTAAACAGATCGATCTATGTAACACTTACGTGTACTTTTCACTAAACTCTACATTTCAAACCCTCCAGGAGGAAGTTTTCGGTTTATTTTACCATTTATACCGGACATGAAAACAATCCGCTGAAGAAATCCCTATACAAAAATACATTCTATATTTAGCGATCATGGGAATGTCACGCGACGTCGATAGTCGGCAAGGTACAACGAATGCGTATTTTGGTTGAAGTGATCACGTGACAATCCTAAAAACCACCGCGGCTTTACGCGGGAAATACAAAAATAGCTAACCTATGCGCGTCGCATAGGATATGAAACACCATTCATATATCTTTTTTTTAAATAAAATATTGGTTTGAAATATTTCGGGTGTAAATGTATATTTGAGCTTCAAATAATGATATTCAACTGATTAATAACCCTTTTCGCAAATCTGTTCCATTCATCAATCTTGCACATCACCCTTTAAGACAAGTAAGCACATTGTACAATCCTCAGTCGCGATAAAGAATGTGTTTTATATAAGAAACGTATTGTTAAAGGCCTTGGTTGTGTTTATTCTTATAACATAATGTATCAGATATATACGCCTTTGAAAGTTTCCAATAAACAGTTTCGCATTCCTGTAAGAGTTACATCCCTCGACCGGAAATCAATCCAAAACGAGGCTCTGCGTGATAGCTGAACGATCGCGCTAATGGCTTAAGCACATAATAGCTAACATTATCCACTATATTGCAGGTCTGCGTTCGTCGCCGGCGGTGAAAAAATAAGTTGCTGGTCTGTTATTCTAACCAGACTTTTTTATTTTCACTATTTGTTAAATATTTAGATTTTTAATGATTTAAGAACATGTACCATTCTTGTTGATAGTAGGCAGTATGAAAAGCAATTTGGACAAACATAAGCATTAATTTTACCAATTCTGTACAACAATTTCTTCTTAATATCTTTTCCGCTGAAAATATATTTTACTGGTGTGAATGTTGCAAATTGCTAAGACTGGCAATGCGCTAATATCCGGAAATCGTGATATGTCAACATCTGGTTACATGATCTGTAGACAAATCAAAGCGCTGAAAGCGTTGAAATACTGGCGCGCTGGTTGAATCGAACATGCCCTGCACAGATATCATTACTGTAAACATATGAAACTATGTGTGATTTTTTCGTTAAACTTTGTGACAGTTACTATCATCAACATTAGCAAATAATTCTGTATATTCAGGGATTTCAATAGATGCAGGTACTTGTATTCTGATGCAAGGAAATTAGGTTTTCCACTTTTTTTCACCTGAATCTTAGGCGGGGGTCTTTTTGATGCAGAAGCGTATGATTAGTGGTTAAATTTTGCTAGAATAACGATGATCAGGCTCCGCCACAACTGAGTATTGTCAACAATGAAATGCACAAGGCTCACGTACCTTAAGAGACTGAAACAGTTACAATCTTAATTTTTACGTCGATCGCAACAATGCATTAACAAAAATATTCGCCAACTTACTGACGGTCTCCCCAGGATTTTTGGAAGGGTTGTCGCTGGATATTTCGTGGATATAAGCTCGCGAAACTTTATTTTTTAACTATCATTTTATACAATTTTATATTTGTACCAAAGTTTACTGCAAAAACTGTATATAGTACATAGATGTTTTTTTTATCTCTTTAGAGCCAAGAAAGGTACAAAGTTAAAAAACATAAATAATGTGAAACAATGTGTAAACAGTATGTCAACATGTGTTTTAATAACATAAACTGATCTGATCTCATCAAGTTACAATGCCAACTATATACTCTGTATAGTTAGTTTTTCACCTTCATTGTCCAAGATATCTCACACATATCAAACTCAGTGTTTCATTACAACTGACAGAATTAGGATTAAACTTTCAGAAGCCTCTTTTCTTCTTGGGCCCAAGCGCTGACTGCCTTATTATAATCAAACTTCAGTACATCAGGACCTTCCATGGATATCATTAACAATGAATTTAATGTTGAATTGTTAAGCCTGCTTCTAAGCTTAGTCTTCACTCTTGATAAAGTGGAAAAACCCCACTCACAATCTGAAATTAAATTAATTTACGATACCAGTAAACATATAGATAGCTTCACATATATAAAAATAATATCATAATAGGTATTCAGTTAACACAAACAGGTATAATAAATTATGTAGTGCACCCCAAGAACCTGGTTTAAACCCCTAGTAGCAAATTATTTTGCTACTGACTGTTCCAAGGCGCTAACCCATACGGTTCCCCTTTTTTATTAAACAATCAACAAACAAATCATTTATTTTCCTCTCTTCTTTTTGCTGCAGGGGAGGCTGTGTTTTATGAGTGTGGCGATTCCTGATATGCATATTTCCCTTTTTATATATAGTAGCATGAAATTGAGTTATTTTATTTATTTAATGCAAGTCACAAGGCTAAGTAAATATATATAAAAAACATTGCCAACTTCTTGCAACCAGAAGTAGACTTTCTTCCACTTAGGATCGACACCTGACTGGATCGAACTGGCTGTTCGAGGTAGCCGGCGTTGATTCAGTGTCTCGGCATGTTGGGGTACCGCGTCCGGCGTCGGAGTAATTTCACGACGTGAAGGGGTACTTGGCGTCGTAAGAGTCGCTCTTGAAGGGCTATCCGGAAATGATCTCGATCTCATTTCTAGAATTTTGAAGTTCAGAATGCCCGATGGAGTTGGCATCAGCCTCACAAGGCCGGTTTCTCTTGAAATAAGATAGAATTGACGAGTCGTCGTTCTTTCGCGCATGCATACTTGAAAATGTGTCCGACGAAAATGAACTGATCGTTACGATGATAGCGCAGTAAAATGCCACAGAATGTATTTCTTTTGAAATTTAAGTTCTAAATGCAACTTGCCAATAGATTTGTTTAAAACAATTCCATTATCGCACAATTATGTTCATACATGTATACAGTACAATTTTCGAAGTGTTTGTCTTCTAATCACAGAACTAAGAATAACCAAATAATTACTCATGATCGCATCTCATTTAAATCATTGAACAATATGTTAAACACACCGGGTTCCGCTATTAATTGAGAATATCAAGAGTCAACAGAGCCAAAATACGATCAAACGACACCGACAGACTTGCGAATTCACCACGTGGAGAGGCGGAGTTATCCAGCTGATAGTAAAGAAATCGATTGTGATTGGTCAAATCGCCCATTGCTTAACCTTGAATGAGGTGTGTATTGAAAAGCGACCTGTGTTTACAATGCAAGAAACAGAAAATTATGACATGTCGATTTTGAATAAACGGATGTCGGCGAATTTAACACTTGTTGGAAATAGATCAAAGCTTGTTAACGGTTGTCTGGGGAGAACACTGGGACCCGGCCCGGTCCTTGTTAGCCGAGCAAAATCTCGATCCACAACTGCTCCAACCTAACCAAAATGGCAACCCACGCTATCTCCCGCTTGTCACGTGACTGATTTGTTTTTAATCGTTCTTTTAATATCCTTTCCTTGCGAATCACAACATTAAATTGTTTTCTTGTTTTTATTTGTAGAATTATCTTTCAAAGTTCGCATTCCTTCTCGAAATATTTGTATTTTCTTAAAATGCACTACTTTTTATGCCACACAACTACGAAATCTTTCAGGCGTAACTAAACTACTCATTCATATCCAGTTGCTTGTTCACTGCCGTAGCTGGTCATGATTTCACTCTACATTGTCCGATGGAATTTTTGGCATGGATGCTCCAAAATTACACGGAAACTTACTATCAATCGCTCAGAATTCGTGGAATGGTGTGCTGCATTGTGCTTCACACTTGTGCAGAACATTTCGGCCTGCTCTCGCGGTGACCACTTACTTGATACGCTCTCGTGGTCGCAATGATACACCCGAAGTTCAGGACTGCGCGTCGCAGAGTTCACAGCATCGTTAGTAAAATACTGGCGCATGCGCGCCAGTATTAAACAATTACAATCTAAATTTGTTGATACTTACACATTTGAACAATAGAATTGTCCTAATAATTTATGGCGTTTACGGTCAACGAATAAATAATTTGAATTTTTAAAATGTTACGTACACTTCACAACCAAATATGATTGATTCTGTCTTGAAATAAAACAGGATCGGTAATCTGGTTGTTTGTTGTAGAAGTATCATTCGTAGAATAAAATCCAAGGATTCAGATGCCGGTGTAACGTTGTAAAGTGACCCCCATAGAATAATGACCCCCCGGTCATTATTTTATATAAAATATTGACTCCGCGGTCATAATATTATGACTGGGGGGTCATAATATTATGACTCCTCACACGTAGAATAATGACCCCTCACGTAGAAATGTGACCCCCTAAAGAATAAGGACCCCGGACCCAAACCTCTATGGTACACTTAATTATCTCCATTGATAGGCATCGGAGGAGTAATGGCACCCGTCCGTGCATGCGTCCGTACGTGCAGTTTTTTTGACCGCAATTAGACGGAATTGATCCAAGCTTCAGGGATCACCACTACCGATGCCTATTTGTGTGGAAAGAAAAAATGGTTAAGGTCTCCGACCGAGAATCACTTGCCCCTCACCATTGTGAGTTCGATGCCTACCAGGGTCGTGTATGGGTGACAGGCATACATACTGTGCGGCGCTCTGTTTATCATTTAAAACACAGGCGCTGGACTGTATAGGAACGTTCCATCAACAAGATACGCAACTACTTTTTGCAATTTACGGCCTGTTTGAATATTAATCATCAAAAAATAATCACAGAACTAGCTAGTTTTCAGGCGGCGAGGGTGGCTGGATTTCAATCTAGTATCTCTAGGCTTCTTACCAGAACTCGTCTAATCCTGATCTGATGTAACATACTTCTTCGATAGCGTCCTCGCCTGGGAATCGAATCTGGGCAACTGGATTAGGAGCCAACTACATAAACCACTCTGCGACTGAAACCAAATATCTATTAATTATACAAGCAGAATCACTGTAAGTGCATGTTTGTTAGTGGTTTGAATCATTTTCGTAGTCATCACAGTTGTATAGTGATAAAACGTCCCACACAGTGTAACTAGTGGAACTAGCAATGATGAAATAACTTAAAAATATTATTCTGTTTCCCTTTTCACGACCATTCGAAAAGTGGTTTTAGAAGTCATTTAGCACAAAAAGGATAAGCAATGCATGCAAAAGATCTGAGTTACAGGTTAATTTACAGCAATTTTCGTTTTAAGCAATGCCTTCGCGGTATGAACAAAGGCTATCTAACGTCAGATGAAGTAGAAAAATGTTGTCTTTGAAGTTGAAGCATATACAGCTACGTTAAAGCGACTTATGTATATTGTAATACAATGATGATAATTCAAATGAAATTCAAATGAAAGCAATTTTAAATTTCATTTCAATAGATGCAGCGGCTCCAGTAGAAACAACAAAAACAAATATAAAAGCCGGGGAGTTATTATTTTATAAGGGGAGTCAGTATTTTATAGAAAGGGGTCATTATTTTTTATAAAATAATGACCGGGGGGTCATTATTCTATGGGGGTCACTTTACAACGTTACACCGGCTTCCAATAAAGATGGGAATATTTATATTACAATATGGTTGCATATCCAATTTAGATTTCTTAGGTTTGACAGTTTGTAATTTTTGCATAAAAGCCCAAACGCTTAATTAAACATATATAAAATGTTTTGCCAAGATTTGTTTCTTATTGACGGCTTTTAAATTGTTTCTATAACGTGTCGTAATGTTGATTAAGAATCCATATAAATGCTAAATAAAATACATTTGCTGGCACGTCCAGTAATTAAAGGACTCCGAAATACTTAAGAACTGGGAGGTGAAGATACCTTGCAAATAGTAATTACACGATCTCTATTGGTCAATGATATCTGCCCCTTTAAGTAATTGACAGATGGCCACTTGTGCGAGACAATTTGACATTTTTATGGCATGCCGCCTTCAAAATCAATCGCCGCCGACATAATCATAACATGATGTCAGTAGTGGATTAGACACGCTAATCCGGAAACGAGACTCAATTTAGCCGTGGAGAGAACACTGGCTGTTAGTTCAAGTCGTTTACTGTTTAACCCGAGGAATTATGACTTGACACTTTTAGTCAAAGAAACTTGATTGTTTTATAAATTATTTTCAAAAATATCATGACGCTAATGTATTATTACTAATTCAAAGAGAAAATATATTTTTCAAAAAAAGAATTTTATGATAAAAAAGAAAGTTGTAGGTACATATTCCCTATTACGTTAATACAGCGAGCAATCATTTTTCCTGTAGAGCAGTCACGTGACTGGACAGGGGAGGTAACCGAAAAAATCATCGAATTATTGGAAAGGCGTATATCAATTGCTGAAAGAATAAAACATATTTAGTGAAGATTTCAAGACTCATATAGCGAACTCATTGTTTATATCGCGTAGCATATTACAGGCTGTCAACCAGGTCATCTCCAAAATATAGGAAAAATATAGGAGGAATATTTTTTCAACAAATATAGGAGTTTTTGGTTGATTTTGAGGCAAAATATAGGAGTTTGGAACTGATAATAGTTATATTTACTTGCACTTATACAAATGATTTTCACATGTGCATTTACTGTTTCTACAATTATCAATGTCCAAAATGTCCACTGTAAAAATGATGGAAACCATTAACTTTAAGATCAGCACCATCAAGCACATCACCAGCATCTGAATGACCATTCAAACAAGGGGGAAATGCATAAAATGCATTAACAAAGCCTGATTTTTCAGTTTTAGTTTGTCTTCTATGATATATAGTACTGTACACAGCATCGACCCATCCAGTCATAGTCATATTGCTTTGTGTGTAAAAATCTGGGTAACAATGCACAAAAGGGTTCAGTCAAAAGTGACCCCAAGGCCTTACTTTGGTCAAACTCTATTGATAGACCTTGAGCTGCCAAAAGACCCCCCTCCCCCCCCCCCCCCCCAAGGGAATTTTGAAGGGTATGTTTTTCTGAAAGCCTATACCATTCTACGCATTTTGCAATTTGTTTGCACTCTGGCGAGTGGGGTGTTTTTCCGTAACGCCTGTTTGAATATGTTACCTTTGAAAAAAGTTTGTGTAAGAATGAAATATTTGACAATTACAAAAGTTCTAAATAAACCTATTTTTTCTACACCAGGAAGCTCTTATCTACATTGCTAATGCAATAAAACATCGGTTACCTAAGGTATTGTTCTAAAATAGTGATTAAGTTATGTTACTTAACATAAAAACCTAGTAAAATAAGATGTATGAAACATTTCTTACGTGCATGCAAGTAATTTGTGCTTATAAGTAAAATATAGTATGATAAATGAGAATTCAGGACAAATATAATACAGTGACATACATTGGGACATAAGCCTATAACGCTATATTGAAATATGTTACCGAAAGAAAAGAAAATGGGAAACAGGCCATAAATGTATTAGACCTTGAGCTGCCATTAGACCCCCTTTCCCCCCTGGGGGAATTTAAAAGGGTATGTTTTTCTGAAAGCCTATGCCATTCTTCGCATTTTGAAGTTTGTTTGCTTTCTGGCTAGTGGGGCGTTTTACCGTAACGTGTATTTGAATATGTTATCTTTGAGAAAATTTTATGCTATGAAGAAATAATTGGCAATTATAAAAGTTCTTTAATATTCCTATTTTTTCTACTCCAGGAAGATGTTGTTTTTATTAATTTTTAATGCAATAAAACATCTGCAACCTAAGGTATAGGTCTATAAATAGTCATTAAGACATGTTACTTAACATCAAAACCTAGTTTAAAAAGTTGTATGAAACATTTCTTACTTGCATTAGCAAGTAATTTCTGTTTAATTTGTTTAATTTATTAATATAAATAGGAATGCAGTATTTAAATGTAATAAAGTCACAATGAGACACACTTCTTGTTTAATGTATGTTATTAAATACATATATTTGGAAATTCCAAAAACCAAAATATCTGAAAAATGGCAAAAAAAACCCAAAAAACATCTCAAAGATAGCAAAGAAATTATCTATAAATAAAATAAATTATAAAGAAATAAACTCTGAAATCTTCATGATTTTTAATTATTAGTTACCTTTATATCATAATAAAAATAAATACCAAATCATAATTCAAATAATTTAAATATGTTACCAAAAAGAACGTATTAACCAATTTTAGTTACTGCACAATAGCGATATAAATTACATACCTTCTTTCATGATAAATTGTGACAATAATGTATTTTAAGAACCAACACACATCAGCCTGCGCTTAGTTAGTCAAGGAGACATTTTAAGATGAATTTTTGTTTTAAGTTACAATTTTATACATAAGAAATAGTAGTGATTCTAATGATAAATTTAATAAGTTGTTCTCAAAGAAAGGTGACTTAGAAATTATGAAATTCAAGTTAGTAATAAAAAGCTTTTAAATTATTTGCGTTTGATAAGCTATTAGTGTGTTATCAAGAATATTATGAGTAAAAAATGTGTTTTATTCATGATATCATTTGATTTTTTATTATTTATTTTATTCAAGGACAAGCACTACACGTCTCCATTAAAATTACCTGTAATTGATGCGCACCCACTGTTATAACCATAAGTAAGATGAGGTAATATGACTGTTACTGTGATAAAACAGTAAACAAATCAGTGCCAGTTTTGTTTTAATAAACCAGTATCTTAATCCAGTATATAGGTTAACAACCAACCTGCACTTTATGTATCTTGTATTAAAATAGGTCATATATAAGAATTATGTTACAAAAGGAAATTTAGGTTTTGATGCTTTTGATATTAAACAGTAATGTATTTTTAATTTAAATATTGTTAGTTTTTTATCATTTAATTGTTCTCTTTATTTCTTTTGTCATATTATAATATGTTACCAATTTTTACTTTAATAATAAGCACAAATCACAAGAAAAGAAAAGAAAGAAACTGCAAACACTTACTTAACATTCTGATAAATATTTTTTTATAAAATTATATTGTGTTAAAGTTGATTTATAACAAATTTAAAAGCTACTTGATTTAAACTTTACAAAAATTAGCTGATTATGTTATCAGCTGATTAAGTTATCTGATGTTAGAAATGTTTTTAAATGAAGTTTTATTCATCTAAAATACTAAGGTTCAGTGTAGAATTTGTAAAACATTGAAACAGCATGAGCATTATATAGCAATTTTTTACTCAAGTAAAAGAATTTCTACCTAAAAAATTACTATACATAAGTTTGTTTATTAGCTTACCATCACCTGCATAACACAGATTGTCTTTCAAATTAGAATGTTTCTCTTTAACAATTATTTGTCTTTAAGAAAAATAACAGTCTACAAAGATCTTAAGGAATTCTTAACATATTCTTAAGCTTTCTTTGAACAATGGCAAAAATAATGTTTCATCTAGGACAATTAATTTTTCTTATTTCACATGTTTTATTTAACAGTAATATCAGCTATGATTGCTCTAAAAGACCAGAACTGGTGCTTTCAACTTTGTTTTTAGTAAATATAGTTTATTGAAAGTCCATATCACATTATGAATGACTCTACGGTAATCTAGATACAAACTATAACACGATTTTGAACTTTATTTTCTCTATCCTAAGACATCTTTCTAAAAACACATGATTAGGTAACATATAATTAATTTTAATTAGTTTTGTTTGTAACACTTTTCAAAGCAATATTTGTATACTTTTACATTTTTACCACATAACATAACAAAGTATACACTATAAACTACATACTATTATTATATTATAGTTTAATCTAAAATGATTGCCTAGTTGTGATACAGTTTTGTAAATGTGTTCAGATCTTGTACAACAATATCAGTGTTAGAGAAAATAATTCATTCAATCAGTAAAATTAGTTAAAAAACGACTGTCAATGTAATTAGAAATCTACACAGGGCTAACAAACATCGGGACATTGCAAAGAGCACACATAAATAATGTCTCCAAATAGATATCAGCTAACACCATTAAAAACAAATAAAACCAAGAAAATAAGCCTTATTTTAATGAGTAACATATGTTATGTATGTTGAAACTTTGAAGTCATGCAAGTTTCAAGAACACTTAAGTTATCAAGCACAATTATTCAATTAAGCACTATATTTTATGCTTGTTCATCTAAAAACATGAATATTATGATTAAATTAGCAATAGGGTAACATATTAGATTATGGTAAAATTGTTACGTTTGCCAGTGTGATTTTTATGAAAAACACACTGCTTCATATTGCTTGATCACGCAGCTTTCAAAAACATGTATTTTTGCCTTAGTTTGCTTACAAACAAAAATCCTACAGGTAAGTTTCTGACTTAAATTTCATCTTTTTGGGGTTATGTATGTTAGGTTAGAGCAAAAATTTTGAAATGAAAACTACATCAGTCAAAAGAGAATACATCATCCTTATACAAAAATATAAGTTTTATGAAATCATAGCTGGAATAGAGCAGAATTAAAGGTTTAAAATCCATGTATTTTTTAAAAAGAATTTAGGGGTAACATATTAAAACCTCCGTAACACCCTTATGCCCCACTCGCCAGAGTGCAAACAAACTGCAAAATATCCGGGACATAACAGGCTTTCAGAAAAATCATGTCCACAAAATTCCCTAAGGGGGGGGGGGAGCAAACATGTTCCTGGCCACCGGCCTAATATGAGATGATGTCGCGACCCATCATCATCATAATCATCATCATCAGGTCGAGCTTCCTCGGGCCATGGCATGCCATCGACACTGGTCCTGCATCAGCGATCTCAATTACCCAGTTGATTCGAGTCCAGTGTCCCTCCTAAGCATGTCGACGTATGTCAGTTTCTAGATCCCCCTGCTTGCCTTTCCCTAAATTGGTTCCAACAACACCAGGTCGCTTGCTTCAAGCTCGTTGTGTTGGATACAGTGGCCTGCCAGTTCGAGTCTCCTTTTCCTGATCTTGTCCGTCACATTTGGTAGCTTGCCATAAAGGACCTCATTCCTGACTTTGTCTCTCCATGACACGTTCATTGCTATTCTTAGAATGCGGGTGTAGCATCCATTTAGGCTGGTTTCTTCTTTTGTACATAGATAGTGTCCATGCCTCGCAGCCATAAAGGAGTACAGCCTCTACTGTCGCAAGAAATAGACTCTTTTTGAGCTTTTGGCTCGTGGATGATTTCCAGACTTTTTTCAAAGAATGAAGTGCTCGACATGCCAGGGCTTTCTAACTTTGATGTCATTTTCTGTTGATCCTATGTAGGAACCCAAATACAATACTTAAAGTCCTCGGTTAAGGTCACTGACCCATCCAGGCTTTTAACCACTAAGGTCTATGTGGAAGGCTATGACCTCTGTCTCCTTCGCATTGAGCCTTATTCCCACTTTCCTGCATTCACTCTCAACTCTGTGCAGTAGTTCCTGGGCTTGGTCCGCAAGATTGGAATCCAGAGCAATGTCATCTGCACAATCAAAGTCTGTCTTCACGACTGGACCGACTCTTTTCCACTTTTCCGCGGTGTGACAGTGAAACCAAGCTGTTCTTCCCTCCCTTCCGTTGCTCTCCTGAGAGCATAGTCTAGAGCAATAATGAAGAGGTAGGGGCAAGAGTATCTCCCTGTAACACGCCTGCTTGTATCGGAAATGGTTTAGTCTCTCCATCTGGTGTCAGGACTTTGGCAGTTGTGTTTGCATATGTTGCACTCATTGCACCCACTATTGGTCCTGTAATTCCATAAGCATCTAGGATCCTCATTATTTAAGCCTTCTTGATGTCAATGAATGTTATGACATCTCTTAACACCTTCAATCATACGCCTTAGTGCTAGGACCTGTAGCACAGTTGTTCTTCGCTGCTTGAAGCCATTCTGATTGGTCCTGAAAAGAGGATCTATTACAGGGCGAATCCTGTTCAGAAGAATTCTGTTGTACAATTTTGCTACCTCTGAACTGAGGCTAATTCCCCTGTAATTGTCTGTCATGGTAAGGTCCCTTGACTCAGGGATTGGCACTATGTTGGAGGTTGTCCACTGTGCTGGTAATTCATGACCAGTGTAGGCCTTGTTGATTATGTTCAGGATGAAGTCATCAATTGGTACCCATTTTAGAACTTCAGGCACTATTCCATCTTCTCCACAGCTCTTTCCTGCTTAAAGTTCGCGTTCGCGACCCAGCCGAGGTCAACTGGTGGTTCGAACCCAGATTAATGCGGCAACCAGAACTTAATCCAGGAAAACCCAGCTAAATTAACATCGGCAACATTTGCACCTATGAAAATCAAGCCGGATAACGAATTAATTATCTTATATTTGAAACAGTCACGCCCTCGCCCGCAGCACCGCCATTTTGTTGCTTAAAAATAGTGCGAAGATAAAACATCTTCGCGAAAACAGCAGACCTCTTCTGGTTTGACATAATAAAACTTCAACAAAACAAAAAATAATCACGAAGAACATAGCTGAACTCTTCAAACTTCAACGAGAATTTCCCAAACATCCTACGCAATCTTCCTAAGCTACGTAGAAGCTGTATCTGCGGGATTTTGTATTGCAGGAATCGGTGAGAGCAGCTATTCCGATTTCCTTACATTATATACCCAATACACTGATACAAAGAAACATGCATCTTAGGTTCCTGTAAAATATAATAAAACTTATTTAAATAATACTGTATATAAATTACACTTCTTCATTTCTGAATCTCAATTTTTGCAAAAAATAATAAATCACATACTCATATACCGTGAGAATGAACACGGAACAGCCAACAGATGTCTTCAACATATTCGACAAAATCAGCATAGACTCTAACACAGCCGTTATCAATGAAAGAAACTGCTGAAGTACATACATGCGCAGTGAAACCGTCAAAAATCAGCATTGCTGGAAATTTAAGTTTGAAAGAGACACCTGGTGAGAATTCTTAATTCTAGACAGTTAAGATAACACTCGACTCTACCTGTATTTAGGCCGTAGGGTATTGTAGATGCAGCCTTTCATGTTAAAAGATTGGTCAACAAAGTAACTGTTGTAAGTTTTTTAATATATGTTAAATAAGGATATTCTTATATAGTCTCTGCAAAAGTTTTATTGAACCGGATTATAACTTTAATATATTTTGATATATTTTTTTTATATTTTTCCGCTGTCATTTCAATGACGACCGAAGACGACCCTTAATATGCTCTCAATTAATGCAAAATAAACCACACTCGTAAATGGCAAGTATTTTCTCATGAAGGAGTTTAAGAAGTGGTTCTGAACAAAGGTAAGCTGGTCATGAACAAAGAAATATGCCAATTTAGATAGCTGTACGGCATCACAACTCATCGTACTGTAAGTTCAGAAAACCAGCGAAGCGGCTTTGCTTATTGCTTTCTTTCATGCGAAAACAAAAAACTCAGTCCCATGACTCTCATATCCAGTGCGGTATTTAAGGATATGTCACACGCAGACAAACTATATTATGTATGGAAGCCTGAAAATTATATGCTTTAATGGTGTAAAAGCTTAAAATCGGCGGACTGTGTAGGAGAATTTATCGAGCGTTGCTTTCGAAGTTTTTTTGTGCTCGAGAGAACAACAGGCGCATTGAACATGTGAAGGAGTGCAAATGCTGGTTATCAGTTATATAGCCCCTTGAAGCCCGTTGAGCAGACGATACTTATTTTTGTGTAAGTATTGAGTTTCGCTCAACCCGGGGCTAGACGGAGAGACTAGAATTATACATTTCCATTACTCCTCGTGAACTTGCAGAATTGAAACAGCCTGCAATATTTTGAGTTTTATCTTGTTCGAAGGGTTTCGAAGTTCATTTTATTTAATGTTAACGCCATTTTGTGTTCGTAGCAATGTTTTGCTAACTATAGGCTCTGGTTTAGTTAGGAAAAATCCGGAGAAATTACCATGCAGCCATGCATATTCAGTGTGATGCAAGAGCTTTGATTAAGTCCGCCGCATTAATATAATTCGTGTGTGACATCGCTGATATTTTCCTCACTGCATTATACACGCTTCTTACCAAAACGATCACTAGGTCATGTTGGTGAAGGAGGTCATGAATTAAGCTCTATTTTAATCAAAGCGCTGAAAGCGTTGAAATACTGGCGCACTGTTTGAATCGAACATGCCCTGCACAGATATCATTACTGTAAACATATGAAACTATGTGTGATTTTTTCGTTAAACTTTGTGACAGTTACTATCATCAACATTAGCAAATAATTCTGTATATTCAGGGATTTCAATAGATGCAGGTACTTGTATTTTGATGCAAGGAAATTAGGTTTTCCACTTTTTTCACCTGAATCTTAGGCGGGGGTCTTTTTGATGCAGAAGCGTATGATTAGTGGTTAAATTTTGCTAGAATAACGATGATCAGGCTCCGCCACAACTGAGTATTGTCAACAATGAAATGCACAAGGCTCACGTACCTTAAGAGACTTAAACAGTTACAATCTTAATTTTTACGTCGATCGCAACAATGCATTAACAAAAATATTCGCCAACTTACTGACGGTCTCCCCAGGATTTTTGGAAGGGTTGTCGCTGGATATATCGTGGATATAAGCTCGCGAAACTTTATTTTTTAACTATCATTTTATACAATTTTATATTTGTACCAAAGTTTACTGCAAAAACTGTATATAGTACATAGATGGTTTTTTTTATCTCTTTAGAGCCAAGAAAGGTACAAAGTTAAAAAACATAAATAATGTGAAACAATGTGTAAACAGTATGTCAACATGTGTTTTAATAACATAAACTGATCTGATCTCATCAAGTTACAATGTCAACTATATACTCTGTATAGTTAGTTTTTCACCTTCATTGTCCAAGATATCTCACACATATCAAACTCAGTGTTTCATTACAACTGACAGAATTAGGATTAAACTTTCAGAAGCCTCTTTTTTCTTGTCCCAAGCGCTGACTGCCTTATTATAATCAAACTTCAGTACATCAGGACCTTCCATGGATATCATTAACAATGAATTTAATGTTGAATTGTTAAGCCTGCTTCTAAGCTTAGTCTTCACTCTTGATAAGGTGGAAAAAAACCCACTCACAATCTGAAATTAAATTAATTTACGATACCAGTAAACATATAGATAGCTTCACATATATAAAAATAATATCATAATAGGTATTCAGTTAACACAAACAGGTATAATAAATTATGTAGTGCACCCCAAGAACCTGGTTTAAACCCCTAGTAGCAAATTATTTTGCTACTGACTGTTCCGAGGCGCTAACCCATACGGTTCCCCTTTTTTGTTAAACAATCAACAAACAAATCATTTATTTTCCTCTCTTCTTTTTGCTGCAGGGGAGGCTGTGTTTTATGAGTGTGGCGATTCCTGATATGCATATTTCCCTTTTTATATATAGTAGCATGAAATTGAGTTATTTTATTTATTTAATGCAAGTCACAAGGCTAAGTAAATATATATAAAAAAAACATTGCCAACTTCTTGCAACCAGAAGTAGACTTTCTTCCACTTAGGATCGACACCTGACTGGATCGAACTGGCTGTTCGAGGTAGCCGGCGTTGATTCAGTGTCTCGGCATGTTGGGGTACCGCGTCCGGCGTCGGAGTAATTTCACGACGTGAAGGGGTACTTGGCGTCGTAAGAGTCGCTCTTGAAGGGCTATCCGGAAATGATCTCGATCTCATTTCTAGAATTTTGAAGTTCAGAATGCCCGATGGAGTTGGCATCAGCCTCACAAGGCCGGTTTCTCTTGAAATAAGATAGAATTGACGAGTCGTCGTTCTTTCGCGCATGCATACTTGAAAATGTGTCCGACGAAAATGAACTGATCGTTACGATGATAGCGCAGTAAAATGCCACAGAATGTATTTCTTTTGCAATTTAAGTTCTAAATGCAACTTGCCAATAGATTTGTTTAAAACAAATCCATTATCGCACAATTATTTTCATACATGTATACAGTACAATTTTCGAAGTGTTTGTCTTCTAATCACAGAACTAAGAATAACCAAATAATTACTCATGATCGCATCTCATTAAAATCATTGAACATTATGTTAAACACACCGGGTTCCGCTATTAATTGAGAATATCACGAGTCAACAGAGCCAAAATACGATCAAACGACACCGACAGACTTGCGAATTCACCACGTGTAGAGGCGGAGTTATCCAGCTGACAGTAAAGAAATCGATTGTGATTGGTCAAATCGCCCATTGCTTAACCTTGAATGAGGTGTGTATTGAAAAACGACCTGTGTTTACAATGCAAGAAACAGAAAACTATGACATGTCGATTTTGAATAAACGGATGTCGGCGAATTTAACACTTGTTGGAAATAGATCAAAGCTTGTTAACGGTTGTCTGGGGAGAACACTGGGACCCGGCCCGGTCCTTGTTAGCCGAGCAAAATCTCGATCCACAACTACTCCAACCTAACCAAAATGGCAACCCACGCTATCTCCCGCTTGTCACGTGACTGATTTGTTTTTAATCGTTCTTTTAATATCCTTTCATAGTTGTTCGAATCACAACATTAAATTGTTTTCTTGTTTTTATTTGTAGAATTATCTTTCAAAGTTCGCATTCCTTCTCGAAATATTTGTATTTTCTTAAAATGCACTACTTTTTATGCCACACAACTACGAAATCTTTCAGGCGTAACTAAACTACTCATTCATATCCAGTTGCTTGTTCACTGCCGTAGCTGGTCATGATTTCACTCTACATTGTTCGATGGAATTTTTGGCATGGATGCTCCAAAATTACACGGAAACTTACTATCAATCACTCAGAATTCGTGGAATGGTGTGCTGCATTGTGCTTCACACTTGTGCAGAACATTTCGGCCTGCTCTCGCGGTGACCACTTACTTGATACGCTCTCGTGGTCGCAATGATACACCCGAAGTTAAGGACTGCGCGTCGCAGAGTTCACAGCATCGTTAGTTAATACTGGCGCATGCGCGCCAGTATAAAAAGTAGTTTTATAATTGTTATTTATGGAAGCATATTTGCGTCACAACTTAACCGTAAACAATAACGTGAAAAAAATGGAGGATTTCGCAAAAAAAAGTTTGGGTTTTTTTTCGCGAAAACAGATAAATTACACACGAAAGAAATTAACACGAATTTATTCCTGATAATGCTCTAAATTGCCTCAACATAAAGATAAAGTATCCATGAAAATAATGGAGGATTTTACGAAAACAGATTTTTTTTCTCGAAAACAGATAACTTTTTTTCTAGAAAAAATCCATTATTTTCACGTTATTTTATATGGGTTAAGTGGTGGCACAAATATGCTTCCATAATTTTTAGATAACTGGCATCTTTCGTGGAATTGTTACGCTTTCATGAAAAGTTATCTGTTTTTCGTTTCACGAAATCTGATTTCGTGAAATCTTCCATTATTTTCATGCAAAAATATCTTTCGTGAAATTTTTAAAATTTCGTGAAAAGTTATGTGTTTTCGTGAAATCCTCCATCATTTACTTGAAAACTTTATCTTTATGTTGTGGACGTTTAGAGCACTAACAGAAATAAATTCGTGTTAACATAATTTTTTTTGTCGTAAAAATATGGATGTTTTCGCGAAAAAAACTTTCACCTGCTTACGACGAGTGTCAATACAATATCTCATCAGTTAATATAAAATGTTATATGCATATCAGGAATTACCACATGCAGAAGTCACAGCCTCTCTACACAGCGAAAAATAAGACACAAGAGAGGTCATGGTTTATAAAATGATCAATTTTAAAAACAGACACCACAAACAATTGACAAAAATGAGGTTTTACCGCCTTGAAACGGTAAGTGGCAAAAATTTTTGCCATTTAGGGTTTGAAACAGTCTTGGGTGCACCAACCTCACACATGCCCCATAACGTCTTTTCTATACCCATGGATAAACGAAAGAAATAAGGATAATAGGCATTACTTCACGCAAAAATTGAATTAAGAATTCCATTTTGTTTTTTCACAGATAAACGGAATGTATGTTGCGACACAGTCAGGGTGAGCATTCCACAGCCATCCAGATGTTTGTATGTAATCAACGCATCTTATTGTTGCTTCAGGGGTCCCCGGCATCCAACCAGTAAAAAGACAACGGAATACCGTTCGTCCAGCGGTACTCGTTGACGGAACTGTTATATCTTGCTCCAATCCAGAAATACTCTTCCGACATACCTGAAACGATTTTTTTCTTCTTAAAATATACTATTAATATATAATAGGATAAACTATCAGATAATGATTTAAACATTGTAAATGCACGAAAATGATATTTACCAAAGACAACAATTGTAAGCCTGATTATGGGCAGAAATCAAAAACATGGAAACTACCACCAGCATCACAAATGTTAGCAAAGGTTAAGGTGCAGAAACCCCATCAAAGCCGGTTTTTTTAGTTTTTGTTTGTCTTCTATGATATATAGTTCAAAGATATTTTGATAGGAAACTACAAGAATATGACTAAAAACCAGGATAGTGAAAAAATATACACAGCGCTGACCACCCATTTTATTGTTTTGAGAAAAAATCTGGCTGACGCTGTCCGAAAGGGCAAAGTCAAAAGTGACCGCAATGCCTTAATTTGGATAATCTTTAGTGAGGAACTATATCTTGATAAATGGCGAAGAGGACTTCTAGCAATGAATCTCATCAAATCAAAGTCCTCTTGACCTTTCTGTTTGTGATTAAATATCCGCCTGGACACTAAAGCAATAAGAATACTGCTTAAAACTGAATATGTGTTTTAGAAATAAATCAGCCTTCACACAAAGAGCATCGTTACAAAGTTGTAAGAGAACATGATGGTCACCTAGCGGGCAGGTTTTCGCCAATCTATTAGAACTAAACTAAAATATCTGTAAAATAACTGGAAACCTAAAAAAAAACTATTATGCCAACTGGAATACAAACTACAAACATCGCAGGTCATTTTTGATCATACTTTAGCGGTTGTCCCTTCTATCATGCAGATATATCTTTAATCGTCTAGTTAAATTGATAAATCGTAGTTGTCGGTCATCAAACTTGACCATTGAAGGGTAACACCGGTTAACAGCGGCACCGGACGTGGTCACTTTAGACAAAGCCGCCCGTCTAGAGCTTGAGAATGCTATTCCGTTCCCCCTATTTGCATGAAAAGTCTTCTAAATGTTGATGAAACAATAATTGGACGTTGTAGTAACACTGTTGTACAGCGTCCACAGGATATAGCGCCTCGAAACAACGAAATAGAAAGTAGAATGGATAAGGTCCCGTTTACCCAAGGTAATGTTTCAACTTATTTCTCCATCAACACTTTATCAATTTCTCTAAAGTAAACAAATTTGTGAAGCTTAATATGTCTAGTTTCGAAAGAAGTGTTTGAATTTTTCTGCACGTTGGTTTGTTTTGTTAAATTTGCGAGGAAGTGTAGCCTAGTTGTTGGGATTTGCGAAAAATGTTGGGATTTTCTAATAATCAAGCCCAAAACGCTTTTGCTATCTCAAAATCCGTCTGGAATTATAAAATATAGACTTTCTCCCACTTGTATTATAGCTGCCATTTACCAACTCGAGCTACATTTTACAAAATTTGCGAAAAACGACCATGCTTTGTGTACAGTGTCTAGCACAGTTATGTACGGGGTGTAGATGGAAAATTGTTTGCGAGTGTACGGGGTGTAGTAGGTAAACGAATGCTATTCTCTCCAAAAATGAACTTCAGTACCAGAGCATACTGATACACTTATTTAGAAATTGCAGTTGGTGTCGAGATGAGAGAGCGTAAAGTGAAACATTTTAGTATTTTTCGAAGGAAAAAAGTGTTTATTAGAATCATAAACATTATACGTAATTTAATAGTAATGGTAGTACGCCGTTTCCGCCCGTCTATTCCACTTGTGATAGTAACCATAAATTTGAAGAATAATGTTAAACTCAATAGACCTTACTTAATTCCAAAATTACTAGAACTTTAAAGAAGAAATCTAAAATATGTCTTATTATTATTATTTCAGATGCTGCCATAACATACCAGTGCATGGCATGTGGGGATAGCTATGAATCTTTCAAAGACTCCATTCTACACAATATAGAAATCATCCAACGTCGGAAATTCGTCACAGAGAGTTAGATGGGAAAGGCCTTAAAACAGTAAAGTACAAAGTAACAGCTGAGTTATGCCGAGAACAAGGGCGTACAATAACTATTGACGACACCAAAAAAAAATTCTTATTTCCAGAAGGAATAATATACCAAAAGATAGTCCACTCAAGAAAATCATAAAATGTGGTAATCTTAATGAAAATGACTTCTGTGCATCCGATGTTGCTTCCACAAATACCGGGGCCTATACAAAATTGGACCTATCTCAAGAAGATGATACATTTGCAGAGTTAGTTAAAATTCTACCGGCTGTGTTATCTTCATTAAAAGACAGCGGAAAGCTAGAGGAATACATTATTCACAATAAACTTGTAGCGGAGAAACGGTTCCCATTAGAAAACATTGCATTTCTCTTATTTAATGATTATGATGTTGTTAGGTGGTTTGGATCAGAACATTCTACCCAGTTCCGTTATAGCGAAGAATGTTAACTGTTCTGGAACACTGGTTTCAAGCTCTTTCGAGGCAGGTTTCTGAGGTTCATGGGTGGTCCCAAACATAGTTGCTACTCACTGAATGAACATGAACAGATTGTTGACGAGTACAGGCCAGAGATGTCAAAAATAAATTTCATAGTACCCGGCAGGAGACTCCTCAATGAAGATTTTAACATTTGGTTAAACGCGTAAACGTCATAGACACAAAGCATGGAACGTATTGTTTCAATTTAAAGGTACGGGTGTTATCAGAGCGGAAGAGGTACCTCAGGCAATTGAAATTGCTTGCCAACTTTTGAAGACCAGACTTCAACCGCACCGGCCATTTCATATGACAATCTCCAAGCAGAAGGTTTACCCCACCAATGAGCTGATTGCGGAGAGTGAGGTCGAGTATTCGCCAATTTATTTGTATCCTCACATGGTCGAAGAAATTATCTTGAAGTAAGTACATTAACGTTGTTTGTTACCTAAGCAAAATTAAGATCGGTTCTAAAACAAATACAGGGTGGTTTGCAGAAAATACACTATTTTAAATCGTTTCATTGAAACATAATTTACTAGTGTTTTTAAATAAACCTACAAGTAAAGACAGATAACTGCGATTTCTGGATTTTTTTTCTTATTAATATACCAACATAATATTCAATGTCTTAACCTTTACTCCATATAGATGCCGTTATGGTTTGGGCAACCAGTGTAGATCCAGATCAGCCGGCACACCTGTTCCGTCTGATCAGGATCTGCACTGTTCGCTGTCTGATTTATTAGGTTCTATCTGATCTGAACGCGAACACGGCCGATCCTTATCATACGGCTCGGATGTGCCCGCTGATCTAGATCTACACCGGTGGCACATGCATAAAACGCGAATATTAGGGCTAAATGTTTAAATGGGCGGTGTTTGTTAATATTTCATTTATTATCAATGTTTGTTATCATATTCCATTTTAAAATTTTAGAAATCACATGTTCGACACGAAACGACGGGCAAAGCGAAAAGCTCAAAGAAAGTTAGTGACAATATCCGGTCCAGATGATGCAGCAAGAGGTGCACGGGGTGTTCGCCAGCATTTCCGGGAGGACCATAGCAAATTATTGGCCGACCACAGAGCAAACATAGAGTTCGATAAAATTTAAAGCTTTTATTATATAATGATGAGTACACGGACAAAATAAATGCATTAATCAGTGCCATCGTTGTAAACATCGGATAACGGCAGATTGATTCAAAGATAAACCAATACACTCCACTGTTGATAACTCAGACAAAATTAATGCAAACAATGGGTTACACTTGGACTCTTGTTTTTGGGTTATTTGTAAATATTATTTAACTTGATTTTGTTTTATAGATTGATATTAATGTAAAAACAGAATTTTTATTACTAATTATGCGTAAATAAATAAAACGTGGTAATAATAAGATCATGAAGAAATTTTATTTTCGGATTGTTTTTGTGATTTTGTATACTTGTCCCTACTCTGTTTGTTAGGTATATATTTCAACTACTTACATGCCTTTGCATTCCTTTTGCGTTACAACTGAGTAACTAATAATAATATTCGTGAAACGATAACCTGGAATTGGGCGATTTCAGCTTCAATTGACTAAACTGAACCATACTGGCACTGATCTCTAGCGTTGTAAAACACATAGCCCTAGGTATTTAATTTAAGGTTATAAAACCTAAATTTGAAACCAGTCTCAAATCTCAGGCATCTGATTGGCTGAAATGGCGACCAGTGGCATTGCAGACAGCTGAGTGCTCTTTGTTTGCAGACCATTTATGCTAATTTTTTTGTCACGATTACCTAAAACTTGCAGATAGTTATAGAAATTATCGATAGTACAGGAATAAAGTATAAGTTACCAAATAAATCCGTCGGTACAAACAAATCATTTAGGTTACATATAGTCAGTTAAAGGATACACCTAGTGTTAAAGTATAACATAACAATAAAAATATATCTAATCTTGCAACGATAGTGCGGTAAAATTTCTGCCCAAATTAAAATTCCGCCTAACTATTTTTTTCGGAAGTGAACGAATTATATTACCTGTTGAGCTTTATAGTTAACTTGCAGCTCATCAAGTATTTATGATTGTACATCTCTGTCAGTTTTCATCAAATTGAGCCATACTGTATACTGTATACGATTTCACTATATTTTATGGCGGATACGAGCTCGAATCCCGGATTATCCCAAATACATGTACTCGTACTAATAAAGTGTTAACAAACGGCGCATATTAAAATAATACTAAACTAACAATGGCCTTTTTCTAACCATGTTTAAAGTAAAGTTATTCGAGCTTGATTCGTTACTGGCACTTTGCAAGAAACTAACAAAACACTTTTAAAAGTCTTTATTTAAGACACATATAAATAGAAAAAAAGAAGTTTTTCATTAATTAACATCAATACACAAACGCACGCCGTGCATTCTATAAAAAAAACAACAACACAAGATGCAGTGTTTACCGGGTGTCTTTAAAATGTTCACTTTAAAACTATAATTTCAATCAGTTGCATTTCTTTTTGTGCACTGCAAGTGACTATCGCCATGCAAATGCTTTCCCGCAGTTCTCGCACATGTACCTCGGCTCCTGACGCTTTTCTCTTTGATGTGCCCTCAAATATTCCTTTGTTTTGAAGTCCACTGCGCACAGGTCACAATGAAATTCTGAGTTTGCATTTTTCCCACAAACAAGCATATGTCATCTCAATGAGGAATGACCCGTAAATGATTTGCCACAGTCATTGCAACTGGAAACTGATAATTTGTTGTGCGATGCAACGTGCGACTTGAATTGTTTGGTTTGGCCGAACCCTTGGTTGCAAATAACACAAACATGTTTGTAACGTCCAGTATGATTCATACTATGAATGTTTTATCCATATTTAGTTTTATAGTTGTTTCCACATTGGTCACAGGTAAATCTTGATGTTGGTGGTTTGGATTTTGTAGGTGTACTTGTCGTGGGTTCTTCGACACCTGACAAATCCATTGATCGACAGGACAGATCCATCTGCAATTATATAAGATAATAATCGTTACAATAAGCAAACAATCTTATAAAACCGTTTTTAAAAATCAGAGGATTAAGTAGTCCATACCGGAAAAAAAAAACCCATTATTAAAAAAACCCCTGAAATATGCATATCAGGAATTGCCACATTATACAGTATTTTACTTAATTTAATTTTTTTTTCAGGCGTAAACAATACGATGATAATATTTTGAACTCAGCGAAAACAAACGTATGCCAATTATTACATATTAAGAGAATTACAATATCGTTTATTTGACAATGATTTTAACAAAACGTAAGTACAATGAAAGAAATTAGATACTAGTATGCTTTAAGATGTTTTTAAATAACCTTAAACTTTTGAATAAATGGTTTGTTGTAAGAATATTTGTATTACAAAATAAGCTGTAGAGACAAAAATGTGATTAAGAAAAAGGATAGCATGAGCATGTTTAATGTTCCAGTGCCATAGAGTGGTGGTATATTTGGTCAGTAGAGAGATCACATAAGAAAGAAAAGATAGTTATGTGCGAATATTACTTACATCCATGCTTTCCTCTTGACTCTTGTCCTCTTCGGACCTGTTGAACCCGAAATCTGCAAAGAATATAGCAATTTGTAAATAGGAGGGTCAATAAAAAAATCAGAATTATACTGATATAGTGATCATCATCGTGGAAGTATGCGTGTACATGTAGTTGATCGTAAATGTTGATTCGAAATGTTTAAGGCGTTACTCTTTTCGTCATTGCACTGTCAAAATGACAGATTTGAGAGATTTTGATTTTTTTCTTTTGTTTATCATGCCGACTGCAATATCACCATAATAGTCTGTCAAATTAAAATCCGTTATCTCAATTTTAATCAAGTCATCCAGTCTAAGTCGTCATATAGTTTATGCAAGGCGACTAAAAAGGTTTTATGGAGGACATGTGCTAATGCTTTTCTTAAAAAATGACTATCGTATGAAGTCTTTTAAGTGTCTGATCGATCATCTACATGTCTTGTAGAAAAGTTTATTTATCCACGACTTCGAACATTTCCATTCGTCGAATTTCTAAGAAGACTCTTCACTCTTTATAAGTATAAATACCAACTGACACAATTCAGTTTTAGGTTGTGATGGTGCGACTACAAAATATTAAACATAGTTGCCAGACACTGTTGTAAAGGTGCGTTTAAAACAGTAATTAGATAGATTACTTACCAAATAACGCATCTTCGTCAACCAATTTGTTCATGATTTAGTCTGAAATAAACAAATAAAACTAATATACAAGATTTATCTATAAAATGATTTGACTACTAGACACCGTACACATACTACTAAACCCTGTTCATTGGATATCTACACCCCGTTCATTTAAATGTGTTTTTGTTGCTAGACTCTGTACACAAGGCATGGTAGTTTTTTGCAAATTTTGTTAAAAGTAGCCCGAGTTGGTGAATGAAGGCTTTGATACAAGTCGGGGAAAGTCTATATTTTATAATTTCATACTGATTTTCAGAAAACAAATGCGTTTTGGGCTTGATTATTTGAAAATATCACCATTGTTTGCAAATGTCAACTACTAGTTTACACTTACTCGCAAATTTAACAAATACTGACCAACGTGCAGAAAAAATCAAATACTGCTTTAAAAACAAGACACATTTAGCTTCAAAAATATGTTTACGATCGAGAAATCGATAAAGTATTGATGGAGAAATAAATGGAAACATTACCTTGGGTAAACGTGCCCTTATCACATCTACTTTCGTTTTCCTTGTTTTGTGGCGCTATATCCTGTGGACGCTGTACAACAGTGAGTAATATCAAATCAGAAATTGAGCTGATATATAACGACATGTTAAATTATATAAACATACGTGTGTTGTATTTTCTACAGGGTGTAGAAATAATGTTATGCGTCTTTTTTTAGAAAGTCACGTGATGCAAACCTTCAGAGCAAAATATTATTTGCTTACAAGTTTTAGCTTTCCAAAAAGCTAGTCGGTCATTAGCAAATAAATTAAAAGAATAAGTAGGTATGTATTCGTTCATGTATTTACTTTTTGACCTATGTAAGTCAATGATATGGCCAGTTTTCTGTCGATCAAAGTCTCACAGACTGTATCTGACAAACTATTTGTGAATTTAGTTGATGTTTCAAGTTTCAAGTTTATTTCCATTTACATTTCTCTGTATGTACAAACATAAACAAGAGAACATATAAACATTGTACAATTCTGTTACTTTAAAGCATGCAAACAAAGTTGAACGGCTGATTTTTGATTTTTTGAAACATGAAGAATACGTGTACGGGCTAAAGGCATCAATATAAATAATCATGTCTCTAGTAGACGTAATTTTTTTTTCAGGACGTGTAGAAATAATTACGTTGTTTACCAGAGAATATGATGAATATGTTACATAAACGCGAATGCTCAAAGAGGTACCATAGAACTTTCCACAGTTGATACTTATTTGTACATTGAGAGAAAAGCCACGCTTATAATATTCAGTATTCATTACCAACATTTATAAAATGTAGGTTTAGTTGGTTCAGCATATCTCGTCAAACTTGAAGTTGACGAGCGTTAAAAGACAGTAAACAATAAATTAGGATGCTGATGCATTTATTACTTTCACTTAAGCTTTATGCTGCTATTATCTTTTGTTTTTGTTTGAACGATTTTCAGTAAAACTATTAAAGGAACTCAAGAAGCACTATTTGTATTTAAATTAATCTATCATCATAAAAATTGTCGTTATGCCACTGTTCTGAAAACAACTTTTTCTTTACTTTAAAGGCTGGTTTTGCATTCCTTGCAGTATATTCTAGTAGATCGCCGTTACATAGAAATGATAGTGCTTGTGTTGTCTACCTTACTGTACTGTTCAAAATAATGTTATCGTTTAGTATCCCAAGACCGAAATCAGATCCGTTATATTGCATGTGTATGGGGAAGCAGTCATTTGGGTCACGGGCATCCCCGGAAATCTTTTACAAGTAAAACTCAATTTGGATTGCAACTGCGACGAGTCCAACCGTTCACTATAGACCCCAAGAAGAGAACGCATAGATATATGCGGTTTTGAGAGGGAATATGGGAATCAAAATAAATCAATTCGTATTTCGTTAATAATGCATATATTCAAGGGCAAGTTTTGAACTTTATGGCGGCGAAAGTTTTGTAACATAAATTAAATAGTTAAAGTTTAAATGATATAAATACAAAAGCACGTATAGAATGGTTACCAAGTTTCTATTTCAAAACAATCGTTTAAGTTTTGTTTTCTTAAAATAGATTAAAGGGTCACTTTGAAAACCACCGAAGACGAAAAATGTGAAAATATTACAGGCTCGGTTTCATTGAGCCTGTTAAAGACTTTAAAGCATATCTAAAAAAATAAAATACCGCATCGTAATTAGAGCTCCAACTTGGATATCGAAAGGACAGGGAAGTAGATAGATCTAAAAAAAAACATGGCAGTTTTTGTGCAACACGCTCAAAACGAGGCACTTTTATGCAAATCTTTGAGAAAGAGCATAATACATGTATATAAATGTCCCTCTAAATGAGTAATTGCGAATAAAAGATAGAATGAAATGTTCATAACTAATGAAGACATGGATAGTCATCAAACCAACTAGGTTTAAACTCTCGCATCTCAGGTTATTTCAATAGTGCGCTCGTGAAATGCGAAAGTGTGTAATTATGGATTGAAATTATATTTCAACAAACTTGACTAACTAAGTACTTGTAAATGAGGTAACGTGTCGCCATTTATCCTATAAATTGATATCAGACAAGTTCAATAAACAAAATCATTATTGATGCTTCCACGCTGAATGTGTAATCATAACCTCATGTGGCCATCCTAGTCGTTTATCTCTCTCGTCCGCAGCTTATTGGTCGTATTGATGACTGTCTTTTAGCGTAGCGCCGCCCAGTTGACTACAATTATGATATTATATAAAAATATTGCCCATGCTGATCTCCTATGTTTACTTTAAACAATTGCCATGTCACATTCGCTAAACCTCCGGTATCTTCTGATAACATTCAACAAAATTGCACTGGAAATCGCAAACAAATGGCAAAATCGCTGATCCCCCCTTTTTTTTTACTTTAAACAATGATCACCTCACTTCGCTAAACTTCCGTTAACTTCTGAGAACATTCGCAACATTTGCACAGGAAAGCGCAAAAAGCAAAATCTCTCTTTAAAAGACAATATTTTGACAATTAAGCAAGTTCTGAGCATTCCTTTCCTCCTAAATGCTTGTTTAAAACATCTCCTCGTTTACTATAAGCCTCTACTGTTTCACGACCTTATGTTTGGTGATTTATACCACAAGAAAGAAATTTTTAAAATTAACACATGGGTAGAAGTGTTCATCAATTTTCAAAGTCAATGCATGGACATGAGTTTTTTTGAAACCCGCATAATGTCATCTAACATGGCATACATTGAAATTGACATCATTAAAACTAACAAACAAAAACAGGAAAATGTGCGAGAACCACCAATATTACATGTTTAAGTTCAGCATTCTAACGAAATTGTTGAAGATCAGAATAGTAAATTTAATAATTTGAGTCCCTGTCAGGCTGCTCATCCCCCCACCCTAGGACAGTGACGAAATTTTGTTGTTGAACTCTAGATTTTGGAATACATTTTTGGTTGAAAGTGTATGCTAATGACCGACTAGCTTTTTGTAAACTTTTGTTTACAGACAGCCTTTCCCGCAAAAGTCGGAGCGTGCTCGATTGGAAATTCCGACATTTAGAACAGGGAGAACTCCAATCGAGTGCGTCGGAACTGTGTTCTGGCAGCGTTCTATCCATTCCATCGAAATAGGTGGTGTGAATCGGTCAGTGTTTTATACTGGACCAAACTGAAATATTTTTAGATACTGTTTTTTTTGCCATAAAATAAGATAATGGTTACATTTCAGTACTATGCCAAGAATTCAACGAACATAAATACCAGAAATAGTGTTATTTTTCAGTAAATTATAAATATTGCTTTTTGTTGACTGATCTAAAAACTAGGAAAACTTAGTTGAACTATGAAGTATGGCTTATTAAGACCATTAGGAGTTCTTTAGACTTCAAAAGATATAATAAACATGCAATTATGTAACACTTTTTATAAAAACCTATCATGTTTCTGTTCCGACATCCAATCTCACTCGTTTGGCAGATTCTTAGACTCTTTCTACGTCGTTATCAGAAAATAAACGACTGTTGTAAACCAAAAAACTAGAGACCTCTGATTGGCTTCTGGATTACGTCAAGCCTGTTCTCTGTATCTATTTAAAAAAAATTCTCCAGCTTCTTATCAACTTAGCCTATTGCTCATTACAATAATTCAACATAACACTTGATTAAAGAGTAAATATAAACCATTTGTAAAAAAGAAAAGAAGAGGTACAGCTTATACTGTATTAAACCAGAATCTAGAAGGTGTAAACGTCGCCCTGAACGACAGGATATGGCAAACAGTGTGCAGTATTTGTGCAACTCGAATGGTTAAACCCCCGACGCACTACGCCAGCAGTGGTTACAAGCGTCGTAACAATACAGATACAGATCTCATCATAATATGCATTCCAAACATATGAATGGCAATAAATCAGTGACCGACATTTAAGTGGCATCAAATTGCTATCAGCAACTCTGCTGTGATAACGGTAAACATACATCTTGTAATATGACTCCGAGTTCGTTGTATTTTTAAATCTAACACCAACTGGTGTTGTTAATCTCCAGCAGCAGTATGTACTTTACTTGCAAGCTTGGGGAATACCGCCTATTTTAAACCTCGAGGAAAGATAACTGAAGCTCGCTAAGAATTCTCTGGCGACTATAATCGCCAGACAAAATTGGTTTACTACTGTCGCTGTCTGCTGAAAGTACAGACATGCGCAGTGAAACAGTCAAGCAGATTCTGTGGAAGAGTCGGAATTTGATTCTGGCACAGTTCCGACAGCCCAATCGACCACGCCCGGATATTCATTAGTCTCTAAGAAAAACATAAACGATGTCTTGCTTTTGACCAACAAAATCAATATAACGGATTGAATCTATTTCATATATGGGATCATCCTGAACAGTTGTTTGAATCAAATAACGTAACAGTTCAATTTATACACAAATAATATTTTGCTATGAAGGTTTTCATCACGTGACTTTATAAAAAAAAAGACGCATAACATTTTTTCTACACCCTGTAGAAAATACAACACACGTATGTTTATATAATTTAACATGTCGTTATATATCGGCTCAATTTCTGATTTGATGTTACTACAACGTCCAGATATTGTTTCATCAACATTTAGAAGACTTTTCTTGCAAATAGGGGGAACGGAATAGCATTCCCAAGCTCTAGACGGGCGGCTTTGTCTAAAGTGACCACGTCCGGTGCCGCTGTTAACCGGTGTTACCCTTCAAAGTTCAAGTTTGGTCCATTATAATATGTCGGTCATCAGGATGACCGACAACAAATTGAACTGATACTTTATTTGAATCAAACAACTGTTCAGGATGATCCCATATATGAAATAGATTCGATTCGTTATATAGATTTTGTTGGTCAAAAGCAAGACATCGTTTATGTTTTTATTAGAGACTAATGAATATCCGACTTTGGCGGGAAAGGCTGTCTGTAAACAAAAGTTTACAAAAAGCTAGTCGGTCATTAGCATACACTTTTAACCAAAAATGTATTCCAAAATCAACAACAAAATTTTGTCACTGTCCTAGGGTGGGGGGATTAGCAGTCTGACAGGGACTCAAATTATTATATTTACTATTCTGATCTTCAACAATTTCGTTAGAATGCTGAACTTCAAATTGTAATAATGCTGGTTCTCGCACATTTTCCTGTTTTTGTTTGTTTATTTTAATGATGTCAATTTCAGTGTATGCCATGTTAGATGACATAATGCGGGTTTCAAAAAACTCATGTCCATGCGTTGACTTTGAAAATTGATGAAAACTTCTACCCATGTGTTAACATTAAAAATTTTCTTTCTTGTGGTATAAATCACCAAACATACGGTCGTGAAATAGTAGAGGCTTATAGCAAACGAGGAGATGTTTTAAACAAGCATTTAGGAGGAAACGAATGCTCAGAACTTTGCTTCATTGTCAAAATATTGTCTTTTAAAGAGAGATTTTGCTTTTTTGCCCTTTCCAGTGCAAATGTTGCGAATGTTCTCAGAAGTTAACGGAAGTTTAGCGAAGTGAGGTGATCATTGTTTAAAGTAAAAAAAGGGATCAGCGATTTTGCAATTTGTTTGCGATTTCCAGTGCAATTTCGGTGAACGTTCTCAGAAGATACCGGAGGTTTAGCGAATGTGACATGACCATTGTTTAAGGTAAACATAGGAGATCAGCATGGGCAATATTTTTATCTAATATCACAAGCGTAGTCAATGGGGCGGCGCTACGCTAAAAGACAGTCATCAATACGATCAATTAGCTGCGGACGACAGAGATAAACGACTAGGATGGCCACAGGAGGTTAATTGCACTTTATGATTACACGTCCAGCGTGGAAGCATCAATAATGATTTTGTTTATTGAACTTGTCTAATATCAATTTATAGGATAAATGACGACACGTTACCTCAGTTACAAGTACTTAGTTAGTCAAGTTTGTTGAAAAATCCATAATTACAAAATAATTTAGTTGTAATCAGATAATCAACCTCACAATTTTGCATTTCACGAGCGAACTATTGAAAAAACCCGAGCTGCGAGAGTTTAAACCTAGTTGGTTTGATGACTACCCATCTCTTCATTAGTTATGAACATTACATTTTATCTTTTATTCGCAATTACTCATTCAAAGGGACATTTATATACATGTATTATGCTCTTTCTCAAAGATTTGCATAAAAGTGCCTAGTTTTGAGCTTGTTGCACAAAAACTGCCATGTTTTTTTAGATCTATCTATTTGCCTGTCCTTTTGATATCCAATTTTGAGCACTAATTACGATGCGGTTTTTTATGTTTTTGATATGCTTAAATGTCTTTAACAGGCTCAATGAAACCGAGCCTGCAATATTTTCACATTTTTCGTCTTCGGTGGTTTTCAAAGTGACCTTTTCATCTATTTTAAGAAAACTAAACTTAAACGATTGTTTTAAAATAGAAACTTGGTAACTATTCTATACGTGCATCTGTATTTTTATCATTTAAACTTTATCTATTTAATTTATGTTACAAAACTTGAATATATGCATTATTAACGAAATACGAATTGATTTATTTTGATTCCCCATATTCCCTCTCAAAACCGCATCTATCCATACGTCCTCTTCTTGGGGTCTATAGTGAACGGTTGGACTCGTCGCAGTTGCAATCCAAATTGAGTTTAACTGGTTAAAGATTTCCGGTGATACCCCTGACGCAAATGTCTGCTTCCCCATACACATGCATTATAACGGATCTGAATTCGGTTTGGGATACTAAACAATAACATTATTTTGACACGTACAGTAAGGTAGACAACACAAGCACTATCATTTCTATGTAAAAAGGTGAAATATGCATATCAGGAATCGCCACATTCAGAAAAAAAAGCCTCCCCACACAGTCAAGAAGAAGAGAGGAAGAGAGCATGGTTAATAAAATGATCAGTTTCAAAAGAGACACCACTAACAATGAACAAAAATGAGAACCCGAGGGGTTACCGCCTTGGAACGGTCAGTGGCAAATCAAATTGCCACTGGGGGTTTAAACCAGGTTCTAGGGTGCACCAACCTCACGCTTGCCCCAACAGGTTCTCATATCACAAAACAAATACAAGTTGTCTTGGTGAAACAACTCCAACCCACTTACTGGCTCAACAATGTTGCATGCAAAAGCACACAAACATATAAAACATAAGAATCTAATAGCATTGCAAAGCTAAAGGGCGGGTACTCAATGATCTTACCGAGACCAGAGCTCCTGGAGTAAAATCAGCAAGAACACGATGACAGGGATAAAAGAAACAAATCGAGCTTCTATGTTCTTTTAAGAAAAGATATCCCCATAAACCATCATAAACTCTTAAACCCCTGCCACCGTCCTGCAACCAAAGAGGTAAGCATAATGATCAACTGTAGAAGGGTTAATCGCCAGGCATGCAGAGCGCTGTAAAATATCATGTTGGTAACCTTTCTTTTTAAATTAACAGATGGTTTTTACGAATAACCGGGAGAAATTAACATTGCCCTTTATCTTCTAAGTTTATAAATTAAATCTCCATAAAAAACTGGCTGTGAAATACCTTGTTGCAATAGTGATTTTAAACTGCACCTGTATTTATGAACTAGATCTGGGTATCGACGATAAAACTTGCAAAATGTTTTCCTTAATTTGTGATACCGATAACCTTGTTTTAAAAGATTTTCTGTTATGCAAAGATTACGTTCATTGAATTCATTAATATCGTTGCAAGCTCTTGAAAAGCGAACAAGCTGTGAAATATAAACCCCGTAAGATGTTGCACGGGGAACATCGCCGTCTAAAAATGGAAAATTTACTATATTAAAATTAAAATCATCTCTTTTATCATATATTTTAGTAGTGACAAAACCATTTTCAATTGACAGATTTAGATCGAGAAAGTTTGCTTGCTTTTCTGAAGTGTTCACTTTATTAAGTTGTAGATCTTTAGGGTAGATCTTAGGGCGATCTACTAGAATATACTGCAAGCAATGCAAAACCAGCCTTTAAAGTAGAGAAATAGTTGTGAAGAATTTTCAGAACAGTGGCATAACGACAATTTCTTTGATGATAGATTAATTTAAATACAAATAATGCTTCTTGAGTTTCTGTAATAGTATCAGAGAAAATCATTCAAACAAAAACAAAAGATATGAGCAACATTAAGCTTAAGTGAAAGTAGTAAATGCATCAGCATCCTAATTTATTGTTTACTGTCTTCTAACGCTCGTCAACTTCAGTTTGACGAGATCTGCTGAACCAACTAAAACTGCACTTTATGAATGTTGGTAATGAATACTGAATATTATAAGCATGGCTTTTCTCTCAATGTACAAATAAGTATAGACTGCGGAAAGTTCTATAGTACCTCTGAGCATTCGCGTTAATGTAACATATTCATCTGATTCGCTCGTGCTTAAACAACGTAATTATTTCTACACGTCCTGAATAAAATAATCGATTACGTCTACTAAAGACATGATTATTTATATTGATGCCTTTTGCCGGTACACGTCTTCTTCATGCTTCAATAAATCAAACAGTTCAACTTTGTTTGCATGCTTTAAAGTAACAGTATTGTACAATGTATATATGTTCTCTTGTTTATGGTTTGTACATACAGAGAAATGTAAATGGAAATAAACTTGAAACTTAAAACATCAACTAAATTCACAAATAGTTTGTCAGATACAATCTGTGTGACATTGATCGACATAAAACCGGCCATATCATTGACTTCCATTGGTCCAAAAGTAAATACAAGATCGAATACATACCTACTTATTCTATTAATTTATTTGCTAATGACCGACTAGCTTTTTGGAAAGCTAAAACTTGTAAGTTATAAAGAGTTTGATATTCTTTTAAATTCCATAGATATAGTCTCAGTCGCAGTTTCTTCCAGTAAAACAATAACATGTAAGTGTTCAGCGGTATTCATCTTTGTCAAAGTGAACTTGAAGAGAAAGTGATACCCAGTGCATGCAGTGTGGAGTGACAAAACATCTCAAACCTTTAAATTGAACTGTGGACAGTCAACTTGACTTTGTTTTATGTGAAATTATTATTGTACATGTATTTCTGCTTTCATCTTTTGAGAATTCCGAATCTCGGCCAAATTAAATAAACATCGGTATTTTTGTTTATAGATGTTTATTAAAAATAAAACAATTCACGATAAGCAATTATAATCATTTAAATCTTAATCTAAATCTGCTATATATTCAACTTAGTGAGTACTGCAAATGATATTTCTCTGTATTGCTGTTTTGAAAATCGTTATACAATCGAAACTGGTACTATGTCATTCAAAAAGAGAAATTATGATAAAAAAATAAAAACAGAAAGATGCATATAATCAAATCTAAAATCGGTGAATGCAACGATGGTTTAGGCTGATGGATGTTAATAAGACATCGATAAAACAATTATGGATTCACAAGCAGTAGGAATTGTGCTGAACTATTCAAATTTGTAGCTCAATGAAAGGGTCATAACTGAGTAACACAAACTGTCACTTGTTGCCTTGGTTGTATTATGTGCTACTCCTCAATAAATAACGGTTCGATTTTGCAGTTTTGTTACAGGTAGCAAATGAAAATGGACTAGTAATTGCTGACAAATAGCCAGAAGTGAATGGTCCTATATCATAATATACTGCCCATCTCCATCCCTCGAAATTGAGGAGCATTCAAATGGAAGGTAACAGAGGAAGGAATAAAAAACGGAACGTAACAGAGGAAGTTACCCGAATACAAGTTATTTTTATTAGACAATATACTAAGAGTCCATTCCTTTTAACAAATATTGTATATTTGTAAAAAAGCTGCAGAAAACTAGTCTGATTTCCGACTTCCTTTAATAGTAGCTATCAATGGCCGAGTAATCCGAAAAAAATATACAGAAATCATATTTAAAAATTGCTATAACTGATACACACAGTTCACTAGAAACATACAAATGATTAAGTTAATATGTTCAATAAATGATAAGTCTGGGTCTAACCTGAATGCATGTTTGTTCTAATGTTTGATATTTAATGATCAGCTACGGCATTCTGATTATTGTAAGAATAAAAGTTATATGTTACATCATCGTTAGCATGAGAATATCTCCCAAAACCTGTTAAACCATAAACATTTACCTTGATTTTAGAACCGTACACAGTGCAAACGGTACTTAGTGCGAGTGATTTGAGATTTTTAAATCATAGTTAATTTGAATAAAAAGAAAACTACTTAACATCTGTTTATGCAAATTTCACAATTTTTAGACATCATTTTGTAACATTTATGCAAATTTACAAAGAAAACTCTTTAAAAATAAAGAAATTATATACAATTTATTAAACAATAGTAGCGATCGGCGTCCGACGTAAAAAACGCTACATTTTGGGATTCAACTATTCACTTCAAACAATATATGCATTACTGTATACAATATCATTTTAGACGTTAAAAGTTTATGATACGTATGAAAATGGATTAAATAGAAACGGGTCTGATGGTTCGTCATGCTCGGCAGACAATTTAGCGAAGTTACGGGTAGTTACTGTGGAATGACACATCACAACATTTTCATTACAACTCGTCAAATTTTAATGATACAAATATGAGCAATTGTTCCGAATCATTAGCGGACACACACAGACAAACTATATTCTGTCTGGAAAGCTGAAACTTTAATGCTCTAATGGTGTAAAAGCTTATAATCGGCGGACTGTGTAGGAGAAATCGAGCGTTGCGTTCTATGTTTTATTAGGTACTGGAAAAAAGCAAGTAATTTAAGGGCTTACCACATTCCTCCCCAGCACGTTCATCGATAAAAAGAAGATTATCAAAATCTCAATAACGGCAAAATGCCATTCAATGAAACTTTGCACATAAGAATGTTACTAATGTACCTTTCTTTTGCCGACAGTAAGACACGTAGAAAAGTAAAGAAAAAAGTTAGACCTAAAAATTACTTCAAATTCTATTACATAAATTCACAAAAACTAAGCAATACAAATCATAATTTGAATTTCCCGCGTGAGGATTGACAAGAAAATAGTGTGTACTTAGTAAAGAACTTTCAACTTCTAAAAGAGAAATCAATAATTGTCATCCGTTTACGCGACCAGGAAATTGAAGGTCAAACACACCTTTACTAATATCTCATAAAGTTTGCATATGTAAGTCACGAGGACACAAGATAGTGTTGTCAGTGTCATATTACTTATATGGGCATTTAAAATGATGTTTTGTGTTGTTTAGTTTTTGTGAATTTATGTAAATAGAAGTTTGGGGAATTTTTAGATCTCGCTATTTTTCTTTACTGTTCTAACGTGTCATACCATATGCAAAATAAAGATTAGTAACACTTATTTGTGCAATTGTTTTTGAACGGCATTTTGTCGTTATTGAGAATTTGATAATTTTCTTTTTATCGATGAACGTGCTGGGGAGGAGCGTGATAAGCCCTTAACAGGCAAAGAAGTGCAGAAGATTTTATTACGTTTAACACATTCTGTGTTTGTAGTACTGTTTTGCTAACAATAGGCTGTGAGTTTGCTTTGGTTTGGTATTGAGATTACCGGGCAGCCATGCCCATTCAGTGTGATACTAGGGTTTGGAATTCGACCATATGTTTTCAATAATTACTACCTTATTTGTTTCAGGTTGTTGATGTTGTTAACATTTTTAAATTTGTATTTTGTTTTATTCCTGTATTGAATCCAAAGATTAGCATACCTGTTCTTCTCCAACTTGAAGTTTGACATTTATGAGCTTAACAACGAATGATGGACCAGCATATATGGCTCATTTCTGAGTAATTTTACACAGCGTAGTACTTTTGTTACCAGTAACAAACGTACATTGTCCAAGTAACAAAAGGTAACATGAAGGAATAATGGACCAAAGAAAAAACATTCTCGATCTCAAAAAGTTTACAGCCTTATAATATACCGCAAGTAACAAGAGGGCACAAATTGAAAATGGTCAATTTCGAATAAAAGTCAAATTGCTTATCATTTCTGTGCCCATAGGTAGCACGATTAACAAAAGGTAATCTATGGATAAGGTATCTAGAAATTGACAGTATTGCATTGCATCGCTATGAAACCAGTGCAAGACAGATTTTAAAATCAATTAAGAGTTAAAAGTTTAAATGATAGTTCAATGTATACCTCAACAATTTCAGTTCCGTAAATAAGAAGTCATGTGGCGTCATCATATATCAGGCACTGTGGTTAAACTACATTTTTATCAAATCCGCTGACCTTTTTTTACCAAGAGAAGATCGTTGGGTCGAGGATCAGAGAGTCGTTACATCTCCTTTTTTTCAAAGGTATGTTTTTTTCTTAATTTTAAAAAAATAAGTAAATATATTTTAGGCAATCATGTTATCGCATTATTATTAAAATAATAGTTATTAATCTGTTCTCTTACATTATCACAAAATCATTCATAGATTATATGCATGTTAACAATTCTTTTGACACAAAATAATGCGGTAATCCCATGTTATTTCTATAATTGACCAAATGAGATTTTAGTATTCTTCTTCCTTTTTTAACACATTTATTTTTGCTTTTAACATTTGAATGTGGACTTAATATACTTTTAAAACAAGAATCAACATATTCGCGATGGAATTAAGCCTAGTGGTCTTACCTCCCTTTGATCTATATTCCAGCAAAGGTGTATAACCCTCACGGTCTTGTATAGGCAGTAATGGCGTATAATCCCCCTTGATTTATCTATCTATCTTCCAGTAATGTCGAACCCCTGATGGGGACCTAGACATTTTGCGCGTCTGCTGGGAGACTGTTAGTAAAGAATAAAGATTAAGAATGGATAGGGTTTAAAAAAAGAAAGTGTACTATGTTAGCTTATGGGGAGACATGTCCAACACAGCCTACAGCTTTGTTGAACTGCTCAATCGTCTTACATGAGACAATGTCTGGTGGTAGATTGTTCCAATGGAATATGGCTCGAGGGAAAAATGAGTATTTGTAATAATCAGTTGTAGCAGTAATAAGTTGATAAGCCAATGGGTGAGAATGTCTTGACTTACTAGTCATTGGGATAAGGTTTCCAGAAATGGGAATTTCTACAAGAGAGTTGGTTATCTTATACATCATGGCGAGACGACTGTCTATGCGCCGCTGATCTAATTTGCGCCAGAGTAGGGATTCAAACATCTCTGATACACTGGAAAGTCGTCCAAAATCATTCTTGACCCATCGCGCTGCCCTGCGTTGCACTGCCTCGATCTGGTTTGTGATACTCTGTTAATGTGGGTATCCCAGGTCAAGTCTGATGTGATGTCTACCCCTAAGTATCTAGGTGAGGAGGTTGAAGCCAACTGAATACCATACAAAGAATATTTATTTTGTACCGGTGTTTTGGACCTAGTAACATGAATCACCTGGCATTTAGACGGGTTAAACTCCATATCCCAGTCATGGCTCCATTTTTCAAGTGTGCATAGGTCATTTTGGAGGACTTTTGATTGATTTTTAGATGTGAGTGTTAAGTAGATGGCTGTGTCGTCAGCAAATAGCCTTACTTTGGATTGTATATTTTCCCTGAAGCCATGCTGTAGTTCATAGAATAGGTTACGACTATTAAAGTATTTGGTTATAGAGGAAGAAACAATGTGCTCCAAGGTTTTGCATAAAATGCATGTCAGAGATATAGGCCTATAGTTGGCAGGGTCAGACTTTTCACCCTTCTTGTATACTGGAGAGACGTTTGCTTTTTTCCAGTCAGTTAGGATTTTACTTTCATTTAAAGATTTTTGAAAAAGAACAGTTAATATAGGAGAGAGTTCTAATGGCAAAGTTTTTAGGATTATAGGTTTTATCATGTCTGGTCCAGCTGCTTTATGGGGATTTAATTTTTTCAGGAGTTTTTCTATACCTCTTGTACTTACTGTTATGTCTGGCATCTCTGATGTTTGGTCATTTCTGTTTTCCTTTGTTTTCATCTCACAGAGTGATTTCAGACTAACTGGTGTTTTAGGACTAAAGACAGATTGAAATTGATTTATGTCTTCAATCAGCAAGTCTGACTTCATAGTCCGATCTAAGTCTCAGTCTTGTATTGAAAGCAATGGGTTGAAACCAAACACATGCCATCCAATATACTAAAATCTTAAAAAAGAACCTAGTTCATGATGACTTTACTTCATGCGCTCAAGTAAGGTCAGAGTACCTACAGGTCTTTTATGTGTTTGTTAGCTTTTGCATTCATCATTGCGAGGCAGTGGATGGAGTTACATTACCAAGGCACCTTAACTAGTAAGTGTTTGTTCATAGAAAAACCTGAACGACTCGGTGGAGGGAGGGCAAGTGTGGGGTTGGTGTAGAACCTCCGGTAACATGACCGTTCCATGTGGTAATCTTCCTCGATTATGTAAATTGTTTATTTGTATTTTGAACATATGTTAAGTTTTTACTAAAATAAGATTATATTTTAAACGCATGCTAACTTTTCCTCTATCTTGGTAGTGTGGGATTATGTTTTCTGGGTTGAAGGTTAAAAAACTGAGATTGGAAACCAGTCTCAAATCTCAAGCATCTGATTGGCAGAAATGGCGACTGAGATTTGAGTCTTGTTTCCATCCTCAGTTTTATAACATTCGAAACTAAATATGACTAACCTGAAAACAAATTTTACTTGTATTATTATGCATTCGTTAAAAGGAAAAACCGGTAACAGATAAAGCTTTTTGGTAATTTTGGAAAATGCCATGACAAGGTATGAAATATGAAATCGATTATATTATCTATTATAGTTATTTAATCGGAAATGAAAACATTTGCTGCCATATCGTTGTAATCTTCTGATCAACATTAAGTTGCATGCCTGGAAATATCGCAAACTTGATGAGAATGTTCTGTGAGTCTAAGTTATCAATAATGGCTGCCTTTGGATCACACCGGGATAAGCAACTTGACAGAAAGCTTTATGTATGCATCATCACTGTCAAATGTTGACGTTCTCAGGATAATCCCGTCACTAAATGAGATTACAAGTAAGAATGTGAAGTAGGAGCACGTATCAAAACGTTTGTTCGGCGGCACGTTTAAAAGCCCTCGTATGGCATTTTAAAATCAACAAAGCTTATGCCTGTAATTAAACATATCACTTGGATTGACGAGTGTCTACTTTAGAGTTTGAAATAAAAACAGATAAACGAGTTTCAACTTAAATGAGTCTATATTTATCTATTTTGTCGTTTGTATCTACAATGTGTTAAAAATCCTAACAGCCTACATAAGTTAAGTTCATATATATTACTTATAAACCTTAAGCTGTACACAAGAACCTTGATTGATTAAATCCTCGAGTTCTCGTTTTTATCATAACAGCTCAGTATAACTCAATATTATACCAGATACTTTCGAAATTAAACTTAAAATGCGAAAACAAGAATAAGTTTAACGTGACAATTGTCTGCAAATAATTAGTATTCAGTGTCAATACAGGTCACATCAATATAAACAAATATAGTTAACTCAGTAAGAACCAGGGAAATTTAAGTAGGAGTAAAATTAAGTAGAGACGACAATAAAATAAAGGTTACCTAAAGCAAAATATGAATAGTGCTTAAAGTATATTTGTTGTAATCGTTTCTGTGAAGTAAAATTTACCATTGAAACTGGAAATTTCACGTAGATTCTCTTTTAGGAATAAAAAGTAGAGGAGTTACACATATTAATATTAACGAAGTTTAAGTATAAAGTTACTGTGATTGTATATCATCAGTCTCGCATATAAGTGACGTTGTAGGGAATCCAGAATCTGTCTTATTAGTATCGAGATTCTCAAGATTTATTTCAAACACTCAACACATGAACACATGTAAATATGAAAAAACAATACATGTTGCAAATAAAATACGAGTACTCGAGAAAAAAAATTGAACAAAACCAACAAATATTTACGGAAGTAATACGTATCGCAGTCTATATATCACTCGAATACTAGAGCAGAAGTTAGCTGCTTAAATTTATGTTACAGCCGATGATTAACTTTGACTGCCAGAAGGTATTGAATGATAAGTTACATGTTGTAGAAATCTGTAATGTGTTGTATAATTTAAACAGCTGAAATAAATGTGCCATATAACTAATTATCAGTATTTTCTTTCCTTCAGGAAAAAAGAGTAGTTCATTTAACATACCATTGTATAAATTGATATGAATATTTGTCTTATTTTACAGATAATAATTTGAGATATATGTGTTCATGTGAATTAAGATATAAAAACTTCCTAACTTTTGCTGCACAATCTCTGATTAAAAATCAATTAACTTATATGTATCGTGAAAGTGCGTCATGAAGCCAGAACAGGCACAATCAAAACAGAGTCTGCAATATTTTCATATATGTCGTGTTCGTTGGCTTTCAAAGTTCCCTTTTCATCTTTTTTCATCACCTATGGCTATTTTTCTGGGTTTGGTTCTTCTTCTGGCTGAGGATATGTCAGCATACTTTATTAAATATTAATGTAAGTCATACATGGCTTACATGCAATAATGTAAGACAGAAAAATTCAAAGTCATAATAGTTATTTTGGTTGTATTATGCAACAACGCAACAACAAAATTGTTCTGAGATTTAATTACTATCGCGAATCTGTAACAGAAGGTTGGATGTGGCACTGCATCCGAAGATAGTTAAGCGATGACGATGTTGCATTTGGATAAAAATGACGGCTTATGCAGTTATTTTGTAAAAAAATGATATATTTTATGAGGCACGTGCCATCATGCAACTTTCATTTAAGGTCCATAGTTATTAATAAAATGTTGGTTATTTTTACTTGATAAAATGCTAAAACCCAACATGGAAGTGCCCCAAGATTTCTGAAAAAAAAAGGTAAAATATGCATATCAGTAATTGCCACATTCAGAAAAAACGCCTCCCCACACAGTCAAAAAGAAGAGAGAGAGACAGAGAGACAGAGAGAGACAGAGAGAGAGAGACAGAGAGGGCATTGTTAATAAAATGATCAGTTTCAAAATAGACACATAGACACCACAAACAATTAACAAAAATGAGAACCCGATGGGTTACCGCCTTGGAACGAAAAATGGCAAATCAAATTGCCACTGGGGGTTTGAACCAGGTTCTAGGGTGCACCAAACTCACACTTGCCCCAACAGGTTCTCATATCAACACACAAGTACAAGTTGTCTTGGTGAAATAACTCCAACCCACCTATCCGCTCAACAATTTTGCATGCAAAAGCACACAAACATATAAAACATAACATGCATTGGAAAGTCAAAGGGGCGGGTGCTCAATGATGTTATCGAGACCAGAGCTCCTGGAGTCAAATCAGCAAGAACACGATGACAGGGATAAAAGAAACAAGTCGTGCTTCTATGTTCTTTTAAGAAAAGATTTCCCCATAATCCTTCATAAACACTTAAACCCCTGCCACCGTCGTGAAAAGCGAACAAGCTGTGAGGTATAAACCCTGTAAGATGTTGCATGAGGAACGTCGCCGTCTATAAACGGAAAATTTACTATATTTTAAGGCCCGGTCACACCGCCCGAACATTGCTGGAGCGTCCCTGAGGCGGTGAAAAAAAATCATCACCGCTCGTAACCGTTCACCACCGTTAAACATAAGTTGGCCCCCGTTAAAGCAACGCCGTATACGCTCGGCCACCGCTGATGTTACTCGAGGGGCCCTCCTACCGCTCCGAAAGTTTTGAGCTGCACAAAATATTGCGAGCGGTGAGAAGGGGAAAATGTTCTGCCCCGGCAAAGTTCACCCCCGCTCCACCAACGCCCGGAGCGGTAGGAGGGCCCCTCGAGAAACATCAGCGGTGACCGAGCGTATACGGCGTTGCTTTAACGGGGGCCAACTTATGTTTGACGGTGGTGAACGGTTACGAGCGGTGATGAATTTTTTTCACCGCTCCAGCAATTTGGCAACGTTCGGGTGGTGTGACCGGGCCTTAAATTAAAATAATCTCTTTTATCATAAATTTTAGTAGTGTAGTAACCATTTTCAATGGACAGATTTAGATCGAGAAAGTTATCTTGATTTTCTGAAGTGTTCAGTGATTCCCAAAAGTAGCATTTTTAATGCATAAACTGTATAATACTTTCAATAACCATTGTGTTACAAGATCTGCGTTCATGAAACAAAGTGTCGATGGTAACTTAGGTATCGGGTCACAGCATAAACAGGTGGACTTTAAATAAAAAATTGTATGAAGGCACTTACCTTGCAAAATATATCAATATTTTTAACAAAATAGCTGGTTTTTTTTATCTAAACACAACATCGTCCTCGCTTAACTATCTTGGGATGCAGTGCCACGTTCTCCACGATGTTAAAGATTACGGAGACTACTGAGTACAGGATGTGATCATCGTCAACAGCAACAAGAAGATAGAAGGCTTCTGACAAAATTTGCTTCACATTTTACGCCAAATTACGGTTGATCACCTTTTGAAGAAAAAAACAATTGTTAAAGTGACATGCCATGATAAGAACATTGTCAGCTTTATAAATAAGCGCCATGTTATGATTTACTGGATTTATTTCCAACGTTGAAAATGATTTTCATGTGTTTCCGCGACATGGTCCTGGGCAGACATACCGGCTACGTGACTGGATTCTTCCAGAGGATAACCTCATTGGCTAATATCTGGCTTGTTGTCTGGGACGCCATAGGATCAACCAATCGGGGAAGCACGTGGGATCACGTGGAATGGGGAACTGCAGACCACAAGTGCAGCCTCTTCTTAAAGCTAACCCCGTAATGGTAAGACGTGTTTTTGCATTGGTTAATATTATTGTATATTTGTCTTTAATCGTGGCACTGTCTAAATATGTTTAACAGTTTAATAGTGCTAAGTAAGTATCTGTGAAATTTCCTGGTTTAGTGTGAAAAAAAGCTCCAGTTTTCTATTTTAAGATTATCAGAGTCATATTTAAATGGTGGGGTAAAAGTTGTATAAGATATATGATTTTTGCAATATGGCATATTATGCTGAGATATCATGTCATCACCTTATCTTGAAAGGACAGTACTTTATGCATGCAATTTCTGCTTAAGTAGATAATGTGAGAGCAAATTATCATTTAAGGTTGCAAAATAGGATATAATGGCTGTGTGATCAGTGATAATGACATATCTGTTCTGAATAATAATCTTCTAAGGTCTTCAGAGTGAATGGATTGTTTCTCAGACCTTTTTTAAGCTGAAGATACTTTAGCATACAGTATTAATATCAACTTTCTTCACTAACTCACTAAAAGCTAGCTAAAATTGCTTAGGCATTTGCTCAGTGAGGCAGAAAGAGGCACCTGATTCTGTAAACATTTGTAAAGTGATGTATAAACAAAACAAAGAACAAAAGTAAACCTGAATGTGAATCAGTAGCTCAAAGAAATCTAAGAGTGCCAAAGCATGCACGTGAACATACATTGTCATCAGAAAACATATTTCGTCACTTCTATGTGAATCTATTGTAAGTGTACATTGTATATAAATAAAGAAGCTAATACAATAGTTTGCATTTAACTGTCAATTTCCATGCATGCATGTACCCAATTTGCAGTAATTTTTTCAACTGTGGCATTATATAAAAAAAATACTTATTTTGTAAGATGATATTTAATATGTTAAAACTTAACGATTCTTTTCTAGAACTACACAAAAGTTCTTACTTAAATATAATTTCATGCCTGATCAAATATTTAGAAGTTGTGATTCCTCGTTCCTTTAGTATTCTATTATGTATAAAGCATGTTTGGTTAACAACTGATATGGATAGGTAGACATGATACTCTGTGTATATAACCAAGACTATACCTATGGTGAAATAAATATTATTCCAGTGATCCTTACTCATCAAGAACAAATGGCAATATCAAATATGTAAAACTTTTTTTTCTGAAAAATCATTTTTAACCCTTTCCTCCATAGATACACCTTTATTGCATGGGTGAACAGTTTAGATCCAGATAAGCCGGCACATCCGTGCTGTCTGATCAGGTTCTAAACTGTTCACTTTTTGATTTATTAGCTTTTTTCTGACCAAAATGCGACCAGTCCAGATCCTGATCAGACGGCACAGATGTGCCGACTGATCTGGATCTACACTGGTCACACATGCGTAAAGGCGTATTTATGGAGGAGAGGGTTAAATTGTCAGTCATATGACTGTCATGCTTGTATACACAGCAAAATTCTCCGAAGCATTTTGAGAAACAAATACATGCTGATTTTTTCCCTATAAAAATAGGGCTAGCAGCCACCAGCCCCTCATTACAGAAGAATTACTCCAGTGGCTGTTAACATCAGGGCACAAATCATAAAAATAAGATCTAAAACCAGTCACAAATCTCAAGCGTGTGATTGGCAGAAATGGTGATCACTGGCCATTTCAGCTAATCAGATGCTTGAGATTTGAGACTGTTCCACAGAGTTTTATGATCTTGGGCACATCAGGTGGCTGCTTTATTACACAAAAAACAATGCATCAAGTCAACCCATATTTTGATTTATTTTCACTTAAATCACTTTATTCAATTATGCAGGAGCATCAATTACATTGAGTGGATTGAATATAAAATGGCTTCCAGCTGCTTCGGGCTTTCTAATTTATTAACAAAACACAGTGTTTAATTTTAACTGATAATAATTTTTAAATACCAAGGTTTTAATGCTATATTTCACATTTTTTAAAGAGAAACTTAACAATATTTTAAAATTCTTTTTCTAGGCACACTTCCATTATTGTTACATGCCAATGATAGTCAGTGCTGACTTTAGTTCCAGTATTGGGCCCTTTCCTTCATAAATACGCATTTTTACACATGTGTGACCAGTGTAGCTCCAGATCAGCCAGCACATCCAAGCCGTCTGATCAGGATCTGCACTGGTTGCATTTTGGTCAGAAATAACCTAACAAATAAAAAAGCGTACAGTTTAGATCCTGATCAGATGGCATGGATGTGTTTTCCCTCACAATAAAGGTGCATCTATAGAGGAAAGGGTTAAGTTCCAGTATTTGATTGATTTGGTGCAAAAATTTAAAAATCTCCTCTAAATGTGAAATTTTTTTAATGTAAACACAAATTGTGACTCCAACATTCATTTTGTTCATTTGTGGTTTATCTACATGTAATGACACACTAACTTTTCAATGACATTTAATAGTGGACAACACTATCATTTCCCACAGGAAAAATGAACTTTTCTGTTCTGTGAAATAACCGTTAAAACATTATTTCATATGTGTTAATATAATATGAAACAGGGACATTCGACATTTGCAGTATAGTACTGAGGTTTTAGACCAATATTTTAGAAGGGTTTTATCATGGGGTCAAATCATGTCCAGCCATGCCTTATTAATCCTTTACTCCATATATATGCATTTTATAGCATTTGCCACCAGTGTAGACCCAGATCAGCCGTCACATTCTATTGTCTGATCTGGAACTGCACTGTTTGCTTTTTAATTTATAAGGTTATCACTGATAAAAAAGCGAATGGTGCAGATCCTGATCAGACCGCATGGATGATTATATATTTTGATCATAGGTTGTTTATGAAGAAAAAGTGAACAGCCCAGATCCTGATCAGAGGGCACTGAATCTACACTGTTCACCCATGCAATAAATGCGCATATATAGAGTAAAGTGTCAATTGAGAATTTTATTGTGTTACGAGAAGAAAGAAAATTTTCGTTTACTCATAAACCAAACTATTAGAAAACTTACATTGGCCTGAAACATTTATGTGCACTTATTGTGTAATGAGAAGAAAGAAAATTTTCGTTTACTCATAAACCAAACTATTAGAAAACTTACATTGGCCTGAAATATTTAGGTGCACTTATTGTGTAATGAGAAGAAAGAAAATTTCCGTTTACTCATAAACCAAACTATTAGAAAACTTACATTGGCCTGAAACATTTAGGTGCACTTTTTCAAGCATGCCATATTTTCACATAATAATACAGAAGGTATTGCTACTCACTGGCAGGCATTGTGCAGCATATTTTAACATTCACTGACCGTAGTTAAGGCTAGAGGATCATTAAAATTGTTTGGAAATAATGCCCTTAAGTACCTATAATGATTTGGATTTACATTTATTAGCATAAGTTATAATAGTTAATAAATTGGGACTGTTACCTAACAGTTTCAACTGTATAGACTTGCTGATAGTGGATTGGAAAAGTATTAAGAAACATTATTTAAAGATCAGTGCCCTTTTAACTACTTATTTATAGTATTTGGATTATTACATAATTCTGATAAGTACACATTAATGAGGTATAATTAGATATTCTAAAGACATATGTAATTCTACAGTAAATGCAATTTCTTAAACAGAAAATGATTTAGAATTTAGAAGAAAACTTCTCCAAGTTGTTAATTTAAACATTGCTTAATTTTGTAATTATATTATTTATTTGGTACACTGGATTTTAAAGGCTCTTAGGATTTTATTTTAAGCATATAACCTGATTGTGCTGTTAAAAATCACTGACAAAAAACTGAATTATAATAAGTGAATTCTTCTGTTTTGAAAACCAAATAATTTTAGTTATGGAATTACCAGAGGAGAGTTCTAGTGTTTGTTATGAAGAGTCTTCCACAATGGAAAATGACATGATACCAGATGATTTTGAACTTTGTTCAACCAAGGATGGTTTCCTTGAGGATGAGGGTTGCCTAGCAACAGATGGATCTGTTGAAGCTTTTCTAGAACAAGACAGGGGTAAGCCATTAACCTTTCCTGTATATATACTACTTCCATTGCACCAGCTTACAGTTTAGATCAACTACACTGTTTGTTTTAAGATTCATTAGGTTATTTTTTTCTGACTGAGAAGCGAACTCTGTAGATTCTAATCAGACAGCAAAGATGTAGAGGCTGATCTGGATCTACATGGTTAGCCTCTGTAATAGAGGTCATAAATATGGATTAAAGGGTTAACATGCTGAATTTATGTTATAAATTTAAGAATTTATGTTATAAATTTAAGAATTGGGACTAGACTCGGATCCCAGCTGTCTGATTGGTTGAAATGGAGCACAGTCTCAGAATTGACCAATGGGAATCTTGAGGTGTAAGACTGGTTTCCATGCCATTTTATAACTTTGGAGTCCGGACATGCCTGGTAGTCTATTTGCACTGAGTTTATAGACTGTTGGCATTAAGTGTAGACCCTGAGCTGACTGAATTTGTTGAACTGACTGTGGATTTGTTGACAGGTTTGAGTCTTAGTAACCCAATTTCAAAAAATATATTTGGTTTCAGTTCCAGCTTCATTCCCTGTCTTTTTTAACCATTTTCTCCGTATATGTTCCTTTTATTGCAATTTTATTGGAATATTTCTGTTTTAACTGCAGACCAGATATCAAGAAAAAAACATTATTCAGCTACAGTCTGTTTATATGGAATACTGAAAACAGGACAGTTAGATATATTTATATGGCAGTCGGAGTATTCAGCAATTAGATTCTTGAACTGTTAGCTTACTGTTGACTTATGTTTCAAACATTTAATTTTTTTTTTAGTTCTGTTATTTGTGTAGTGAAAACACTGTTTGAAGTTTACACATTATGGAGGTGTAAACATAAAATAAACATATTCTATTCACAGTGACCTGTTTCTGTCAAGTGATAAATGTCTCAGCATGCCACTGCCAGATCTTCACCAAAGAGCAAACTTACAAAACAGACCACTGCATTGCATATTATACTAAATATTTCTGGCCAAAATATGTAATTTTAATGTTTTTTAAATGCCAATTCACTTGGTGTAGAACAGATGCATTGAAACATTAAATAACATGAGAATCAGTTGACATTTTCAATGCCGTAGACACGATTTTAGAGTGAGAATGAATAACTCTTGCTGTACAGTTGTACAAAAAGGTGAGATTTGTTTCCCTTGCTTAGCTCTGATAATTACATGCTGTGAAATCACTAATATTCATGGGGGGGGGGACTAGTTTTGTGGAGTTCCCTGTTAAAATCGATCAACCAATTCAAGGAAATTTATTATTGAACATGAATTAACGTGTGTAACCAGTGTAGATCCTGATCAACTGGCCATCAATTGTGTCTTGTCTGGATAAAGATTTAATCACAAATTAACAAATCATCTACTTCATAGCACTAAATTTTCCTTTTTCATATAGTGACTTATAAATCTTTATCAATGCTGGTTATCTTTTTTCAAGATATTTCTTGTTAAATATGTGACAAGAAATTACTGATGAGTTATTAAAACGCCATATACTTAAATTTCGCAGTTAAACATACAACGCCAGAATTGGCAAGGAAAGTAAAAAAGGAATTTTATTAAAGAGGATTGCTTTGTTAAACCCTTTACTTTTTATATAAAGGTTTTATAGCATGTGCCAACATAATCAGATCCATGCAATCTAATCAGGATCTACACTGTTAACTTCTTGGTAAGAAATAACCAGATGATTATAATTGAACAAATGTGCCGTCTGATCTTGATCATCATGTAATAACAGCCGTATTATGAGGTTGATTCTGTAAAGAAATTGATGTGCAGGGCAGTATCTGTAGCGGAAAAATCACCAAGGCCAAGGCAAAGAAGGTGGGGAGGGGGAGGTATGCTCTTTTTGATACTACTCAAACTCTCAGTGGGGCAAGTGCCTTATTAGCTGCGAAACATGCTGATGTGTCTGATGTAAAACCATGAAAGACATCCATCTCTATTGTATCCTTGTCATCTTATGAATCTGCCACAGAGCTGTGAAGATTAGAGCAAAAAAAGGGCCTGAAATTGATAAAATTTGACAGAATGTTATGGAAATAATCTCCCTTTACCATTTTTTGGCAGCCTATGACATGCAGTTTTTCTTCCCCAGATTTTCATATTAACATGGTTTTTATTTGTTTTGATTGACAGTTAATGAGACAAATAAATCAGGAGGCTAATATTGAATCTGAACCAAACTGGGAATAATTTATTAAGCATGAACAGGAACTTTGCAGGTGAACTTGGCAAATACAGCCTGTTTACTTGGTTATAAATTCAGGGCATATTGCAAAAAACATGATTAACTCAAAGTTTTATGATGGCCATAAATATTGGGTGTCATTTATAAGATTGTGATCACAAATTAGAAAATTTTCTTCACTAATACAGTGATTAAGGCCAGCATCTTTTTTTTTCTTGCTTTGTATGGTGTCCCGATGAGATTCATAAAGCAGCCCATTCAAAGGTTTGTAGAAAAATATAGGTTATTATTAGAAAAGCTCAAAGACTTAAAATTTACAAATCAGCAATGTATAGTGACCTCATGTGAATCTTTAAAGCAGCTCGTTCACGATTTTGTAGAAAATATAGGTTATTATTTGGAAAGCTCAAAGACTTAAATTTACAAATCAACAATGAATTGCGTTGTGTGAATCTTAAAAGCTATCATTTATTACAATTTATGTATTTGTTTAACCCTTCCTCCATATATACACCTTTTTACGCATGTGCAACCAGTGTAGATCCAGATAAACCGGCACATCCATGCTGTCTGATCAGGATCTGCACTGTTTGCTTTTTGGTCAGAAATAACCTAATAAATCAAAAAGCGAACAAGGCAGATCCTGATCAGACGGCTGATCTGGATCTACACTGCCTATGTAATAAAGGAAAGGGTTAACTTTGTTGGTATTTCTCATTGTTAGAGCTTCGTTAGTAACTTATTGCATTTTCTAACCATTGCATCACATGAGAAATTTTTTAAAAATTATAATCTCTTGTTTATTGCTTTAAATTCACTTTACACCTTTAAAATTTATAATAACAAAAATAGTTTATTATACAAAAAATAACACTAGTATAAAATCATGAGTGTCTGCGCTGGCTTTTGAGAACTAATTGAAAACTAGTATTTCCTGGATGTATCAGTACCACAAATATTTTGTGCCATGGTTTATTGCTAAACTTACATATACTTTACCAGTTTATAAGATGGCCAAGTTCTTTAAAATTTACCCATTCCGGCATTCCTACCATTGCTACAGTACCTTGAATTCACACATTTATTGAAAAAACAAAACAACAAAAACTGAACTGTTTTGAAAAAGAAAAACTTTTAACAAGAAATATCTTTAAACAAGAAAAGTATAACACAGATGTGTTATATGTGGACGACATTTGAAAGAGGTTAGATGTTGGGTGTAAGAGTTCATGCAGGTGATGGATTGTTTTTAAACAAAGAAAGAATCAGTGATAATATATTGTTGTCTTTTATTGGCAAAGGGTATTGAATGTTGAAGGATGTGCTTGTGTATTACATGTAGTTGTGGAACGCGTTGTATACAAGGAGTGCGGTTTGAAATGAAATATACCGGAAATGGTATGGCTTGGGATTTATGATGAAATTTGTTTGCTGAACATTTACAAGTTTGCAGTAAATGTAGTGAATGATTTGAAAACAAACGTTTTCCTTTTAAATATTATGACAACTAGCTGGAAAATAGTGGAAGAGATGGTTGATATGGTAACATGCATTATGATGAAGAATTGCCAGAACTATATGTGTTGTTATGTATTCATTTAGGATGAAAAATAATTTCTCACATTTTAAGGATTTACTACACTCCTCCTTACACCTTTATCGATAAAAAAGAAAAGTATCAACATTTCTAAAACGGAAAAATGCCTTTCAATGAAATTTTGCACAAATGAATGTTAATTTTGTTTAGTTTGATAATTTTCTTTTTAATCGATGGTCGAACAAGGAGGAGTTTAGTGGATCGTTAAGAGCACTCAAAATTTCATAAATGTAACTGATTTTTCATTATTGTCATTGTAGATTTTCATAAGTAAATACTCTTGCTATGTAAGCCATTCCTCCTTGTAATATTGTTTTCTCGATATCAATAGCATCTGAAGATAATGTTAGACCTTGCACTTTGTGGACAGTTACACCAACATTTAATTTTCATGAAGGAGTTACCTGGAAGTTAAACATTATCATAGCACTAACCACATTACAATGAATTTGCTCTATATAAACTCAACAGTACCTTTCAAAATTTCCCTACCACGAACATGGCAATTTCTTTTAAATTGGTACTTTCAGGATGAAAATCTGTACTAACTTTCTATATTCAGACACAGCATCTTGATCCCGTAAACCAGGGGGCTGGGGGATGGGAGGGGGTGGGGGTGAGTCACACTGCAATACCAACTCAAACCAATTTATTCTGAACAACAGAAAAAGACCTACAAAAATGGTTATACAATCATTATTTACTTTATAGACACGAAATCACCTTCTTCTTGTAAAACAGAAACCCACTAGAACCGTCAATTTCAACATCAGAAACATTTGTAAACAAAGAACCATCATATATAGGTCACATTCACGCGCCAAAATCAAGTCACAGGATCGCCAATATTCGTAAACTGCCAAGAATAACTATCTGAACAATGTCTCTTACTACATAATAATTATGTACACTCTTTCTATAACTGCTTACAACAATAAACTTTCAATTCGCATATATTTTAATTAAAAGAAAACACCAACTCATCGATCTATTTATATAATCTATATATATATATTTATACTCTATACATAGATCTATTTATATACTCAATTATAAATAGCTTGAGCTGGTACTTAACGTTCGCTAACGCTTAAAAGAAAACACAAAACTCATCGATACCTTTATAACCTGGCTCACATTCCCGATCATCAGTGATCTAGAAAACGAAACTATCTAGTAGATGTAGATAACAAAAACTTACCGCAAACAATCCTATATGACTATATCCACTCGCACTACCTAATCATGTATACATGCTTTGCGTGATGAACGCCATCTTGAAAAACCAGACGGGTCAGTTCAAGGTTATCACGAGAAATCACAACAATCAATTATCTGACTAAACCTACATGGAATTGCATCTTGGTCATGTAAATATTTTGTGTATATATAAACATTAAACTTTTGCATACATAACCTACGACATAATTTAACAATAAAAGTCCATATAATCAAGCAACATAAAAAATATGTTGACATCTTCCCTCTTACTAATAAGATTTCCTTGGGTAAAACCGTACTGTTGTACATACAACATGGTTCCCGTTCAGTACTCAACGATCTATATATAAAGCCGGGCCACATGGTACTCAACATTCGCTATAAACCTCTATTTAAAGCCGGGCCAAAATTTCCCTTCGGCCAGACTAGTTGTACTATAGTAAAGATCATCAAGTAATAGTTACATAGTAATAATATATTATGACCCATAATTCGTCCAGAAAAGATAAATGGCGTAGACGGTATATGCTGTTATTCACTTCATATTGATTAACGTGTAAATCAAATCATTACATTTACTTTTTAAAATTAAAATTTGAATATAAAATTACATACTACACATAATAAAGAACAGATAAATTGATTTTAGTTTTGTTTATAAAGGTGAATCTTATAAAAAAACGTATTTTAAAGGCTTTATTAATACCTTAAACATAATAAAAAAATATGTATCAATTACCGAGATAATAAATAGTTTTAATAAAGATCTTAAGACTTATTGTTAGCAATCAAAGAATAATAAAGAATTATAATTGTTTTCTTTAATAAATTGAAGAGAATTTCTTATGAATATGAAACAATTCTAGAATATACCCTAAATTATACCGCAACTTTCTGCTCTATGACAGCTATATTCTTTAAAAGCAATCTTTTAAAAATCATCTTCTGAAAACCGCTACGCTAACATGTTCTTAGACTTGAGTTCGATTGCTTTAATAGCAAACTCGAAGTTTTTTAGCGTAACATATTACATGTAATTGCCAGATTTAAGAAAAGTAAACACATTGCACAATCCTTAGGTATGATAAAGAATGAATTTTAAATAAGAAACGTATTGTAAAGGGTCTTGATTCTGTTTATTCTTATAACATAATGTATTTGATTTTTATCAATTGCTGAAAGAATGAAATAAATTTAGAGAAGATTTTAAAAAGCGAACTCATTTTTTATATCGCGTAGCATATTATAGGCAGTTCCACTTACTCTCACTTTCATTTTGGATAGGTTGATAAAGTGTGACTGTATTGTTTTTGACAAATAAACCTAACCAATGACGACTACTGGAGTGTGTCTCATTTCAACATCTTTCGACTTAACAGAATAGCAAAGATCTAAACGTCACAGCAATAATCATTTAAAATAGAGTAAACTAATTGTTTAAAAAATCCCACTAGATACCTCTCCACCCTGCTAGATGCCTCTCTGGTGTAAATAGCTACCAATCAAAATAGTTTATTTAATTTTCCCGCTGCATAATAATAGAATACAAGTATTATTTACAACACTTCATTGGTTAATAAATTAGGTCAAAAGTGAGCTTAGACAGCTCCGCCGAAAAATGAAAATAAGTTCTGCAATGACATCACCCACCAGCTTGTGTGGCACAGAGACCCAAATCTGCCAAAATAAATCTACTGGATAAAATCATGTCTCGGCTATCAATATGACATGATTATCATTGATTAAATTACAAATCTCTGGTTTCAAAGGTTTATACTTTATTTTTTATAAAAATGTTGATTTACTTTACTCTAAGCGATATTCAAATAGTTATTTGTATAATTTACCATGGGTTACTTCCCTTGCAAGGCAAACCTTTGTCATTGCCCTTAGATATCAATTCTTCACTGCCTTTGTAATAAAGAAAAAAGTAATATTTCTTCAATATTGTAAGAGAATAAATGCTTTAGAAGTTGATTAAAATGATCCAAACTAAGGAGGCTCAAGTGCTCATTGTAAAGAAATTAGATGGAGCATTATTAATGTACCAAGAAATGCCTTATATCCTGTTTTACATTAACACTGTCATCCTGTTTTTGTTCAAACAGAAATTATACTTCAGAAATAGAAAAGTTACTATCATGGCTATTTATTATTGAGATTCAGAATGTTTGAAGCCTTTAAGAGGTTTCTGTTACCATAGAAGTAAATGAGGATTATTATAAGAATGTCTATAACATTGCTTCATACTGACAGCAATCCAACTTTACTACACTGACCTCAATTCAACATGATCATACTGAAAGCAATCTAATATGAGGACACTGACTTCAATCTTTCTTGATCACACTGACAACAATCCAACTTGATCACACTGACATCAATCCAACTTGATCACACTGACAACAATCCGACTTGATCACACTGGCATCAGTCCAACTTGATCACACTGACATCAGTCCAACTTGATCACACTGACATCAGTCCAACTTGATCACACTGACATCAGTCCAACATGATCACACTGACATCTATCCAACTTGATCACACTGACATGAATCCAACTTGATCACACTGACAACTATCCAACTTGATCACTCTGACATCTATCCAACTTGATCACACTGACATCAGTCCAACTTGATCACACTGACAACAATCCAACTTGATCACACTGACATCAGTCCAACTTGATCACACTGACAACAATCCAACGTGATCACACTGACATCAGTCCAACTTGATCACACTGACATCAGTCCAACTTGATTACACTGACATCAGTCCAACTTGATCACACTGACAACAATCCAACTTGATCACACTGACATCTATCCAACATGATCACACTGACATCTATCCGACTTGATCACACTGACATGAATCCAACTTGATCACACTGACATCTATCCAACTTGATCACACTGACATCAATCCAGCATGATCACACTGACATCAGTTCAACATGATTACACTGACAACAATCCAACTTGATCACACTGACATCTATCCAACTTGATCACACTGACATCTATCCAACTTGATCACACTGACATCAATCCAACATGATCACACTGACATCAATCCAACATGATCACACTGACAGCAGTCCATCATGATCACACTGACATCAGTCCAACTTGATCACACTGACATCTATCCAACTTGATCACACTGACATCAGTCCAACATGATCACACTGACATCAGTCCAACATGATCACACTGACATCAATCCAACTTGATCACACTGACATATATCCAACTTGATCACACTGACATCAGTCCAACTTGATCACACTGACATCAGTCCAACTTGATCACACTGACATCAATCCAAATTGATCACACTGACATCAGTCCAACTTGATCACACTAACATCAATCCAACATGATCACAATGACATCTATCCAACTTGATCACACTGACATCTATCCAACTTGATCACACTGACATCAGTCCAACATGATCACACTGACATCAAGTCAAGTCAAATATTTATTGGCATTAAACATAACAATGTTCATAGCAATACACAATATACAAGTTGGCGATATAAATTGAAATCGCAAAGATAAAAAAAAGACATAGCACATATTAAAGCAAGAAGAAAAACACAACAAAAAGCAAAATACAAATGGTAAACATATACGTTCAGAAAAGTATGAGATATTTTATGTGGTACATTGTAAAAATGATAATAGAAACTGATCATACTAATATTCATAACTGACAATTAACATGGATTAGGTATTCCTTTTTTCAGTAGCTAAATATATAAATTTTGCTAATTTCTTTAATTCGGATATCGACTTAGATTTCATAATGTTTTTAAATTTGTATATAGTAGGCCAAGTAATGAAATATTTTGGTAAAGTTGTTAACCGTAGTTCGTAGTAGTAAGGACAGACTAGTAAAAAATGATATTCTGATTCGACTTGATTTGAATTGCATTTTTGACAGATTCTATTTTGTCTGGCAATATTTCTAAAACGGCCTTCCTCTATTGCTAATCTGTGAGCAGAAAAGCGAAATCTGGATAATGATGTACGATAAAGGTTGTTAACAACACAATCGAGGTATTTTTCGTGTTCAAAATCATTCTTAAAAATTTTATATGAATCTAGAATCCAACTTGATCACACTGACATCTAACCAACTTGATCACACTGACATCAGTCCAACATGATCACACTGACATCAGTCCAACATGATCACACTGACATCAGTCCAACATGATCACACTAACATCAATCTAACATGATCACAATGACATCAATCCAACTTGATCACACTGACATCAGTTCAACTTGATCACACTGACATCAGTCAAACATGATCACACTGACATCTATCCAACTTGATCACACTGACATCAGTCCAACATGATCACACTGACATCTATCCAACTTGATCACACTGACATCAGTCCAACATGATCACACTGACATCTATCCAACTTGATCACACTGACATCTATCCAACTCGATCACACTGACATCTATCCAACTTGATCACACTGACATCAATCCAACTTGATCACACTGACATCTATCCAACTTGATCACACTGACATCTATCCAACTTGATCACACTGACATCAGTCCAACATGATCACACTGACATCAGTCCAACATGATCACACTGACATCTATATAACTTGATCACACTGACATCAGTCCAACATGATCACACTGACATCACTCCAACATGATCAAACTGACATCAGTTCAACATGATTACACTGAAATCAATCCAACTTGATCACACTGACATCTATCCAACTTGATCACACTGACATATATCCAACTTGATCACACTGACATCAGTCCAATATGATCACACTGACAACAATCCAACTTGATCACACTGACATCAGTCCAACATGATCACACTGACATCTATCCAATATGATCACACTGACATCTATCCAACTTGATCACACTGACATCTTTCCAACTTGATCACACTGACATCTATCCAACTTGATCACACTGACATCAATCCAACATGATCACACTGACATCAGTCCAACATGATCACACTGACATCTATCCAACTTGATCACACTGACATCAGTCCAACATGATCACACTGACATCAATCCAACTTGAACACTGACATCTTTCCAACTTGATCACACTGACATCTTTCCAACTTGATCACACTGACATCAGTCCAACTTGATCACACTGACATCTTTCCAACTTGATCACACTGACATCTATCCAACTTGATCACACTGACATCTATCCAACTTGATCACACTGACATCTATCCAACTTGATCACTGACATCAGTCCAACATGATCACACTGACATCTATCCAACTTGATCACAAGGCCATCTATCCAACATGATCACACTGACATCTATCCAACATGATCACACTGACATCAGTCCAACTTGATCACACTGACATCAGTCCAACATGATCACACTGACATCAATCCAACATGATCACACTGACATCAGTCCAACATGATCACACTGACATCTATCCAACTTGATCACACTGACATCTATCCAACTTGATCACACTGACATCAGTCCAACATGATCACACTGACATCAATCCAACATGAGCACACTGACATCAATCTTACTTGATCACACTGACACTTTTCCAACTTGATCACACTGACATCAGTCCAACTTGATCACACTGACATCAATCCAACATGATCACACTGACATCAATCCAGCATGATCACACTGACATCAATTCAGCTTGTTCAAATTATTTTGAAATAAATGAAGAAGTGTGAAAAAACATTTTTATGATTTTTGTTGCGAAATGGTATGAATAACTTTTGGATTTTAAGTACAGTGGAAGAGATTTTTTTTTCATTTTTAAATTGATGCTTTAAAGATGAAGTATTTTTTTAAAATGTGTTTACAAAGTTAAAAGAAAACCTTTAAATTAGGGTTTTTTTTAGCCCCCAGCATTAGGAGGAGAGCCTGAGGGGTGCTTATAGATTTGCTCTTGTCCTTGATATAAACGCATTTTTACGCATGTGCAACCAGTGTAGATCCTGATCAGCCGGCACATCTGTGCCGTCTGATAAGGATCTGCACTGGTCGCATTTTGGACAGAAATAACCATATGAATCAAAAACAAACAGTTTAGATCCTGATCAGATGGCACGGATGTGCCGGCTGATCTGGATCTAAACTGTTTGCCCTAGCAACAAAGGTGTATCTATACAGGAAAGGGTTAAACAGTCTCTGTCCACTCCTTGTCAAGAAAGCTTTAAATAAATTCAGAATGCTTTGAGCTATAGTTGCCAAATTTTGTATAAGGTTGCCTGTGTTAAGACCTTGCAGGGGACTGCATTTGGATTAAGGTCACTGTTAAAAACAAATTTCCTTGTCCACACAATAACTTGAGACTGTTATGAGCTTTTTAGTAGCCTGTGATGAGACCTAGCCTCAGATTATACTTGGGGTCACAGGAGTCAAACCACTTTTACTAAGAATAGAAATAATTCATTGTCTGCATAATAAAATAGGAGTGGTTGATATATATCCTCACCAACTTTACTGTTTCGTAACATGTGTTGGGACCTAGCTTGGGGTTTTATTTAGATTAATATGGGTCAAGGTCAATTTTATTATTATAAATAAAAAAACCTTGTCAGCACACTGACTTGAGACTGGTTTCAGCTATTGTCTCCAAACTGTATTGAGACCTTGCTTGGCATTGTATTTTGTGGTCAAGATTACTGTTATTTAAATATCTTTTTATGCCCCCGCCATGAAATGGCGACGGGCATTAAGAGTTGCTCCTGTCCGTCCGTTAGTCCCTCCGGACATCCGTCTGTCCGTCCGATATTCTCGTGAACGCAACTCCTCCTACACTACTGGTCGGAATTTAATGAAACTTGACCACAATGCTTGGCCTGATATGTTGTTGTGCATGAAGGTGGGGTTTCGCTCTTACATGTTCCGTTCAGAAGTTATGGTCCTTTGATACTTCCATTTACATTAGTTTTAATAGGAGTATATCTCGTGAACAAAACTCCTCCTACACTACTGGTCGGAATTTAATGAAACTTGACCACAATGCTTGGCCTGATATGTTGTTGTGCATAAAGGTGGGGTTTCGCTCTTACATGTTCCGTTCAGAAGTTATGGCCCTTTGATACTTCCATTTACATTAGTTTTAATAGGAGAATATCTCGTGAATGCAACTCCTCCTAGACTACTGGTGGGAATTTAATGAAACTTTACCACAATGCTTGGCCTGATATGTTGTTGTGCATAAAGGTGGGGTTTTGCTCTTACATGTTCCGTTCAGAAGTTATGGCCCTTTGATACTTCCATTTACATTAGTTTTAATAGGAATATATCTTGTTTCTTATATTTTGTGTTAAGCAAAATATGCATTTTGCCCATAACTTTAAAACTACTTGAGATACTGCCTTGAAACTTGAAATATATTTTCACCATCAAAATCTACATCATAACCAACAAGACCCATAACCCTGCTTTCAATATTTTTCAAATTATGCCCCTTTTTCACTTACATTTTGTGTTAAGAAAAATATACACTTTGCCCTTAACTTCGTTTAGAATGGAGGGATTTCAAAATAACTTGGCACAAATGTTCACCATAACAAGGCGGTGTGTGGTAACAATACCCATGGCAGTAGGTCCAAGGTCAAGGTCACTGTTACTAAAAATAGAATTTTCTTGCAAAATCTTGTCCGCTCTGTAACTTTGTTATTTCTTATTGGATTTTAAAATAACTTGGTATAATTGTTTACCATATCAAGACGGTATGTCACGTACATGCCCAAGCCTTTAGGTCGAAGGTCAAGGTCACTGTTACTAAAAATAGAATTTTCTTGTCCGGGCTGTTACTTTGTTATGAATGGAGGGATTTCAAAATAACTTGGCACAAATGTTCACCATAACAGAGCGATGTGTCGCGTACCATGCCCATGCCTGTAGGTCAAAGGTCAAGGTCATTGTTACTTAAAAAAAATAGAATTCTCTTGTCCGGGCTGTTACTTTGTTATGAATGGAGGGATTTCAAAATAACTTTACACAAATGTTCACTATGACAAGGCACAATACCCAAGCCTGAAGGTCCAAGGTCAAGGTCACTGTTACTAAAAATAGAATTTTCTTGTCCGGGCTGTAACTTCATAATAAATGGAGGGGTTTCAAAATAACTTGACACAAATGTTCACCATGACAGGGCGGTGTATCGCATACCATGCCCATGCCTGTAGGTCAAGGTCACTGTTACTAAAAATAGAATTCTCTTGTCCGGGCTGTAACTTTATTAGGAATAGATTGATATCAAAATAACTTGACACAAATGTTCATCATAACAAGATGGTGTGTCCCGTACCATGCCCATGCCTGTAGGTCCAAGGTCAAGGTCACTGTTACTAAAATAGAATTTTCTTGTCAGGGTTGTAACTACGTTAGGAATAGAGTAATTTCAAAATAACTTGGCAGAAATGTTCACCATGACATGGTGGTGAGTTGTGTACCATGTCCATGCCTGTAGGTCCAAGGTCAAGGTCACTGTTACTAAAAATAGAATTTCCTTGTCCGGGCTATAACTTTGTTTTGAATGGAGGGTTTTCAAAATAACTTGGCACAAATGTTCACCATGACAAGGCGGTGTGTTGCGTACATTACCCATGCCTGTAAGTCCAAGGTCAAGGTCACAGTTACTAAAACTTGAATTTACTTGTTCGGGCTATAACTTCTTTATGAATGAAGGGATCTCAAAATAACTTGGCACAAATGTTCACTATGACATTGCATTGCATTACCACCACTTCTTCACAGACATTTCCATAATGAGAATACAACAGTGCCGCAAATACAAATAATTTAATTGATCATCAAGTTTATGCATATTCATAATTACTCGAACATCACTGTCTTTGAAATGCTATTATTCCCATCATTGCACTTTAGTATCTGAAAACGATGCATAGCAGGGGCATCCGTGTCCTCTGGACACATTTCTAGTTTGTCAGACTTGTTTGAGCAAGTATCACCGAACGTGGTGTTAAGAGGTTGCAAACATTGCAAATGGCAAAAACTGGCTAAAATTTCAAAAATGAATTTTGGGGAAAATACTAGATTTTAGTAAAGAAATGTATTTAGCTAAGGATGGAGTTAATGTTTGCAAGCTCAATTTAGTCTAATTCATGTTCTGATTACCAAGCACATACTTCAAACTGGAACCAGAAAGTCACAAAAAAATTTTCCTTGAATTTCTTGAAAACTCTAACATTATTTTGACAAATTGGCACTAAACATTGTAGACCAGCATATACTTATTTCAGGTATGAGTTGCTTTGGTATATTGTCCATGAATTTCAGAGTTCTCATGCAAACAGTTTTTCATTTTTTTAGTATGTGCTTGGCATCCATGTTCTATGAACACAATTCTAGTTTAACAAAGTCTTAGAGTTCTTTAATAACATTTTAACAAACTAAACTATAGAAAAAAGAATTTAATTTAGAAACAAAACTAATAATTATCACTTACATTGTATACACCTGCCACCAGATTAATAATAACTTTGAATTTTTCAGAATTTAATTTACTATATGATTAAAAACGTGATTAAAATGCTTGAAACATGTGTGTGTTTTTTATAGTGTGATTTTGTTACCTTTAGACTGGGTTTCTTATCTCATCTTGAATAAAACAAAATTTGACATGTTTATGAACTAATTAAAATTATTAAAATTAGTGCTTATTATTTTTAGAGCTGTTGTAATTGATTTATAATTGTTTTGCTATCAAATATTAATTTGCGGTTTCCATAAATTTATGATTTTTCCAAACAAGATTAGCAATTAAGAAAACATAATATGAGGAAGTAAAAAAGATAGAAATGTCTAATACAATGCCCACAAAAATGGAATTTTGTTTTTAGTTTTGTGTAAACTGTGATAGCAGTAACTGTTAGACACTTGGGGATCGGATTTTCTGCAGTGGTGGCATCTGTGGCAGCGGTGATGTCCTGTAGTCTTCCAACTTTAATATGAAACTTAATGTTGTTTATAATGGTGAATGTACTTGTCTTATCAACTTAAGAATATATCACCTCTATGAACAAAGCCATCTGTGACAACTAGAATGATAACTCTTGTTGGACTATTTTTTGAGTTATACCAGATTAGATGTTGCACCTCATAGCTTGGTTACATTAACATACATTTACATAAATTTTAGGTTTTTAATATTTGCATACATCTGGTGCTTGGCTGAGATGAGTCTTCCTTTAAGCTATTATTGTTTTACAATGACAAAATAGTTAACAGCTAACATATTTTTTAACCATTTCCTCCATATATACGCCTTTTAACGCATGTGCGACCAGTGTAGATCCAGATCAGCTGGCACATCTGTGCCATCTGATCAGGATCTGCACTGGTCACAATTAGGTCAGAAATAACCAAACAAATCAAAATGCAGTTTAGATCCTGATCAGATGGCATGGATGTGCCGGCTAATCTGGATCTAAACTGGTCGCCCATGCAATAAAGGTGTATCTATGGAGGAAAGGATTAATTGACAAATAAAAACTTCACTGATCATCCTCATGCAGCAGATTTTTTGTGTCTTGTCCTAGAGTATGAGATTTATCTGCAGAGTGAAGGATGGGTACTTTTTGACAGGAATTCACAGCAAGAAGACACACTTCTTGCTGTGAATTCCTGTCAAAAAGTACCCACAGTTCAATAGTTTGTTAGCCCCTTTTTTATTAGACACACCCCACTGCAAATGTTTTTTCAGTGTTAGCTGTCTTAGCTCATTTTTGATCTAGTTTTCTGACCAATGAAATGTTGTAAAAAGCTTATTATGCAGCAGGAAAATCAACAAGATTATTTTGATTGTTTGTTACTGGGTGTTGTTTACAGTTACCGTAACAATTTTTATATTGTGCGTAAGTATTTACCTGGCACTTACATGTTTGAGCATTTTCATTTTTTTAAAGCGATAATTGTATTGGAGAAAAATATATTTACAGTATAAATAACCAGTTAAGTCAATTGATGGCTTAATACAATTTATATGGAGTAATCATGGGTGTCAGGTAAACACTTGCATACAATACACGGTGTAAAATGACAGAAAAGTGCAGATATTTCTAGTTCTTAAAGGTTCCTTTCTAGTTCCTTTGATACTGATTGTTAATATCAAGTCCAGAAACACATATGGGCTTTGGTGTAGTGATTATATCACTCGCCTCACAAGCGTACACGCCGGGTTCAATACTCGGGAGGAACACGTTTTCATAAAGTTAATTTACATAAAAGTTGGTAGATTTTGTTTGTAACAAGTTGTTATAATTTATATTTATTATATTTAAAGGACATTTATTCATCTTGAGTTCTAACTCTACAAGACGTATTTTATTGAAACTGAATAAATGTAGATCAAGACTAAAATATAATGTAAGACATTGCTTCTTTGATCGACAAATTATCACCAGAGAAAATAGTTGTAACAGCTTCAACATTTTTTTTGCACAGACACTTTCAATGAATTTTTGGGATACCCATGACTCGGACGCTTAATCCATTGGCAATACTAACAAGGCAGGGATGCTTCATTAACAGCTATATCAAGTAAAATAAAATTACTAAACTGTGTCTGCTTTGTCGCTCTATATTTCTTTCCTTTTTAGGACAGAGAAAATAAATTATTAGATTCTCATCCGGAATTTGGGAAAAAAAGGGGCGGGTGGACACTTTTTAATTTTTATTTTTTATTAACGAAATACCTGAGAACAGAAGTAAAAACTAACTTAAAATTGTGAGACAATGGCATTTATAGTTACCAGAACCTTTGGTGTAGAATATGCGTCCATCTTTTCAATTTCTTCAAAAAAATCAGGATAACAACTTACAAAAGAAGCAGGTTGTTGCCTATTCTTGCTTGAAAAGCCATTATAGTAACCAGTCTTTTATAGTGACAATCACCTTCGATAAGCTTTGAAATGATGAACATTTTATATATCCGGGATGGTCTAAAACCTGTTCTGTCCGGAACAGAATATGTTCCGATTTTTTGTCAATGAATTTTTTTGGGGCGGGTGGTTTTGGACAGGGGCGGACGGGGATGAGAATCTAAAATATTTTTTTCTATGGCCTTATATATAATTTTTTTTCCATCAATGCCCTTTATCTTTTTAAAGATATTTTTTGTTTATCATAAAATGAAAGCAATCAAGAGAAAGAACTAGTATTAGATGAGTGTAAATTTTGTAGGTAGTCTTCTTAGACAAAGCTGACATCAATAATTTTAACTGTTACTTAGTGATATTTTCTTTACATTTTCAGAAGAAGGCATTGGTAGCAGTACTGAAGAATTTCAAGCCAGCTGTGATGGTAAGAAGTTTTACAACAATTATGTTCAAAGTGGTGGATCCAAAATCAGGGCTGAAGGTTATAAAACTGAGATTGGAAACCACTGGTCGCCATTTCAGCCAATCAGATGCTTGAGATTTGAGACTGGTTTCCATGGTCAGTTTTATAACCTTGGGCACACATTGGAAGCGTAATACAAAATGTACGCTCCTCGAAACAAAATCACAGAATTGCAGAATATGAAAACAGTAAATGAAAGATCTAGATCATTCCCAAAGGAACAGCTGGCTATTTTGATCCTAATTTAGTGTATTCTTAGTAATTGTATTTACTTAATTTACTTTGCTTTGATATTGACCTAAAACAAAAAATAGGTAACTTTTAGTGAGGGGCACGCGAAAGGTGCACCCCTGACAAGATCCACGAGCATATTAATCCTGGATAACTATCTGCTGATTTAAAACAATTGAAAACCACAAATATAACATTTCTTTGTGACATTAAAGTATGAACTTGCAGTAAATTTTGTTTTCAGTGTTGTACAGTGTTCTTGCAATACATATTAGTAGACAACGGTAATTTGGCAATGTTTACATTGGCGTGTTTACATTGGCGTTACATGTAAACAATGAATTAATATTTTTACCGTTGTTTAATACAAAGCGTGCAACTTCCAATACTTGTCCCATTAGCCGAATGGTCTAAGACGCAGTCAATTGAAATGAAATGGTAGAAACGCTGTTATAGTTGTAGGTTCGAAACATGTTTTTTTTCATTCTTTTGTTTTTAGCTCACCTGTCAGGAAGTGACAAGGTGAGCTTTTGTGACCGCCTGATGTCCGTCGTGTGTCGTCCGTCGTGCGTCGTCAACAATTGCTTCAATCGACTTCTTCTCTGAAATGGCTTGGCCAATTTTGATGAAACTTCACAGGAATAATGCTTAGATGATGCCCTTTCAAAATTGTTCAAAAAATGGAATTCCAAGCAGAACTCTGGTTGCCATGGCAACCTAAAGGAAAAACTTTTAAAATCTTCTTCTCTGAAACCACAAGGCCTAGAGCTTAGATATTTGGCATTTAGCACCATCTAGTGGAACTCTACAAAGATTGTTCAAATTATTTCCCTGGGGTCAAAATTGGCCCTGCCCCAGGGGTCACTTCATTTTACATAGACTTATCAAGGAAAAACTTTAAAAATCTTCTTGTCTGAAACCACAAGGCCTAGAGCTTAGATATTTGGCATTTAGCACCCTCTAGTGGAACTCTACAAAGATTGTTCAAATTATTTCCCTGGGGTCAAAATTGGCCCCGCCCCAGGGGTCACTTCATTTTACATAGACTTATATAGGAAAAACATTAAAAATCTTCTTGTCTGAAACCACAAGGCCTAGAGCTTAGATATTTGGCATTTAGCACCCTCTAGTGGAACTCTACAAAGATTGTTCATATTATTTCCCTGGGGTCAAAATTGGCCCCGCCCCAGGGGTCACTTCATTTTACATAGACTTATATAGGAAAAACTTTAAAAATCTTGTCTGAAACCACAAGGCCTAGAGCTTAGATATTTGGCATTTAGCACCCTCTAGTGGAACTCTACAAAGATTGTTCAAATTATTTCCCTGGGGTCAAAATTGGCCCCGACCCAGGGGTCACTTCATTTTACATAGACTTATATAGGAAATCTTTAAAAATCTTCTTCTCACAAACCACAATGTGTACAGCTTAGATATTTGGTAAGTAGCATTGTCTAATGGATGTCTACTAAATTTGTTCAAATTATGTCCCCTGGGCCAAAATCAGCCACGCCCTAGGGTATTCTTGGTTTACATATAGTTATGTAGGAAAAACATGAAAATCTTCTTATTTAAAACCACAAGGCCTAGAGCCTTAATATTTGATATACAGCATCATCTAGTGGTCCTCTACCAAAATTGTTCAAACTATCCCCCTGGGGTCAAAAATGGCCCTGCCCCAGGGGTCACTTGTTTTACATAGTCTTATATAGGGAAAACTTTAAAAAATCTTCTTCTCTAAAACCACAAGGCCTAGAACCTTGGTATTTGGTATGTGTCATCATGTAGTGGTCCTCTACAAAAATTGTTCAAATTATTCTCCTGGGGTCGAAAATGGCTCTGCCCCGGGGGTCACTAGTTTTATTACATAGTGTTATATAGTAAATCTTTAAAAATCTTCTTCTCTGAATTCGTAAGGCCTAGAGCTTAGATATTTGGTATAGAGCATCATCTAGTTACATTTTCTCCACAATAGCAGCTTAATTTTTTTTTAAATTTTTGACTTGATTTTACCAAACATGCACACAACTCTTGAAACCATTGAGCAGTTGTTGACAGGTGAGCGACCCAGGGTCCTATGGACCCTCTTGTATTTTTTTCACACAAAAATTATTTCCGTGATCAAATAAACTGAAGCAAAATACATATAAATTACTTTGAAATAACTGCAACTAAACGTAAAGAAATATAAATCTAAAATATTTCCCTAAAAGCCGTGTTTCAGTGTGAATCAAACCCGTGTTGAAAAAAAGTTAGTCCTATGCCAGCCGTACGCCTACACTTCTGCGCTATCGAGGCGATGTGTTATAAACAAGCAAAAAGTATTTTTAACACGTAAATTTGCCTTAATCCGTGTTTACATTCTATTAATAATGGTAAACATCGCCAATTTAGCTTGGTCGACTATAGCAGACTGGTCTTGCTTTTTGGCCCTTATCATATTTCTGATCATTGTCATATTGCAGACACCAGATACCTGGGATAATTAATTCCAGCAATTAATTTGTTGTTAAGTATAGGTGTTGCATTATATCACCTGGACTATAGTCTTGTTGTTTCATGCTAGACTCAGCGTAGTTAGTATGGTCTAGCATTCAGAACTGATGTCCAGATCCTCTTTATACTTATATCTTTACCCCATATATATACATTTTAACACATGCACGACAATTTTAGATCCAAATCAGCCAGCACATCATCTATGCCAAGTGATGTATCTTCACTTTTTGCTTTTTTTATTTTATTTCTGATCAGTTAGCTTACAGTGCAGATGCTGATCAGATGGCATTTATGTGCCAGATGATCTGGATCAAAAACTACAGAGCACAAAGCTTATTTCGGCTTATTCCACAGTTTGGGTCAACATGAATGTTTTGTTAATTAAGAGTGGGTGTAGCTTTACGCTGCTTGCTTTTTGTGTTCTGTATGCACTAGCTTAGCGATAGTTACATGTATCCAGTGTGACATGCACATGGTATACTAAATACCCCATGGCATAGGCCATTCTTTTCAATAATGTCATTTATTTTCAGTAGCAGCATCAGCACAGTGCATATTAAAGGTCACTCTATTATCAAACAACATAAAATGCAGTCTAGCAAGAGCATGGCAATCAGGCAGGCTGATCCAGCGTCACATTTTATCGCACCCAATAATTAACTATTGGTAATTTCAGCACTTTCACGAATCATTTCGTCAACTTTAATCAACAATATGGCGCAGATAAGATCCAGCTTCATAGCTGATAATAGGCGTCTTCAACGATTTACACAATCTTCTGTTAATACATACTTTTGCCAGAGCCTCCGAGTCAATAAAAGTAAATTGAAAACAAGCAATTTTTTCTCAGTGTAGCAATTAAAGTTTCCTAATTGTATTTATTCAATAGATTAAATCTTACAGTACGGACAGAAAAATGATTAATGATTGCCAACATGGGGTTTATATTTCATCCTAAATTAAGACAGTTTGGTATATCATTACTCCCTTAGAGCTAAGGTTACCTTAATTTCTTTCTTATCTTCAATCTTTTCTTCAGTTTAAGCAAATTAAACAATTCCTGATAATATCCAGGAAAGGAAATTTCGAGCCAATTAATGTTGACTTTGTTAAATGGATATAATCACACTTGTTCATTCCCAGGCTTGAGTTAAAAAAAAGTTTCTTAACTATCAAACTTACTTAGCATCAAAGGTGCTGGTGGCAATCTCAAAAGATTAAAAAATGCCACATTTGAAGTATTTTAGAGGGAGCTTCAATCTGGCTGAATAGTTAAAGCTGTTGCTTTGAAATTGTAAGAAGTTATCATCCACAGCTCTTTAAATTATTACAAGCTATTTAAAATGTTTTAATCTGTTTAACATATATTTCACAGCTGCTTTAACTATGTATATCTGACTGTGTATTGTATAGTTTTTAACATTAAATTTCAAGCTTCTTTAATCAGCTAGATTTTACTATTCAAATTCATTGAGTGATCAACTTTAGTATTACATTTCCCAGCTGCTTTAATAATCTAGATCTGAATGTATTGTAAAGTATTTAAGATGTTTTATAGCTGCTTTAACCATCTAGTTCCAACTGTGTATTGTACAGTGTTAAACATTACATTTCTAAGTTTCTTTAGTCATGCTAGATTTGACCATTCAACTTCATTGAATGATGAACTTCAGTATAACAAAACTTCATTGAAAGATCAACTTCAGTATTACATTTTCCAGCTGCTTTAATCATTAAGATCTGACTGTATTGTAGATTGTTAAACATGTTTTCTAGCTGCTTTAACCAGCTAGCACTATCATAAACATTATATTTCAAAGCTGCTTTAACCATTTTATTGTACAGTGTTCAGCGTTTTATTTCCAAGCTGATTTAACCATCTAGATCTGACTTATCATAGTGTTAAACATGTTTTCTAGCTGCTTTAATCAGCTAGATCTGAATGTATTGTACAATACGAAACATTTTATTTACTAGCTAGACTGCATTAACCATGTTGATCTGACTGTATTATACAGTTGTATTATACAGTGTTGAACAATATATGTTTTTAGCTGCTTAAATGATTTTGATTTGACAGTGTCATACAGTGTTTAAAATTATATTTCCTAGCTGCTTTAACCAGCCAAAATCTACGTGTTTTGTACAGTGTTCAGCATTGTAATTTAGCTTCTTTAACCATCTAGATCTCTCTATACGATGTTCAACATGATATTTCTAAGCTGACTGATCGGACAGCATTGTTAAGTGTTTGCTATTAAAATTGCTAGCTGCTGTAACCATATAGATCTGACTGTATTGTACAATATTACATATTTTATTTAATAGCTGCTTTAACCATGTAGATCTGACTATATTGAACAATATTACATATCTTATTTAATAGCTGCTTTAACCATGTAGATCTGACTGTATTATACAGAGTTTAACATTATATTTTCTAGCTGCTTTAACAATCTAGATCTGACCCTATAGTGGCCGGATTTTAACCATTTAGATCCAACTGTGAAGGGAATTGTTCCATATTTTATTGCCTTAAACTACACTGTCTATATCAGACTGTATTGTGGATTGGCAGTAAAATTAAACCTTCTAACTCACAGAATATTATCGGGTCACAATTTCTTCTATTTCTGCATTTAAGTTAAAATGCTATAACAAAGCCATTCTGTCTTAAAAGGAATTAGGATTATTGATCTAGTTTCTTCAAAAAGTTATCAATAACCCTCATTACAATAATTGCTTAGAGAAAATAAACTTTTCAATTTACTGGTTACCATCAACATCTAATATAATTGCAAAAATTGTGTCGTAATTGGAAAGGTCTTTTCATCATGGGGTTAAAACCATTCCGCAAATTGGACTTTGCAATCAGTGATGAAGAAAATGGAATTGTGGGTAAAGGGGTATTGAACCAACTGCAGCGATCCATTCATCACTATTATTTTTGGGTTCTCTGCGATTCCATGATTTCGTTAATTTTCCAACAATTTGGTGAAACATGAAGATTCTGAATACGAGACTGATTGGGTCCATAGTCCGATTGATTTTGTCAGAGAATAGCAAAGTTTCTAATTAACAAATTACTTATTTGCAATTATTATACGATACATCATAACATTTTTGCTGCAGGGTTAACCAAGAGTATGATTTGTTTTCTATGTAATTGGTAGGCCGCAATTTTCTGAAATATTGATAAAGTAGAATAGTTGACAGGACCATGGTATTTACTTCTGAGAAATTAATCACTAAGTTGTAGCATCTAATTGTATTGGGTTGGATAGGTAATTTAGACAAATTGTTCCCGGGATTTTAGTTTTCGCCTCAATCTCTGATTGGGTATTTACTGGCTTAGCCTGACTTAGCATTCATGAAGACGGGAGAGAAAATAAGACATAATGTTGTTTCACAAATTCTTTGCCAAAAAATAGATAAGCCTATAAGAAATTCGTCTTTGGTGATGTTTTTGACATTCTCTTATCATTTCTCTAACCTTTTGCACCACACCTTTATCACAATTGTGCAACCAGTGTAGATCCAGATCAACCAGTGCATCTGTGCCAACTGTTCAGGATCTTCATCGTTTGCTTCTAAGTAAAAAATAATGTCATAAATCTAAAAGCAAACAGTGAAGATCCTGATCAGATGGCAGGAATGAGCCAGCTGATCTGGATCTACACTGTGCCCCATGCCTTAAAAAGGTTATTACTTTTCGCAACTCAATAATAGTTTCACCACCCCATTTCAAAATAGTTTTTAACATTTTTATTCACAATGCTTTTTTTTCATGAACAGTTGATTTTTTAAATTGTGAGTGAATTAGTTTTTTTTTATTTATTACAGCATTGCTCATCTTGTTAAAATTTACGGAAAAAAAATTATTTCATTTGTCTCTATGAAATTAAGTTGAAATATTTTATCATTTTGTTCCAAGATTAAATCTGACTGTTATATGACTATCCCTTTAATACTTTTAAATGGGTTTTATCGCATATGAAAACAGTGTAGATCCAGATCAACTAGCACATCTGTGCCATCTGATCAGAATCTACACTGTTTGCTTCTTGGTCAAAAAGAACTTTATGACAGTGTTGCTCCTGATTAGATGGCATTGAATGGGTAATGCCCATTAATAACAGCCATATCCCATGGGGTAAATGGCTATTATAACTTGAACAATCACAAATCATGCCTGTGTAGGCATTGATATTTTATTACAGTCAATGATAACCTATGGACAATCAGTTTTCTTAGTTATTTATTCTTCTATCTACAGACAACTGCCAGTAATTAGTAATACAAAAAAATGAAGTACAGTTATTGATAACATATGGTCAACCAGCTTTCTCAGTCATTTATTATATTACAGTGATCAACCAACATTCTCAGTCATTTGATGGCTTGAACCTATGGTCAGTCAATGTTCCCAGTCAGTTATTCTGTTTCAGTGACTGATAACCTAGTTCAACCAACCTTTTAAAGTCATTTATTCAGTCCCAATCAATGTATGGTCAGCCTATTTATTCAGTTAATCTATACAGTCAATGATAAACTACTGTCACCCAACTCTCTCTTTATCAGTTATTCCATTACTGATGATAACCTGTGATCAGCCAAGATTCCAAGCAGTCAATAATGATAAATTGTCAGCCAACTAAAAATCTTTATCAATTATAAGGTCAATTATAACCTATGGCTAACTGCTTTTCTCAGTCAGTCAATCTGTTACAGCTCGATTTATGGTCAGCTAGTTACATTGTCCGGTGAACTAACTGTTCCTTGTTGAGATTTTTACAGACCATGGTAGATAAGTTTATTTTCATGTGTTCAATATATTCATATTTCTTAAAAAAAGCTATGATTCTGATCACTGTCAGTAGATACTGTTAATGGTTAAGTGTTAGTAGATGCTGTCTTATGCCTCACTCAGTGTCAGTAGATGCTGTCTAATGCCTCACTCAGTGTCAGTAGATGCTGTCTAATGCCTCAGTGTCAGTAGATGCTGTCCAATGCCTCAGTGTCAGTAGATGCTGTCTAATACCTCAGTGTCAGTAGATGCTGTCTAATGCCTCACTCAGTGTCAGTAGATGCTGTCTAATGCCTAACTCAGTCAGTAGATGCTGTCTAATACCTCAGTGTCAGTAGATGCTGTCTAATGCCTCACTCAGTGTCAGTAGATGCTGTCTAATGCCTAACTCAGTCAGTAGATGCTGTCAAATGCCTCAGTGTCAGTAGATGCTGTCTAAGGCCTCCCTCAGTGTCAGTAGATGCTGTGTAATGCCTCAGTGTCAGTAGATGCTGTGTAATGCCTCAGTGTCAGTAGATGCTGTCAAATGCCTCTGTCAGTGTCAGTAGATGCTGTATAATGCCTCAGTGATAGAAGATGCTGTCTTATACCTCAGTGTCAGTAGATGCTTTCAAATGCCTCAGTGTCAGTAGATGCTGTCTAATGCCTAACTCAGTGTCAGTAGATGCTGTCTAATACCTCAGTGTCAGTAGATGCTGTCTAATGCCTCAGTGTCAGTAGATGCTGTCAAATGCCTCTGTCAGTGTCAGTAGATGCTGTATAATGCCTCAGTGATAGAAGATGCTGTCTAATTCCTCAGTGTCAGTCATGCTGTCATTTATCTTCCTGTCAGAAGATGCTTTCTATTGTCTTGGTGTCAGTAGATGCTGTCTAAAGTTTCACTTAGTTTCAGTTGATGCTTTCATATATCTCCTAGTCAGTAGATGCTGCCTAATGTCTCAGTGTCAGTAGATGCTGTCATTATTCTCCATGTCTGTAGATTCTGTCTAAGTGCTCAGTTTCAGTAGATGCTGTCATTAATCTCCATGTCGGTAGATGCTGTCATTAATCTCCATGTCAGTAGATGCTGTCATTATTCTCCATGTCTGTAGATGCTGTCTCAGTGCTCAGTGTCAGTAGATGCTGTCATTAATCCCCATGTCGGTAGATGCTGTCTCAGTGCTCAGTGTCAGTAGATGCTGTCATTAATATCCATGTCGGTAGATGCTGTCATTAATCTCCATGTCAGTAGATGCTGTCATTATTCTCCATGTCTGTAGATGCTGTGTCAGTGCTCAGTGTCAGTAGATGCTGTCATTAAACCCCATATCGGTAGATGCTATCTCAGTGCTCAGTGTCAGAAGATGCTGTCATTAATCTCTATGTCGGTAGATGCTGCCTCAGTGCTCAGTGCCAGTAGTTGCTGTCTCTGTAATTGAAATAGGAAACATTGAGATAGCTTCTAACCCAGAGTGAATAACCTAAACTAACAGAAATTACCAAACTGCAATTATCATCACACCATAAAACACAAAATTAATATCCCCCATCCTTTGGGAGATTGGAAATGAATGTTGAGTGGAATACCAACAATATTCTCAGATTAAAATGTGAGCACTATTCCCAAATTATGTCTGCTGAATAACTATATAAAATATTAAAAACGCTAATGGACAATTTGATGAAAAACTTGGAAAAATAATTGCACTAAAATTGAGAAAAGTTATTTGATTAGAGAATTCCCAAAAAGTACTCTCTGTAGTAATCAGGATTTTTTTACACAATTAGCAATGAAAATTATTGTATTTCTAAGATAGTGCCTCATTAATCCTTGTCAGGGATTTTGGCTTAATTCCTGAAAATCTATTGGTTGCACCATCTGGTAGAATGTTTAATTAGCTTATAGAAACCAATATAAGCACCCTAGGATTAAGTATGACAACTTCTGTTTTAAATGCTAATTCGATAGCCTTAAGCGTCATGAAAAGTTGCAACGTGGAAATGTGACGGTCATTCACCAGTGTCATTGCTAAAGTTGATGCTCCTTTAAAATGCAACTTTCTGCACATTAGTTCATTTGTTTCCACTAGCATGGTGTAATAATTTAATTATGAACAAATGATATCAGAAAACCTTATAAAATGGCTGTTTTGTGACAAAATGTTGCTCTGGGTTAACAGACATTTTGCCTGGCAGATCATTCAGAATTTTGAAACTGTTGAAACACCATGTTTGATCACATGGCCTTTAGGGTATGTTATCAGGTTCATGACTGGTCATTCCTAACCCTTTCTCCATAGACACACCTTTATTGGGTTGGCGAACAGTGTAGATCCAGATCAGTCGGCACGTCTGTGCCATCTGATCAGGATCTGCACTGTTTATTTTTTTATTCATTAGGTTATTTCTGACCAAAATGCGACCATTGCAGATCTTGATCAGATGGTACGAATGTGCTGGCTGATCCGGATCTACACTGGTGGCACATGTGTTACAATGCGTATATATGGAGGAAAGGGTTAAAATGGTAAATTTAGCTGACGGACAGCTCTTAATGACCCCCCTGCTTAAGGTTATTTTTTGCCACATGCAAGCCTGAGAAATAAAAGTCTCATAATAGTCTGACATAAAGGCTTATTATCCCATGGGTGACCAGTGTAGATCTTGGTCAGCCTGCAGATCTGTGAAGTCTGATCTGAGGCGGAGGATCTACAGTGTTCACTTCCAGTTTCATAAGGTTATTTCTGACCAAGAAGCGACAATTATAGAACCAGTTCAGATGGCATGAATGTCCCCTCAGCTGCCACATTCGCCCTTGACCAATGTCAATGTACATTTATTTTACTTATTCGACAACATTTCCATGAAGTGTTAAATTTGTTTTATAATATCTTCCTAGATTAAATTTCCTTAATTGGAAGTACACCATCTGCAGAAGTTGTTCTTGTTATCTACTTAACAATGATTAATATTAAATTACCATGTTTTTGTATGATGTTAATCTTCCAAGTCAGTGTGAAATAAGGAATAAACATATGACACCAAATTATACAGTTTTGATCCTGTTTCAATGCTGTTTATAATTTCTGCACATGTTGTCTATGTTGTAAGTTATTTCCTTAAGTAGATCAAATTCTTTCATGGTTCATGCTGTCATAGTTTAAAGGTGCCTGGTCACATATCAGGATAAAAATATGAAGAGTTTTAAAATATCAAAATTTGTTATATAAACTTTATAACACTTGTAAAGAAGGTAAATGAGATGTAATATTCTAGTGCAGTCAATGTACGAGTGAATATATTTGATGCCATAGTTGTTTTAGTGTAATGAACGCAGTAAAATTTACTCACAGCAGATCCTGAAATGTATATATTAGTCAAAAATGCTGGCAAAATTTGCTCATTTTTATTCATTTGTTTATAGGAATTATATAGTGGTATAATTCTGGTAATATTTACTGCTTGAACTGAGACATTGAAAATATTCCATCCTGAACTGTAAATAAGCAGCTTTAAGAATAATATGAAAAATGAAAGCTTTGAATAAAAAGTCACATTTTGACTGAAATTCCAAATAACCTGTGTGCCTGTGTGCAAATTTTACTAGGGAAGACAATTTCACAAACACAATGCAAATGGTGAAAATTTCAAAAATGAACTTAAGTAACATTACTCATTGCCAGCTAAATTTTAGTGTTGAGTTACATTTGTTTTAAAAAAAATTAACCCTTTAACACCTTTATTGCTAGGGCGAACAGTCAAGATCCAGATCAGCTGGCACATCCGTGCCATCTGATCAGGATCTAAACTGTTCGCTTTTTGATTCACTAGGTTATTTCTGACCAAAATGCGACCTGTGCAGATGCTGATCAGACGGCACAGATGTGCGGCTGATCTGGATCTACACTGGTTGCACATGCGTTAAAATGCGTATATATCAAGGAAAGGGTTAATTTATGGGATGTGGCTGATTTCTTATGAGCAAACAGTATAATCCAGATTAGCTAGCAGATTTGTGCTGTCTGACCAGGATCTACACAGTTTGCTTTTATAGGATTCATTTGGCTACTTTATGACTAAAAAGCAACCATTGTAGATCCAGATCAGATGGCACAGATGTGCCAGCTGATCTGGATCTACACTGGTCACATATGCCAGAAAAGCTGTATGAGTAAAGGTTATATTCAGGAATACAATCAGTAGCTGTTGGAAGCTTGAAATTAATCTCCTCTTTAGTTTTATTTATTTGTTTAAATTTGCACTGTTTATTTAGAAGAACTGTTTGAAGAATGTGTTTTGTTGAAAGTTTGAAATTTCAGTGGAGTGTTTTGTGAATTTGTCTGCCAATTCTCATTTTAAATTGCTAAATCCTAAACAACATTCATAAAAACATTCATAAATATTAATTTATATCAGTCTTAGCTGCAAATATACACTCACCCAAAGTTCTAATTGGTCACTTTTTGTCAGTAATTTTTTATTAGAAATACAATGACTTTACTCGTTATTTGTGATTTTTTGCTATCAACAGTCTTCAATTTAAGTTTAAATCTGGTAATAATTGCTTTTGGAATAGTTTGGTGGGAGTTATCCTAAATTTTGCTAAAAATGCATTTCATGCCATTGAAGGTCAAGCAACTAGAAATTTGGTCTAAATTGCTTGTTTTGCTTTAATAGGACGCCTCATTAGTAGAAAAAACACATTAAACTTATTACACTGCGGCATTTTATTTAAATAATTCAACTTCAAATTACCAATTTTATAATTACCTCCCTTTCAATTAAAGACTGTTCTAATTTTTATGGTGTAAGTAAATGGTATCAGATTCATTTAAGAAAACAATCAATAACAATTAAAAAGACATTCAATAATTGATTCCAAGACAAAACAGTTCTTTTCACATCCTCTCTTAACATAGGGAAGAAATGAAACTAGCTTACATTGTAAACATATACAATTGATGACTTTGGTTGAGTGTATTAGGAAAAATAAGAGGAGAAACTGTAGAAGTCTTTCTATTCTATATATGTTGTCACTATTGGTTTATGATTATGTTAAAAGCATAAATATAACCATAAACTGCCAAAAAACTCATGACTGAAGTGTCATGTTTTTTACCTTCAATATTTGGTTTCCTACTTAAATCATCAGTGATTTCCTGTAGTAGCGTTTTCAGACACTTTTTGAGTGTTGTCCTTTATAACTTTCAACATCACTTTGACGCGATTACAGGCTGTCAAGTATACTCAAGTTTGTTTGAATATCAGACTGTAAAATCTAGAGACGTTTAAACAGCTATTGAAATTTCAAGTGTGCAGTATCCGAAATGCGTAAAGTAGTATTTTCTATTAATGGTTGTGACCCAGTGCAAGTAAAAAGCAACCTAGGTAACCTGGAGTTGGCATAATGCAACTGTCCATTGGCTGTAAAGAAAATAATACAAAGAGTGATTGGAGGGTGTGATTGGAGGGTGTGGTTGGGGGGTGTTGGTTGGGGGGTGTTTGTTGAGAGAAATTTATTTAATTTTGTGTTGCAGCTTCACACACAATAATGTTGAAATGTCCGTCATATTGTGTTATCACTTACTATCATTTCTGCTAAGTTTGACAACCTCAGCCTGATTGCAGCAGTGGCTCTGCGGTTGCATCCCTTTCTTGACATTAGCAATGTCTGCTTTCTTACCTGAAATTTCTTTATTCAGTATTCATCCTACTTCACAATGTAATTGGACATAAACCTCAGCCAGGTTTGATAACCAGATTGCTGCAATCATTCTTGAGTTATGGTCCTTTATTTGTCATATTTACAAAGTCAATAATGGCCAAATATGACAAAAACTATCACTATCTGCTTTCTAACTTGGACATCTTATATCTACAACTGGTTGGAATGTTTATGGGCATTAGATCTTGGCTAAGTTAGATATTCAGCAAAAATGAATCAGTTTAGCATTGTGGTCCTTAATTTCCTAAACTTAAAAACCTTAGAACATTAAAAACATCTCCAATGGCTTAACATTACAAATCCACAAAAATAGTCGCCACAAGGAGGCAGTGACTAATAAATCAGTGTTGCAGAGGTGAGCAGTATGGGACTGTGATGACTCTCTTATTTCAAAAATACTTGAAACATCTACTGTTTGTCTTCTCTGAAAATCTGAAGTGAGAAATTTCCCTTAAATAAATTATAGTCAATTCTTACAATTATATGGCTTTAAATTGTATAATTACAAATTACTTTGTAACATAATTTATAAATGCTTTTAATGGTTTTAATGAAAAGACCCTTTTTATCAAACTAACACAATCAATATTTGAACTTCTTTAATATTCAAGACAATGTTCTTAACTAAATCCTTTAAGCCCATTTGAGATACACAAATGCACAAGGGCTCTACAATTGTCATGCTAATCTAGCTCATTCATTGGTCAAGTGACAATTATAATCATCCAATCAAAATTCAATTAACGGAGCTTTGTGTTTTCGCAAGAAAAAGCTTTATGCAGTTGACAAAAATCAAAAGGAGGTAATATTTTGTCGTTCACTAAAGGCTTTACAGAAATATTAAAGAAAGAACATATTGGAAAAAAAGTTCATCTGCTTTTTCTATTGGAGCAGTGTGACGGATGCTGGCATATTAATATTGATACTGGGCCGCTCTGATTCTATTTTCAATATTAAAGCATATAGGATCGAGACATCTTGAGGATAAAATAGAGTTATTACTGGATGTGACAGTGTGCGAATGACAGTGTGCGAGAAGTCGAGACTGTAACAACAGTTTATAATATTGACAGTTACCATCAACGTATCTATTGGACTTGTAACTCAATGTGACTGTAGTGTTTGAAGCAATATTAAAAGTTCAATAAGTTTGGAGAAGTTTTCTTCTAGGAGATGAGCTTGTATTGAGGAAGATGACAGAAGAAGGTACGTGAACACTTCATGTTATACTTAAATATATTTAACCCTTAACTCAATATTATACACATTTTATCACATGTGTTAACAGTGTAGATCCAGATCAGCACATATATGCTGTCCGATCAAATTCTCAACTGTTTTACAGTTATAAGGTTATTTCTGACTAGAAAGTGAACATTGCAGATGCTGATCAGATGGCATAGATGTGCTGGCAGATCTAGTGATCTAGTGATAAATTTATTTTTATAGATGTTGTAAAATGTTAAATGCACAAATATGCTATATCCACACCAGAATGTTAAAGTTTATATACCTGATGACATTCTTGAGGCGTTGTGTAATTCAATTATAGAAATGAAGAACTGGGGTGAATCCAGAAGGGGTTCACTTGTGTTGCTGAAACCCACTTTTTAGGGCTGCAGTATTTCATTTTCATGGGGAGTTTGGCAAGAAATTTAGAAATTATCACGTAACTACCCTAGGATTGCCACAAAAGAAACCCTTTCTGGAAAATTTTACATGCGAACTAGGTATTGAAACTTATCATCAAATAATCTGTTCTGTTGCATAAACTTTTAGCTGTAATTTTAACTAAATAAGTGCTGCTATTTTATTTAATTTGTTATCTATTAAATTCCCAGTTTTGGAGGACATGATCATATAAAATAAGAAGCATAGACACTATTTACCTGGTGCTCTGTAAATAGTGATTTTGCATTGAGGCCTAATGAGCCCATTCATTGCCTGTAAGTAATTTGTGCTATAAGAAAATATAAAAAATTCTACCTGTATTTTTCTAAAGTCAGCAAATTAATATACAAAAAATAAGATTCTTTTTCATAAATAATGTGTCTACTCTTTATTCAAAATAAAACAAGCTTCTATAGTTAAGTGTTAAAATTGCTATTGATAGAATCATGCTGATGATTCTTAACCCAAATTCCTTGATGTACACTTTTATCACATGACTGTCCAGTGCAGATCCATATCAGCCGCCACGTCGCTGTCATCTGTTCCGGATCTACAATCTAAGCCCTCTTTATCAGAAATAATCTCATTAATTTAAAAGAGAACAGTTAAGATCCTGATAAGATGGCACAGATGTGCCAGCTGATCTGGATCTACACTGGTCACCGATGTGTTAGAGTATCCATGAAGTAAAGGGTAAACACATCAATAGATGAAGAACAGTTGTATCATCTTCAAATATTGTTGTCAAAAAAGTTTATGACGAATATCAGATTTATAAATAATGTATTTCCCTTTTTCATATTGTGATCTGAAAGTCTTAATCAACTTTTTAACCCCTAACTCCGTATATAAGCTTCTATCAAATGAGCGAACAGTGTAGATCCAGGTTCTATAATGTTCACTTTTTTATTTACAATGTTACAATAATAATTTTGACCAGATGGCAAACAGTGCAGATCCTGATAAGACAGCTCAGATCTGGCTGATCTGGATCTACACTATTTGCAGTGACATTAAGGTGTATCTATGGAGTAAAGGTTAAAAGGTTTTTCTTGATTAATTAATGCTAGAAAGGGTTGAGAAAGAATATTGTTGTTTCCAAATCACAAAATCAGTGCCCAAGATCCTAAAACTAAATCTGGAGATCAGTCTCAGATCTCAAGCATCTGATTGGCTGATTGACCAGACGCCATTTCAGCTAATCAGATCCTTGAGATTTGAGACTGATCTCAAAACTTAGTTTTACGATCTTGGGCCCAGTTATTATGATAACTGATAGGATGTTAACTAGAAAGTCACATGACACTCAAGTAATATTTAACCCTTTCCTCCACAGACACATCCCTGCCATCTGATCAGGATCTGCAATGTTCGCTTTTTGATTCATTAGGTTATTTCTGACCAGAATGTGACCAGTGCAGATCCTGATCAGACGACATGAATGTGCTGGCTGATCTGGATCTACACTGGTTGCACAATGCATAAAAATGCATGTATATGGTTGAAAGTGTTAAATATTGTTTATCAGCAAACAGTTTTACAAATTTGATATTGCCATATTCCCTTCATGAAAGTTACTGGCTAAAAATATATATGCCAGTATAATATGAATTAAAATCATAGGTGTTTATATAAACATATTAAATAATTTGCATGACTCAATATCTACAAATCAAACAGTTTTTCGTACTTGAGTGTTTAATTCAAGGGAGACAATTCAGACATGCCGTAAAATTCGTTTAAAATGCCCCTCCCTAATAAACACCCCCATGTTATTTTTTAGAGAAAAAATAGTTAATCCATATTTTTCAACCAATATCCTTCAGAATCAAATCTAAGAATAAAAATAATATATATAAATAATAATTGTCACCTTTCAGACTGGTCACTATTTCAGCTAATCAGATGCTTGAGATTTTAAAATTGTCTTTAATCTTAGTTTTTTTTATTATAGCACCTTAGGTGTGCAAATGTTGTTTATTTTAATCATGTCTACAATAATTGTGCATTAATTTCACTGTTTGTTAACATGTATGTATGTTACATGATTACAGCATGTTATCAGATTTCTGCATCAGGTACAGACATGGTTGATTCAGAATTCAGAAACAATAAGTAATAAAATTTTAATGCTTTATAGTGAGTTATGGGTTTCAGTGTACTTTAATTAACCCTGCATACTAAATTTGTATCAAATTTGTATCATATGTTGTCATTTTCACAAGCAGCTGTTATTTCATGTTAGCCAAATATAAATTGACTTTTCTTTTTGATCAAACAATTTATACAAATACAGAAAAGTCCTTCAGCACTGACTGCTTGCATTTAAATGCTATTATGTCCCGTTCTGGGTCCCTAAATATTGGGGTTTAAGTTTAACTGTAGTGTGCTATAATACAGTAATCATATAAAAAATGCTGAACATTTTCAAAAGCAGATGTCTTAACCCTTTCCTCCATAGACACACCTTTATTGCATGGGCGAACACTGTAGATCCAGATCAGCCGGTACATCCGTGCTATCTGATCAGGATCTGCACTGTTAGCTTTTTGATTTTTTAGGTTATTTCTGACCAAAATGAGACCAGTGCAGATCATGATCAGGCGGTACGAATGTGCTGGCTGATCTGGATCTACACTGGTCGCACATGCGTAAAAATACGTATATATGGAGGAAAGGGTTAAAATGCTATTATGTCCCTTTCTGGGTCCCTAAATAATGTGGTTTACCTGTAGAGTGCTATAATACAGTAATCATATAAAAAATGCTTCAAAAGCAGATGTCTTTTAAGTGGAATCAACATTGCATGATTGGTAAAAATACAGCAACTTGTGACCTGATGAATGTGACATTGCAATTGTGGGACTGAAAAAAACATGCCAAATATAGTAGTATTTCAAGATTATTTTATAAATTCTACCTTTGCTAGATATAAAGTATTTCTAAAAACATTCAATGGGTTCTATAACGTGATGAAAGTAGCTGCTGTGTATTTTGAATAAAGTTAATGTAATCAAAATGTTCAATCCATATTTTAGCTATATCTGCTAATCTTTTAATCTTTTATAAGAGTTAGAACACTGAAACGGAAAGAAGATTTTCCTATTGTAATAGTACAAAACAGATGGTGTTTAGCTGCATTTCCCTCTGTGTACATGAAGATTATGAAAACTGGGAGATAATTAATGATACTTGAAGGATGAATTTTGTGAGGATATTATTGAAAATCCAATGATTTACACAGATATATTAAAAGTAAAATATTGTTGTTGTTTTTTTTCATTCCATCCTAATTTCTTGTGTTTATAATTATATAAGTATTTCATCAATTTAGCATAACAGAAAGTAACTGTTGTGTAAATATTTAAGGTATTTTCAAGTTAAAACATCATTTGCAAAGAGGCTCAATCTACAACAGCCAGCACTTTATAAGAGCTAGTTAGGACTGATATATATATGCGAGTGCTTCAAATCAGCAAATAAGCTTCAGAAAAATATGATAAAATTTCAAATTCTCATAACCTGAAAAGTAGCAGGCATTTTGTATGAAATTTTTATACTACATAATCAGCATTATTCATGCTATTACTTGGAAAAAAGAACAATACTAAATTTGTGGATTTTGCTGGTTTGACCAACATTTATCAACCACAGCAACATATTGTCAAATATAAAATGATTAACATTGATCACTCAATCACTGATCATGTCTAAGACAAAGGCTGGCGAGCTCCGGAGGTTTTACAGTATTGTCAAACATCACATGCTAGTGTGTGCTATGCCACTACATGGTGCACATGCTTATAGACAGCAGCTATTTTCATAGAACCCAATTAATGATTAATGGCAATCAATTATGTATGGAGGTCTGCTGTAATGCCTCTATTTCATAATGAATCCAGTTTGCTAATTAACCTGGCTTGCTGGGACCCTGAAAGGTTATCAGTGGAATTAGTGCTTACAGATGACACTTTTGTGCATGGTTGTTGTAATTTTGCCTTATGGATTATGTGTAATCTGCTAACTTTGAAGCAAATGCCATTATTTCATCCCTATTTTGTCTGGTCATTTTGAAGGGAACTGCTTTGTTATCCAATGGGTTGACAAACTGGATATCCAAATTAAGTGGAAACTCATCTCCATTTCATCCAAGTAGATGATTGAGATTTGAGACTGGTCACCAGTTTTACTTTATGATCTTGGGCCCTGTTCTCAGTGTTAGTAGCTTCTTCAACCCTTACTTCATAGATACACCTTTTATCGCACCGGCAATCAGTGTAGATCATGATCAGCTGGCACATTTGATTTGTTAGGTTATTTTTCTCCAAAAGGCCAACAGTGCAGATCTTGATCAGATGGCATAGATGTGCTGGCTGATCTTGATCTGCATTGTTCGCCCATGTGATTCAAGGCGTATTAATGCAATAAAGGGTTAAATATTATTGCCAGGTCTGTACAGTATGGTAATCATGTTGGTATCAGTTACTGTGTGGCAGACGTTCTGGTGAGATAGAGAACAAACTTGATACTCCATCAAACACTTCCCAAGTCTAGCACCTAGTCTGTTGCGTTGTTTAACCCAAGTACCTCCATTAATATGCCTTTTATTGCATGTGCAAACAGTGTAGATCCAGATCAGCTGGCACATTCATGCCCCCTTATAAGGATCTGCACTGTTCACATTTTGGTCAGAAATAAGCTTATCAATCAAAAAGCAAACAGTGCAGATCCTGATCAGATAGCACAGATGTGCTGGCTGATCTGGGTCTGCACTGTTTGCCCACTCCATAGAAGTGTATATAATGAGGAAAGTTTAAAGTGACCACATCTTTACAGATCATTCCAAATATATTCACTTGTTCATTAACTGTGTAAGAATATAACATCATAATTATTTACTTTGTTTACAGGTCTTCTACAGGTCTTTAATGCTGTTATGAATTATATAGCTGTTTAAAGCCTGTTTAGCACACTATTATATTTGTTATTATTCCCCCACAAAGTGGGAGGCATATAGAGTTGTCCGTCCGTACGTATGTATGTCCCCAAAATCTTGTGGCATCAATTTCTCCTAAACTATAAGGCGGATTTCTTCCAAACTCGCACAGATGATCAAGCAGGATGTGTAGATGATCGTGAAGAAAGGATTTTTTCCTGCGACCATTTTTATCAGAGTTATGGCCCTTTGTTAATTTCAGTAATTAAATCTTGTGGCATCAACTCCTCCTAAACTACGAGGCGGATTTCTTGCAAACTTGCACGGATGATGAAGCAGGATGTGTAGATGATCATGCAGAAAGGATTTTTTCCTGCGACCATTTTTTTACCAGAGTTATGGCCCTTTGTTAATTTCAGTAATTTAATCTTGTGGCGTCAACTCCTCCTAAACTACAAGGTGGATTTCTTGCAAACTTGCACAGATGATGAAGCAGGATGTGTAGATGATCTTGAAGAAAGGATTTTTTCCTGCCACCATTTTTACCAGAGTTATGGCCCTATGTTTTTTCAGTAATAATATCTTGTGGCATCAACTCCTCATTTACTTTTGGACATATTTCTTTCTAACTTGCACAAATGATCAAGCTGGATGGGTAGATGATCATAAAGAAAAGATTTTTCCTGCTGCCATTTTACCACAGTTATGGCCCTTTGTTTATTTCACTTTCAAAATTTTGTGGCATCAACTCCACGTTTTCTATTTAGCTGATTTCTTTCAAACTTGCACAGCTGATTAGACATGATGTGAAGATTGTTGTAAAGGACATTGCCTTGCAACAATTTTCACCAGAGTTATGGCCCTTTGTTTATGTTAGTTATTAAATTTTGTGGCACTTACTCCTCATTTACTAATCATGATCACCACATGTTGTTAATACCTGGTACAAAATTTTGTAACAAATGTTGTTGCAGCAGTGGGGACATCAGTGTCCTGAGGACACAGTCTAGTTTAAATATTGAGTTGTGCTCAACCTAGGGCTAGGCAGTGTGAACAGTGATATGCACTTCCATTACTGCTCATTAACAGGCTCAGTAAAACCAAGCCTGCAATAATCTGATATTTCTTGTGTTCAGTGGCTTTCAATGTTCTCTTTTCATCTATGATATTATAAATTTTGATATTTGAAACACTTGATTACTTTCGTCTTGACAGGTGACCAGGCACCATTTCAAACAAAAACTATTACCCCTTTTCTCTGAGAAATTTTTAATTGATGGTGTTTTTATAACATCCAAAGCTTTGTAAATGTCAGAAAAGCTCTTCTCTCTGATGTTTAATTCTGTAACAAAAGTAGAAGTCTGGTAGTGAAATTATTGTCGTTTAATGATGTATTATAATCAGAACTTATTATCTCTAATTTATGAGTAAATAAACTTAACCCTTTACTCATATGTACAGTGCCCAAGGTTATAAAACTGAGCATAGAAACCAGTCTCAAATCTCAAGCATCTGATTGGCTGAAATGGCGACCAGTCGCCATTTCAGCCAATCAGATGCTTGAGATTTGAGACTGGTTTCCAATCTCAGTTTTATAACCTCCAGCCCAGGTGCTATCATGTTGGAACAGTGTAGATCCAGATTACCCTGCAATTTGCCGTAAGACGGATTGTGGTAATTTTCTTTTTGATCGACTAAAGTGTAGTGACAACTTTAAATGGTGGTTTACTTGGACTGCTTTGCATAAAAAAATGAGTCAAGTTGAGTTATTTTTTAGACACAGCATGGTTATTTTCCTTATACTTGTTATACATGTACCACAAGCTGGGCGTTTAACGCTAAGGATTAAATGAAATCATTACTTGAAATCATCATTGTCAAAAGTCTCATCCTGTTTAACTTTAGATGTAATTGTTTTTTTTACAAGGGACTCTTGAACTGTGTAAGGACATGATACTTTTTTGAAGATTTGATCTTGTTGTCTAAGGCAAAATAAAATGAGTTTGTGAAGTGCAGCGAATCCAGACCTTGCAACAACAGTTTGTAGTAAAGGTGTAAAATGGCGAACATGTCTGATATTCACTTTTGAAATATATTAGAATATTGTGTCTGGTGCAAGTTAGAATGATTAGGCAGAACAGTTTGATCTCATGGACATCTGTGTTACTATGGCACACTCAGACTTACTGAGATAACTTCATTTACAAGGGTTGTGGGTGACACAATTCTTTTTTAACCCTTTACTCACTAAATATACACATTTTATGCATGTGAAACTAGTGTAGATCCAGATCAGATGGCACTGATCTGCACTGGTCACATCTTGATCAGAAATAACCTTAGAGAAATCAAAAGCGAACAGTTCAGATCCTGATCAGACAGCACCAGCTGCACCGATGTGCCGGCTGATCTGGATCTACAATGTTCGCCCATGCAATAAAGTTGCATGTATGGAGTAAAGGGTTAATGTATAACAGCTACTTAAAACAAAGAAATATCTCAAACATGGTAAAAATATTGTCAAATTAGTATGGTGGCTATAATGAAACATTGTTAATTATAAAGTGTAGCCCTGTTTTCCTTGACCTTCCAAACTGTATAATACTTTATATTGTATAATCATATTTCAGAATGAGCCATCATGACATCTTGTTTAGTTTAAGAGGTCGCAAACATTGCAAATGGCGAAAACTGGCTAAAATTTCAAAAGTGAATTTTGGGGGAAATACTTATTGCCACCTAGATTTCAGTAAAGAAATGTATTTAGCTATGGATGTAGTTAATGTTTGCAAGCTCAATTTAGTCTAATTCATGTCCTAATTATCAAGCACATACTAAAACAAAAGAAAACCGTTTGCATGAGAACTCTGAAATTCACGGACAATATACCAAAGCAACTCATATCTGAAATAACCGAAAGTAGAAATCTATATAGATTTCTACTTTCGGTTTGAACCAGGAAGTAAGTTTTCCTTGAATTTCTTGAAAACCCTAACATTATTTTGACAAATTGGCACTAAACATTGTAGACCAGCATATACTTATTTCAGGTATGAGTTGCTTTGATATATTGTCCGTGAATTTCAGAGTTCTCATGCAAACAGTTTTTCTTTTGTTTTAGTATGTGCTTGATAATTAGAACATGAATTAGACTAAATTGAGCTTGCAAACATTAACTACATCCATAGCTACATTTAAATACATTTCTTTACTAAAATCTAGGTGGTAATAAGTATTTTCCCCAAAATTCATTTTTGAAATTTTAGCCTGTTTTCGCCATTTGCAATGTTTGCGACGCCTTAATGCCAAGGACTGCAATGTTATCAGTACAGTCAAACCTCTCTTTAAAGACCACTCAATGAAAACCAAAAGTGGTCTTTGAAGGTAGGTTGTCTTTGTTGACAGGTGAATTTGTTCTGTATATCATTCTGCACAGACCTACATTGTTTGCTCATTCCATGTTCAAAAATAACCTAATAGATCTAAAAGCAACCAGTGTAGATCCTGATCATACTGCAAGAGTGTGCAGGCTCGATCTACACTGAGTAGAAAATAGGATTTAATAAGTTAATAAGCCATACTTAAGAAGTTAAATAATAAATTAGTACCAGTATCAGGTTTCGTGCATCCCCCCACCCCTCATAAATTCAATAAATTTGCCGACTTCTATGAATACTGGCCATCTAGATCAGACACCATTTATATTGTCTATGTCTCTAGCGCTGCTTTTAGTAAATCCCCTACAAACCATTTTTCATTATATAAATCCATAAATATAAATCCTTGCAATCAATCTAAGAAACCTCATACTGTTGACAAAGAAATTTGTCTATATTGAAACATCTTGTGTACTAAACGTCTTCTTTCCCTCCCCTGTGGTGGAAAAAGCAATCAGTAAAATGCCGTGCAATTTTCAATATGTAATAGTCTTGTGTGCTACATAAATATTTACCCATAAGAAAACAAAATTACAATCAGAATCGGAGTCAAGCCGTACAGTTTGTACAGTCTCGCTAGCTCGTAGTGAATGTATCCAATTATCTGGGATTACTTTATCTTGATTGCAGAAATAGTGTATGAAATCTTTCATCAAAAATGACACGAATCTCGTGATATATTGTTTTAAAATGACAACAGATTGATATGATTGGTCGAAATGGTGACATTAGTGGCAGCCTGGTCACTTTTTTAATTGTCATCTTGTTATACTGGAAACAATTCATATATTGATAAATGTAATTGGATTCTATATCAATCATGACCGTGTTGAGATGTATATGATTTTTATAATGTAATATGTATGTGAAGAAACCATAACAAAATGGGGTCATTATTGCCTATTTGAGAACTGAACTGAAGAATCTATCAGTGTGCGCATATGCAAAGCCTGATCTGGGTCTACACTGTTCTCCCACACCATCAAGGCTTATATATGGAGGAAAGGGTTAGGTGTTGAATGGTTCATAGACTACAACCTGAACTTGCAGTGAAAGAGCTTCTTATGTTATTAAAACCATAATGTTAGTACTGTTTCACTCGAAGGCAACAATAATTATAATAAATGAAATAGGCTGATTGTAACTTGTTTACAAAGTTCTTACTTCATGTTACCCTGAGAAATTACTGAATAATGCTCAACGTTTCACCGACTTCTGTTCATTGTTTTTCTCCGTTGATATCCCTTCTGTTCTTCTGTGACCAGTGTAGATCCAGATCAGCCTACACTTCTGTTCAGTCAAATCAGGATCTAATGTTTGCATTAAGATTCATTTGGTTTTTTCAGATCAAGGATTGAACTTTCTAGGTCCTGTTTAGACTGTACGGATGTGCAGGCTGATCCGGATATACCCTGGTTGCCGATGAGATAAGAGCCATATCCCATGGAGTAAAGTTCAGTTCCAAATTCATAGTGAAATTATTCAGTCTTTTGCAAAATTTATATATAATTTGTTTTATCCGGATAAAATTGTTCGAAATATGCTGCTAAAAAAGTTAAAATATTTGAAAAAAAACCCAGATTTTTATAGAATTTTCAGTGAAATAAATATTTATTGGATTTTATTCTTCAGCATGAAAATCTCATTAATCTAAAAGATTGCAGCAAGTTTTGTTGTCACTGTTGAGGATCAGTGAATTTACCAACTGAAAGAACAATAATGCTTTTTAGCCCTTTCCTCAATTTATAAGCCTTTATTGTTGGGGCGAACAATGTAGATCCAGATCATCTGACACATATGTGCCATCTTATCTGTATTGACACTGTTCATTTTTTTTATTCATTAGGTTATTTCTGATCTTTAATGTGAACAGTGCAGATGTATGATAAAATATGTATTTAATTGGAGTAAAGGGTTAACATTTAAAAGTAATCTCTAAGAAGAAATTGTTAGTTTTGGAAAATATGGGTTTTTATTCCATTAAATGTGTCCACCTCTGCATTCTCGGAATACTGAATAATTAAAAGTAACAGTTTTCTGTTATAATTAAAAGTAATGCCTCCGTCTTATTTTAAGTAAAACAAATGCTGTCTTCTCTCGTCTTAGAGTCTTGAAGCCAAAGACAAAATCATTCAGCTGAGCATGCATGTGAAACTGTGAACATTTTAGATCTTATTCCAGAAAATCTGATGAAATTTCAATATAATCAAAAAAAAAAGCAATTTGTTTCCTTGAGTAATTTTCACTCTAATCAGCTACAACTGAAAACCCTTGATACATATGCTAGCATATCAAAATAGAAATTAACTGGTGTAATGCCGAAATCAATTGATGAAAAAGAAGACCCTCTAAGACCTACAAGGAAATACTGTTGGAATAAGCTGATAATTAGTAAGGAACTTTGCCAGAGGATTCTTTGGCATATAAGAGGAAATTATTTTGTCAAAGTGACAAGCTCTTACCCAAATGAATCAGTTATAAGAGTATCAATTGTCCTTCAGTCTGTTTCTTTAGCTTTCTTAATTAGCCCCCTAATTAGGCAGTGTGCTTGAGATGTTTTTCTACGCAAGGACTTATATCAATCTGGAAACCAAAGAAGTTCTAGCATCCAAAATAATCAGGGCTTAAGGTTATAAAGCTGAGATTGGAAACCAGTCTCAAATCTCAAGCATCTGGCTGAAATGGCGACTGGTCAATCAGATGCTTGAGATTTGAGACTGGTTTCAATGCTCAGTTTTATAACCTTGGGCATAGAGGTGAGCATCAGTTGTAAAATTGAAAGATCTGTAAGCCAATCTGACAGCCCAGCTTGGTGCTGAGAAGAAATGCTAAAGGCTGATTGCTGTTTAAAGTGAGAAATTAGTTTCATACCTTGCTGTAGTCAAATCATGTAAAATTGCAACATTGCTTGAAAATAATACTTAGTCCAGTCTAGACTGGTAATCAGGTTTTTACACTGAGCTCTGAGTTCCTGTGTTCTGCTTTGGCAGTTTTTCGGTAGCCTTTCAAGGCTATTTACATTTGATAAAAACAATAAATTCACAGAAATTGTGGGATTTAAATCATAATACTTGTAAAATTTACTATCTGAACTGAAATTTTCACTACAAGATGACATTCATGAAATAAATCAAACCATCTCCTTTTTTGGCTTGTTATCTTAATACCCTATTGCTTTATATTTCACTTAGATTTTAAGGTAATTACTTTTTTAACCCGTTATTGTAGAAAATTAAAGCCCTGCCTTAGCAATTTTGGTTCTGTCTGATGTTCATTTTCCGATGTTGACACACAAATATGTTATCACTACAATCAGTCTATTATAGAAAGCCATAGAATCCGCTGACAGCTTTGCCATCACAAAGAAATGAATTGAAACTCATCACAGCTTAAGTCAGAAAGCTCCCTTATTAGACACACGCCTCAATATTGTGTAAATTGGTTGGAAATTTTAAGTGTTATATCCTTGGAGAGGTTTGTTCAAGTAATTATTTTCATGAAACTGCAAAATTGTCAAAGGAGTATTGTGGTAATAGTTATTTATAATTACTTTTAGCTCAACTATTTGAAGAATATATAAAAACTATCCTACCTAATCCTCAGCAAATATTCTCTTTGTCAGTCGTTCATATTCAAGTTTTTATGCATTTTGTTCCTAAGTTAGAAAATATGATATTAAATTTAAACTTGGATCGAGTATGTTATAGTTTGCATAATATTTATTATTATTCCCCCACTATACTTAGATTTACATTTAAGTTTGTATACACTTGATCCTCGACTCAAAACATAGTACTTAAAATATCAACTTCGTAACAAATATTCACCATCATAATAGCATCATTTCTAACAAGTCTGATAACTCTTACACATATTTTTTAAGTTATATCCCTTTCTACCTAGGTTTTGTGTTAAAGTATTCATGCAATTACACCTTCTTTGAATGATTGATAAAGAACTTGCAATTAATGTCCCCCATAATTATTGACCTTGTTCATTTCCAAAAAAGTTCCATACTTTCCAAATGCATCTCTTAGAATTTGAAATAAGTGGGCTGCGTCATGACCAAATTCGTTTCAAGCAAGTCTCGCTACTCTGTCTTACAACAGGTTTCAGATGTTCATTTTCATGCCTTTAGTTAATACTGGAAAAAAATCAATAAATTAACTTAATATGTATTTAATTACAGGGCTCTCACTAGCAAATCAGGGATGAGGTTTTGTCATAATTTTACTGAATTATGGAGAAGTTTGCAGTCAACTGCATTATTTCCCTATTTAGTCTATATAAAATGACTTCTCCCATAGATCAAAGAAGGGAGAAGTCTGGACACTTTTAGGAAACCACTTCTCCCAAGTCTCCCTCAAGTGAGAGCCCTGAATTATTGTTAGCTATAAATTGCATTTATTAAAAAAAAATTATTGTTTACCATAAATTGCATTTGTTTCCAAAAAAAAGACAGAAATAAATTTGAATAAATTTTGAGCAGTCTGTCTCCTCTGAAAGCTCTTGTTTAGATCTTTTGCATGCAGGTGCAAAACTTTAGAAGGAAGAAAACATTTTTTATTTAATCATATGTAGCTATATAACAATTGTATAAATTTTAATGCAGCTGCTTTTACAATCTTCTAATTAAGTCTTTAACCAGAAATTTCTTAAAATATCTTTTAATTAGATAGGCGTTATTGATAAAGATTTTCAGGTAAGGGATATTATAGTGCAATGAAGCAGATGCAGTTAGTAGATATGTCATTTTTACTCCGTAGACACATCTTTTATCACATGGGTGACCAGTTTAGATCCAGATCTGCTGGCACACCTGTGCCATCTCATTTAGATGTACACTGGCCACTCCTGTAGATGTACACGCGTCATCTCACCTAGATGTGAACTGGCTGCTTTTCGGTCAGAAATAATCTACTAAATCAAACGTAAACATTTCAGATCGTGATCAGACAGCATGGATGTGCAAGCTGATCTGGATCTACACTGTTCATCCATGGGATAACAGCCATATCCCATGGAGTAAAGGATTAATTTATGATGGATTTAGTGGAAAGGCATATTGTACAGCAACATTTATGTTTCAAAGCAGACAGTATTCAAAGGATTGAACTCACCACCTTGCCATATGTCATATCCACTTTACCATGAACAAGTTTTTATATAATTGACACAAGGGTTCCATTTAACTTAGACAGGAGATGACCCTTTGACTCTTCAAATTAAAAAAAACCCTCATTTTGACCCCTGTGATTTTAGCTGACAGGTCATTTTTTTCTTTAAATTAGGGGTATTTTGGCTATTAACTTTTAAAATTTCCTAAAACATGACCAAAATGACCCTTGAGTTTCAGCAGCAAGTGGAACCTCTGACTTTAATATGTTATTGTTACTGTTAATACAGAGTATTAATGACAAGGAAGTTTGAAAAAAAATGACGTACAGAAATTTACTTAGAATAAAAAAAATTGTATAAATACAAATCATGACACAGTAATTTAACTCTACCTTGATAACTAGACCACTTGCAATATCCAATGTTTACAGTTTGAACTATTTTCTACCTCAGAAAAAGAACACCTCACTTATAAGACAACTTTTTCCCAGTCCCAAAGGTGGTCTTTATAGCGGGGTTTCGCTGTATGACATAATTCTCAAAAACTTGAAGTATGTAGACTGGCCAGCTGATAGTCAGCTAATTAGCTGCTAAGCTGGGAGATTGGTCTGCAGTCTTAATGCTGATGATACAGGCTCTGCTTTTATGTTTGCTGACTAATATAATGTACATTATGGTAAAATGCTTCACAATATTAGAAATATTCCAGACAGCAAATTAGTTAAAGGGAATGAATGTAGCAACATTAGCAAGGAGCTGGATACAGATTTTGAAAGCTGTACTATGTATACAGCTTGAACTGGAATATTATTTCAGTCTATTTTTGTTAGAAAGTTAGAATGAGTAATTTGTTGATGATTTATTGAAGTTCTATGACTTGCGTTATCTAATAAAATCACCTTGTTAACTGTTCACTTCATAGATAATGCTTTTATCACATCTGCAACTAGTGTTAGTCCAGAGCAGCTTGTATGGGAAGCCAACGATGGATATCCTGAACTGATGGCTGATCTGGATCTTCTCATTTCGCCCTTGGATAACAGCCATATCCCATGGAGCTCCCATACACTTGACTCTGCATTTACTTGGCTTGCAGTCATTCAGACTGACTCTTTAATTAAAGGTACATGATAAACACAAATCTAATTATTAATATTCAAACCAAAAACCCCTTCATAGAATATATCAGGACTGTCCAATAATCCAGCTTTTGTTTTACCTGTCCTATCTACTGTTATTTATTGGACAATATATTATCAAAAGGCAAAATTTTTAATCTAATAGTTCATATCATTTCCGCGCCCGACCCTGTTTTCCGGACGGACGTCCATAACGTATTTAAACGTGACAAAATTTTGACTTCCCAAAACCCGAATCTTTTTTACTGGAGGATGCCCGAAACGTATTTAAATGTGTGCTTTTTTCACGATTTTTAAACCCATAACTGAAATCTGCGTAAATTTTTTTTAATGCCCGTTGATAAATGTATGTTTGAATAAAGCATACGCTTTTGTCCGTTACCGGTATTCTACCTTTTAATGAAATTCGGAATTTTCAACATGGTAAGAAACCCGATAAATAACTGTAGAACACGTTACGGTCTTTCTTCTGTAAAAAAGGTGGAAAATGCATATTAAGAATAGTGCGTTAAAATCCCGAATTTCAACGCTCTTTTACGTAATGGGTGAAAAATTCGGTTTATCGCAGGAAGACTGTAACGTAAAATTCCGTAAATTAATTAATCTAATTAACAGTAATTAATTTTTATGCCATTGCAAAAAATGTCATTTTTAAGTTATTACTAGGTAGATATAGGATTTTTTTAAAATAATGGATAACTGTTTTGGAGCCACTTTTATTTTGACAATGAAAGATGAAGAAACAGCAACACATGTAATTAGATTTTTTTTCTTAAAATTGAACTTTTTAAAATTACTAATTTTCTTATCAGATTATCTAAGTCAAATGTATTCAATTTCTTACTAAATTATATTTGAGAGAAAATATGCGATGCGTTCAAAGGACTAATAGTTTTAAAATACTGATCGATGATTCCGTGTTCTTTTAAATAGCCACTTAAGTAAGGACTTTTTAAAAAATGAAAAATAAATCGATGGGTTTCCGACGAAAAAAAAGGGTCGGGTTTTGAAAAGCGATTTTTTTTATATGTTTAAATACGTTTCGGGCGTCTTCCCGTAAAACAGGGTCAGGTTTTGGGAAGTCAAATTTTTGTCACGTTTAAATACGTTATGGTCGTGGAAAGGATATTCAAACAATCCAATTTGTAAAGAAAAGTAATCTCACCAAATATTCCCTTCAATCAGCATAAGGACTCCCTGACAATAACAACCAGTTTATTTTACCTGTCCTGTCTAAAGTTATTTGTTGGGCAATATGTTATCAGGAGGCAATATTTTCTTGGGTTGCTAAGGAAGCTCCTTAGATCAGATAATTTCAAATTTTCTTGATTGAAAACTTGCGATTAGACAAAAAATGCCAACATATGTCACTGTGTTTTAGATTTAATTCATCTTCTAGATTGTATTGTAGTCTATTTGTAATTCACTCAAGACGTAAAACACTGATTAGCAGGGCTTTTAATTTGCTTTCATTTTCCTCAGTCTGACAATACCTTTTTTTGCTTCACTTCTAAGCTTGTCTTAAGGAAGGCACTTTCTCGCCCACCATTAGCGGCACTACCTGCACCACATCAAACACTTGACAATACATTTAGGCATGTTTTTATGTGATTGCCATATGTTAGCCAATGTCAGTCTTAATATTGCCATGCATGCTGGCATTTTCCAAGAAACCATTTTCCTGTTTTCCTAATAGGGCTCTTGTCTGCAATATCATATAATAATATTCTCCCTTTACTTCACAGATACAACTTATTCCATGTGCTACCAGTATAGATCCAGATCATCCTGGAGATCTGTGCAATCTGTTCAGTGTGATCAGCATCTACACTGTTAATCTCATGGATAAAAATAACCGAATGGATCTAAATGCAAACAGTATAGATCCTGATCAGATTGCACAGATGTGAATGCTGATCTGGTTCTACTCTAAGGTCATCCATGGGATATGAGCCACAGAGTAAAATTTCATGTTAAGTTGTGCATGTAAACTCTTTACTATGTTTATATGGATTTTATTGCATATTTGACCAGTGTTGATCAAGATTGGCCTGTTCATGCTGTCTGATCTTGATCTACACTGTTTGCTGTTTGATCAAATATATCCTGATGAATCTAAAAGTGAATAGTGTAGATCCTGATCAAAAGGTACAGAACTGATGTGCCACCAGCACAGTTAGAATCAATCATTCATTAGTCATGTGCATCTGCACCATATGCAGCCATAACTCTAACATTAAGAATCAAGCCTCTTTAACAAATTTGTAATACTAACATTAAAGTTACATATATTTATTTTAACAGTGCTATGTAAACATATTTATTTGGAAAGTTTTTGCATTTTAATGACATCATTCCTTGAAATGAGGTAATAAAGTGTGTGCAGATGACATCGATAGCTTGCAGTACATTTTTAAGTTTTAAATTTTTTAACCCTTTCCTCCACAGACACACCTTTGTTGCGTGGGCAAGCAGTGTAGATCCAGATCAGCCAGCACATTTGTGCTGTCAGATGAGAATCTGCACTGCTCGCTTTTTGATTTGTTAGGTTATTTCTGACGAAAATGTGCAGATCCTGATCTACACTAATCTACACTGTTTGCATATGCAATAAAAACCTATATTGTAAAGGGTTAATTATAAATATTTACATTCCTATTGATTTCTTCGTTTAAAAAAATTTGGTTCATTTTGCATGAACCGCATGACCCGTAATGACGTCAGTAACGTCATGGCTGTTACTATTGAAAACTCCCACGTATTACTCCCCCTTTTCACTTAATACTAATTTTTGAAAGCGTTCGACTTAAGTTTATTTAAAGAAAAAAATAAATAAAATGTAAATATAAGTAATGATTCTTATTTTGGTGTGGTTCATGCAGATTGGACGTGCACGCGAGAGCTGGCAAATTTACCATAAAGCGCTAGCGCGCTTTATGGATTTGCCAGCTCTCTCGTGCACGTCCAATCTGCATGAACCGCACCAAAATAAGAATCATTCCTTAAATAATGAAAGAAAGAACTATAATTGCTTTTAATGATGATGATAATGTTGAAGATTTAACACTTTCCTCCATAGATACCCCTTTATTGCATGGGCGATCAGTTTAGATCCAGATCAGCTGGCACATCCATGCCATCTGATCGGAATCTAAACTGTATGCTTTTTGGTTCATTAGGTTATTTCTGACTGAAATGGGACCAGTGTAGATCCTGATCAAATGGCATGGAAGTGCCAGCTGATCTGGATCTACACTGGTCACACTTGCAGAAAAAACATGTATATATCTAGGACAGGATTAACACACAAAAAGAACCATCAGTTTGTTGAAAATTGCCATGTTATGTAATTTTACCTCTAATTACCTCATTCCAAGAACAAAATTTACCAGCATGCACAAATAGGAAAAATCAGTATCTTGCAATTTAAACCTGTAATTTGTCTTAAAAATGAATTACCGAACACTGTTCTAAGATTCCAATTTCATGGTGGGGAATCTAATAACAATTTCAGTAATACATTCTACAGCAATTTCTGTATTTTTCATTTAGTTTATAGCTTTCCCAACAGGTAGTGATTGCTTTCTTTTCTTGCCATTATGATCAAACTTAATTGAGTGCAAAATTAATAAGGGAAATATCATAGAAATGACTTAATTAACTTCTGCCGTCTATAATAGGCTCTACTAGCTGGCTTGGAGAAAATTTATTACTTTCTCGGAGTAGGAAAACAAATATTTTGTGATCAGGGTGATGTAAAGGCAGGAGGGCTTTAATTTGATTATTTGTTACCGAAGGTGATTGGGAGGCTTTTATAGATAGGATCAGTTTAATTAATTAGAACCGTAAAGATTGTGATATGAAATAAAATGTTAATTAGTCACTATATGAAAAGGTGACATTGATCGGAGTTAGTTACCGAGATCTGATTTCTGATTAAAACTTTGTGGAAATATCGGAGTCTGAATGATACTTTTGTGTTTTATTGTATGATCAAAGTTTCTCGAGGATGGAAGCCTTATAAAATTTGATCTCAGTTTTCACACAGGTAATTATTATAGTCGTAAAATTAATATTATAGACAGCCTTGTGATTAAAAACTCAGATATCATATTCAAGTGATATAATTTTTCCAGTGTATTGTAATTTTTTATGCAAATGTTCTCTTTTTACATTTTCACAGAATGCTGTTAAATTGTGCTTTGTTCAGTTTTTCATTGTAATTCCTGTTGGTAGTTTTGCAGTAACTGTTCAATCCTTTACTTCATTTATTCCCATTTAGATTCATTAGGTTTATTTAGACAAATTGTTACAAGAAGTGTTGATCCTGATCAGAGAGCACAGATGTGCAGGCTGATCAAGATCCCTTTCATATTATTCAGCATCTTGGAATTTCTCATGTTTATATTTTATATAGAGTGTAAATACAGTTTCTTTAATTTCTTTCCATTCATCTTTCATACAAGAAATTTGTCCCAAAGTTGCTGGTTGACCAGTTCTGTAACATGCATGTTTTTCTTCTTCCCTGTTTAGAAATTTTGGACATTCTGAGCTATGGACGATAAATCTTGGGCAATTAGATATCCTTACTCTGTAAGGAAAATCAGTCATTAAATCCTTACTATACTAAGACTGAAGTGCAATTGTCCTTTTTAGGCATTCTCTGCTATGTTGTAGTTCATTAACGTTCTGGATCGTTCCGGATCGCAGCACTGTCCCGGTTTGATGTGTGATCAATCAGCCTGATCCATGTATTCAACCAAAAAATCCAAGTGGCAATCATTACATGTCTACTCTCATAGTGACCTTCCATTTCCTATATTGCATCGTGTATGCTATTACGCAATCCATCTTCGGCAAGACACTGTTAATTAGATAATTGTATGATGTTTTTTTATGTCCCATACAGCCTGGTTTGGCATAAACTACCTGCAGTCACACAACATTAATTTCCATCAGATATATAAATTGATGAACAATAGATGTTTACTGCAAGACAATAGTGGTTTGATGTGGGCTGATTGAATGATACGCGAGACTGATTTATTTGGCCAATCTTGGCAAATAAAAAGTAATTACCTTTAATGTTACTTGTGGGCTTCCACATTTGAACTTGTTCTGATTATGGCTGATGATTGGGGTGAATTGGAATTGAGTTGTTAGAAGTCGGGAAGATGCTGTTGATTAATCAAACATGTTTGAAAGGTGCAACGTGATCATGGATGCATCTCCCGTTCATCCCTTGCAATCAAGTTCTTGATTTTAAATGTTCTTGTGTCACGGAAAATTACACATCACAGTTTTATTTTTGGTATGAACTATGATTAATACACCTGGGACATGTGACTTTTCATTGATTGAACTTGTTCAGTAAATTGCATAATATTATGCCTATATTAAAGAAAAAGCTAAAGTTCCAAAGGAAAAATTTTGCAACAAATTGTTTGTCACATGCATATATCACATAATACACTTTTATCCTTTACTCTATTGGATATGGCTGTTATCCATGGGTGAACAGTGTAGATCCAGATCATCTGCCACATTCAGAGTGGTTTGCTTTTTTGATTCACTAGGTTATTTCTGACCAAAAATGCGAAAAGTGTAGATCCTGATGTGCCAGCTGATCTGGATCTACATTGTTAGAACATTGGATAAAACACATATTTATAGAGTAAAGGGTTGATGTTTGATTACACAAAACAATTAAAATTTATTTTGAAACTGTAATATAAGTCTTCACTTAAATTAACAATTTTGGAACAATTTTAACAAGTAAAATGCTTAAGTGTTTGATATCATGAAATTTTTCCAGCACTTAAATTTTTTAATAAGTAAATAAAGAGTGATTTTTGTATATATTATTTGGTTAAGAATCTACATTACTGAAAAACACACTGATCAGGGAAGCAATTTAGAAACATTCAGTTCTCTTGTTGAAATGCTGCTATTGTGTTTATAATAAAGGGCATGAAATTTTATGTGTTTTAGTAGAACATAAATTTTATGCAACTGAGTATATAATATTTTTTTTGTGTTGTTGTTTTTTTCTTTAATTATTGGCTTGATCTACAGAGAAGAAAAGATTTATGTTAGTTTGTCAACCATCAGGGCTTTTTTTACTTCTGTAGCAGGAGTCATTTATGGGCGTCATCCCCTCAGAAAATTTCTTTAAAATTATACAGTTTTCCTCAAAAAGTAACTTTACATCAGGTTTTTTTCATTCCACTTTAGAAAAGAAATCACGCTTTTTCCCCAACATTATAGGGCATGGTCCCCTTCCCCAGGCAGTGCAAAAAAGCCCTGGAATTGACATAATTTTGCCAGACTAATACCACATATCTACATTATGTATGTATAAATTATATGTCTTTCAAAATTCTGATTATATTCTTTAAAATACTGCAGAACTCTCAGTTTTCTCGTTCAATGTATTGCAAGCATAATAGGATTTATACTAGAATTACAAACCGCCTGCCTATTTTGGCAGTACAGCGGATATTTTGTTAGACAGCCATTTGATTTTCATATAATTTCTCGGAATTGTGTCCCTAAGCGTAATTGGATGATTAGGTAGATTGGGCCCTAAATGTATTGAGTGGATGAAGGGGGGAAATTGAACAAATGTTAGATTTAATGGAATATTGGAACATGGTGGAATTGATATTGAAAAGATATTAAATTGAGATGGATATTAGTAACTGCGATAATGGCAAGATAATGGAATTCTCCAATTTCTCGAGAGTAACTTTTCTTGTCAGTGTTTGTTACAGAACACTCAAAGGCTTTCAGAACGGGATTGTTCAACAAGGGTTTTAAATTTTCTGTCAACAATTAGTGCTTTTTGTGCCTTGATGTAAGGATATTGTCCATTTTTGCAAACCACTTTTGTGTTGTTAGCAGATAATTGTTTAAAGTAAAGTTGGTTTTACATCTGGTAAGTTCGATTTTTGTTCAATAATTTTCATTTATTTACTAGAAAATGTAATTTATTATGAGTATTGAAGTGCAGGATTAAACTATAATGGTTATTAATTTTTTTGAGCAATAGTTTTATGGAATAAATTGTTGAAGTTAACCCATAGATAGACCTTTATTGTGAAAATGTGATTCATAAGGTTATTTCTGACCAGTAAGCGAACAGTGACACTGTGCAGTCTGATCTGGATCTACACTGGTCACACATGCAATAGCATGCATATTTAATGAGTAAAGCGTTAAAGTTCAGTTTTGATTCTTTCTGACATTATCAACCCTTCGCTCTTTACTCAGTGGATAGTGAAGCTTTTATCCCTGTTTGCTTTTAGATGCATTAGATTATTTCTTACAAAGAAGTGGAAGTATAGACTGACATAAGAATGCACAGACCTGCAGGGTGATCTGGATCTACACTGGTCACACATTGGATATAAGCCATATCTAGTGGAGTAAAGGGTTTGCATTCACTTTAATTTCTGTAATGAAACTAAATTTCCTTTCATCTGACCAATGGTCCATTTAATTTTTGGGAATGTTTAAAATATTTTTAGACTGATTCGGGTCTACACCGATTTGCTTTTGTGACTCTCTACCATGAAATTGTAAATTGCCTTCAGATATTAATCGTAATCCCACCATGGAGTTATTGCAGTTTTAACCAGGGTTAAAACTGTTTTCTACATTTAAACAAGAAATATCTTTAAAAAAGATAAACGGCGTTGATGGAAAAGATTTATATATACATGTATATAAGAAAGAAAGAAATACAGAGAGGCAAAGCAGACACAGTTTAGTTATTTTATTTTATTTGTTATAGCTGTTGACGAACCCTCCCTGCCTTCTTAGTATGACTTAGAGATTAAGCGACCGAATCATGACAACTCATAAATTTATTGAAAATGTTTTTAAAAAAAATGTTGAAGCTGTTGCAACAATTTCATACAGTGATAACAAGTCGATTAAAGAAGCAAAATATTCAGTTTCAATAAAATACCTCGTGTAGAGTGAGAATTCAAGATGAATAAATGTCCTTGAAATTTAATAAATTTAAATAATAACAGCCTGTTACAAGAGCGAAATCTACCAACTTTTACGTATATTAAGTTTAAAAAAAAGTGTCCGTCCTGAGTATTGAACCCAGGGCCTCCGCTTTAGAGTCGAGAGTGTTAGCCACTACACTACAATGAACTTGTCTTACGAACTTGAAATTAACAATCAGTATCAAAGGAACTAGAAAGGAACCAGTAAGAATTAGGAATATCTACACTTCGTTTTACACTGCGTATTGTATGCAAGTGACACCCAAGAATATTCCATATAATATTGTATTTAAGCCATCAATATTGACTTAACTGGTTACTTAAATCGTAAATATGTTTTTCCTCCAATACAACACCCACTAACAACCAATCTAATTAATCTATTTGATTTTGCCGCTGCATAATAATAAAATCCCACTAGATACCTCTCCAGCCTGCTAGATGCCTCTCTGGTGAAAATAGCTACCAATGGAAATAGTTTATTTCATTTTCCCTCTGCATAATAAGAGAATACGAGTATTATTTACAACATTTCATTGGTCGAAAAACTAGGTCAAAAGTGAGCTTAGACAGCTAACGCCGAAAAAATGTTGAATTTCACATCATTTAAAAAATCAAATTGGGTCTTGGGACTGATTTTAATGGTTTTGTCACACTCCGCACCTGTTTTTAACAATGAAGTTATATAGAACATTTTAACAGGTAGAATCTTAACTGGTTGTTGGTTAGAGATGGTAGTTCCTTAGCATGGGACTGGTCTGAATGTACTTTGATATTGTTTTATTAGTTTGTCTGTTTCAAACAGATGAGCTAATGTCAGAGCTTCCTGGCATACATCATCTGTGGCAACAGCAGCGTTGTCAATAGTTGTCTTTTGTAGCTCTGGTAAACCATTTCTGCATTTTTATGGGTTTTATCGGTGTGAGACCCATCTTGATCCAGATCAGCAGGCACATAAATGCCATCTAATTAGGATCTGCACTGTTGTGTTCTTGGTCAGAAATAACCTTAATAAATTTATAAGTGAACAGTGTAGATCCTGATTAGACTGCATGACAGTGCTGGCTGAACCGGATCTAAAATGTTCCCCCATGCCATAATTTTATAAGACGTATGTATGGAGTAAAGAGAAACATTCTTTGTTGAAATGCAGTTCTTATCATAAAACCTGTGGGATACAGCTGTGAAACTTCTACATGATTGCCTTTAGAGTCGCAATGACAGGGAATGTTTCATAACTCGTGTCTGCTTATTTGTTATAGTTATGCCCCTTTTTTGAAAATAGTTTGTTTTCACTTTATCTTGTAAACATTGAAACTTCACATGATTGTTGCAAATTGTGAAAGCAACTACTCAAGAACACTTAACTTTTTAGCTCACCTGAGCTGGCTCAGGGTGAGCTATTAGGATCGATGAATGTCCGTCGTCTGTCCACACTTAGTTCGTTAACACTCTAGCGGTCACATTTTTGCTCCGATTGTCATGAAACTTGGTCAGGATGTTTGTCCCAATGATTTCTCGGACGAGTTCGAATATGGGTCATCTGGGTCCAAAAACTAGGTCACTGTTACTAAAAATAGAATTTTCCTGTTAACACTCTAGCAGTCACATTTTTTTTCCGATTGTCATGAAACTTGGTCAGGATGTTTGTCCCAATGATTTCTCGGACGAGTTCGAATATGGGTCATCTGGGTCTAAAAACTAAGTCACTGTTACTAAAAATAGAATTTTCTTGTTAACACTCTAGTGATCACATTTTTGCTCCGATTGTCATGAAACTTGGTCAGGATGTTTGTCCCAATGATTTTTTGGACGAGTTTGAATATGGGTTCAAAAACTAGGTCACTGTTACTTAAAATAGAATTTTCTTGTTAACACTCTAGCAGTCACATTTTTGCTCCGATTGTCATGAAACTTAGTCAAGATGTTTGTCCCAATGATTTCTCGGACGAGTTCGAATATGGGTCATCTGGGTCTTGGTCACTGTTACTACAAATAACTTTGTCGTACTCAAGTGAGCGATGGCCATCATGGCCCTCTTGTTTTTTGTTATTTCTATAGTAATAGTTATCTCCCTTTTAAACCTATTATCTCAGTAACTGCTTGAAACCTAACATGAAGGTTTGGAGTAATTGCAACAGAAATGTTTCATAACTCTTGATTGCATTATGTCATATCTATTCTTAAAGTTTTCTTTAAAATTTTCGTCCTATTTATGAAATGTCACATCATTGTTCAACATAAAAATAACCAACCCTGGTGGAAGTTAAGTACCTCATCACTGCATTTTATTATTATAATTTGATGTTATATACACTCGTCAAAAGTTCTAAGTGCACACTTTTCAATTTTGAATATCTCAAAGTAAACTTATTCTAATTGAATGAAAGTTTGACATAATGTTCATTATGATCAAACAACAATATTTTTGTTGAAAACCGTGCATATGTTTTATGTATTACGTCATCCACGTCGGCATACGCTATTTATGCGTAATCCCCGTGCGGCAATCAAAATTTATTTTTTTTACAATCGTTTTTGTTTTTTACATGTTCACCGACTCCAGACAAACACGAAAAACACACCAACAAATTGTAACCATGGAACGGTTGACGTCATCAGACAACGACATTGCCGTCAAAATTCTTTTCACTGGCACAACTTCAAATTTGTTGTAAAAAATCTTGACGGTTTTCGTAAATGCATAAGAAATACCTTATTTTTGCATATTTAATTAATTTAAGAAGAAAATCAAACGTTATTACTTTCTTGATTGATTACGTTGCTTACGTTGAACGCTGATAATACTCAATAACGTCATTAAATATTTACGTAAAACAACGTAAACTCGAAAATATTAGTGTAACATTTGTTAGATAAGTGTCCAATTAATAAAAATTTAAAACTAAAATTTATAGAAATTCAATAAACTTTACAATCGAATTATTCGAATGACGTTTATTTGGTCAAAAAGCGTGTCCGAAAACTGGTCAATTTTATCGAAATGAATACATTTTTTCGTTCGGAAAGGCTGTTACACATCTATTATAGTGAATTGCATCATCCCAAACTGCTAGAAAATTCAAAAACTTTTGGCATAAAACACTGTGAAAAGAATAGAATTTTATCCTTGAAATCCTGTAAAAACGTTATGGATAAAATAGGGAAGAGTGCGCTGGCTCGTCGTGCCCAGCAGACCATTACAAAGCTACAGGAAGATATTTCAGTGCAATGGAATGGCGAACTACAGTATTTCCTTTAAATGTACATGAAATTTAAATTATACAGAGATGAGAAAACGATCACAAATGATAGCCGATGCAATGATAATTAACTTGAGAATTGTCCTCTGAGTACAAGTGAGCTAAAATGTTATTATTTTTTAATCTGGTTAAGCAGACTTAAATGTTTTTGGTGTGCTTTAATAGAATATTGATTCTTCTTCATTGTAATTTACACTATTTTGAAAGATTCAATCAAATAATTTGAAAAATTAACATTTATCAAGTGTGCACTTAGAACTTTTGACTAGTGTATTTGTCCCTTTTTAACCCAGATTCTTTGTTTAAATCCACTTTACAGAAATCATTCAATTAACAGCTTTGATTAAACCTTCCTGTGATTGTTTCTCATAGTGAATACCACCACAGTTGCAAGTCCCATATCTATTGACTTTATCGAAGTTGGGCCCCTTTATTTTCTTTCATGTGCATAGCTACAAATGGCTGCTTTAAGACAGAAAAAGCATGTGTTAATAAGTTAATTTTAAATAGACAGGAATGCATTTGTTAAATGTGTTTTGAGAGGTTAAGTATTTCTAGGCATTTAACTGGAAGTAAAATAACAAAAAAGCAACCGATATTTCAGATTTCTAGAAAGGAGGTTTGTTTGCAACAGTCTTATCGTAGTTAGATGATAATTTCCAATATTTTGACAATATATCTCATGAAATGTTATATTGCTGTAAAGAACAGGGGTTTTAGCAGCCCCACTTCATCCCTTCTGGTTCCGCCTCTTTATCTGTAGTTATCCTTGTGAGAAATCTTGTTATTTGCTCTGGAAGAAATGTGCCAGATGTAACACTTGATCCTCCTGTCAACTTTTGTGGACAGACCTGTCATCTCTTATTGTGAAACATCTACATTTTAATCAATATTTTATACCATATCTCTCCTGTTTGACTCAAATTCATGTTATAATTATCAGTTGTGTTGAGAATAAGGGAAACACATGTCATTAAATTCAATTTATGTTGGTGATAGGGAATCAACTGTCGAACCTGATTTACCTCCCTTTGAACATTTCAGGAACTTATTGTCATTTAATGAAATTTTGATCATAAAAGACACAGTATTTGCAACCACTTGGGCAATAAGGAGGAATTTAGTGTTCTGCTACTTCCCTATTTCTTTTTAAGACATTTCCCAGTGGTTGTTTACATAGAAAAGTTTGTGTGCGTTTTAAGTGAGTGAAAATTTTAATTTAAATTCCAATATGTGACAGAGGTCTCCTGGGATAAAAATTGCCAAAGGTTGGAATTAACTAATGTAATGATAGTTAGCAGGGTTGCTGAAAGAAGGTTGTGTTGAAATATTGCATCCTGAGAAACTTTAATTTGCTAGTGTTGTCAATTATCTAGGCGTAATCTATTTCTCTATTATTAAAATTTCTGTAAAGTGGTCTTAAAACACCATATTTTCTCAGTTTTTAAATTGACATTTGACATGTTTACAGATTTCATTTAAATCTGAACATTGCTAATTAATAAAATGTATAAGATCAGAGATTTCGTTTGAATAAGAGAATATTAATTAAAAAAAAAATTTTCAACCTAACAATGTAAAAATTGAAAAGCAATATGTAATATGATAATAATAAAAGTTGTTATGCTCTCAGAATAGACCAATATATTTTGTATAATGAAGAAAATCAGTTTCTCTATACCATTGGTGATTTTTGTATTAATTCCCAAGCAAGTGAACCAGGTGTTGTTTGTGATTTGATTACTAGGCCCCACCCCTCCACCTTCAACCCCGGTGAATCAAGTGTAAGTACTTTGTCCTTATAAATATTATAGAAGGGTGGATATTCTTAACATGGTTTACTAAAAACTAAGGATGTCTACCTGACCAGTATCTTTTCAATATTTGAATTTAGAACAAGAATTTCACATTTTCTTAATGACTCGGAGATTTCCATTAGAGACTGTAGGCCGGCATCCCCCCCCCGCCTTCTGGACCCCCTGGCAATATTGACCATTTGACCCGGCTATTTAAGTGAAAAAGCTGCTATTTTGTTTGTTTTGAGCCATGAATCCCCATTCTATTGCCATAAACCACCCTCCCTACTACTTTAAAGATATTAATGAGATCACTGATGACTGCAAGCAGATTGGTAACACTTAAATGACTTTGTAATTCTACATAATTACTGTCTTTTAATACTTTATGTTATCAACTAAGACAAAGTTACTAAATATTTGATTTCTAAACCTGCTACAAAAAACCTTGATGCATCGTTTGTTAAGTGAAAAAACTGATCTGCATGTTTGAACTTAGCCCTTCATAAATATGTATTTTTACGCATGTGCGACCAGTGTAGATCCAGATCAGCTGGCACATCTGTGCCATCTGATCAGGATCTGCACTGATTGCATTTTAGTCAGAAATAACTTTAACAATTCAAAAAGCAAACAGTGCAGATCCTGATCAGACGGCACGGATGTGCCGGCTGATCTGGATCTACACTGTTCACCCATGCAATAAAGGTGTATCTATGGAGGAAAGGACTAACCTAGCAATATTTTGTTTTGAACTGTTTGTATACATCTACTTGTATTCAAGCAATATTTTGTTTAAGACCATTGAGTATAGGAACCAGCCAAAATGTCTTCTTGTATCATCCAATATTATCAGAGCACTTCAGTTTCTGTACCAGCTTAATCAACTTAGGCCTTTTTACCATTTTTCAATTCATCAAACACAGAAATGAAGAAATAGACGCAAAAAGTCAATTTCTTATATAATTTGTAATATAAAAGGTGCTATCCGAATTCTGTTTCCCATTGGACTAAAGCAATCTTCCAAAAACGCAGAGAACTTGAGAAAATAGATTGTATACCAGTCGAAAGAAGATGGGTTTAACACTTAATAAACTGTGACACAGTCTGAACCTTTTGATTACTTTCGCAACAGAATAAATGAAATTTTCTGATTATGTGGATACCCCACGGATGAGGCGATGTCATCAATTTCTACAGCATGTCCACGTAGGTTCTGGCAGGCAATCTCGGCCTCCTTATTGAATATTGACGCGACTTCTGCTGGCAGAGCTCAACTAATCAACGAAACGTCCATGAAAACTGTTTTCATTTTCACGAGTTGCAATTACTGTATTTATTGAGCAAGATAGATTCATTCGGAATATAGGTAGGAAGTGATCACTTTTGTCTCATATGCTGAAGCAGGGCTTTTATGTGTAGCCCTGGTAGGTGTATACATAATAAATTTGGCTGCATAATTCCAAAGAAAACAAATTAGGATCATTCCATGCATTTATTTTATTTCAGATTTGTATAACTGATTAATGATAAGTAGACAATCATGTGATACTGTGTTTAAATAACCAAAAATGATCTTTTGGCAGATATGGGCAAATTAAATATTTTTCTAGTGATCAATACTGATCAAAAGGAGACGGCAATATCAAATTTGTAATACTTATGCTGATAAGCCATATTAACCCTTTCCTCTATATATATGCCTTTTTACGCGTGTGGCAACCAGTGTAGATCCAGATCAGCTGGCACAGCTGTCTGATCAGGATCCGCACTATTTGCTTTTTGGTCAGTAATAACCTAACAAATAAAAAAGCGAGCAGTTTAGATCCTGATCAGATGGCACAGATGTGCCGGCTGATCTGGATCTAAACCGTCCGCCCACGCAACAATCTTTGGAGGAAAGGGTTAAATTAGCTTGTCTGTACCAAGAAAAGCCATTCCTGCTGAATGTCCTTGTATTAATTGATAGAAATATTACAGAATTGAATTAAACCCTCTACTCTATGGTTATGGATTTTAACATTTGTGTCCAGTGAAGATCCAGTTCAGCCTTGAGCACCCCATTTCGGTTCAGTCTGATCTGGAAATACACTAGTCACTTCTTTGTAAAACATAATCAAATAAAGCTAAAAGCAAACAGTGTTGATCATGATCAGACTGGAAAGATCTGGATCTACACTGTTCCCTAACAGGATATGAGTCATACCCCTTTGTAAAGGTTAACTTTTCAAAACAACATTTTTTGGCTTTCTTTTGTTATAATTTCTTCATTGTTATCATAGGGCTAAAAACGGCAACTAAGTAGTTATTTTATCAACCATTATGAAAATTTCTGGTTGTAATGGTTCCAAAAATGCAAAATTTCAGATTTGGCTGTTTTTTTAATACCGATGAAGAATTCATCAAAACATACAGCTAGTGATAGGGGAACATCAGTATAAATTACTAATTCAAGAGAGATAACTCAATTTTAAACCATTACTTACAGGAGTTCATGTGCTCAAGACTGTAAGTTGCTTTTATTCTAATCCAGTGATGTTTTTGATCAAGAGATGGCCCAAGCTCTTCACCAGTCATTAAATCAAAGGGAGAGAACTCATACATGATCTCCATTGGGAGCAGCTAACCACCTCCGATTTGACACCTCCGAATTAACGTAATTGTTCCAGAGAAAATTTAGTGGTAAGGAGATGATATTCATCTCGCAAATTCATACATCAGAGGGCAACGTGGGGAAGGAGCTCTTGTTTGGAATAAATCAGCCTGAATAAGAATGGTTAGCCGGTCAGAATCTTGCACATAAAGAACCTAACTCTTCCCTTATTTGAGTTATCTATTATGTTAAATTGAGTAGAAACTTGATTGATTGATTTGAGGGGATTTCACTCTGTGTTTGCCTGCCTCTTTAAGGCTATTCTATTGATAGTCTATCATTATGACGCGTCACATTCATCTAATTTGAATACTGGGTGATTTGTGGTTGACAAAATGCATTTATCTGACTCTGATTTATCACAGTGAGCTAGATCTTACTGACTTCATCAGTGTCAATAAGTGATTGCAGTTTCATTACGGGGGACAGAAGTAATTTTGTGCTGCTATTCAACTACTTTTAAAATGAAACATAAAAACAATTGTTTTGGGCCATGTTTAATGTTATAAATAGGTTAAATGCTACAGAAATCATGCTCTCTTTTAAATTTACAATTAAATTTGTCCATAGAGTTAAACTGGTGAATGACAAAAATCTTCTCAGTTCTTGGAAAGGTCATTGCTCAAGCTATTAAATATGGATTATAATACTTAAGTTATTAAATATCTATGATCACACATTTATTTATCTCCCATACTTATAATAAAACTTTAATATTTCAGTTTACTGCTACTACAATTTAGTTCTGGCATTTCCCTAATTTGGTTGCACAGCCAGGTCAATGATTTTCCCTTTCTCACATTCAGAGCTCTAAACATCACTTTTATGATTATAAACTCTAGTGATGAGAATCGGATGGCTGAAGCGGAATCGATTAATGGGTCTAATTCTGTTATTTGTCCGATCCGATTAATCGAGTAGAATCGGAATAAGTCATCATAATAGACCTTTATAGTGTACCACTATGGAAGTAACAGCAAACCTTTCTCAATACTTCTTATATTATTATAGGACAGATTTTATTACTTTTGGTGACGACTAATGCCACGACTGCCTTTTGATCCTTTTTTTCAGCGTTTTCATGCCATGAAAAATATAAGCAGGGCACCTCATTTTTTAAGTAAAGGCATTTCTAACAGGTTTTGATTCGGTTGATTTTGAATAATCTTCGTTTGTAATTATATAAACTAAATTATATTTGGTAACAATTATTTTGGAAAAAATCTCAAACTCGTTTACAACTCTAAGAACACAGTGATGTTCCTTTGTTGCTTTAAAAAAGATTCCGCATATCAGTCTGTGGGTTTCAAGGTTTCCTTCATTGTTGCTAAACCCTGACACTCTGGCTTCATGCCTTTGATTATGTGTTTCCGGGACTCTAAATCGTTTCAAAGACCGATCATGCATTGTGTGCCCTCTTAAAAGAAACGTTAGCCAAGGACGTTTTAGGCGCGAAAATATATATGCTGAACAGTCAGAGACATCAAAATTGACTTCACCGCGAATTTTGTTAAATAACAGAATTAGCGATTAGAATCGATTCTCTGTAGTCAGAATCGATGTCGCCGACTTTAAAGCTTAGGCGACGATTACTCGATCACCGGCGACAATCGGAACATCACTAATAAACTCTCTACGTAAATAAAAAAAGATTAGCTTTTCAAAACTTACTGTTTTAAAAAAATTGTTTCCGAATTAGGGTTATCCACCTTTAATGTTTTTGGTTGCGAAGGGGTATGGAACTGCTTAATTTTGCAAGATGCTGTTTTCTTAGACTGTAGAAACATTAGGATATCAATCGTTTAAAAACAGTTCATTATAAAAAATATAACATTTTACTCTTTCAGCTTTATCCCTTTTTTCCTTATATATGCACTTTTACTTGTGTGTGACCAGTGTAGATCCAGATCAGCAAGCACATCCATGCATAATGATCTGGATCTGCACTGTTAGCATCTTGGTCAGAAATAACCTAATTAATCTAAAAGCAAACTGTGTAGATCCTGATCAGACAGCATGAATGCTCAGGCTTATCTGGATCTATACTGTTCCCTCACACAATAAGGTGTATCTATAGAGTAAAGCGTTAAAAGGGCCAGTCAGCACCAGACACACTCTTTCCAACATTAGAAATAGAACATAGAAAATATAGCTAGAACTCTGAACTTTTAAATTGAGTATGAATTTGTTCAGAAGAAATGAAAACACCAGGCATAAAAATAGCAAATAGACATGAATTTCCCATTACATTTAATCAGCCAGTTTATGAAACCTGGGAATGTTTTTGACATGTATATTATTAAATAATTGACATGGCCAACCTCTGGAGTACACATGGACAGACTGGCTGTGAGGTGTTAGGTATTATTCCAGATGCTGTTTCACATGTGCTGGTTATCACTACTCCATATATACAGCTTTTTTCGCATGTGTTTCCAGTTTAGATCCAGATCAGTTGGCACACTAGACTTGTGCTATCTGATCTGGATCTACACTGGTTGCTTCTTGGTTAGAAATAACCTAATGAATGTTAAAGCAAACAGAGCAGATCCTTATCAGATGGCACAAATTTTCTGGCTGATCTAGATCTACACTGTTTGCCCATGGAAGGACAGCTATATCCCATGTAGGAATGGTTACGTTATTTATTTATTATTGATTTAAAAAACAATGCTTAAAGTAACAGCTGGAAAAGCCATAAATAAAGGCTTTGTGATTACACATGTTTAGTTTGTCAACAAGACTGTTTATATAATTTATTGAAAATTGTCAAGGACTAGGAAGTTCAACAAACAGACTGGAATATAGGCTTACTGGTATACTGCTCTTAAAGAAAAATAGTGTTCATTGATCAACAAGTGTCCACGACAATAAAAGAAATGATCTCCAGCATGATTAAGGCTCTGTGAATCCAGTGTCCACACTCCGGCGCGAACATTTAAGGTCTGTACAACACAAGAATAGAAGGAATAGGAATTGAAGGCTAGGTAGCTCTACTCCATGGAATATGGCTGTTAACCCATAGGCAAACGATGTAGATCCAGATCAGCCAGCACATCAATCTGATAATGATCTACACTTTTTGCTGTTAGATTCTTTAGGTTATATTTGACCAAGAAGCAAATGGTTTAGATCCAGATCTTAGAGTCAGGATGTGCCCGCTGACTTAGATCTACACTGGTCACACATATGACAAAACCTGTGTACATATACAACACCTGCAATAAAACCTGTATGTATATAGGTATATGGAGTAATGGGTTAAACAGCAAAGTGATCAGCAATATAGCAAACAGAAGAAATGAGCTCCGGCTCTACCGAAGCCCTGTGTAGATAGTCTATTACCCTGGTTTCAGTTATCTTATGTTTGCCCTCCTGTTTCAGATGAGAATTTATTTATGAATATAAATCTTGTCAATTTAATGTCTGAGTGTTTAGTAAATATACTTAATGAATGATTAAACACAGCATTTTGGCTCAATATTTGTAATATTTTGTGCTTCCTCAGTGTTTGAGTGGTGAAGATAATTGAAATATTGCAAAGTATAATGAGCATTTGCAGGATGCTAATTTGGTTTTTAATGCTGTAATTGAACATGGAATTCCGCAAGAATCTGCTGATAATTGGAACTTTATTAAAACTGCTTGAAGAGCTTTATGTAAATTGAGACTTAAGGTAAATATAATTATGTTTGAAGTTTTTTTATAACGTGAGCAATAAGTGTTAATTAGCAACACAATCATTAGTATTAAACCCACCAGCTACAGAAATTTATCTTCCCATTACTGCGATTTTTATAAGTAACTTCTTTTATCTAAGATTTGCTTATTAGAGACATTCAGAGTAACCTTGTATCAAAATTGTATTTCTCATTAATGAAAGTCATTTACAATTAAATGAGACCTAAACTGGCTGACTGACCAAATTAGTGCCTAAATGAACCATTTGTCCATTCTATTTCCTGTCTCCAATTGCCCTATGGCCAGTGGCAGACTATTCACCGAATGTTGGACTGCTAAAATGGGCATCTTAATGAACAAATTGTTAAATTTATATGTGATTGTTAGAACAGACGAATACAGCTTTGCTGGTTATCTGAAACTGACTTATAATATAGTACTCTCTTTAGCCAGGTTGCCCCGTTTCTTGATAAATTAATATTTAGAAGTAGGTGCATGAAACTGAATGATTCACTGGGATATTGAGAAAACCCCTTTTGTCTGGGTAGGTCTCCTGAAACATGCTAAGGGTATACTTGATTAAATTTCTTGGAAATTTTCATTTTATTGAGCTGACGTTGGTTAAAACAAAGAATAGGGCGACAAAAGTATTCAACTGAATTATCTAATTAATATATAATTACAATATATAATACGGGAAAATTTAAAGGGGTAATACGTTATTTCTTTAGTGATTATTCTTTGCTATTTTATTATATACAAGTTTTGTTATTGTTCAACTAAATAAGGTGATGAGACAGAGTTTAACCTGTTATTGTTCATGAAATGTTTCCCTAGTATAGAAATGACCTTGTTTCAAAACACCAATATAAAATAATTGCTGTGTATATTTGTCTGTCAGACTGTAAAAGCCGCACATTCCAGGAGTAAAAGTAAAATATGTGATAAATGAACAATTTTTATAATAACATCCCATTACTGTAATAGCAGCGTATAAACGATGACAGACTAAAAGCTTTACGCTGCTTTAGTTAAAACACCGTCATTATGATGTCCTATTGACAAATGTGAAAGATACCTAAAAGATCAGTGCGTGAACACGCTCTTAAATACTTAAAATTTCCATTAAAAGCATTCAGAAGGATCTAAAATGTTACAAAGTCCAAATTCATGTTCACAGTTAATTGGAGCACTCTTCTACCAACATTAATGCTGGGTTTTCAAATGCACCAGGGAAATGGATAGGCTTTTTCCCCTCTCTCAAAAGCATTTTAATGTACAGAAGTAAATTGCACTTTCATCCATTATAGGATCAAGAATGTATGGTATGCTTTTACAAAGTTACTGGTCAGAAAATCTTGTCATCCATTACCCAAGGATTGGATTCATTTTTCCAGAAATAGTTGTAACCATCTAAAAGCCTGTCTCACCAGAGTGAAATTTATGTAATGTAGTTATGTTTTAGCATTTTGCTTCATGCTTTCATAAACAGAAGAAACTGATCACCTATTTATGAAGACATCATTATTTCTTTCATAGATTGAAGACAGCTGATGTATAATATTTATATTTATATAGACATTGTATATATGATATATACAATTTGTGGGACATCTAGATAAACATATTTTTGTCCAAGAATTGTAAATATGCATGACATTTTATGGGCAAGTGTAGGCTCATTTTGAGAGAATAACAGAGAATTGTTAGCCCTTAACTCTATATTATACACCTTTTATCACAGGCTGACCAGTTTAGATCCAGCTCAGCTGCCACATCTTTGTCATCTGATCGGGATCTACAGTGTTCATTTCTTGGTCAGAAATAACCTAATGAATCTAAAAGACGTGCCCGGGTTTATTTGGATCTAAACTGTTTGCCCACACAAATAAAGGTGTATCTATGGGGTAAAGGGTTAAATCATAATTTTAAACTCATAACATTTGTGAGCTTAAAATGGGTGCAGTTCCTGTAATAATTCAATGAAATAATAGATTTTATTTAAAGCTTCGGCAGCTGGCACCAAAGCATAGTTATTATATAATTCTTTTATTATCAGGAATAAATTTCTAAATAAATGTTTTAACATTATACTCTAGTTTTTTAGTGTTTTTTTTTCAAGTTTAAAGGGGTGTTGGGCTCAGATCAGTTGGATCTGGTGGCAGATGTGACAAAGGCAAGCACCCAAGGGGTCAATGAAAAACTGTTTCAAGCACCAGATATTGGTACAAACTCATTATTTTTATGTGTTTTTGGATAGTTCAAATAAGATATTATTTGGTTGCTACTGAAATACATATTTTTTACATTTTACCAAGACTAGCGACTCAACAGTGGTTGCAAAAATTATCAAACAAGTTTTGATATATTAGTCGATGCAACTGTTAGCCAAAATGAAACAACCGAAGTTTTCATATAGCTGCCGATGCAAACTCAGATTGGGTGTATCTCATTTTAACTTGATTTGTTTTAAGTTATTTGGTTGTTACATGGTTTTAACTCATCCTTAATGGTTTTCACTTAATAATGTGTTGAAATGTTTCCGTTTCACAAAACCAGGTTAAAAGGCTTGAAGTGAATTTTCTGTCCAAACATCCACAAAATTATTTTCAAAGTGTTTTAGAATGAATCATTTTTCCAGATATGCAATGTCAGATTTCTCAAATTCGTATCTAGTATAATGAATTAATATATGTTGGAGAAATTAAAATATATGATCTAAGTTTTATATATCATAAAAATTTCTAATCAGTTACTGATATGAAATGATACCGTCAGAATTTTAAAAATTACAAGGAGAAATTGAAAAATTATCATGCAGTTTTGAAAACATAGACATGACGTTAACACCCTATTAAAAGTTCCTCTTAGTGTAAAAAATGGGGGGTGGGTTTGTGTTTTGAATGTAAGGTATCAGACACGCTCTGATCTTGACTGGTAAAGCTGATTGGATTGATTTGACAAACATAAACATGACTGATTTTTCTGTAATGATGTCCTGTGATATGAAGCAATATTTGAACAATCAGAATTCACAATATAATTTTTTACTTTTATACACTTTATAATGATGCACAATATATAATTAATATAGTGGATATTGTGAAAGTGAAATAACAGATATGATGGTGCTTCAAAGGATAATCATAGGTGAGATGCTAAAAAAATTGCCAAAAAATTATGACAATGTGTTGCAATGATGTTAGCCTGGATTCCAGGCAATGAAATATTTTGTTGTCTTCAATTTCCAACTGTTAATCTTAAGCCAGTCTACATCCCTCATACAGACATCTTTATGAATGCAGTACGATAGAAAATAGACTGGCAACAATAAACATTTTGTTATGATGCATAAAAATATGAAAAGCCAAACAAACTTATTATAAGACTAGTGGCTAGTCTACAATGACCTAGTCTTGAAAATATGACATTTACCTGATCAGAAGCAGATTTTGAAACGTTGGTGATGAATCAACTCTCAAAAGTCGTGGATCAGGACCTGCTTAAAATTTCACTTTTAAAAAAGGGTCTTCACAACAACCTCATTTTTGATCAGAAATAACCTAATCAAAAAGCAGTGTACATCCTGATCAGATGCCATGAATAAGCTAGCCGATCTGAATCTTCAGTTTGCTAATGGATTACAGCTATATCCCACGGAGTAAAGTTAAAGTGAGCAGTGTTGATTTTGATCAGACGGATCATCCGGGTCTACACTTGAAAGCTGAGCCTTATGTCATGCACTTAAACGGGTTAATCAGCCTAAAACACCACAAACAAATTGGAGACATCACAAGATAAAGTCCTTATGATTTGACTAATGTTTTAGATAATCAAAGTGCTTCAGATTTATTTCCTGGTTAATTCAACTAATTTAAAGATAGCATTTAATATACGCTTAGAAACAAATAGGTCTTAATTGTACAATAATGGCTGTCTCGAAAGATTCAGTCGCAAGATTGAGTGTTTCCATGTTGCTATCTTCCTCACATTGTTAAAAGGATTTAAATTGGTTTCTGTAAATTATGACTTCACATACATGCTGATAAATTTATCTATTCACCCATTTTTTCAGCTTTAATTCTCATTCCTTTATCTTGTAAATCAGACAGCTTAATGCAGACCTAAGTAGGTCTTAATGAAGCACTTTCTATTAGCTATAAACACAGAGATTTGTAGCCATTTCAAACTGTATAAACAATTACTTAGGAACTGTAATTATGGACAGTGTCAACATTAGAGACTGGGAAATAATTGCTTATTGTCAGTGCTGAATAGTTCTGGACCTACTGCATGTTGGCTATTTCAGAAGTAAGGGAAAGTGTCTTGGGGGAAGTTCTCTAAAGGTAGGCAGTAAATTTACTTTGTTAATTCGTATTTGCGACCAGTGTAGATCCAGATCAGCGGGCACACCCATGCAGTCTGATCAGGATCTGCACTGGTCGCATTTTGGTCAGAGATAACCTATCAAATCATAAAGCGAACAGTGCAGATTCTGATTAGACGGCACAGATGTGCCAGCTGATCTGGATCTACACTGTTCGCCTCACACAATAAAGGTGTGTCTATGGAGGAAAGGGTTCTCTTAAATATTTTGATACAGTTGTTGTAAGTAAATATTTTATTTTGAGAGGGAAACTAAAAGATTTAAATTACATATAGTTTATTGTTTATTAATGAGCATTTACTAAATTAATCGGTCTAGTGTGGCACAGCCAAGTGCGACCAATTTAATTTGTGTATGCTCAATAATTAACACTAATGACTTAGAGGTTGAAATTGTATTAAGTAATTGATTCACATACTGGTAAATCATTTAATGATGCATAAGTTCTAACTTCTAGAATTTAATTTCCCAACAATTTGAAAAATACTGCATTTCCATTGGACAAAATTTAATTGTGACCACTAAAATATTGAATGCACTAAAATTATGCAAACGATTCATTAATAAGCTGTTAATTATCATCTTTAAATAAGATTTTATTTGATTGAGTAATTAATGGTATGTATTTTTCAAATTTTGTGCAATTTATTTTTATTTTTTATAATTTAGTACTCGAACATCACAAAATGATCTACCCAGTAAGTGATTTGATTTTCTAAATATAATTTCAACCACCTAAATCTGTAGACAAATTAAATTTTGAAAATACTAATTAATAAACCCAAATCATTATGTTATTTTAGGATTGTGTGATTGAAAATTAATTTTTGTTACAACAAATGTTAGAAATTTAGTTACCGGTTTGTGATGTAATAAAATATAATAATTAAATTTGTATATAACTAATTGGAAAGAATTATTATGAGTGGCCCATTTGGATAAGAGGCAATTTATATATGTTAATTCAAAGGTAACTAGAAGTGGTGTTAGAGGGTACACAGAAATTGCATCATTATGTACTGCGTAGTTCAAGCAGATGTCATTTATAATAGTGTAGAATCTTGACACTTTACACCATCGGATATGGCTGTATAATCCATGGGCAAACAGTGTAGATCCACATCAGCCAGCACATCCATGCCATCTGATCAGGATATACACTGCTGGCTTTTTAGTTCTTTAGATAATTCTGACCAAGAAGTGAAAAGTTTAGATCCTAATATGTACCATCTCATCAGAATCTAAACTGTTGGCTTTTTGATTCATTCGATTATGTCTGACCAAGAAGACAACATTGTAGATCCTAATATGTGCTACCTGAACTGGTGTATGAATGTTTCCTTAATTTTGCTTGTAAGAGATGCTGATAAATTAATTGAGCTGAGGGCATTTTTGTTTACATTAGTTGTTGTAACTCAATTTAACGGTCACACAGTCTATAGGGTAACTGGATAAATTCCTTTTTTTTTACACATAATCAACGAGTTTTGCTTTTCAATTATGTGTTTGAGTACTTTGGAAAGTTCCACTCATCAGGAATCCTAAAATAAATTGGATAAGAAGACAAATAATGTTCAGTTTTATAAGTCAGGAGGTTCCTATATATATTGATATGCATTTTATCGCATCTAAGACCAGTAGATCCAGATCAACAACAGTTTTACTGTGTCGTCTGATTAGGATCTGCACTAATATCTATTCACTTTTTGGTCAGAAATAACCTAATAAAGTCAAAAGCAAACAGTGAAGATTCTGGTCAGATGGCTCAGATATGGCTGATCTGGATCTACACTGATCCCCCACACAATAAAGGTGTATATATGGAGGAAAGGGTAGAACATGATGAGTTTTAACAGTGGTATTCTAGAAGATGATTCGGGGTATACTTTTCGTTTAATTTATGTTAAAATCTAAAGCCCTGTTTTACCAGTATGTTTAATGATAAAATAAAACATTTTTATCAGCTTGTACCTCTTAATTATAGGAATTTTTCAGTTAACAAGGCCACTTTTTACACTCATTAGTGTAGTTAGTGTAACTTTGCAAAGTTTATGATGGTTTCAATTCTACTGCAAAATCATGTTGTAAGATAACTAAAGCCCTAATGAACAAAATCAGGAGAAACTTGTCAAAGAAAAGCTCAAATGAGATACATAATTTTGGAGCTAGAATGTTGTTAATGATCAATTTGGCTGTGTTTTTGTGATTGGAAATATGAACTGAGACTGGTGTGTTATTTCAAAAGTAAGAACTTTCATTGGTAATGTTATATAACAATATTTTGTATTTTTACTGAATATTAAACATTAAGACTTGTGTAAGGGTTTGCTATCATTTGCCTCTTTTATTTTTGGATTAATAAAGTAAGTCAAGTAAGAATTTCAGTTTCTTAACCCTTTCATCCATATGTATGCATTTTTACGCATGTATGACCAGTGTAGATCCAGATCAGCCAGCACATCCGTGCCGTCTTATCAGGATCTGCACTGGTCACATTTTGGTCAGAAATAACCTAATGAATTTAAAAGCGAAAAGTGCAGATCTTGATCAGACGGCACGGATGTGGCTGATCTTGATCTACAATGTTTGCCCATGCAATAAAGGTGTGTCTATGGAGGATTGAATTGGGAGCGTCAATTGAAAAGGAGTCTTAGGTAATATTTTTGGACATTTTAGTTGTAACTCTGTTTGGAAAGAACTTACAATTATCTAAAATCTTCTCATTACAAATTAAAGATTTTGTTACACAAGTGCAGTTGTATGTTGCACTAGTAGAGATGTATTTTCATGCATTTATTTTGTAAAAAACAATACTAAAAAAACAGCATTGACTTTAATATTGTTTATGTCTTTGCTAAGTTCTTATTTTAAGGTTAAGAACTAAGAATCACACTGTATGGTACAAGTTTGAACACTGTCTTTGGATCTTTTTTTCAACTTTCACATTCATAATGGGGTGGAGCCTTTACTTCAATACAGCCCTTACATGAGCCATGATGGTAAATGACTTAATTCTGAGTATCATAAAACTGAGATTGGAGACCAGTTTCCAATCTCAAGCATCTGGTTGGTTGAAATGGCAACTGGTCACCATTTCAGCCAATCAGATGGTTGAGATTTGAGACTGGTCTCTTGATTTAGTTTTATGATCTTTGGCCCAGCTCGAAGCTGAGTTCTTTGGATTACTCCATGTACATGCAGCAAGATTTGTGCGAAATTGGTTACCTCATTTATTTTTGGTGCGTTTCCAGAGCAATAATTTCAGTTTTGTTTTTTCATTTCAAGCTCATTTATTTTTGCAGGAGCTCTGTTTTCAGTCTGTTTCATTTATTTTTATTGTGTTTACAGTTACATTTTGATTAAATTACCAGGGAAAAGCAAGATTTTGATTAAAACACAGAGGGTTTATCAATAAATTGGGACCATAAATGCTAATTACTTCCCTAATTGTTTATTAAAGGTAGGGAATTCAATTTGATTATTGTATGAACCAGTGGATTTGCTTTGGTATTTCTTCATGCAATTAGGTCCTGATTGTCTGACAGTAATAGATTCTTTAATGAAGGGAAGAATAATATTTAATTGCCTCATTATATTCTGATCAATAGGAGTGTGAATACAGCTTCTCTATATTCTGGGTCTGTACTTTCCAGATTGTTTTCAATTATGCTGTGGCTGATATGGTCAGGTCCCAAATCATAAAACTAAGATTGGAGACCAGTCTCAAATCTCAAGAATCTGATTGGCTGAAATGAAGACCAAGAGACCAGTCACAAACCTCAGCTTTACGATCATGGGGCCTGTCTGGGTGTCAATAGTGCTGGAACAGATCTACTCAAGTCACATCATCTCTTTTAACCCTTTATCCATGGAGGCCTCTTATATCCCACAGGCAACCAGTGTATCCAAACCCACCAGTCGCCATTTCAGCCAATCAGATGCTTGAGATTTGAGACTGGTTTCCATGCTCAGTTTTATAAACTCCAGCCCAGCAGACGTAAAATAATCCCCTAAAAACACATTAAACCAGTATGAAGTGATTCTAATGAGGTCCATGTAAACATTTATATTGTCATTGTTTAAATTATTTTTAATTTTTGTCCTCAAATTTGATAACCCAGGGAACAGACAGCCAGCTGTTTTTAAAATCAGTATTACATATTTTCAATGGAGTTATCCCAAGGGTCCAATACTACAGTATCAAGAGGGCACAAAATGACACCCCGGTAGACTTTTAAATTTTGTAAACTAATAAGTAAATAAGCAATTTTCTTTAAGGCAATTTTATCAGATTTTCTTTTGAAAACCTTGTTATTAGATTGGGGTATATCGGGCTGGCAGATGTCAACAGTTCATTAAGTTTTTTGTTTAAGTTCACTTTTTCTCAGTAACTATTCAAGATGGAGCTTTGAAACTTAATATGGTTGTCTTACATCACAATAGCAATTATCAAGACACATTTCATAACTCTTGACTGTAAACTTATCATAGCTATGCCTCTTTTTCAGTTAAAATTTAAAAAAGAAAACTCTAGGTTTGCTGTAGTGCGGGAGTCTTCTTGTTTTTAAAACCAATTTTAATAACTGATAGTATAGAACATTATGCAATAATAGCAATTTGCTATTTGCATTCATTCAGACTTCCCTTTAAGTTGAAAAAAAGTGTCAGACATTTGGTCACACAAGATGAGAAAATCTGTCTGACCGAAACAAAATCTGTCGGACCGATACATGTTAAAAATGAATATTATAAGTATTAGGGAGTTCAAATTTTTGTATGACATTTTGTCTGATAACAAGAAAACATGTCAGACCAGCCTAAATTTTACTGGAAAGCTCCTTGTGTCAAGCAACTTTGGGGACGTCTGTGAATCATAAGTTGGAGCCTGAAACTATAACAGTAGTGATCTCAGTCTCTTAGTATTCTGGTTCTTATAAACATGTTTAGAATAGTTGTGTAAAATGTCCTCATCCTTAAACGGAGTAATAAACAAGGAACGTGAGGCTGACACCTGGTTACCAAGGGCGTGTCTGGAAAAGGTATAATAAATTTTTCATCTAGAATGGCCGCCATGTGGTCATTTTTGATTTTTATAACATAAAATGTTGCTCTTTTTTACAATTTTCATTGAAATGTGAAAAATCAAATATATTTATATGAAGTGTACTTCATTTACAAAATTTATTGCTTTAATTTTGGCTGTTTTTGTTAGAAAATGTGTACTTCTGAGAAAAATTCATATCATTGGGGAAAATAGTTATGATTAAAACTTTTCATCTTACTGCCAACTTTCAGTTGAAAGCCAGACTAATTGAAGAATTATTACTTACTTCACTGAATTCAATGATATTTGCAGGTTTTTTTTGTGTGTTGCAAAAGGAAACAGTTTAACTACAAGGTAGCACTCCAGATAACCCTTTCCTCATTATATACACATTTTACGCATGTGCAACCAGTGTAGATCAAGATCAGCTGGCACATCCATGCCATCTGATCAGAATTTGCACTGGTCACATTTTGGTAAGAAATAACCTAACAAATAAAAAAGAGAACAGTGCAGATCCTGATCAGATGGCACAGATGTGCGGCTGATCTGGATCTAAACTGTTCGTCAACGAAATAAAGATGGTTTATGTATCGAGGAAAGAGTTCGATTTTTTGTGGCTTGCCTAAACAAATTGAATTTTTCTTGTAGAGTCCTATCTTCCTAGATCAGCCCGTAAAGGTTTCTGGGCTTTTTGACAGAACTATTCTTATCTCAAGTACTTCTATTTCATTAACTGCAGCTCCCTCTGGGGCACTGTAAGTTAGATAAATTATGCTGTATTACTAGAATAGTACTAGTTCTTTCCCAAAACTATTTCCATTTCTCTTACTCTTAGTTCATTTCCAGAAAAAAAAGTTAACATGTATGGATAAATTCATGTATTGTGATAAAATTTTGTACTGTTGGGTGTCCATGGCCCATCCTTGCCCATTTTTGTGTTTCCCTTTTGAAGAAAAGGTGATCTATAGGAATCGTATCGTCCATCATGCTGGCGTGGCATGATGGTCCATCTATCTGATCATCATGATATGTTGATAATTTTGCCATTTCTAAACATTTGACAGAGTTATGCCCAAATTTGAAAACAGGGTCATTAAGGGTTAAGAAAGAAGGTCACTAGAACTGATCAAATTCTTTCTCTTAGTTTTGCAGTTCACTTTCAACTGGCAACAGTTGTTATATTACTAGCAACAAACTCGCAGCTATCTCAGACAAGTTTGTGATTAAGTTATTTATATGGTCAAAATTATTTCGAACTAAAGGAAAACCTAGTTACTTCAAAGAATTGGCCTTGTTTTATTCAGATGATCACAAAATGTTGCTGGATTTTAATCTTAATAATTTTCTGGACAATTTTAAAATAAGGTCATCTAATGTCAAGATCCAGCTCGCTTAGTAGGTCCCAAGGTTATAAAAGTGAGTATGGATACCAGTCTGAAATCTCAAGAATCTGACTGGCTGAAATGGCGCCATTTCAGCCAATCACATGCTTGAGATTTGAGACTGGTTTTCAATCTCACTTTTATAACCTTCAGCCTAGGTCATATCAGTGGAAAACTCTGTTACAATTGGCCCCTTGTTTTCATCTGATTTGTACCAAACAGGTTCAGAATCATTTTATTGATGTTTCTATTTGCTTTCCAGAATTGTTAGCTTGATTACCAGGTGAGCAATATAAGACCATTCAGCCCACATGTTTAAGATTATTATTCATTTTTTATATAAGAAATGAATAGATATATGACAAGAAAGAAGTAAGGGAATATTAGTTGTATAATGTTTCCACCTTTATTATGTTGTTCACAGCAGCTGAGGCTAAATGTGCAGGGGTGGAGTTATAGAGTTCATTTAGGAAATTGATAGTTCATCTGTGCCTAAGATCAAATGCTGATTCATGTTTCATCATTATAGGGAAAACAAACAAGTTCAAAATTTTCCAAGTTTACACTGCTTGAAATTCTACTAGATATTGAGGCTGCCGTTCCACAGTTCTGGGTGAAATACTTCAATGTCTCATTTGTTTTTAATATTCACTGTACCATGTTTTTAATATTCACTGTACCACTATACATGTATTATGCCTATAAATGATCATAACCGGAGTGAATGTCACACAGAAACATCAGACTATTCAGTACATTTGACTGAATTTAACTGCATTAGTAATGTTTTAACAACTTTTGCTTTGAATATAATATAATCCTCTCTTACAATTTAACATCACATTTACTTTGTTAAAAGCTTTTCTGCAGTTGAAATGATTAATTTTGATATTTGAAAACACTTTATATTTTTGTTCTGACATGTAACCAGGCACCTTTAAAGACTGCCTTTATAAATATTCATGGATGTAAGGAGACACAATAAAACTTTGAAACAGGAATAAATATCTTGTGATAAGAGCTTCCAACAAATGGTCCCTTCTAAGTACCATTATTCTCCTTTCCAAATAGATTAATATTTTTGTAATGTGACATGATAAAAGTAGATTAAATTAATAATATGACACACTGTAAAATTCAGAATTCTTTGAAACTTACTGGAATTATAATTTGATATGAAAATCCAGACCTTCTAAATTAATGTAATAAATGCAATGCTTTGTGTATTATCAAACCATCAGAGCTGTATTAGATCATAACAGGGTCAGGTTTCCCCAAGACTGCCTGAATTTCACATTAACTTCCAAACAGATGCATTTCCATTATATTGAATGTCTGTTGAAATACTCAGAAATTCTATTAGAATAATTGCATATTTGTTTGTGTTGAAATGTACAGCTTTGTTAAGCACACATGATAATTTAATGATACTTTCATTGAAGTTTGCTAAGGGATCGCTGGAAGCTTGCTGAGAATTATTTATTGAAAAATAAATAACCATGATCATTCACATTCATAGGAAGTGTAGGATAAGTGGTGCTGGCAAATTGTACAGCTAAAAAGGTGAGAATTATGTTCACTTTTTTTTTTCTTTTATAATGGGAATGGGGAATAGAATCTTTTTGCAGAAGTCATTGGTAAGAATATTAATTCTAAGGATTTTTAACCAGATTTTCTTTGCAAAACCCTGGAAATAAGATTGGGGTTTGTTGTTGGGCAGGCATGTCAACATTTCATTATGTTTTTAGTTCACTTTTTCACAGCAACCATTCAAGTAAGAGCTTGGTAACTTAACATAGTTGTCTAACATCACAGTAGCAATTATCAGGACCAGTTTCATAATTCTTGCCTGTATTTTGTCATTATGAGTTATTCGTCTTTTTCACTTACAGTTTAAGAAGAAAACCTGGTTTTGTTGCATTGCTATGTCCCCTTGCCCTCTATAATGTGATTGGGGAATATAGTTATTTTGCAGCAGTCATTGGTAACAACATTAATTATAAGGATTTTTTGGTCTTGTACAAATATGATTAAAATATTATTTCTGGGTCTACGGGTATATGACCAGTTTTCTATGCAGGTTCTGATCTTGATCTGCACTGTTTGCTTTTAGATTCATTAGGTTATTCAAAGCAAGATGTGACTGGTGTAGGTCCAGATATGCCAATAGTACTTGATATAACCTGGTTGCATTTGCTATAAATTTTACCAGTATTTTTTTGAAGTAAAGGGTTAAGAAAAGTAGACACAAACCTGCTACTTTTGTTAGTTTGTATCATGATTTCTTGGAAGAAATTGAAAAGCTGGACGAATATTCTACACGAAAGGTTCTGGTAGCCATTTTCTCAAAATTTTAAGTAGTTTTTACTTCTGTTCTCGGGTATTTCGTAAAAAAAAAAGAATTAAAAAGTGTCCACCCACCCCTTTTTTCCCCAAAATCCGGATGAGAATCTAACAATTTTTTTTCTCTAGCCTTATGTGTGAAAATGTTTGGATTTTATTGTAAATATTTATACAGCAATTCTTTCTATTCAATAAAACTGATATTTTTAATGTATTTTATCTGTTTTTGTGATAATTGACAAAGTGATGAACCATCTTGAACCCTTTACTCCTTAGATACACCTTTACTGTGTGGGCAAATAGTGTAGATCCAGATCAGCCAGCGCATTTGTGCCATCTGATCTGGATCTGCACTGTTCACTTAAAGATTGATAGGTTATTTGAATCTGAAAATGATTACATTTTGCAAATGTTTTAAATGTTCTTCAACATTTTTTGCCTTTTCTGTTAAATACACTGTAATCAGGACACAATCTGAGAGCCATACCACCAGTTTCATTTGTTGAGAGATGTATTAGACATTGTTTGTCTGTCATAAATGGCAAATCAGAGGCACTTAGTGTGTCCAATTTGCAGACTTTATTACCATTAAAAGATGTTTTAAATTGATGCCAAGCATGTGTTTGAACAGATTACTAGTGAGTTATAACCCTTTCCTCATAGATATGGCTTTTATTGCATGGGTGAACAGTTAAGATCCAGATCAGATGGCACATTGGTGCCATCTGACAGGATCTACACTGTTCACTTTAAGATTCATTAGGTTATTTCTGACTAAAAAAAGAGACCAGTGCTGATCTGGATCTACACATGTTGCATACATGTTGAAACGCATGTATATGGAGTAAAGGGTGAACTTGATCAGTTCTGATTGTTAATTTTGCAAAGATCAGTGGCCAATAGTTATTATCTATGACAAGTCAAATTAGTTGCACTATTTTTTTTTCAGAATTCGGAAGTGTGTTGGAGACAAATATTGCAATCATTTTCCTCGGAAATGTTACTATAAGGAGCAATGTTAACATAAAGTAAAAAAAAAAATTATGCCATTTCAAGTATCATTTTAAGCAGTGAAGCAGTGACATTATCCTGGAAAAAGATTGCCAATTTGTATATTTTATTCTGCAACAGGCTGGGCTTGATATTCTGTCCTGAACAGGTCATAAAGCTGACAAAAACAGAGCCATACTACAAGTCCATTTTGCTGAAGAATCAGAATTTGCAGTGTATTAGACAAAGTTAATATTCTAAGCCTGTCATAATGACAAATAAGTGGCTCTTTGTGGCTTTATGATTTAAATTGATGCTATTTATTTTTAAGATGATTATTTACCGGTATTCACATTTGTGATTGTTACTTGTAAAGCCAATGAAAATGTATCTATTATTCTTATCGAATTATTTTTCACAAATGACGTGGAATGAAAGCCAAAGATTCTGTCTTGACTTTTATTAAAAATCACTTAGAATTTTATGCTTTCACCTCTTAAAAAGTATAATACAGTTCAGTTGCGATTCTATGCATTAGCAGGAGGCCAAGCCGATTGTTCGTAAAATTGCTTTTTTTCGAACTATCGCATTTTTGATAATTTATGTTGTTGATACCGTCGCAAATCCCCAATGTTGTTATATATCGTAATATGTTATTGTTGTGATATGCACACATGTCAAGGTAAAAAACTTAAAATAAAAAGACATCTTCGATTTTTAGCTCGACTATTCGAAGAATATGTCGAGCTATTGTACTCACTTGGGCGTCGGCGTCGCCGTTGCCGTCGCCGTCGCCGTTGCCGTCGCCGTCGGCGTCCCGCTTTGGTTAAAGTTTACCTGCAACCTACCTATATCTTAAAAACTACTATAGCTACAGCTTTTAAACTTGGCACACTTGTTCATCATCATGTCCCGAGTGTGTATGCCAAGAACCATGACTCTAACTTTTTATTTTGATCAAATTATGGCCCTTTTTTGAATTAGAATTTCAGGTTAAAGTTTGCGTGCAAGCTACTGTACAAACTCATAACTTCAATACTACTTATACTACAGCTTTAAAACTTGGCACACTTGTTCATCATCATGTCCCGAGTGTGTATACCAAGAACCATAACTCTGACTTTCATTTTGTTCAAATTATGGCCCTTTTTCGGCTTAGAATTTCAGGTTAAAGTTTGCGTGCAAGCTACTATACAAACTAATAACTTCCATACTACTTATACTACAGCTTTGAAACTTTCAACACTTGTTCATCATCATATTTCAAGTTTGTATGCCAAGAACCATAACTCTAACTCTCATTTTGATCAAATTATGCCCCTTTTTCGACTTAGAATTTCAGGTTAAAGTTTGCGTGCAAGCTAGTTACTTTCATACTTCTTGTACTATAGCTTTGAAACTTAAGACACTTGTTTACCATCATGACCCTGATTATTTATACCAAGAACCATAACTCTTTCTTTCATTTTTAATCAAATTATGGCCCTTTTTCAACTTAGAATTTCAGGTTAAAGTTTGCGTGCAAGCTAGTTACTTTCATACTTCTTGTACTATAGCTTTGAGACTTAAGACACTTGTTTACCATCATGACCCTGACTATGTATGCCAAGAACCATAACTCTTTCTTTCATTTTTAATCAAATTACAGCCCTTTTTTGACTTAGAATTTCAGGTTAAAGATTGCATGCAAGCTAGTTACTTTCATACTTCTTGTACTATAGCTTTGAAACTTATTCACCATCATGACCCTGACTATGTATGCCAAGAACCATAACTCTTTGATTTTTTTCAAATTACTGCCCTTTTTAGACTTAAAAATTAAGGTTTAAAACTTTGTATACCTTTATTTTATCTTACATCAGGTTTATTTTCAAAGGCCCATAACTTATCCTTGCTTTTTTTATATTTGATTTTTGCCCCTTTTCACTTGAAATTAGAATTAAGACTTGTAAATAATTGTTAAAGTTTCAATGTTAGTGTTTTTCATATGTACAGCTATATAAAAGGTTTAAAACAGATGTCCTTAACATGGTTGAAAGTGTTCAGTAATTGTGGGGTGGGTGGGTGCATAGACTATACTATACTACACTACACTACACTACACTACACTGCACCACACCACACCACACCACACCACACCACACCACACCACACCACTGTACTGTACCCCCACCACCCACCACCACCTCCACATACCACCACCAACAACAACAACAACTACAACAACACAAACACAAACAACAACACCACCACCAACAACAACAACACCAACAACACCACCACCACCACCAACAACAACACCACCAGCACTAACAACAACAACACCACCACCAACAACAACACCATCACAACCCCCAACAACACCACCACCACCAACAACATCACCACCATTAACAACACCAACACCTCCACCACCAACAACAACTACAGCACCACCATTAACAACAACAACACCAACACCACCACCACCACCACCACCATTAACAACACCAACACCACCACCAACAACAACACCAACAACAATATCAATACCACCACCAACAACAACACAAACACAAACAACACCACCACCACCAACAACAACAACACCACCACTAACAACAACAACACCATCACCACCACCAACAACACCACCACCAACAACACCACCAACAACAACACCACCTCCAACAACACCACCACCAATAACACCAACACCACCACCACCAACATCAACAACACCAACAACAACAACACCAACACAAACAACTACACCATCACCACCAACAACAACACCACCAACAACAACACCATCAACAACAACACCACCACCAACACCACCACCAACAATACCAACTCCACCAACAACAACACCACCACCAACAACAACAACATCATCACCACCACCAACAACACCACCACCACCAACAACACCATTACCAACAACAACAACACCACCACCAACAACATCAACACCACCAACACTAGCACCGACAACAACACCACCAGCAACACCAACACCACCACCAACAACAACACCAACAACATCAACACCACCACCAACAACAACATCAACACCACCACCAACAGCAACAACAACTAACACCACCACCACCAGCAACAACACTACCACCACCACCACCAACAACACCAACAATGCCAACACCAACAACACCACCACCAACAACAACACCAACAACAGCAACAACACCACCACCACCAACAACAAAACCACCACCAACAACAGCAACCAGCATACCATACTGTACTTCACCACGCCACACAACTATAGGTGGGCAAAGATAGTGGGTTGATGGGTGTGGGATCAGGGGTTTATGGGCTGGGTTGTGTAAACCCTAAAAAAATCTACAAGAATAAATTAAGTGTTATTTATTGATTTATGGATTAAGAAACTTTTGTTCATGTGTGTTTGTTGGGGGTGTCATAAACTCCAGAATCACTCCCCAGTTTAAATGAAGCCCAGTTACAATGTGCTTAATAATTCTGACTTTTCGAATAGTCGAGCGTGCAGTCGTTTCCGACTGGCTCTTGTGTTATTTATATTGCGAAATTACATGATATCATCAATCAATACATAAAAATATACGCACATATCAAATAATATACAAATATACATTCAATATTTTACATATCATAAAATAGAACATGGTTTAGCTAATGATTTGCTGTAATACTACCGTGTATGTCAAGCAATTCATTTGTTTCAGATTTTATACATTTTTAAACTGCTGACAGCATATCAAGTCTTAACTGCTTGAGTCGAGTTGATTGCTCAACAATACAAAAACGGATATCGCATGCAGAGGTATGAAAATCACCTGCCTGACAGAAATTCGCTAAATTGCATGTTAATTACACTGTTAATAAGCTTAAGGGTCTGTCATAATTATTCGTTAAATTGCTTTTTTCATCAAATCACAGTTTGTATGATTGCTTTTTTTTTTCATTTGAATAAAGAAGGAATACAGACAGGACCAGCCTCTTTGTTCGTAGTATACCGTCATTTCATAATATCGCATTTCATAGTATCGCGAATGGACTGTAGTTTGCCAGAATTAAAAATGTATTATATGGCTTTTAAATTATTTGTGACCAAGAAACAAATGCCTTTGATCCTGATCAGACATGGATGAACTTCTGGTTGATCTACACTATTTGCATGCAAAAAGCCTGTATACTGTTAAACCCCTTTTAAACCCCTCTGGGTGCATTTTATTTTCTGAAAGGGGCACCTTTTTTTTCTAATAATAGATTCTGAAGGATATTGGATAATAAATATGGATTAACTGAGTTTTCCCCTAAAAAAGGGGGCGGGGGTGGGCATTTATTAGGGGAGGGGTGATTAAAGGAAATTTACAGTATATGGAGTAAAGGGTTAATGATCCAAAGTAACCATTGTCATATACCCACTCTTATCTTTGAATGTGCCTGGAAATTCAAGAGACAAGTTACCTCGGCATAGGCATTTCCTCCGCAAAGTTGAATAAAGCAGTGAGATCGTGGCTTGAAATCTGGTGAGACCTTGTCACAAACAGATTTCTCTCTTGACTTGACTATCTGGACACAGTTTTTTTTATCTCATTTAAAAGTTCAGCTTCTTACTTCTTATAAAAGACCTTAAAATTAACATGGATAAGATAATAGCCTTGATGACAAATCCACACTGACATATATGACAAAATGCTTTTATATTATGTAAATTCAGAATCACCTTAATAAACAGGCTTTTAAAAGAAAACCTTACTGGATCGTTATAATGGCCTTACACATTTACAGTAGTTCTCAAACATAATAGTGTGTTCTTTGGTTGAGAACAATCTTTGGCAAGAATATGCTCCCGTAAGAATTAACATTCTCATATTGAGCCCTCAACCTAGTATGTTTGATCAACCTATGCTCTTTCACAAAAATGTAGGTATCATTAATGGTGTTTTTTAAAAATGTGTACTTTGATAAAAAATCTTGAAGCATACAGTATGTTCTTAGCAACAAAAAATGTCTTCTTGTCTACTTTCCCAAATATTGCAAGAAACAGTAATTTGAAGTTGAATTTGCATCTATTGGCTTGCACCGTAGCCATATTGTGGCTCCACAATTACCTTACTGGCTGCTTCCATGCCAGACTGTAGTTCGTCAGGGCTAAGTCGGCTCTCCTCCATGACACACTATGGCCAAATCGGGAAGTCACCATATCTCCATCTTAGACACAGCCCATGCCGATTTACTGCAGTTTTACCCGGTGGTCTTACGATGGCGAGACGGATCATGCCAGAAGAGCTACATTGTTGCCCAGGATCTCCCCAGAAAAAGCCAGCATTGGTTTGCTCCCGGTGAGTCCGGGTTGTATTAAAATTTTAAATACCATCAGGGCCACTGACCAGTGATTGCTGGTTCAACACGGTTTATCCTGATTCAGTGTGGTTCTCCCTGGCATGCTATGAATGTGATCTGGGTTGGACCCAGTGTCTAAACCAGGACACACCGGGGCGGTAAACCGGGACAGTGTAAAGCAGGTTTAAGGATTTGTGTAAGTTAAAGCTTGAGGATTTGTGTTTATATTTTTTTTATTTTGCAAGGTCATTTTGGATTTTATGATATTTGTCTTCTACTCTAACTACATGTATTTGATATAATCTAAATACCTGACAATATATCTCGCAATGACTGATTTGTCATAAGTACTGACAGTACAATGATGTTTCCAGCACTAGTAGAATAGCCGGTTTACTTTTTTAAGAAAAGAAAACTGTTGTGTGTTCATTAGCTTGTGGTAGTGGGCCAAACGAAAAAATTAATAAAATACTGTTAGATAATTGAATTTGTAAAATTGTAATAAAACAGGCTAATTTTGACCGTCATTTCCCAATTGCTGTTTTTCAACATCACCGTTTACTCTGTTTATTTGCATTATATCGAATGTGCAGTCTAGATCCTGATCAGAAATAACCAAATGAAACAAAATGCTAAGAGTGTAGATCCTGAATAGATGCCACAGATCTGGATCTACACTGTTTGGCCATGTGATAAAAGGCATATCTATGGAGTAGTAGGGTTAAAACAGGCAACATTGTATATAGTAAGCTTTGCAAAGACATGACTCCACAGTGTGACAGAGATAATACTGCCAGTGACAAATCCACATTGACAATTATGACAAATAGAATGCTTTTATATTAAGTAAAGAATCACCTAAATAACAAGACAAGTTCCATTAAGATGAGAGCTGGACATTCCGTAGATCATTTCGGTACTGTTTTGACATTTCTATATCCTTTTGGGTACCAAATGTCTTACATGAAGAGCAACGCTGAACTTTAGGGAGCAAATTATTTCTTCAAGATGGAAACCAGATGATGGCTGAAAAATTATGTGTGACAGTCACTTTGTTTAAATCAGGAAAGTGGTCAATGATTGGCCATTAATGTGGTTGTTTGCTTCCTTTATCTGAAGTATTTAAAAGGAGTGATTCAGCATTATGATAATATGTGCTAGTGTAGTGGAAAAGAAGAATAGAAAATAGGATCGGTCATCAGAAAATGCTGTATTCTGCAGAAACTGACTCCCCATAGTGCAAGAATAGGAAGAAAAAAGTATGACCATATTCAAAATTCTTAACTCAACCTCCTAGGATTTTCCTGTAGACATTACATTGGTTCATTTTTCCACTTTTTGATGCAGTAGTAAAAAAAAATTTAAGTGTGCTGTTTTATAATACATTATCGATAACTTGGCAGTCACATTACATAATAAGTAAATTCAAAAATGGTTTATCAGCAAAATTGTTTGATGTACATTTCTTTTGGAAAACCTAAAGTCTATAGTACAGACAAAATGTTTCAAAATACAACAAAGTTGAAGCCTTGAGATAGAAATTGATGACTTTTTCCCTCTTGCAGCTTTTCACTCTGTAATGTAAGTGTGTAAGATTTATTTTGCCTGATGACAGTTAATCTTTTAAGCCCCATCACGGAGATGTCTTCTATGATGTATCCTACAGATAAGTGGGAGACATTCTCATCGTAAGGAAAAACACTCTGATCTGATTGGAATTAAGTTAATTCATGCATTAAGTGTAATTTCGGCAAATTTTGTGCTTTCAAACAATTTACTGGTTAAAAGAGAAAATTGCTATGTCGTGATGCAATCAGAGTTATCCCAAGTGTGGAACTTGTGGCGTAAATTATTGCCCTGAAGGTTTATTTTCTAGATTACATTTAAATGGAAAAAATGTACGTCTTGTCATTTCCCCAATATATATACTGAACAAAAACGATATTTACGATACTGACGCAGTTTGTTTTCTTTAAAAATGGTGGCATAAATAGAAAACTTTGTAATATTTGAAATTGGAAAAGGACAGGATCATTAAGTTTTATGGCAAAAACTTGTTATTTGACTTACTGAGGCGTAATTGCAGAATAATCAGTTTTGGGAAATCTAAATAGTTTCCATGATCGTTTTACATCATCGTAACTGTAAATGAGAGCTACGTTTATTGCTTTAAAGTTTTACTTTTTCGTTTTAATGCCAAACAGCAATTTGAAGTAATTATTTGAAATGGTTTTAGACTCAGGGGGACTGACACAAGAGTGGCGATATAGTCTAGACCTGAGGTATTAAAAGTGTTTGTGAAAAATATGTTGTGATATGAACAGACTGTTTTTTTAAAGCAGTTGAGAAAAAAACAGATTTTTACAAGTAAACTGAAGCTACTATACCAATGTGATGGACTGATATGAATTTTATGACTAACAATTTTCTGTCAGTGATTAATCTCTGCCCTGATGATTGGTCAACCTGTCAGTTGTCTGCCATTAGTGCCCTTAGTGACTGATTGTGATCTTGCTAAAAACTAAAATTTTATAGAGTGGAGACATGAGTTGGGGTTATGGTACACATGGTCATATGTGTTTTAAGCATCCTCATGATTTTCACGTCTTATGACCTACATGAATACAACATCCTTAACCCTTTCCTCCATATATACATCTTTATTACATGGGCGAACAGTTTAGATCCAGATCTGCTGGCACATCCATGCCACCTGATCAGGATCTAAACTGTTCGCTTTTTTAGTCATTAGGTTATTTCTGACCAAAATGTGACCAGTACAGATCCTGATCAGACGACACGGATGTGCCGGCTGATCCGGATCTTCACTAGTCACACATGCGTAAAAATGCATATATATGGAGGAAAGAGATAGTAATTTCTTTAATCTGCAAGTTATATAAGAAACACAATTTACAAGTGTTATGGTATTAATCATAAATCATTTCATTATGAACCTCAGCATATGATTGGTTTATATTGAACTCATTCTCCAAACTGACCAATCATGAGCTAGAGATTAGAGACTGGTATTGTCATAATTAGACACTGGTTGATTTTGCCCTTAAGTTAGCTACAGAGTAGCAGTTACAGTGCAGATCGATTGATTTTCACTTAGAAAATCAGTGGTAATTATTCCTCAACACTGTTCTTTGAAATGATTGCCTTTGTATAAGCAATAAAAGCCTGCCTGCTCACAGTGTATGCCTGCTTACAGCAGAAGCAATTCTGTAGCTGATTAGTCAGTTTGTATACTTTCTATTCATGGCAGAGCCAATTACACTACCATTCTAACTTCAATTTCTCCAGTAATTGACTTCTTATTCTTTTGGCAATTTGATGCAAGACGTTATAATTGACTTGTTAATTCAACACACAGCTGCCAGAGTTATGGTAACGATGTCTACCATTTCCCCTTTGTACAATTAGTCTTACATGAAAAAAAAACAAAACATTTTTGTCCAGCTACTGGAAGTGAAAATTGTGCAAGAATATTAATATAACATTAATTTGATAATTTGATACAAGTATTGTGTTTCTCTTTATATCAACCTGTTTGTTGTAATTGGAATGTAAAACCTGGTAGGAGGAAAACAGAATTCCGTGAAAATTAAAGTTTCTCTTACACACACACAGTATTTAAGTCATTATTGAAACATAATTAAAGCTCATCTGGAGCACTTTTTAAGAAATTTGGATTATATGAGGAGGCTTTTAACTCATTTTTAGAGGTAAACATTATAGTTATTATATTTGTTAAAACGAAAGGCTGCCTTTTGAATTTGAACAAATAAAATAGGTAAGGTACCTTATTATTAGAGACAAAAAATCAACAGCATAACAAATTAAAGTGAAATTCTGTATAAAATTACATAAGATATATGATTACTTAAGTACTTAAGGTGTGCTGCTTAGAATTATGCTTGCTATGATGTCTGAAGTTCACTGAAGTAACAAATGGGTATGTGTTCTTCTAGGTGTTATTTTAGTTCTCTAAGCTAACAAATTGTCGTCATAATTCCAAACTGACATAATTATGAAGTATTTTTGTAGTTTCCAGAAAAAAAAGCCTTTGATTTTTTTTTCTAAACAACAAAAGTTCAACATGGATATAACTCGTACATGTAGAGCTTGAGAAAAGGAACGGTACCAAATACTCAATATTGTGTGAGTTCACTACAGTAACATTATGTGTACTTTCAGGCGTGATGCAGATTTCCCAGGAGTCCCCTGGGATGTCCAGTAACGGACAGAAGCAGGAATGTTCTGGCTGTAAGAAGAACATCATTGACCGCTACCTTCTCAAGGCGTTAGACCAGTACTGGCATGAAGACTGCTTGAAATGCTCATGCTGTGACTGTAGACTTGGAGAGGTGGGATCTACACTGTTTGCCAAAGCAAATCTAATTCTTTGTAGAAGAGATTATCTCAGGTATTGTCATTTGGTAACTTTTTTGTTATCACAATTACATGTACGTAAAATCTTTCGAAAGGGAAGTCAGTTATATAATTTATAAATAATTTACACTCTTTTTATTATCGAATTTTGGAACCCGTGTTCTTTTTCAAGAAAAATACAGAAATTATTCCGTTTTAAGTAACATCCATGTTGAAAGCATATTGTTGTTTTTTTCTAGAATAATTTCTGTATTGGCAAATCAAGTTGGCCCTATAACTCCAAATTTAATCCTTAACGCTATATATACATTTTAATCAGTTTTATTGTATGTGCCAACATTGTATATCCAGATCAGCCAGCAGATCTGTGCCATCCAATCAGGAGTTCACAGTAGGTAGGTGGGGTCAAGGTCACTGCTATTGTGTCAATGTTTCAAGTGTTACGTTATGCCATTGATCCTAGGCATTTGAGTTCCATTATCAAGCCCCAATTGTTGAGGTATTAATCACCTTCAGTGATAATTCTAGTTATTATTTAATTTAATAAGAGTTATTCATTTTAAGCCAGAAAGATAGGGGGATCCTACCTGATGGCAGTTCTAGTGCAATTTGATAAATTGACAAAAACAACTTACTTGTTAATTGATATTAATTAATGATTTTTAATCAATTAAATCTGATGACATTTTCAGAGAATATGATTGCTGCCGGTACATCCGGATGCTGTGATGAATTTCTGATGTCTAACAATATGCACCTAATGCCTTCAAAAAAATAATAGTTCAGTTTGAAACTGAAGCAGTCACCAGATTTGACAGCTTGCATTATCAAGGTGAACAAAGTTGTCCAAGAGTTAAACTTTTCCTTTTAAAAACATTCAGGCTTTAAAAATGGGGTCCTACCGATATACAGAGTTATCTCAATATTCTGTCCTAAGTTACCTCCCTTTAAAACGCGCGCCTGTCACTGGGTAGTTCCGGTCTGAGATTGACATTAAAACAGACATGTAGTAGTCATCCGTGGTCCTTTCAAATATGTTTTAATAGGGTCTGGTTGGTCAGAGATCAGCATAATGCATAAAAACTTTGATTATTATCATTGAATGGAAAAAAATAGATAGTTTTATAGTGCAGCGCATAATATTTAAATTTTCTCTTTTACCCATTTTATACGTTTGCGAGGTATGTGTTTAACATCGTCATGTTCTACCCCTTCGGTAATAAAGAGTACAAATACGCATTTCTTATGCTCAAAAATGGCAGATTTGAGGGAAAGAAAAGTAAGAAACCGTTAACGAAAAAAGGTAGACGTAGTAGTACAATTTATAATACATGATGTAAAATAAAGTTTGACTTCCGCCAATGAAACGCCCGTTCACTTTTATACATGTTCTTTCATGTCCATGCAACATTTTTGGCCAAGAATTTAATAGTCTAAGATTATTTTAATAACTGAACCTTTTCCTACAAATTAAATTCACACCATTCGGTTCATAGATTTGTGCCATGTTCGTATTAACGTATTTTTCAATATACTGCTATTTGTTCTCCAAAAGTTTCTTTCTTATTCTTATACAATTTAGAGTATATTCAAACATGGTTTCGTAATATTTTCATATTTTTCTCTTTATTTCATTTTTTTTATTTCATTTAATTTTACAATCAATTTTAATTAATTTAATAAAGTTTATATATGTTTGGGTAAAACTTTCCAGAATGCTATTTTATTAAATTCAGATCGAAGCGCTTTAAGTTGCAAATATCAAATAATGAATGTCTCGGGTCTCAAACAACAGTGTGACAATTAATTAGAATATTTAATCTCGAGTCACTTTCCTAAACCAATACTTTTACCCCCAACAAGCAACGTTTTCGACCTCTTACAAATCTACAACTAAACTTCAAAAGGCCTTTATCACACCTCCAGCTGGTAAAACCCAGTCTTGCTAATTAGATTATGTAACATGATCATAAAACACCAGGCCCTTTTCTTAATAAGCATTGTTTGCATGACTTAACGGCTGAATACTTAAGTGAACGTTTTAAAATGCTAAAATTTCGTTGCCAGCAAATAAATAAATTTTCATAAAGGATACGTGCAGTTACGTAAATAGGTAAAGATGCATTTAGTTATTAACTTAAAATCACTTTACAAAGATGATGGTTATTCCTTATATGCCTGTTTCACTTTTTGTGTCGCCCTTTCGAAGAAATGGCGAAATGGCGATACATAGGGACCGCTTCGTCCGTCCGTTGGTCTGTCACGAAAACTTAACTTGCCATTTCTTAATATTTCTTTATCAAACTTGCAAATTATATTGCTTATGACAACACGCTCGAGATGATGCCAAATTCTCAAGGTCAAGGCCACATTTGATGGAGTTATGCCCCTTTTTGTACTTGGATTTTTACACGAAAACTTAACGTTGGCTATAATTTTGTCATTTCTTAATATTTTTTCATCAAACTTTCAAATTATATTGCTTATGACAACACGCTCCACATGATGCCAAATTTTCAAGGGCAAGGTCACATTTGATGGAGTTATGCCCCTTTTTGTACTTGGATTTTTACACGAAAACTTAACGTTGGCTATATCTTTGTCATTTCTTAATATTTTTACATCCAACTTTCAAATTATATTCCTTATGACAACACGCTCGTGACGATACCACATTCTTTAGGTCAAGGTCACATTTGATGGAGTTATTTCCCTTTTTACGAAAACTTAACATTGGCTATAACTTTGCCATTTCTTAATATTTCTTCATCAAACTTTCAAATTATATTCCTTTTCACAACACGCTCCTGATAATACCACATTCTTTAGGTCAAGGTCACACTTGATGGAGTTATTCCCCTTTATATGAAAACATAATGTTGGCTATAACTTTGCCATTTATTAATATTTCTATATCAAACTTTCAAATTATATTCCCTATGACAATACGCTTGAGAGGATACTATATTCTTAAGGTCAAGGTCACATTTGATGGAGTTATGCCCCTTTTTGTACTTGCATTTTTATTCTGACAGCACCAGAGGGTGACACAAGTGTTCAACTGAACACCCATCTAGTTTTGTTAATTTGACAATTCATATTAACTTCAAAAGCACTTTGAAACTTTTTATCTACACTTTTAACGCTACGCTTTATTACTGCTTCTAAACCGGAACTACCCAATCAGCAAGGGAAGCTACTCTTAATGGGAGGTAACTCTGGATATCGGTAGGCCCCCATTGCTGCAGTATGCTGAGGCAAGGGTCCAGTATGTCCATTTTGCCACAAGGGTTATAATCAGCAATATGCTGAGGCAAGGGTCCGGTATGTCCAGTTTTACCACAAGGGTTATAATCAGCAAAATGCTGAGGCAAGGGTCCTCTATGTCCACTTTTACCACAAGGGTTATAATCAGCAATATGCTGTTGCAAGGGTCCAGTATGTCCACTTTTACCACAAGGGTTATAATCAGCAATATGCTGAGGCAAGGGTCCAGTATGTCCACTTTGCCACAAGGGATATAATCAGCAATATGCTGAGGCAAGGGTCCAGTATGTCCACTTTTACCACAAGGGTTATAATCAGCAATATGCTGAGGCAAGGGTCCAGTATGTCCACTTTGCCACAAGGGATATAATCAGCAATATGCTGAGGCAAGGGTCCAGTATGTCCACTTTTACCACAAGGGTTATAATCAGCAATATGCTGAGGCAAGGGTCCAGTATGTCCACTTTGCCACAAGGGATATAATCAGCAATATGCTGAGGCAAGGGTCCAGTATGTCCACTTTTACCACAAGGGTTATAATCAGCAATATGCTGAGGCAAGGGTCCAGTATGTCCACTTTACCACAAGGGATATAATCAGCAATATGCTGAGGCAAGGGTCCAGTATGTCCACTTTGCCACAAGGGTTATAATCAGCAATATGCTGAGGCAAGGGTCCAGTATGTCCACTTTGCCACAAGGGTTATAATCAGCAATATGCTGAGGCAAGGGTCCAGTATGTCCACTTTGCCACAAGGGATATAATCAGCAATATGCTGAGGCAAGGGTCCAGTATGTCCACTTTTACCACAAGGGTTATAATCAGCAATATGCTGAGGCAAGGGTCCAGTATGTCCACTTTAACCACAAGGGTTATAATCAGCAGGGTCAACAGGCTTAAACATTGTGTGTATGTTCTGTAACACAGTTCATATAGTTTCACATTTTTTATGGAACTCGTGATCCCCATCAAACATCATTTGTTACAACAGATTAATGTTTACCTTGCAGGTTGGTACAATAGGTTACTATTTTGCCTTGCAGGTTGTTTGGAACAACAGATTACTGTTTTACATTGCAGGTTGTTTGGAACAATACGTTACTATTTTACCTTGCAGGTTGTTTGGAACAACAGATTACTGTTTTACATTGCAGGTTGTTTAGTACAACAGGTTACTTTTTACCTTGCAGGTTGTTTGGTACAACAGATTACTGTTTTACATTGCAGGTTGTTTGGTACAACAGGTTACTTTTTACCTTGCAGGTTGTTTGGTACAACAGGTTATTGTTCAGCTTGTTCCAAGATGATTCCTGCATTTGAAATGGTTATGAGGGCAAAGAATAACGTGTATCATCTTGAGTGCTTTGCCTGCCAGATGTGCAATCATAGGTAAAAGTTGTGTTAGTTCTCCCTGATAGTTATGTCATTGCCTTATAATGGCTGTTCTGGTGCCAGCAATACTAGTGTCATTTTAATGGGCCTGTTAGTGCTGTCTAATGGTTATGCTAGTGCCATCTATATAGTGCCTTCTAATGGCTATTATGCTAGTGTCGTCGGTATAGTGCCTTCTAATGGCTATTATGCTAGTGTCATCTATGTAGTGCCTTCTAATGGCTATTATGCTAGTGTCATCAGTATAGTGCCTTCTAATGGTTACACTTGTGTCGTCAGTATAGTGCCTTCTAATGGCTATTATGCTAGTGTCGTCGGTATAGTGCCTTCTAATGGTTATGCTAGTGTTGTTGGTATAGTGCCTTTTAATGGTTATACTAGTGTCATCTATGTAGTGCCTTCTAATTGCTATTACGCTAGTGTCATCTATATAGTGCCTTCTAATGGTTATGCTAGTGTCATCTATGTAGTGCCTTCTAATGGCTATAATGCTAGTGTCATTGGTAAAGTGCCTCCTAATGGCTATTATGCTAGTGTCATCTATATAGTGCCTTCATTATGCTAGTGTCATCTATATAGTGCCTTCTAATGGCTATTATGCTAGTGCCATCTATATAGTGCCTTCAAATGGCTATTATGCTAGTGTCATTGGTATAGTGCTTTCTAATGGTTATGCTAGTGTCGTCAGTATAGTGCCTTCTAATGGTTATGCTAGTGTCATCTATGTAGTGCCTTCTAATGGCTATTATGCCATTGTAATTTATATAATGCTTTCAAATGGCTATTACAGTAGTGTCATCTATATAATTCCTTCTAATGGCTATTATGCTAGTGGCATCTATATAGTGCCTTCTAATGGCTATTACAGTAGTGTCATCTATATAGTGCCTTAAAATGGGTATTATGCTAGTGTCATCTGTATAGTGCATTCAAATGGCTATTATGCTAGTGTCATCTATATAGTGCCTTCTAATGGCTATTATGCTAGTTTCATCTATAAAGTGCCTTCTAATGGCTATTATGCTAGTGTTGTCATCATAGAGCCTTCTAATGTTTATGCTAGTGTCATCTATATAGTGCCTTCTAATGGCTATTATGCTAGTGTCGTCAGTATATTGCCTTCTAATGGCTATTATGGTTGTGTCATCTATATAGTGCCTTCTAATGGCTATTATGCTAGTGCCATTTATATAGTGCCTTCTAAAGGCTATTATGCTAGTGTTGTCTATGAAGTGCCTTTTAATGGCTTTTACGCTAGTTTCATCAATATAGTGCCTTCTTAAGGCTATTACACTAGTGTCATCTATATAGCGCCTTCAAATTGCTATTATGCTAGTGTCATCTATATAGTGCCTTCTAATGGCTATTATGCTAGTGTAGTCGGTATAGTGCCTTCTAATGGCTATTATACTAGTGTCATCAGTATGGCGCCTTCTAATGGTTATGCTAGTGCCATCTATATAGTGCCTTCTGATGGCTATTATGCTTGTCTCATCTATTTAGTTCCTTCTAATGGCTATTATGCTAGTGTCGTCGGTATAGCACCTTCTAATGGTTATGCTAGTGTCGTCTATGTAGTGCCTTCTAATGGCTTTTATGCTAGTGTCATCTATATAGTGCCTTCAAATGGCTATTATGCTTGTGTCATCTATGTAGTGCCTTCTAATGGCTATTATGCTAGTGTCGGTATAGCACCTTCTAATGGTTATGCTAGTGTCGTCTATGAAGTGCCTTCTAATGGCTTTTATGCTAGTGTCATCTATATAGTGCCTTCAAATAGCTATTATGCTTGTGTCATCTATGTAGTGCCTTCTAATGGCTATTATGCTAGTGTCGTCGGTATAGCACCTTCTAATGGTTATGCTAGTGTCGTCGGTATAGTGCCTTCTAATGGCTATTATGCTTGTGTCATCTATGTAGTGCCTTCTAATGGCTTTTATGCTAGTGTCATCTATATAGTGCCTTCAAATGGCTATTATGCTTGTGTCATCGGTATAATTCCTTCTAATGGCTTTTATGCTAGTGTCAGCGGTATAGCACCTTCTAATGGTTATGCTAGTGTCGTCGGTATAGTGCCTTCTAATGGCTATTATGCTAGTGTCATCGGTATAATTCCTTCTAATGGCTTTTATGCTAGTGTCGTCGGTATTGCGCCTTCTAATGGTTATGCTAGTTTCGTCGGTATAGTGCCTTCTAATGGCTATTATGCTTGTGTAATCTATATAGTGCCTTCTTATGGCTATTTTGCTTGTGTCATCTATATAGTGCCTTCAAATGGCTATTATGATTGTGTCATCGGTATAGTTCCTTCTAATGGCTTTTATGCTATTGTCGGCGGTATAGCACCTTCTAATGGTTATGCTACTGTCGTCGGTATAGTGCCTTCTAATGGCTATTATGCTAGTGTCATCAATGTATGCCTTCTAATGGCTATTATGCTAGTGTTGTCGGTATAGCACCTTCTAATGGTTTTGCTAGTGTCATCGGTCTAATGGCTATTATGCTTGTGTCATCTATGTAGTGCCTTCTAATGGCTATTATTCTAGTGTCGTCGGTATAGCACCTTCTAATGGTTATGCTAGTGTCGTCTATGTAGTGCCTTTTAATGGCTTTTATGCTAGTGTCATCTATATAGTGCCTTCAAATGGCTATTATGCTTGTGTCATCGGTATAGTTCCTTCTAATGGCTTTTATGCTAGTGTCATCTATATAGTGCCTTCAAATGGCTATTATGCTTGTGTCATTGGTATAGTTCCTTCTAATGGCTATTATGCTAGTGTCGGCAGTATAGCGCCTTCTAATGGTTATGCTAGTGTCGCTGGTATAGTGCCTTCTAATGGCTATTATGCTAGTGTCATCAATGTATGCCTTCTTATGGCTATTATGCTAGTGGTGTCGGTATAGTACCTTCTAATGGTTTTGCTAGTGTCATCAGTCTTATGGCTATTTTGCTTGTGTCATCTATGTAGTGCCTTCTAATGGCTATTATGCTCTTGTCGTCGGTATAGCACCTTCTAATGGTTATGCTAGTGTCGTCTATGTAGTGCCTTCTAATGGCTTTTATGCTAGTGTCATCTATATAGTGCCTTCAAATGACTATTATGCTTGTGTCATCGGTATAGTTCCTTCTAATGGCTATTATGCTAGTGTCGTCGTTATAGGGCCTTCTAATGGCTATTATGCTTGTGTCATCTATGTAGTGATCTAATGGCTATTATGGTAGTGTCATCAATATATGCCTTCTAATGGCTATTATGCTAGTGTTGTCGGTATAGCACCTTCTAATGGTTTTGCTAGTGTAATCGGTCTAATGGCTATTATGCCAGTGTCATTTATATAGTGCCTTCTAATGGCTATTATGCTAGTGTCATCTATATAGTGCCTTCTAATGGCTATTACTCTAGTGTCATCTATATAGTGCCTTCTCATCGCTATTACTGTACAGTTGTGTCATCTATATAGTGCCTTCTAATGGCTTTTATGCTAGGGGCATATTGACAATGTAAGTGCTCTCTAATGGCTCTGTTTGTGCTATCCATTGACTGTCAGTGCCAACCAATCAATATGCTAGTGATATATTCCTAATAGCTATGTTAGTTCTTTCTATTTTCTATGTTACCTTTACTAATTACTATAGCCCTTTATACCATATATATGTTTATATGGCATGGGTGAACAGTTTAGATCCAGATCATCTGGCACATCCGTGGAGTCTGATCAGGTTCTGCACTGTTTGCTTTTTGATTTATAAGGTTATTTCTGACCGAAGAGTGAACAGTGCAGATCCTCATACAGCACTGATGTGCTGGATATCAGAGCCAGCTGATCTGGATCTACATGCAATTAAATTCACTTCATGAAGTAACAGGATAAAGTGTATAATTAATTATAATAGTGCTGTATAATGTATAAATTGTAAAAGTACTCAGTTCACCAATGAAGAAACACATCATTTTGATATTAGTACATAAGTATTTGTAACAGTGTTTGTTTTTTGTTTACTTTCAGGTTTTGTGTCGGAGACAAATTTTATCTGTGTGATAACAAAATTCTGTGTGAATATGACTATGAAGAGAGAATGGTGTTTGCAAATATGACATACAACTATAATGCACTAACACAAATCAAACGACAGACAAACAGTCTTAGTGATGATCTCTCGAGCGGATACGGAAGCCCGAGCCCGGGCTCGTTATAGAGAATGTGAAGTGTAGAAGAATATTTTCTTGTTGTGATGATATTCAGTCATAATTTGACATATCCCAACACTGGGAATACATCTGGGATGAAGATTGTAAGACAGAGAATGGAAACCAGTCTCAAATCTCAAGCATCTGATTGGCTGAAATGGCGACTGGTCGCCATTTCAGCCAATCAATTGCTTGAGATTTGAGACTGTTTTCCATTCTCTGTTTTATAATCTTGAGACCCGTTCATCTCAGATATAACAAGGATTTCTTATCTGTAATATACATAAGAGGATGACGCTCCGGAATGAAACTGTTTATTTCAGAGGAGTGTTTATTTTAAATTATTTTTTGTCATGTCTACTTTTGGAGAAAACAAATTGTTGCACAGTGTTATTTAACAGCTGTTAATTATTTTCTCTTACTTTATAATTAATGTCAGTATTTATGATGTATGAATATAATAGCAAACTAACAAGCAGATTCTAAAAGAACCGAAGTCACTTCATCGGTTTTTAATTACTTTGCCGTGTTGTAATAACAGTCATGTATCAGGTCAATGTTGTAATATATACGGAATATCATGATTAACATAATATATTATCATATTTCAATGAATATCATATTGAAGTATCATAATTAACCCTTTCCTCCATATACACACCTTTGTGCCACGGCGAACAGTATAGATCCAGATCAGCCGGCACATCCGTGCTGTCTAATCAGGATCTGCACTGTTAGCTATTTGATTGATTAGGTTATTTCTGACCAAAAAGCTACCAGTGCGGATCCTGTACAGATGCAAGGAAGTTGCCGGCTGATCTGGATCTACACTGGTCTCGCATGTGTAAAAATGCGTATATATGGAGGAAAGAGTTAACACAGGAAGTTGAAAGCACCTGATTTATACGAAAATTTGCACTTTTCTTCTCTTTCCTTACATGACCACCTAGTGAATACACCTATCACTTATGTTCACATATTTTCCTTAAAACTGGTAAATATAAATATTTAGTATAATATGTCTTGTATCTAAAAGTAAATGTTAAGTTATTAATAATATTAAGGAAATCCTTAACCCTTTCCTCCATATCATATGCCTTTATTGCGTGGGAAAACTGTGAAGATCCAGATCAGCTGGCACATCTGTGCCGTCTGATCAGGATCTGCACTGTTTGCCTCTGCATCTTCTCAATTTAAAGTTTGGTGAAAAACCACTTGATATGGTAATTTCTAGTGCAACTGCATATATTAATGATGCCCATACCTATCATGATAGTAAAGCTATATGTCCACTTAGCATGACCATTTACTCCATAGATACACTTCTATTGAGTGGGCAAACAATGTAAATCCAGATCAGCTTTCACATTTGTGCTATTTGATCTGGATCTACACTCTGCTTTTTGTTCATTAAGTTATTTCTGACCAAGTGGCAAGTAGATCCAAATAAGATGGAACAAATGTGCTGGCTGATCTGGATCTACACTGTTCCCCTGTGCGAGGTAAGTCATACATGGAGTAAAGGGTAAAATGTGGACTGTTTATATTTTATTATTGTACATACATGTACATTCTGAATTATCATTGAGTGAGGGGCTTGAAGTTGGTATCCACTTTTCAGGCTCAGACTAAAACAATACCATATTTTTGTTGCTTGATATTACAAGAGTGACAAGATTATAGTCACAATATTGTGTTCATATGTTTTGTTTTATGTTTTTGTTTATAAATAATTGCAATGATTTACCTTCCTGGAAAAAAATCACCAACAATTTAAAAGATTGTGTATTATAAAACCCATTTTTGTGGGGTTTTTTTTAGAAAATAATGCCTTCTAAAACTGAAAAAAAAAAATATTTTTCTGTTATCCAATTCTGGAAAATATTTTGATATTTGTGTGCATCAACTTTAACCCCATCCTCCATAAAAACACATTTTTATGCATGTGCAACCAGTGTAGATCCAGATCAGCCGGCACATCAGGATCTGAACAGGTTGCATTAGGTCAGAAATAACCTAATAAATCAAAAAGCAAGATGTGCCGGCTGATCTGGATCTAAACTGTTCGCCCACGCAATAAAAGTGCATCTATGAAGGAAAGGTTTGATAGTTTTCATTACACAGTTGTATTTTGGGGGGGTTCTGGAGTTTTTTGGTTTTTATGTGAAATAGAATTCCATTGTTTCATAGGGGTTTTATTTCTGGATTGATTTGCACATGACATCCTCAAAAATGAGTACCCCATGCAAAATAACCCTTTCTTCCATAGACAGGACTTTTATTACATGGGCACAGTGAAGATCCAGTTCAGCCAGCACATTTGTGGCATCTGATCAGGATCTACACTGTTTTCTGACCAAGAAGTGACTAGTGTAGATCTAGATCAGATGCCACATATATGCCTGCAGATCTGGATTTACACTGGTTATCCATGCTTTAAAATGTGTTAAAATTCATATAATATATGGAGTTAAGAGTTAATGAATTCAGAGTATTTGAAATGTGATACACTGTAAACTACTGTTTTTTGCTTACAGCTATTATTTGTTTATTCAATTAGTGTTAATGAAATGTAAGCTGAGAAGATGCAATTAAGCAACCATATTCCTGTGAGATCTATTTGAACTGTTGGATTTTAAGCCTTTTTAGCTGTCTGTCTGTACTGTAATTGTTTACAAGAGAAATCCATTTTGCATAATATGGTTTGAGATCTTAATGCAAATATACTGTGTTTTAATAAGTGTTCCATAGAGGAACTCTCAACACTAACTGAATGTAATAAATACTGAATTTGAGATATCGGTTTTGCTAGAATATCAGCACTCTGTGTTCATGTCTATAGAATATTATTTATTGAAAGTGAATTTAACTAGTCAATGTATTTGAAATATAATATTTATTGAAAGCACCAGTTATCTGTAACCTTGCTTGCCTTGTCTTGGAAATGTAGCCTACTTTGCAATGATCCAACCCTGCTGATATTGACAGCGGGGCATAAGTTGTATCCTCTGTCCGATTTTGATTCTGATTATTATCTTTTGAAATTTTGAACATATTTTTCAAATGGTAGGTACACTTTCATTTAAGTTATTACCATTTTTATAACAATTAATTTGCAGAATGATAAATCGATAAAATTTAATAAATAATTACCTTATTAAAGCGACACTTTAAAAAACAACAAGGGGAGTTAACACTTACTACATTGGTACACCTTTTTGTCATGGGCAATTCGTGTAGATTCAGGAATGCCAGATGGAGGCACAGATTTACCAACTGATCTGGATCTACATTGTTGGCACATGCAATAAAATCCATATATATATCAAGGGTTCCAGTATTCTTGTTTGAAACGTGGTCCAGGTATAAACCTGCAGTCATATTATATATTGTTTATTTGGGCCCAAACTTGGCAGTATGAAAATTTTTACATTAGCTCCTTGAAAACAAAACAGAGCTATTATCTGCTGTGAGGCAGTTGTCATAAGGTTCTCAGCCTGCCTTAAATAGAGGATTGGATAGTATTGAATGGTGTCTGTAGACATGGGATGTTAATTTTGTGCCAAACAATATTTCATATCCCACATAATAATAAATAAAATTCGCAAAATGTTTAACTTTATAGTAATATATCAATTCTATTTTTTAAAGCTTGTAATCAGATTATGTATGTACTTAACCCTTTCCTCCATATTTAGGCCTTTTATCGCATGAGCAGTGTAGATCCAGATCAGCCAGCACATCCAGCACGGATGTGTCTGATCAGGGTCTGCACTGACTGTTAGCTTTTGGTCAGAAATAAGATCTAGACTGTTTGCTTTCAGATTCGTAAGGTTATTTTATGGAAGAAAACAGTATAGATCCTGATCAGACTGCCAGGATGTGCAGGCTCATTTGGATCTACACAGGTGGCCCATGGATATAAGCCATATCCTACGGAGTGAAGGGTTAAGTGCAACCTCAGTTTGCCTGATGCATTGTATCTTAATTATAAGCAACTGTACAACCAGTGACTGTTCATTTATTGTACAGGTGTTTTCATTTGTTATTCAACAGTTTTTTGTTTAGTGTTATAAACATTGTTTGCATGCCCATTTTGTTAGGAGAGCAAAACGGTGCAAGTGTGAGCTTTTCTTGGAACATTCCACAAACATTGGCATACACAAGTATTATTTTTTGTGTGAAAAATGAATTTCTGCATTCAACTTGTTTGTACCACAATTGTCAAAGATAATGATTTTCATTGTTTTTGTTGCCTGGCAGTTATGGAAATATTACTTTCATAGTTAAATCTAAGTTTGACTGATAGTCAGTGATTGACTAAAAATGTAATCTTTAACACCTTTTTTCCAGGGTTAACCACTTTGTAAGGACATTAAATTGACTTGGGAATATAATCAACTTGTTTATTCAATTATGAAATTAAATTTACATTTTTTTCCATTTTTTTGCAGTTGCTCAGTTACAATTTGTTAATGTCCATTTTTTTCTTTAAATTAGTCTTTCTGTGTATAAAAGTATGCTGGCTATACATTAACCCTTTACTCCATGGGATATGGCTGCCATCCATGAGCAAACGATGTAGATCCAGATCAGCCACAACATCTGTGCCATCTGATCAGGATCTACACTATTTGCTTTTTGATTCATTAGGATATTTCTGACAAGAAAGGGAACAGTGTAGATCCTAAGACAGCATGGATGTGTTGGTTGATCTAAATCTTCACTATTTGCACATGCAATAAATCCTGTATATATGGAGTAGATGGTTAAGCCTTTCCTCCATAAATACGCATTTTTGTGCATGTGTGACCAGTTTAGATCCTGATCAGACAGGCGTGGATGTGCCGGCTGATCTGGATCTACACTGTTCGCCCTGGCAATAAAGGTTTGTCTATGGAGGAAAGGGCTAATTAATATGCACATGAGCAGAATTTTAGAAAAATTGCTTGTTAGACTCTCAGAGCAGAACTTGTTCAATCCATCATCTTTTGCTCTGTGAAATCTCAGCCAAAGATCATAAAAATAAAACTGGAAACCAGTCTCAAATCTCAAGCATCTGATTTTCTGAAATGCTTGAGATTTGATACTGGTCTCCAATCTTACTTCCAGGTAAATGTTGCTGTCACTACTAAGGGGTAGTATTCTAACATGTTTAGGTATTACAAACATACTTCTAGTCAGTTGTTTATGCATTTACAGTTTATTTTGTCAAAAGGTGTTGTTAATGTATTTATAACTTTAATCAATTTTTAACTGTTTAAAATCTAATTCACAAGTATTGCTTTTAGAATGAATAAAACATTATCCCATCACAAGTGTCTTGGATTTTATATTATGTTTGTTGATATTAACAGTAATCCTATTAAAATCATCTCCTGTAAACCCCTATGCTATCAGGATCTGATAAGGTGTCACTGAAAATTGTTTTAATCAACAACCTTCTGAACCAATCAGATTGTTGACTAAAAATCACAACAGTACATGATGTATCCCTGTATATGCAGTTTTATAAAACAAAGAAAGAGTTGATACCCTGCATTAAAGGCATACTTTACTGAAGATAATTATGTGTGTTTTGTGCAGTATTGCATAGAATTTCTCAGAAATGACATTTTTTCAGATCATTTTTCAACCTTTGCTGATAGTGTTATGAATCTTACTTCCTGTGTTCATTGTTTCTAAAAATAGTTACAGATTAGGATCTCAACTGTTTGAGATCAGATGGCAAATATGTGCTGGCAGATCTGGATCTAAACTGGTCACCCATGAGATAAGAGGTATATGGAGTACAGGGTTAACTCAGTTCAATACATGTATTCATAAAACCTAATTTCACTTCTCCATGTCTAAGCTTCAGACACTCGGGTGAAATAACACCAACAATTTAGATATTTCCCTCAAGTCTAAGTTATCAGAAGGTAATTATATCTTTATTACAAGATTTTCATATAAACTCAATTTACACAATGGGGGCTGGGGGAAATTTATTTTATGTGTTTTTACTTTCCCTTCCAAAACATGCACTAATGATCGACATAAATACCGATTTCTGTTCCGATTGCCAGTGCTGGATTGTCATTAGCAGTATCATTCTGAACAACACTTTACCCTTTACTCCATTACATCCACACTGCTGTGAAAGTTTTGCCCTGTGAATTTTGACTGCCTTGGGGTAACCTCAAGATGGCAACATAAAAAGTAACTTAAAAAGTATGCCTTTGATTTTGTTCATTATTTCCCACCAAATTTTTGGTGAACAAAATTAAATGTTTTTTTTTTTCTTATAAAAGTGGCTCCTTGCTTTCCTTCAGACTAAGTATAATTGTTTTGAAATCAAGAAATGTTCAACCCTTATGCATGAATACAACAATATAGCCCCAAGATACCGTTTTACAGTTTTGTCGGTATCATTTTTTTTATAATTTTACTTCTGAGAATGTAGTTGTTCACAGTAAGTCTTATATCGTACAGTAGCTCTTCTTTCCTTTCTTGCCTTATAACTATTCAACAGGACAAGTGTTATGTTTATTTTCAAGTAAAAATTGTTGTTGATGCCTTGTATTGCCAAGCATATTTTTTGAGGATACGTTATAGAGATACAGGATTTACATAATAAATAATACTCTATAGACTCTAAATTTTCAAGCAAATGACTGCCCTGTAAATCTAATTTTGTCCTTGTGTATTAATGCATTGTTATTTTTAAGTCAGCATGCATTTTCTATTATAAATAACCTGCAATAATCAGACACTATCCATGCAGTCTCAAGTCCATCTATTATTTATTCGATTAATCGTTCAGTTGTTAAATCAAGCACATCCAAAGATGCTGTGAGGAAGTGCTGCACATGACATGCACCTAAGTACTTAGTACTTGGTACCGATCACTGTGATTGTCTCTTGACCTGCACATGACATGCACCTAAGTACTTAGTACTTGGTACCGAACACTGTGATTGTCTCTGGACCTGCACATGACATGCACCTAAGTACTTAGTACTTGGTACCGATCACTGTGATTGTCTCTTGACCTGCACATGACATGCACCTAAGTACTTAGTACTTGGTACCGATCACTGTGATTGTCTCTTGACCTGCACATGACATGCACCTAAGTACTTAGTACTTGGTACCGATCACTGTGATTGTCTCTGGACCTGCACATGACATGCACCTAAGTACTTAGTACTTGGTACCGATCACTGTGATTGTCTCTTGACCTGCACATGACATGCACCTAAGTACTTAGTACTTGGTACCGATCACTGTGATTGTCTCTTGACCTGCACATGACATGCACCTAAGTACTTAGTACTTGGTACCGAACACTGTGATTGTCTCTTGACCTGCACATGACATGCACCTAAGTACTTAGTACTTGGTACGGAACACTGTGATTGTCTCTGGACCTGCACATGACATGCACCTAAGTACTTAGTACTTGGTACGGAACACTGTGATTGTCTCTTGACCTGCACATGACATGCACCTAAGTACTTAGTACTTGGTACGGAACACTGTGATTGTCTCTTGACCTGCACATGACATGCACCTAAGTACTTAGTACTTGGTACGGAACACTGTGATTGTCTCTTGACCTGCACATGACATGCACCTAAGTACTTAGTACTTGGTACGGAACACTGTGATTGTCTCTTGACCTGCACATGACATGCACCTAAGTACTTAGTACTTGGTACGGAACACTGTGATTGTCTCTTGACCTGCACATGACATGCACCTAAGTACTTAGTACTTGGTACGGAACACTGTGATTGTCTCTTGACCTGCACATGACATGCACCTAAGTACTTAGTACTTGGTACGGAACACTGTGAATGTCTCTTGACCTGCACACCGCATGATGATTGCAATTCGGAACAGCATCAATGCTGTTGACTACAACTGATAAAAATTACTAGTAAAATGGGTCAGTCAATTTTTGTGGATTATATTTTGTGACATTCATACAATGCCATGGCAGTAAAATACCCACTCCTCTTTCTACAATTAATATAAAAGTATTTTTGCTACCTTAATTCAAACTTGGTGTTCCTCTTTCTGTATAGGTGCTGACAAAACATTTTTGCTGTATATCATGTCTTGTAAGGGCTGTTTATGAAATGTGAAGATTTTTCATCAAATTTTGCCTACTGCATGCTGAAATTCAAGTCGATACAAAATCAAGTTTTGAGCCCCTAAATTCAGCTGAAATCCAGTTTTGCCCTATTTCAGTTATTACATGTATGAAGACTGTCTGCATGAAAATTGAAAATTAAAAATACAATTCAATAAAATTTTACACACCGAAAAATGTTATGAATGTATCTTCATTTTACATTATGTTAAGGAATGTAAGAACAGTAGACCTATAAAACTCACTGAAATTCCATTTACATCCTAATGTAACAACCAAACAACATGGTCAACATAATAAAATTTGATTCTGACAACAATATCTTTGTCTAACAAATGTATAAAATATGAAAATTTAATATTTGTAAAAGTTTGGTTTACCTTGAGGAATATGTTACAAAAAATGAAAATGATGGTATTTCTCTTTATAAATAAAAGTACTTCAAACAGTGTTAATACCATGCAACTCATTTTCACATTGAAAATTTTGTTTTGTATTACGCTAAATTAACCATTTCCTCCATATATACACATTTTTACACATGTACAACCAGTGTATATGCACTGCACTGTTTGCCTTTTGGTCAGAAATAACTTAATAATAAATCTGTAAATCCTGATCAGATGGCACAAATGTACTGGCTGATCTGGATCTACATTCGCCCCTGTGACAATGGCCTATCTGATGGTTAACCAATGTTCTAATTATACCGATCATATTAATTTGATTTCTCTGCTTGGAATCGGAGTATACAAAAAAATAAGATATATCATTTTCCCTTCCTTAGAATTATTGAATAACCATTCAATTCCATTCTTGCATTTGGAACCACTGGCATTAAATGAAGGTAGTGGAAAAAACAAGTCACAAAATCTTCAGTAGGGGGTATAGTATCTGTTAATTAAAAATTCATGTCTCCTTAAATATGGATTCTGAAGTAATTTTAAACAATACTTTTGCAATTCTGCAATAATACGAGTGCTTAGCTGTTATATGATCAGGATCTGCACCAGTCGCATTTTGGTCAGAAATAACCTAACAAATCAAAAAGCGAACAGTGCAGATCCTGATCAGATGGCACGGATGTGCCAGGTGATCTGGATCTGCACTGGTCGCACATGCGTAAAATCCGTATATATGAAGGAAAGGGTTCAAACAGAATTTGAACTTGTATTCAGTAATGTTAAATTAAGTAGACTATAAAAATATTCATACTGTCTTAAGACTAATAACATAGAACCTATAAAAAAATTAATAGAAAATTAGGAACAAGGATTTTTTACCTTTCCATTCACTTTGAAACTGTTGAAGTCTTTTAACAATTTCCTCCATATTATATGCCTTTTATTGCACGGGCAAACAGCGTAGATCCATATCAACACTGTCCATTTTTTGGTCAGAAATAACCTAACAAAATAAAAAGTGAACAGTGTAGAACCAAATCAGATGGCATGGATGTGTTGGCTTATCTGGATTTAAACTGTTCGCCCATGCGATAAAAGACATAATTGTGACTGCCCAGAGAGCTAATCTGTCATCTGACACTGAAGATAAACTTGTTTGTTTGTTTTTTTAAGAAAAACTTCTGTTGAAGGCCCATGAGTTGAAAGGTGTTCTTATGAAAGTAATGAAATACATTAAGACATTGTTCAAAACATTCAAGAATGGATATGTCAGTCTCATCACACGATATTATCCCTTTCCTCCATATATGTGTTTTTATGTGCAAGCGACCAGTGTAGATCCAGATTAGCACATCCGTGCCATCTGATCAGGATCTGCACTGTTCACCTTTTGACCAGTAATAACCTAACAATCAAAAAGCAAACAATGCAGATCCTGATCAGACTGCACAGATGTGCCGGCTGATCTGGATCTGCACTGTTCTCCCATGCCATAAAGGGAGGAAAGGGTTATACATACATGCATAATATTTCTAGACAAAACATACCTTAACTGATATTAAGAACTATATTACTTTGTTATTTGTTCATTGTAACATAATGGAATAGATAGAAGCTGAATTAAAAGGTTTGAAGTCAGAATGATTATATGCAGTCATACAGTTTGTTCATAAAGCAATATATCAGGGTATATATCACAATTTAGTGATAGCATATTGCAGTAATACTGTTTAAACTGAGTAGAAATCACAGTATTCAAGTGAGAAAAGCATGAATGCTTTGGATGGGACAGACATGAACCATTCCAACAAATGACTGCATACAGCCTGGGGAAGCACTTGGCTACCTTGTCAGGCTCTTGATGAAATTTTCATGTTTGTTTGTGTTAAGAAAAAACATTAGATTATAATCTAATTTATAAACCTATACACAAACTATGACATGCATGTTTACAGTAGCTAGATGGATTCACTAAAAACATGAACCACCTGTTTTCCCTTAATTGAAATATGCGGCCTTGTTTATTGATACCATCAAATATTTAGAAGGCCTATAACACTTAAACTATCAAATTATTGTAATGATTTACTTTTCATATGTTGGTAATTGTCTGTGCAAAAAAAAAATTAACAACTGTTGATCAGTATGATGCTAACTGAAACAGCCAGTTCCTAATATAATATATAACCAATATCATCACTGTCAAGCAAATATGGTTTAAGAACCATTTAAATAGGACTGAGATATACCATTATTGCACTAATGCGACAATTTGTATATTTTTCTAAGTCTAAGTTCCATTACGGTCAATTGACAGTCGTCTATAAAAAGTAAATTTTCAATGACAACATTTCTACATAATCATGAATAAAATATGCAATGTAGTCTCAATGAAATGGTATGTATTCAACTCTTCCCATGTTTTTCAGTGTAATATGATCAAAACTGTTGAATGTTAAAATCACCAGACAAACTTTTAATACGTTCTGTCACTGTTTTAATGATGTTTCACTTTTCAATTGTTACATTATTACTATTCCATTGAAATTAATGAGGCGCAGCACCTTCGCTGAAAGATTCTGGTAGGTAATGAAAGCCGTCATGCAGGATTTTCATTAGCAGAAGCTCACAGAAAATTGCACACTGGTAATTATATACATAAAAACTCAGGAGAAACTTCCTGCAGAAAGAGCATTTTCCAATTTGTGTGCACGTCAATTTCAAATTTAAAATTTGCTAATGATGGTGTTTGCTTGTTAGAATAGTAATCAGATTTAAGAAATTTCCCCACAAAAACTCTTTGATTGATTTAGATTTTATCAAGATGATGCACGAGATTACTTAAAAGTTTTTATTTCAAATCTTTCCCATCTAAGGGGGACAACCCCTGTATTTTTTGCAAAATTGTAATAGCTAGTTACATCCCTTCTTAACAGAATGAAGCAGCATCCTCCCACTTATTATCTGTTGTTCCAGATAGGCAATAGATCTACCACGCAGTGTCTCATGTGAATTCCTTTTAGCACAAGAAAATTAGTTTTGAATGACTGTTTTACCATTTACTCCATAGATAAGGCTTTCATTATGTGGCCGTACAGATTAGATCAAGATCAGTCATCACATCTGTGCCGTCTGATGGATCTTAAATGTTCACTTATAGATTCATAAGGTAATATCTGACCAAGAGGGGAACATTGAAGATCCAAATCATATGAAACAAGTGGCAGCTGATCTGGATCCTAACTTGTTACCCATGCCATTAAAGGCATATGTATGAAGGGTTAAATATTTGACCAACAATTATTCAGAGGCAAATCATGCAAGGTACTAGGGATTTATAATCATTAAAACAGAACCAACATAATCTCTACTTTCAACATCCTTTGAGAGTTGAGCCCTGCTACAATGTTTTCGGTCACCTGCATGGGTGAACCATTATTCATCAGCTGCACAGAACATAACCTTTTACTCCACATAAATAGGTTTCATCACATGTGCCAATACCATCTGATCTGCATGAAAACTGTTTGCTTCTTGGTCAGAAATAACTAAATCTAAAAGCAAACTGTAGATCCTGATCAGATGGTATGGCTTTGCCAGCTGAAAGGGATCTTCGTTGTTCGTACATGCAATAAAATTCCAAGTATCTATATAGTAAAGGGTCAAAGCAGACAGCAACATCAAGTGCTCTACTGATCTCAACAACCATAATTCATATCTCTGGCATTATTACAATGGGTACAAAGGTTATTATAAATAGTGTGTGGACAGCTTTTTCATTTCTTTATTAGAAACATATGAAAATTAAACTCAAGATAGTAAGTTGTTTTCCAATTCAATTGCTCATGGGTGCAAGTTTTCCAGTTTTTACCGGTATTACTGGGTTGTTAAAGCCTGGAGAGGTCAAGTTTCTAGATCATGTAAATAAATTGAGATGATTGGTGGTAGGGGATGTAGCCAGTCATATGATATTTACACACCTTTTAGGAGTCTATCTTACAAAGCAACATATTTAAAACAGACATGTTGCATTTAATTCCAATCAGCATTGACTTAATTAAAAATCAACATGGTATCAATATGAAAGAATCCAGGCAATACAACAACACTATGCAGTGAAATACATTTATTTTGAAACAAAAAAACAACAAACATGTTTCAATTAAAGTAAAATATGCTAAAAAATGCAATGTAGGCAAATACATAGTTTTAATATGGAAATGTAGTTTTATGAAAATTATACAGTGACATACATGGTTACTGAAAAATAAACACCAATCTTTATTGCTTAATCATTACTTTCAGTAGGTTATTTCTAATACAAACACAAACAGTAATAGATCCAGATCAGATGGCTTGTATAGATGGAGTTAAGGGTTAAATGGTCTACGGTATGAGTTTAGAAAACAATAAAAGAATTGTAGACTCTATATAGTTTAGCGTACAGTATATATATTTTGACTTTATATGACATGAGGGTGAACAAAAAATGTGGTATAATTTGTACAACAGGGCACAAACAAAGATATCGTGGAAGATCGATGATGCTCTCTGAATGGGTATTTTGTCACAAAAACGGTTAGTTGTATTACTATTGAGGTGAATTTTGAAAATGGTGTAGTGCTATATAATCAGGCGTAATCAAACATGCACATGACATGTCGTCTCAATTTGGTGATTATTTCTGTCAAATAAATTTAAAATCCAACTTCAAATAATAACAAAGTTATTGGCTGGACATGTTTTTGCTACAAGGTCATGCTGTGACCTTGACCTAAATGTTGTGTGTGACACGTCGTCTCATTATCATGCATGCTTTCTAATGCCTCTTCAGAAAAATATAGGGCAAAAGTAGGGCATTTTTTGTTTCAAGAGTAGGGCAAAGTAGGAATTTTCGACATTAAAAGTAGGGATAAAGTAGGAATTTCCTAACTTTTTATTTCAATATTACTATGATAAAACAGCAAGATCACTACAAGTTGTGTGCTTCATTTACTGATGTATCATTATCGTGTGGTAGTAAATGTCAAACGCTTTGCACCTATTATCACATGTCTTTGGATGACGCTTTTCTGTATATTGTAATGAGTGATTTGGTGGTATTGCATGTGTGCATTAAAATTTCATATACGAAAGTTTTGGGGTTAAAAGTAATAGCTACATACATATTTTACTAAATGTACTAATTAATTAATTGATTAATTAATACTTTTTTGTAAGACTGCCAATCAGAGCATTTTATCATGCAAATGAAAACAAACAAGAGGTGTTTGTCAAACACAAATGCCCCCCCTGACGTGCAAGTGATATCTATTAGCATTGAATTTAAATTTTTGGAAATTTAGAGACTTTTGTAAGCTTTAGCAATGAAGGGTACCAGTCATGAAAGCAATTTACAAGACGGTGGAACTCCTATATATCAACAAAGTCAAAAATCTATTTTTAGCTGTTGTGACCTAATTAGGCAGCGGACCGGAACCATTTATATAACTTTTGAAGAGACTCATCCAATGATCAATTGTGTCAAGTTTGGTTGAAATTGGGTTAGCGGTTTGGGTGGAGATGTTGTTTAAAGACTGACAAAGTCAAAAATCTATTTTTAGCTGACGCGACCTAATTAGGCAGCGGACCGGAACCATTTATATAACTTTTGAAGAGACTCATCAAATGATCATTTGTGTGAAGTTTCATCAAAATTGACCCAGTAATATAGGAGGAGATGTCGTTCAAAGATTGACAAAGTCAAAAATCTATTTTTAGCTGTCATGACCTAATTAGGCAGCGGACCGGAACCATTTATATAACTTTTGAAGAGACACATCCAACAATCGTTTAATATGAGGTCTGTATCACAAAGCGTTGTCTAGTTATTGATCGGACAACGTTTTTGTATGCAAAGGCCACTGTGACCTTGACCTTTGACCTACTGATCCTAAAATCAATAGGGTTCTTCTATTGGTCATGACCAACCTCCACACCAAATATGAGGACTGTATCACAAAGCGTTGTCTAGTTATTGATCGGACAAGGTTTTTGTGGTCAAGGCCACTGTGACCTTGACCTTTGACCTACTGACCCCAAAATCAATAGGGGTCTTCTACTGGTCATGACCAACCTCCACACCAAATATGAGGACTGTATCACAAAGCGTTGTCTAGTTATTGATCGGACAAGGTTTTTGTGGTCAAGGCCACTGTGACCTTGACCTTTGACCTACTGACCCCAAAATCAATAGGGGTCTTCTACTGGTCATGACCAACCTCCACACCAAATATGAGGACTGTATCACAAAGCGTTGTCTAGTTATTGATCGGACAAGGTTTTTGTGGTCAAGGCCACTGTGACCTTGACCTTTGACCTACTGACCCCAAAATCAATAGGGGTCTTCTACTGGTCATGACCAACCTCCACACCAAATATGAGGACTGTATCACAAAGCGTTGTCTAGTTATTGATCGGACAAGGTTTTTGTGGTCAAGGCCACTGTGACCTTGACCTTTGACCTACTGACCCCAAAATCAATAGGGGTCTTCTACTGGTCATGACCAACCTCCACACCAAATATGAGGACTGTATCACAAAGCGTTGTCTAGTTATTGATCGGACAAGGTTTTTGTGGTCAAGGCCACTGTGACCTTGACCTTTGACCTACTGACCCCAAAATCAATAGGGGTCTTCTACTGGTCATGACCAACCTCCACACCAAATATGAGGACTGTATCACAAAGCGTTGTCTAGTTATTGATCGGACAAGGTTTTTGTGGTCAAGGCCACTGTGACCTTGACCTTTGACCTACTGACCCCAAAATCAATAGGGGTCTTCTACTGGTCATGACCAACCTCCACACCAAATATAAGGACTGTATCACAAAGCGTTGTCTAGTTATTGATCGGACAAGATGTGGTCTACGGACCGACATACCGACCGACATACCGACCGACCGACCGACCGACATGTGCAAAGCAATATACCCCCGCTTCTTCGAAGGGGGGCATAATTAAATAAAAAAAGTTTCAAGACGGAATGAGGGCATTTTAACACATTTTCTTACATTTAATCACTCCATGTGATTACAAAATATTAATTTGACTTAAAATCAGCAACAAAAATATGCTCAACAAAAAAAGAAACTTGGCACTTGATATTTTACCAGTGTTTCCAGAATCAGAATGACAAGCTTTGTGATTTGTGGTAGGAATTAAAAATCTGTTGAACAGTGCATTTTTTGGTATTTCTGAAACTAGTGTTTTAGCTTTTAGTTTTTAGGAGAGGGCGCAAAAATATAGATTCTGTAAATCTATCTCATAGTTATTCAATGTTATAAAGTGTCAGGTTGTTTTTTTTGCTGAGTATAGGTAAAATGCCGAGATGATTGTTCAAATTACCAAACGTGGGTAAAGCTGCAGGTTTGGTGGCACAATTATTTACTATCCATTCTGCAGTTGTTTGACAAATAATAAGTTTTCAAATTTGTAAAAGAATTAAAGGTGACTCTTGAAAAATCTTTGGAGAATAATTGGACCATATTGAATTTGTACCATAAATGGAAATCATGGCTGTCCATCTGTATTTTAACTAGATTTTTTGCATTTATAAACATAAATCTTTTGCTAAGAAAAAACACAAGATGTAAATCTTTTGTTTCATGTAAGGCTCCAATACTGGCAAGATGGCAAATTACATGTTTTTTCTCTATAGCTGTTTTTATTCATGGCTTCTGGAAACGCAAAACGTTGATAACGGTTTAAAACGTCAGAGAATCAACAACGACAGATCACACGACTGAGCATTGCCGATTAGCCCCTCCAACCTAATGTTCCTATACTCAAACAAGAATCAAAGCGATTGGGAGGGAAACAGTTATCAGGAATGATACTTCAAGCAAATTGGGTGCAATAATGGCCATAGAAAAAGAACAATAACCTGAAGAAATGGAAATTGAAAACTTGAAAATTTCTTTTTGTCAGACGCTGTAATTGGTGAGAAAATGACAGTCACCAGGCAGGCATGACAGATGAAGCCTGTCATTCTTGTAACTGTCTACTACTTACAATTAATCAGAGCATTGACACTGTAAATAAGGGTTTGAAGTTAGGGATTAAACATCTTGGACAACCATCAGTTTAAGGAAGGAACCAAAATCAGAAGGGCACTATTGTAAAGAGATGGTCTTCATCTAAGTTATTTAGGGACTGCAGTATTAGCAAGAAACTTGCAAGCTTTCCTGAACCGTGTCGATGTAGTATTGCAGAACAGAACCTGTGTGCAACTCTTAAGGAATCCACAGCCCATTAATCCAGAGCCTGTCCACCCAGAGTCCATCAATCCAAAGCCTGTGAATCCAGAGCTTGTCAATCCAGAACATGTCAATCCAAAGCCCATGAATCCAGAGCCCATCAATCTAGAGCCCGTGAATCCAGAGCTTGTCTTTCCAGAACATGTCAATCCAAAGCCCGTGAATCCAAAGCCTGTGAATCCATAGCTTGTCAATCCAGAGCTTGTCAATCCAGAACGTGTCAATCCAGAGCCCAACAATCCAAAGCCCATGAATCCAGAGCTTGTCAATCCAGAATGTGTCAATCCAGAGCCCATCAATCCAAAGCCTGTGAATCCAGAGCTTGTCAATCCAGAATGTGTCAATCCAGAGCCCATCAATCCAAAGCCCGTGAATCCAGAGCTTGTCAATCCAGAATGTGTCAATCCAGAGCCCATGAATCCAGAGCCCATGAATCCAGAGCCCGTGAATCCAAAGCTTGTCAATCCAGAGCCCGTCAATCCAAAGCCCATGAATCCAGAGCTTGTCAATCCAGAATGTGTCAATCCAAAGCCCATCAATCCAGAGCCCGTGAATCCAGAGCTTGTCAATCCAGAATGTGTCAATCCAGAGCCCATCAATCCAAAGCCTGTGAATCCAGAGCTTGTCAATGCAGAGCCTGTCAATGCAGAGCCCATCAATCCAGAGCCCGTGAATCCAGAGCTTGTAAATCCAGAATGTGTCAATCCAGAGCCCATCAATCCAGAGCCTGCGAATCCAGAGCTTGTCAATCCAGAATGTGTCAATCCAGAGCCCATCAATCCAAAGCCCGTGAATCCAGAGCTTGTCAATCCAGAATGTGTCAATCCAGAGCCCGTGAATCCAGAGCTTGTCAATCCAGAACAAGTCAATCCAGAGCCCAGCAATCCAGAGCCCATCAATCCAGAGCCCCTGAATCCAGAGCTTTTCAATCCAGAACGTGTCAATCCAGAGCTCATCAATCCAAAGCCTGTGAATCCAGAGCCCAGCAATCCAGAACTTGTCAATCTAGAGCCCATCAATCCAGAGCCCATCAATCCAAAGCCCGTTAATCCAGAGCTTGTCAATCCAGAACGTGTCAATCCAAAACATGTCAATCCAGAGCCCATCAATCCAAAGCCCGTGAATCCAGAGCTTGTCAATCCAGAATGTGTCAATCCAGAGCCCATCAATCCAAAGCCTGTGAATCCAGAGCTTGTCAATCCAGAACGTGTCAATCCAGAGCTCATCAATCCAGAGCCCGTGAATCCAGAGCTTTTCAATCCAGAACGTGTCAATCCAGAGCCCAGCAATCCAGAGCCCATCAATCCAGAGCACGTGAATCCAGAGCTTGTCAATCGAGAACATGTCAATCCAGAACGTGTCAATCCAGAGCCCATCAATCCAGAGCCCTTGAATCCAGAGCTTGTCAATCCAGAATGTGTGAATCCAGAGCTTGTCAATCCAGAATGTGTCAATCCAGAGCCCGTCAATCCAAAGCCTGTGAATCCAGAGCTTGTCAATCCAGAACGTGTCAATCCAGAGCTCATCAATCCAGAGCCCGTGAATCCAGAGCTTTTCAATCCAGAACGTGTCAATCCAGAGCCCAGCAATCCAGAGCCCATCAATCCAGAGCATGTGAATCCAGAGCTTGTCAATCGAGAACATGTCAATCCAGAACGTGTCAATCCAGAGCCCATCAATCCAGAGCCCTTGAATCCAGAGCTTGTCAATCCAGAATGTGTCAATCCAGAGCCCAGCAATCCAGAGCCCAGCAATCCAGAGCCCATCAATCCAGAGCATGTCAATCCAGAATGTGTCAATCCAGAACGTGTCAATCCAGAGCCCGTCAATTCAGAGCCCGTTAATCAAGTGCAAAGTAAAAAATTATCAAGGCGACAAAGAAAAAACATCAGGAATGTTGACAGGCAAGCAAAGAAAACAAAACCAAAAGTAAAAAAACAGTAACAAGTGTTGGACTAGTGTGTTTTTATAAAATGTTTATTGCCAGTATGATGTGTATAGTGTTGTAAAATGGATTGAGGATTCAAACCAAAAGCCTAAAATACCCAAACCAAATAAGAGATCAAAGCAAGTACTGAAAAACTCATTGCCAAGTAGAAAACCAAATATTTTAACAGGTGGAGGTGACAGTTGTCCGATGTATGATGACAGGAAACTGGGATTTTTAGAAGCCGCTAATATATTTGCAAACATTAATCATGAAAAAGTAACTAACAATATGCCATTTAACCCTCAACCTTGTGGTGGGCATTTATATATGTATTCCTCCGGTTTAGATAATACAAATAGGGATGATTGGAAATGTGATGGAAACCGGTAGTACCAGAGTGGTATACAAAAAAAGAGTATAAATATTCAAGGTCAGGATATTTCAGTAAGCAATCGATATTTTTTCTTTATAATGGAACACCTGAGGGTGGGAGGGAAATTAATAAAGCATTTCAAAAGCATGTGTTCCATAGAGAAATGACATTGAAAAGAACAACTTCTTCCTAATTTCCTATATTGGGGATGAAAAAGTGTTTATTCCTTCTGCACATGGGAATTCTAATTCTTCTAACTTAAAGGCATTTTCAAGCACCAAACCTTCTGTGGCTGCGAAAACATTTAACACAGACCAAAAACCATGCTAATCTTCAAGTAACAAATGCATAAGAAGTAGGTATATCAAACCTTAGAAACACAAAACAAGCAGAAAATATTTTAAGCAATAAACAAAAAACAACAACAAATACATCATGATGAACAATATCGTTTGTATCTTTTGCATTTTCATTTAGAAGATTATACACTTGAATACATGTGTTTACCAGACGCTCATGTGATTGTTGGTTTTAAAGATATATTTGAGGAATTTGAAAGATTGTTACAGCTAAAAACTGACGAACAAATTAGTCTTTACTATGATATAACATTTAAATTAGGAGATTTCTACCGGTATTTATCTATGATCTGCTTTCGGCATTTTATGTTTGAAAACAAACCAGATTTTCCGCTGATATTTTTAATTTATGACAGAAAATTTCAAAAGGTCCATGAAGCTTTACTCAAAAAACTTAAAGAAAAAATACCACACCTTCAAAAGAGAAATATTCCAATCATTTCAGATAGAGAGTTGGCAATAAAAAATTCATTAAACAAGGTTTACCAAATTAACAGCTTTTAATCTGCTTGAATCATATAATAAAAGATACCAAAGAATTTTTAAGACAAGAGGGCCATGATGGCCCTTATATCGCTCACCTGAGTACAAAAGTACTCTCAGCTTGTGGTTTCAGACAAGAAGATTTTTAAAGTTTTTCCTATATCAGTCTATATAAAATAAAGTGAACCCTGGGGCAGGGCCAAGTTTGACCCCAGGGAAATCATTTGAACAATCTTTGAAGATTTCCACTAGAGGGTGCTAAATGCCAAATATCTAAGCTCTAGGCCTTGTGGTTTCAGACAAGAAGATTTTTAAAGTTTTCCTATACAAGTCTATATAAAATGAAGTGACCCCTGGGGCGGGGCCAATTTAGACCCCTGGGAAATAATTTGAACAATCTTTGTAGAGTTTCACAAGAGGATGCTTAATGCCAAATATCTAAGCTCTAGGCCTTGTGGTTTCAGACAAGATTTTAAAAGTTTTTCCTATACAAGTCTATATAAAATGATGTGACCCCTGGGGCGGGGCCAATTTAGACCCCTGGGAAATAATTTGAACAATCTTTGTAGAGTTCCACTAGAGGATGCTAAATGCCATATATCTAAGCTCTAGGCCTTGTGGTTTCAGACAAGAAGATTTTTAAAGTTTTTCCTATACAAGTCTATATAAAATGAAGTGACCCCTGGGGCGGGGCCAATTTAGACCCCTGGGAAATAATTTGAACAATCTTTGTAGAGTTTCACAAGAGGATGCTTAATGCCAAATATCTAAGCTCTAGGCCTTGTGGTTTCAGACAAGAAGATTTTAAAAGTTTTTCCTATATAAGTCTATATCAAATGAAGTTACCCCTGGGGCGGGGCCACTTTAGACCCCAGGGAAATAATTTGAACAATCTTTGTAGAGTTTCACAAGAGGATGCTTAATGCCAAATATCTAAGCTCTAGGCCTTGTGGTTTCAGACAAGAAGATTTTTAAAGTGTTTCCTATATAAGTCTATGTCAAATGAAGTGACCCCTGGGGGGGGGGGGCCAATTTTGAGCCTAGGGAAATAATTTGAACAATCTTTGTAGAGTTCCACTAGAGGATGCTAAATGCCAAATATCTAAGCTCTAGGCTTTGTGGTTTCATACAAGAAGATTTTTAAAGTTTTTCCTATATAAGTCTATATAAAATGAAGTGACCCCTGGGGCGGGGCCAATTTTGACCCCAGGGAAATAATTTGAACAATCTTTGTAGAGTTCCACTAGAGGGTGCTAAATGCCAAATATCTAAGCTCTAGGCCTTGTGGTTTCAGACAAGAAGATTTTTAAAGTTTTTCCTATATAAGTCTATATAAAATGAAGTGACCCCTGGGGCGGGGCCAATTTTGACCCCTGGGAAATAATTTGAACAATCTTTGTAGAGTTCCACTAGAGGATGCTAAATGCCAAATATCTAAGCTCTAGGCCTTGTGGTTTCAGACAAGAAGATTTTTAAAGTTTTTCCTATACAAGTCTATGTAAAATTAAGTGACCCCTGGGGCGGGGCCAATTTTGACCCCAGGGAAATACTTTGAACAATCTTTATAGATTTCCACTAGAGGATGCTAAATGCCAAATATCTAAGCCCTAGGCCTTGTGGTTTCAGACAAGAAGATTTTTAAAGTTTTTCCTATATAAGTCTATGTAAAATGAAGTGGCCCCTGGGGCAGGGCCAATTTTGACCCCAGGGAAATAATTTGAACAATCTTTGTAGAGCTCCACTAGAGGATGCTAAATGCCAAATATCTAAGCTCTAGGCCTTGTGGTTTCAGACAAGAAGATTTTTAAAGTTTTTCCTTTCGGTTGCCATGGCAACCAGAGTTCTGCATGGAATTGATTTCTTTGAACAACTTTGGAAGAGCTTCATGCAAGGAACATACGTGGCAAGTTTCATCAAAATTGGCCAAGCCGTTTCAGAGAAGAAGTCGATTGAAGCAATTGTTGACGACGGACGACGCACGACGGACGACGGACATCAGGCGGTCACAAAAGCTCACCTTGTCACTACGTGACAGGTGAGCTAAAAAAAAATGGGGCAACATCTGAAGAGCAGTCAATTTATATTTCACACATGAAGCAACTAATGCAATGTAAAAATGATACTGAATACCTTGAAACATTGAATGGAATTAAACAAAATACGGAAAATTCACAAGAACAAGTAGGATTGAAGCTTCTATGGTCAGAAACATTTCTGGGGTACTTTGAAAAACAAATTAAATCTAACAATTTTAAAACATTCTGGGTACTTGAAAATTATGTCTTATATGACCCTTATTCTGGAATAACAAACAAAGTTTCTGAGTCAATTAATGCAAAGTTAAAACGAATAACTGAAAACAAAGAAGTTAGGATAGACGATATGGTTTTGCACTTGTATTTCTTACAACAAAATGATATTAGTACTATTATTCAAGGATTTTGTGGAGTGGGTGAGTTAACATTGTGGAAGAAATTGAAATCTTATTTAAAAGATGAAAATGAGGTTGTACTTCCTACCATTTTGGATCCATAATACATTAAAACAATTGGTAAAAGAAAAGGTGCAGAATACTAATCAGGAGATAGAAAACTTGACCGAAGCAAATACTGATAAGAAAATAACTGACAATGCTGAGAATCTAGATACAGAGAGAAATGTTTGGATGAACTATCAATCCCAAACGAAACTTAACCAAATACTGAACATAACAAGAGCACTAATTGCAATTCAAAATTTCTATCGCAGGAAGCTTTAGCTAATAGTATCATTGAAAAGGCCATCACTATTGTTCCAGAAACGGGTGGGTTCATGGTAAAGGGAAAATGCAACAAACTTAATTCTGTAACTTTATTTCCAAAAGAAACATGTCAATGTCCAGCACAGGGAACTTGTTATCATATTATTGCTTGCAAAAAAGTATAGGTCTTCCAACTATTGAAAAAAGAAAATTTTCAGTTTAACAGAGCTTAGAAAAAATGCACGAAAAAACCCGATAAAAAATCTGGAAGGAAAAGACCACGAATAGGGGATTTAGATAAATCTATTATATGTCCGGCTCCTGATTCTGTTTTAAGCAAAACTTTAAATGAAAGTGAAATACATGAAATCTTAGCTACTTCACACCAAAATCAAATGAGAAGCATACAGTTACTATTATCAATAAAACATCAACACCCCACTTTGAACACATAAAAGAAAAACAGTCAAATGACCTTCCGTCACCAATTGAAGATACACACTTAGGTCCAGAGACATCGACTAAACAGTTTTCTAATAACACACCTATAACTCCAAAAACACTAAAATCTATATTAAAACTTAAATCAGAGAAAAGTACAAATGACCACTGTCCTAAAAAAAGAAAACTAGCTTTTGAAAATCATTCAACATCAGAATTTGATACTTATTCAAACGATTTCTCTGATCTCTGTGATACTGTACTTCTATGGACACCGGACCTATTCTTAACAGAAAATGATTAATTTGATTTATTAAATGAAAAAAATAATTCTAATCATGTTGATGCTGTTAATATTTGACTCAGGAAAAAAATTGGCAAACAAATATCTGGACTACAGTTACACATGGAAAAGGATAAGGTCTGGCATATGGGTACAGTGATGGACCCAGTTTTAAAATCAGCTTGCCAAATTCCCCATAATGAATGAATGAATGGACTTTATTTATAGAGGGTGACCCAATTAGCCAGAGACTAATCTCCCTTGGGGCCCTCTTAGCGATGCATACAACATATGTACAAAACAATGCAAATACATGGAAATATAAATTAACGCAGTTACAACAAAATTAAATGAGTAATACAAATATCAGCAATATTATTTTTTAACAATGTAGAATATTACCTTAAAGGTTAATAAGCATGATTTACGATATGTAATCACAGAGATCATTGGGTCACCTCCATTTACCATGAAAATAACATTAATCTACTAGTATGTGATAGTTTGGGAAGTGAATGCCCAGACCATAGTTTGATTTCTGATGGTCTCAAACTTCAGTTGTCACAACTGTATGGCAGACTTTCCGCAGAATTAAAATTCATATTCCTCAAGTCATGAAACAAAGCAATAATACTGACTGTGGTCTATTAGCTATTGCATTTGCCACTTCATTCTGTGTTAGGAAAGCACTTTGTTTTGACCTCATATATGATACTACTCAAATGAGGAAACATTTATTGCAATGCTTTGAGACTGAAGACATTTCAGACTTTCCACTAACTACAACAAAAAGTCAGAGACAGAAAAAAAAGTGAAAATTATAACAGTAAACAATTATTGTGTTTGCAATTATCCAGAGTGTTCAGGCGATATGGTTCAATGCGACAAATACTTAGACTGGTTTCACAAACATTGTGTTAAAGCACCATTGAATATCTCATTGCGAAATATTAAATACTTGTGTGATAACTGTTGTTAAATTACATGCATCAAATATACAACTTTTTTCTGAAAATTACTGCATTTTTCTTATTTTCAATGTTATTGTATTGAATACTGTTTATTGTCTTATTTGTTTTGTCTAATACATTAAGATGGAAATTTAAATCCCAACAATTTTAGTCTTTTTAATAAATGCAGCTTAATGAATTAATTACATTAATTTAGTATTTGTTACTATATGTTTTTAATTTAGAAAAAATATAATGTATGTCTGATAAATATTATTTATATTATTTAATTATTATATTATAAATAATAATATTACACAAACTAGAAAATGATGATTCAGGGTTTTGCAGGAAGGAAATGCTATTAATCAAGACTTGAGCCATATGTGCCATCTATTTCGCAACCTGGGTGGATTAGCTACCAAAGGCAGCTTTAACCAGTGTAAACTGACAATCATTTTATATGTAAGTTTACTCAGTGAATAAGATTGTATATGAAAGATATGAAAAGAGTTTTCAAAATGTGTATCAAGTCTTTTTAATAAATGCAGCTTAATGAACTAATTACATAAATTTAGTATTTGTTACTATATGTTTTTAATTTAGAAAAAATATAATGTATGTCTGATAAATATTATTTGTATTATTTAATTATTATATTATAAATAATATTATACAAACTAGAAAATGATGATTCTGGGTTTTGCAGGAAAGAAATGCGATTAATAAAGATTTAAGCCATCTTTGTCATCTATTCCAAAACCTGGGTGGATGAGCTTCCAAAGGCAGCTTCAACCAACGAAAACCGACGAGTTTATAATATGTAAGTTTACTCAGTGAATATGAATGTATATGAAAGATATGAAAAGAGTTTTCAAAAATGTGTATCAAGTCTTTATTTTATGCAAAAAACATGCAACTGTTGAAAACTTTATGGCCAGGATAAAGTACCTCAATCAAATTTCTGGATTTGTTAGCATAGAAATATAGAATAGAATATAATTCAACCCTCACTCCATGTATTCACCTTTTATGTGCAAACAGAGTAAATCCAGATCAGCTTGCACATCAATGTCATCTGATCAGGATCTACACTGATCCCTTTTATATCAGAAAAAACCTTAAAAAATCAAAAGGCAAACAGTGCAGATCCTGATCAGTTGACACAGATGTCCCAGCTGATTTGGATCTACACTGATTACACTTTAATGTTAAAACATTTAAATATGGAGTTAAGAGTTAACCAGGTTTTAAGTTAACCTAGACTTTAGGTTGTAAAGCTGAGATTGGAAACTTGAGATTTGAGACTTGTTTCCATGCTCAGTTTTATAACCTTGGGCACTTGTCATTTGGAATGCTGGTTTGCTTACTTAAAACGTGAAATGTGTCCATAGGACACGGATGCCCACGCTATGCTTCGTTATCAGACACTAAAGTGCAATGATGGGAATAATAGCATTTCAGAGACAGTGCTGTGTAAGTATTATAAGAATATGCATAAATCTGAAGATCAAGTAAATTATTTGTATTTGTGGCACTGTTGTCTGCTCATAATAGAAATGTCTGTGAAGAAGTTGGTGGTAATGGAATGAAAATATTTTAAACAAACATATATATTCAACCTTAGTACAAAGCACTCTGTGACACTAAGGCATCAGCCACACAAAACATTAAATTCCGTACTACTAGGTGATTTTACTACACTAACCAGGTGTTGTCAATAATCAATCCACACTTGACTGCAGCCATTTATTTTGTTATGAAGTCAAATTACTGTACTTACAGTCTAATTTTGTTCGATTAAAACCGGGTTGTATTTTTTAATTGTATCTCGTTAGTTGTCTACCTTTGCTGAAAAAGCGCAATTTTATTTTCAAACAAACATATTACTAATAATAAAAGACTATTATACTACCAAGTTACATTCGCGGCGTTTTTTGGTCGGACGTGGCAAGAACAGAGGACGCACATCACACGCAAGGTGAAAGTATGTGGCCCGCACGCCACGTCTAGGGGTAAAAGGTTGCGTGCATCGTACGTTCCGTAGGTGGTAAGTGAGTTGTAGTTGCTTACAACGCAAGATCTCCGTGCGATTTCCATGTCAACTTACGGAGGCCGTACTGCTCATGTACGGTGTTCTTACTCGCTCGTTGTAAGTGCGTGCAAGTGCGGTGAACGTGCGTTTATTTGGGTCTCTGTTGGGTGATATATATAAGGACGACATATCGATACTCGAAATATTTTATATACCGCAGCGGTCCGTGAGTTGTAAGTGTGGAGCACGTACTTGCTCTGTACGGTCTGCCTGAGTAAGGTGCCCGTTTTGGACGGTTGAACTGAGGAAGCACGGATCACGCATGGACCACGCAAAGACTCGCAGCTCGTGGACGTACAGGGCACGCACGTCACCCGTACGGGTGGTGAATCCATAGCCTGCACGCAGCACGAACACAGAGAAAGTTTTGCATGCAATAAAAATGCTACGGCGTCTCTGCGTGCTCCTAAATCCATATGGAGGAGGTACTCACCACGTACGGATCCCTGAATTTGGTCCACGTTTTTGCACGTAGACAGCATGCACTTGTACGTACGGCGGGTTGTGATCGGGGCTTAACGTATGTCTCTTCAAATCTATAACTGGACAAAGGTAATTTGGCAATGTTTGCATTGGCATATTTACATTGGCGTTTATGTAAATAATGAATTAATATTTTAATAACTGTATAATACAAAGCATGAAGCTCCCAGTGCTTGTCCCATTAGCCGAGTGGTTTGCAAAGAGCGCAAAAAGCACCACTGAATATGCGTTGAAGGAAGCCGAGATCAAAAAAAAAAAAGAAAGCCAATCTTGAGGAAGATTTAGAAGTCTTACAGCAGCATAAAGCTTCTGCTGCCGAGACAGAAGTGAAACTGTTTGAAACAAGGCAGTCGGAACGACAGCAATATCACCCCGCAGATGTGAATGTGGGAAAGGTTATGGATGGTTAAGAGCAAATTAAACAATAGCTCTTTTCACTTTAGTTTCGTGATATTTATTCCAGGGGTTCAGAAGATATGAACTGGACACGAAATGCATGGTTCGAATCTTCAAACACCACTGGTGACCTTGACATTGAGCCGGCCATGTTGGAACACGAGTTCTGCAGGGCATCTTGATGGGGAGAACATTTGACTAAAGTTTCATGAAATTCGTTCTAGGGGTTGAAAAGTTATAGACCGGACACAAAGCATGCAACTTTCATGAAATTCCTTCAAGGTTTTTAAAAAAACACCACTGGTGACCTTGACATTGAGGCAGCCATGTTGGAACATGGGTTCTGCATGTCGTCTTCATGGGAAGAACGTTTGACTAAAGTTTCATGAAATTCCTTCCAAGGGTTGAAAAGTTATGGACTGGACACGAAATATGCTCAAACACCACAGGCGACCTTGACCTTGAGCCAGCCAGGTTGGAACATAGGTTTTGCACATCACATTCATGAACTGAACATTTCACTTAAGTTTCATGATATTCATTCCAGGGTTTAGAAGATATGAACTGGACACGAATTGCATGGTTCAAATCTTCAAACACCTCTGGTGACCTTGACATTGAGCCGGCCATGTTGGAACATGGGTTCTGCACGTTGTCTTGATGGGGAGAACATTTGACTAAAGTTTCATGAAATTCGTTCTAGGGGTTGAAAAGTTATGGCCCCGACACGAAGCATGGAAGGATGGACAGACGGACGGACGAAAGGACAAAGACCATTCCTATATCCCCCAACCGCTCTGCGGGTGGGGATATAATAAGTGAAGATATCTCATCTATAACAGAATCAGAACATCAGTCACGGAATCTCTGCATTGAGAGGGCAGAATCCTAAGTTAAACAACAGCAAAATTTTTTTTTAAAAGAAAGACAGTACGAAATTGAAAAAAGTGATTCTCCAGATGATGTAGCGTCACAGCAGACAGCTGAAAAACATTGTTGAATGCATGCGCAAAGTTTCAAAATTGTGGCTATTTACTTTTTGAGTTAAGCACAACACAAGATTAGGCCCCAGTTACACAGACAGTCGGTGCCCAATATGTTATTTTATTTTAAGTTACTCGCTGTTTTGGTCGGTTACAATGCGTGAGGTTTTCTGTGTAACCGGCCATCGGTGATGGAAAAGTGTTCAGTCGGCTAAATAAATATTTCATAGGTTGCTGGTAGGAGACCGAAACCAAATCAAACGCGAATGGGTCGGTGATAGGGGTGATTTTATCGGTAAAAATGCTGAAATACTATCGGTTTTTGTCGTTTGTAAATCGGAGCTAAATCGGGCGTAACACTGATAAATCGGTGTTTAATAGCTTATCATCAGTGGTTCAACACTTTCCGTCAGATATGACCGGTGATTCATATTTGGTTATCTCTGTTTGATCGGTGACATCTGTGATTAAAAGCTTGCATATTTCGTGATATAGGTTGCCGTCGGTTCTTTTCTTTAAAAAGTATGTTTATGTGATGAGAACCGATGACTTTTTCAGTTTACCGAAAAACATCACCGATGACATTACGGCAGCAGTCGATTGGTCACAGATTGAATCCCTATTAACCAACGATCAAAACCGACGAATTCCCACGCTTTAATTCTAATCTTTTTTCTATCGGTGGTAGGTATTAGTTGATCGGTTGCTTATCGGTTGCCCATCGGCTATATCGGTTGTAGACAGGTTGTCGATCGTTGACTGCGGTTGTAGACAGGCTGTCGATCGGTTATTTGTTAAATATTTTCACCGATCGAGACTTTTAAACATGTTCAAAAATCCCAATCGGTTATTTTTCACCGACAGAACTTATCTTTTCTCAAGAGCAGTTGATAGGTGGCAAACAGGTGACCAAAATGTGATATCGGTGTTTAATACGTTGTCATCGGTTCACTCCATAATTTGGCTGAAAAACTCACCGATCACTCACCGATGACTGTGTAACTGGGGTGTTACATGGTAAATCAATTTTCTAAAATATATAAGGGGCCATAACTCTGGTTTTAATGGATGTGGAAAGAAACAAAACCCCAGGTGCACAACTTCACATGCTGGTCAACATGCCTGTATAGTTTCATGACTGTGACTTAATATACTTTTGAACTTACATGTGACACAAGAGTACATGCTGAATACATTATATTGAACTGCATAACGGGCTATAACTCTGGTCTAAATGGGCATGCCAGAAACAAAACCCCAGGTGCACAACTACACATGATGGTCAACATACCTGTAAAGTTAATGATTGTGGCTCTCATACTTTTTTAGTTTTGCGCGACACGAAATTACATGGTAAATGTATAATACTGAAAAACATAAGCGGCCATAACTCTTGTTTTAATGGGTGTGGAAAGAAACAAAACACCAGGTGTACAACTTCACATGATGATTAACATGCCTGTAAAGTTTCATGACTGTGACTCATATACTTTTGGACTTAAATAGGACACAAGATTACTTGCTGAATGCATTAAATTGAAATGCATAAGGGGCTATAACTCTGGTCTTAATGGGCATGGCTAGAAACAAAACCACAGGTGCACAACTAAACATGATGGTTAACATGCCTGTAAAATTTCATGACTGTGACTCATATACTTTTGGACTTATATGCGACACAGGGTAATATGCTGAATGCATTATATTGAAATGCACAAGGAGCTATCTCTGGTCTTAAAGGGATTGGCCAGAAACAAAATCCCAGGTGCACAACTACACAAGATGGTTAACATGCATGTAAAGTTTCATGACTGAGACTCATATACTATTGGACTTACATGCAACACAGGGTAACATGCTGAATGCATTATATTGAAATGCACAAGGAGCTATCTCTGGTCTTAAAGGGATTGGCCAGAAACAAAACCACAGGTGCACAACTACACAAGATGGTCAACATGCATGTAAAGTTTCATGACTGAGACTCATATACTATTGGACTTACATGCGACACAAGATTCAATGCTGAATGAATTATATTGAAATGTATAAGGAGCCATAACTCTAGTCTTAACAGGGGTGGCCCAAAACAAAACCACAGGTGCACAACTACACATGATGGTAAACATGCATGTAAAGTTTCATGACGGTGACTCATATACTTTCGGAGTTATATGCAAAATGTATTATATTCAAATGCATAAGGGGCTATAACTCTGGTCTTAATGGGTGTGGCCAGAAACAAAAACCCTAGGTGCACAACTACACATGATGGTTAACATACATGTAAAGTTTCATGACTGTGACTCATATACTTTTGGACTTACATATGACACAAGATTACATAACTGGGTGGCCCAAAACAAAACCCCAGGTGCACAACTACACATGATGGTGAACGTACCTGTAAAGTTTCATGAGTGTGGCTCTTATGCTTTTTTAAGTAACGCGGGACACAAGTTTTGGATGGATGGACAGATTGACGGTAAGATGGACGTTCTCACAGATGGACATTAATTTTGTTGGCATTTCTTTTGTTTAAAACTACCCAACAAACACAGGTTCATACACACACAAGTCACTCCCTCTTTAACGAAATTGGCTACTGAGCTGATCAGGTTACAGCCTCAGCAAATTTAATAGAAAAAGAATCCAAATCAAAGGCAGGAAAGGAACTCATAAAAAACTTGCAGCAGGTAAAAATTCATTTGTATAAAGCAAGGCAGGATAAAAAGGCTAAGCAATGATGATATTTATAACCTTTGCAAACTTTCGTATAAATTAGAAAGCTAACAAACAGATAGATGTCTATTCTAGGCTTGTAGGTATAATTGGCACTGAATGAAATTATCAGGGAGTTCAATAATTGTTTAGTATTATGATAAAACTGTTCTCATCAAAATGTATTCTGACACCGTGTACAAACTCTGTGAATTATTTGTAAGCGTGCACATGTTGTTGTATCAACGCATAATATTTGAAGGCTATCGTATAATACTCCTTGCTTTTATGTTGCATGATAAAAGGGATTCAAAATTTTATGAATGGTTTTTACTGTCTTTACCCTTTTCCTCTATAGACACACCTTTATTGCATGGGTGAATAGAATAGATCCAGATCAGCAGGCACATCCAGCTAAAGTATTTCCATTGCCATTTAAAAGAATGATGCTATTTTAGAAAACTCTGGTCACCGGAACGTCATTTTACAGCCTGGGTACTTTAAACCTCTCCTCTAAAACCCCTTTATATAGGTCCACTTATTCCCTTTTTTAGAAGGAATTCTAAGTAACTTTGTCATTGCTTTAATATATGATTTTCAAAGAATAAACATACAGGGTGTCCGAAAAGAAAGGTAACACTTTTAAAAACTCATAACTTTGCTGAATATAGGGCTATTTTCATAAATTTTAGATCATATTATAGGAATTACATGAAAGTTTTTCATGCTTGGTAAAATGGCGCGACAAAATGAACGACGCCCAGACATCATGACGTCATCCAACAAAGTCGTTATTTTCAAGATGGCGCGATTGACGTCAGATCAGCGCATTTTTGTTGTCAAAAATTATTATAAAACCAAATGTGTAACAGACGTTCAGCGGAAGTTTAATCATCAATTCAAGAATACAAAATTAAGCAGGAAACATATCTACAAAATCGTACAGAAATTTGAGCGACTTGGGACTGTGGCAGATGCTCCAAGAACGGGTCGGCCGAGGTGTAGTAGGAGCGAGGAAAATGTGAGTACACTGCGGGTAATGCTGATGAATAGTCCAGAAAAATCGGTAAGACGCTCTTCCTCAGAGACTGGAATTCCTAGAACTTGTATTCATGATATATTAAAGAAGGATCTTAAACTGTTTCCGTATAAAATTCAGATAATGCAGAAATTGAGTATTACAGATCAGGTTCAAAGACTTTTTCTTTTGTCGTTGGGCAGCTGACGTCGCCGACACTTATGCTGATGCTTTTAAAGATGTATGGTTTACAGACGAGTCGCATTTTCTGCTCTCTGGCCATGTTTGTAAACAAAATATGCGATTCTGGGCAGACGAGCAACCTCACTGTTTCACAGAGAGGCCATTGCACAGTGAGAAATTAACTGTTTGGTGTGCCATGAGTTCACACGGAGTAATTGGTCCATATGTGTTCAAGGAGACAGTGAATTCTCAACAGTATCTCTCGCTTTTGAAAAACAAATTTGTTCCAGCACTTCGTAAAAAAGCGGAAAACATGCAAAATGTCTGGTTCATGCAGGATGGTGCAACGGCCCATACATCTAATACAGTATTAGAGTATCTTCATGAAATATTTGGTGATAAGGTGATTTCTCGACGATACCCCGAAGTGAATGATTGTGGACAATCATGGCCCGCGCACAGTCCTGATTTAAACCCGTGTGATTACTTTCTCTGGGGCTTCCTTAAGTCGGTTGTGTACAGACCAAAGCCGGTGGACACAGACATGCTGTTGAAAAACATTAAACGGGAAGTGAAGAAGATCAGTGTAGAAATGTGTGGAAATGTAATCAAGAATTTTATAGTGCGAGTTAGACAGGGAAACCTGAGCAAAGGACGTCATCTAGAGAATGTCATTAATTATTGAAAAGACACAAAAGGTATTTTGTACTAAATTAAATGTAAAAATAAAAACAAGATATATCTCAATAATTTCTTTACTAAATACAACTTACACGTTTGCTTTACATATGTGCAATTTTTCGTGCAAATTGTCCAGCAATAAATAAATATGCTTGAGGTGTAAAAGTGTTACCTTTCTTTTCGGACACCCTGTATTTATAACAGTAGTTGTAAACTGACACTCTTTTCACAAGCTTTCCTGCCAGTGCTTTTTTTTTGTTTGAACTTGCAGTCAATATTATAGGAATTATTAGGTCACAGTGAACGATCTAGAGTGATTTGTTTATTGCAGTGGTGTTGCCACTAGGTGAACAATTTTATTTCCCACCTATATCCTTATTGTGATCAAACAGAGATGACGTTGCCCACAATTCATGACTGTTTATGTTTGTTTTTATTGCTTTAAATTATAAGTTATTTACAATATTATATAATAAAATATAATAAAAGTCTCTTCTAGTCCACTCTTAGTCAGTAAATAGTGAGACCCCATAAGTGACTTGTCAGATATAAACAAACTTGCCAGCTTACTTCATAAAGGAGAAGCGATCCTGAAAACTTTTCAGTTATGAATTCACACATTCGAGAGACAGCTTCAGCAAATTCAAAATGATCAAATCATCCACACGAAAATTCATAAAATTGTGCCTGTCCCACCTCTGTATGGAAAAAATGAAGTTACGTAGTGAAAAATAAAAGAGAACCTCCTATGTCGACAGTCTGTATGTTTATTAACGTTTTTTTTAGTTAATGCGTGTTTGAAAGATGATGTTTTATACAATGTTTGAAATGTTGCTTTATGTAAAATTTATGTAAAATTAATAATTGTGGAATGGTTATCTTTTATTAATTCTAAATCGTTATCTTTTATCAATTCTAAATCTCCACCTCATCCATTTCCGAATGACATATGAATTCACCACTAGTATTTCTGCTTAATTTGCATGTTTTGACAGCTAGTAATTGCATCTAAAAAACAGGTCAGATTGTGTTCGGACATTTGCCCAAGATCAAAAACCTAAAACTGGAGAACAAGCATCAGACTGGCTGAAATGGCAACCGGGCATCAGATTGGCTGAAATGGCGACCAGTCAACATTTCAGCCAATCAAATGCTTGAGATTTGAGACTGGTCTACAATCTTACCGTTATGATCTTAGGCCCAGATCACAGTCTTTACTTACCAGGTCAATAAGCCCTGATTTTTCATTGTGTGTCACATGTTGAAGGATGATGATGAAGGTTATCATTTATTATCTATGCTTATTGTGTTGTTAATACTCAACATATTTAGTTTATGAGCAGGCTCACCATACTATCAGGGGGGCGGGGGCACGCCGAAAGAGAACAAAGAGGAGCACCCTAATGGAAGGGTAAATACTGTTCTATCTTAATCAGGAAACTAGATCTCAGTTTTAATTTTCCACTGTATTGTACTCATAACTTGTCAGATTACAAGATCAACAAGATTTCAAAATTCATGTTCTGTAACAAATATTAGGGCATTCAGCTTTATTGCACTTTCATGTATAATAAAGAAAAATATCAAAACCTTTTTAATACCAAAATGAAGTTCAATAAAACTTTGCATTAATGTTATCAATGTATTTTAATTTTACAATGTAAATACTAGTAAAGAACAGTAAATTGATTTTCCTGGTCATAGAGATATGTGATACAAGATAATGTTGTTATTATTATATTACTAATGTTGGCATTTACAATGATGCTTTTGCGTTCTTAAGTTTTTGAATTGAACTTCTATTTTTTTTTATAAATTATTACATTTATTCAACATGTGAATTTGATTTTTTACACAAGAGATCAACATTTTTTCGTCATAATGTAGGATTTCCAGAACATTGAACTAAGGGACAAAAGAAACAAGAGATGTTTGTAAAACATGCATGCCCCAACTGAATAGTTATCTGCTGTTATTTAATTGAAGGCAACTGTGACCTTGACTTCTGACCTACTGAATTCAAAATCAGTAGTCATCTACGTATCAGGACAAACCTTCCTATAGATCAATATGAGGACTGCATGTCAAATTGTTGTCTAGTTATTGATCAGACAAGGTTTGTTATGGACATACCAACATGTGCAAAGCAATATACCCTCACTTCTTTGAAGGGGGCGGGGCATAAAAATCAAAGAGAAAATACTATAATAGGGAAGCGAATTAAAGCAGCAGTAGATAAGAAACTTCCAAATTTGAAATACTACTCCAAAGAAGATTAAATGAAGAAAAAAAATTTTAACATTTCATATTGGTTAGAGGTTCACTACAATGAGGAGAAAATTATGCCTCTGGTTTTTCCAAAGATTAACCAGTACAGGCATATAGCACTTCAGGGTCTACACAATGACATTGGTCATCCTGGACATTATAGGACTACCTTGCTTTTTCTAGCCAGGAATGACAAATGACTGTGAAAAACCTGTGACAGCTGCATGAAAAGCAAGTCAGACACCAATACTAGAGCACAACAAGTGAACCATGAGACAAACTATCCTCCAGAACTTGTATGTATGGGCTTCCCGAGTCTCTAACCATCAACAGGAGGCATATCAAACATTTAAGTGACAACTGATCACTTCACTAAATTTGCTTTAGGAATTCCGTAAAAACAAGGCAGTTTGAAGGATAGCAATATCCTCCACCACATCAGGGAATGTTGAAAAGGTGACTGATGCTTAAAAATAATGTAAAGTAAATTTACTTTCAATTTTTGTATGAAAAATTTTCCAAATAGGGCAGCCTTTCCTCAGCAGACCGTAACCTTCCCTGCGGGGTTCTGAGACTAACATGAGCAGTAAGGACAATTTACGAATTATATCAAAATGAAACAATTTCAAACAAAATGATATTAACATGTTAAAAAATTACATTGAAATTGCATGGTAAAATCATCTTTGTAATATTAGATCAACAAAAAATTCATGCAAGTTTACAATAAACCTGTCTCCTGAAATCTACAATTTGTGCTTCTGATTGCATTGGTGGGGGGTATAAATTGTAATAATAATGCTGTGGTGGTGGGTCTTTGACATATTACAATTCTATTGGTTGGGGTTTGAAAATAAATATAATTCTGTTGGTGGTACCCCCATTTTTAAGTTCCGTTCTACCCCCCCCCCCCCCCCCACACACACACACATACACTCTTTTTTTCCTGGAACAGCCCTCAGTCTACTAAGTATGGATAAACCATGTACATGTATGTCACCTTAAACAATTTTTTAAAAAAGCAATGGAATGTCAGTGCCACATAAAAGAATTTAACAGCAGTAATATTATTACTTCTTAAGCTTCTTTACCTAGATATTTACAAAAAAATGTGGAAAAACTTTCTTTTTCTGTTTGAAGAAGTAAAGACCTCAAATTGGGTTAGATTTAATCAGTAAATATGAATTTGAATATATCCTTAATGAATGTGTCAAAAAAATAAACTAATATGTTTTTTGTTAATGAGATGAAGTTTGTAGTTAAATGCAAAAACAAAATTTCTAAAATGTATAAATGTGACAAAATGAGTAATATAATTATTGATTTTATAAATATAAATTTATTAACTTTTTACTTACAATGCAATTTGAAAGGAAAAGAAAAACAACTGTAAAGAAGGTTAACAAGCAATTACAATTTATATGTTAAAAAAAGAATGATCACACATTTTACAAATAGTACAACATGAAAAAAAAATGCAGAGACATTTCCTGCATATTAAATAATAACTCACTCAGTGTAAACAAGAGTAAAGAAATCTTCTACATACATTGCTATTGGTGTTACTTACTAGATCCTCAACAGAAAATATGTGTATATATTTAGATTTATTTATTGTTGCTACAGTATCTAGAAATACTGTGCCTAGAACAAAAGCTACCTGGTAAGTGGTTCCGAGGTCGGCCACAATTCCCAGCTTCTCCAAATAAAAAGTACTTACAGTAAGTTGAATTAGATTTTAACCCTTTACAACTTGTATTACTTGGCAAACAGCATAGTTTTGAAATCCAGATCATACAGCAGATTGGTGCCATCTGATCAGGGTCTACACTGTTTGCTTCTTGGTAAAAAACCCTTTATAAATCTAAAAGCAAACAGTGTAGATCCTGATCAAACGGCACAGAAGTTAACAGTTAAACCAGGAGATTAAATACGAGTTCTTAAAACCTAAAACGACATTCATTCTTCCAGTGACATTGTTCAAATCCCAATAGAATAAAGAAACACAAATAAACAAAACATAGGATTTCACACATAGAGGTTAATACAGTCCAACTGCAATGACTCGAAGTGCTTGGGGTCCACCCGATTTAATTGAGTAAGACCGGTATGTCGAGTCATTGCACCTTGAGTCATCGTGATTGGACTGTATTTTGAAACAAGGCAGTGTCAGGAATCATGGACGGATATAGCACTTATCACAGATACTTCTTATCCAAGACTAAAACATCTATAAGAAGTTGCCATTCTGGAACCATAAGAATCATTTCATGATGTAATGTAGTCTGCAACAATTTACACAAATACCCTGAGAAAGAAATAAACTTCCTATGCATTGAAGTTTTAAAGCCCCAGCCCTAAACTTAAGTAAGCATAAACTATTGAAAAATCATATTTGTCCGTATAGACACCAATATATAAACTCTCTAACAGAACACAAAAGGTCCGATCGAATTCCTTCAATGATATTGATAAATTATCATTAACAAACTTTTAAGAAGCTAAATATAGTGGAGGTATATTTAGCACCGATTTTTGACGAAGAGACCACTTCATGTGCGGTCTCGATTTCTGTGACGTTTTGGAAATCCTACTTTCGCTTTTAGTCGCGCAAATTTTAGTAAATTAAAATTTTATAAGCCCGAACTAATGCTGCAAATTTGTGCCTATAGTTTCAAATAAATGTAATATTTCATACAAGAGCGGGTTAAATTGAAGTAAGATGGCTGCTAATTTGCAAAATAATTAAAATAATTAGATATTGGATTTTAACCAAAATAATTTTCAATTTTGGAGTTTTCTTTAAAAAAATGAAAATATATCTGGGCTGATGTTCAGAAAAGCATTTAAAGTTAAATTGTAATATGGGGTACACCACGGGTAAAAGTACCTTTGGTCATATTTTGTGACATTTTAGTTGTTACTATATTTAGAAAGAACTTACAACTATTTTTGACTTTCTCATAACTAACAAGTGGTTTTCTTACACATTTTGACAATTAAATGATATTTTTAACGCAAAATGTATAACAATTAATGTCGTCTGCTCAACTTTATGACGCCATTTCAAGGATCGATGTCAACTGTCCGAAGTTACCTTTTCCCATGACGCGCTCCATATTTCCTTTGAAAAGATATTTCACAAATAATTATTATTATTTTTTACAGTTTTTGAAAATATGTAATTAAATTTATTGTAGTCCAATTATTCAAGATTTTACTAAAGATGTTTCGTGCATACCACCTCTGGGCTATAGATGTGATGGTATTTTTTATGATTACTGAACAGTATATTTACTTTTTCAGTCTTTTAAAGATCAAAAAACTGAACATTGACTACATAACTACTGGATGTTGATGCATTTTCACTACATCTCTACCGGCTGTCGCTGCAGTTTCAATTGTTGAAGATCTTCTGATGAAAATTTGGGCGTAAGGACAACATTATCATAATCAAAGTCTTTGTCCAGCTGGAATGGTTGTATAAGACATGTCTCTTCAACCTGAAGCAAACAAACAACAAGCTTAACCCTTTCCTCCTTAAATACGCCTTTCAACATGCGACATGTGTTGATCCAGATCAGCCCACACATCTGTACTGCCTTGTCAGGATCTGGGATGTGAAAGGTGATCTGGATCTACATTGTTCACCCTGGCATGCAATAAATGTATATAATTGTATATTTTGAGTAAAGGGCTAAAATGGCTTTTTTTTTAAAATCTACTTTTCTTTCAGGATAAAGTATGCCTACAGGTTTTGTGATTAAATCATTGTAACATTACTTATAAGTTTTCATTTTCAGTTTCAGAATTCTACTTTTCAATTTTCTTCAGAAAAAAATAATCAGGGAGAAATTAAAATTTAACAATAATAACATTTCTTTGTGTTATTAAAGTAACAAGATGGATTCCCTGGATTTTTTTTAAAATTTCTTTAACTTTTTAAGAGCTCAGCACAGCTGGTCTCGCATTAGTGACCAGTGTAGACCCAGATCAGCCTGTGTATTTGCGCAGCCTATTCTGGGTCTAAACTGGCACAAATGTGCCAGATAATTTGGATTTACACTGGCTGCACTTGCATTAAAATGCATATGTATAGAGTAAAAGGTTGAATTAAAATCATACGAGTACAGTCCTGAAGCAACTTGAAGCATTTACCTGCATATTGTCGTCAGCTCTTTCAACAGCCTGTCTGTAAATTGCCTTAAAGTCTAAGAATGTTTGATTTTCACTAGTTGGTTTGTCATTTTTCTCTTCAGCCTGCCCTGGGAATAACATATCTTCTGGATTTACATTATTCTGAGCTGTTCCTTTTACCTCCCATTCAGTAGTAGCACCAGGTGTTCTTATAACTCCCTCGGAATCCATTAAAGTATCTTTATAAACAGAAGTCAGTTTTTTCCTCTTCTCTTCTTTATCTGCTTTATCACAACTTTCTATTCCTTTCAACTCCTGTTCACTTAGAGTCACTCTAACACTAGATTTCTTGGAATCATCACACAACAGCATCATGTCATCACCTTCATCATCAAAATTAACATCATCATTTCTTTCAGTATCATTAGATTCATCTGATTTTTGGGAAGACATTTTTATCTTCTTATTCTTTTCCCTGTCCAAGAAATTCTGAATATCCATTCCAGAATGAGAAATAGCCGGTTCTCTGTTTGCTTGTGTCTGACCTTGAACTTGACCTTCATTCAGCTCATTCTGAAGGTCAGCCAGGAAATTTAACAGTAATTTGTCAGTGGAATTTTCATCAAGGGAAAGTCCTGCCTCAATTGTTTGAGATAGATCTTCATCTTTATGTGACTGAGCATCAATTTGGGGTCTGCTTGATGTTGCTGCTGATGCTGCTGCTGCTTTATCTTTCCTGGATCTAGCACCTATTATATAAATAGTGGATATTTGTTTTTACCAGTGTAACAGAGAATTATATTTTATCAAGTGCGCTCTGAAATTCATATTTTATACCACTGTTTGAAAACAGTGAAATACATGTACCACATTCATTTCACCTAGAAAATTCAATATTTTACTCGATGGCATAAAACAAATATATAACATTAACTCTTTACTCCATTGGATATGGCATATTTTCCATGGCAATCAGTATAGATTCAGTTTAGCCTTCACAACCTTGCAGTCTGATCATGGATCTACAAAAATACTGAGATAGGGAGACAATATGCTGCGTAACAGTTTATCCCTTAAACACTCATTAAGGCACTTTCAGTCAAATGCTCAATCAAACTAAATGAGTTCTGTTTGAAGAAAAAAAAATTAATGCTTTAACCAACCATCAAAGAATTTTAATTGTATCCCTAAATTTCATGCACAAAGTACACAAAATACTTTTACCAGCTTACATTTTAGAAATGTTTAAATACTGAAAACCAAGCAACACAGCACTTGGTTCAATAAGTAAAAAAGATTTCCAAATACCCCGTCCAAAAATTGAACTTTTCAAAGAAACTATGTCATACTCTGGTCCTATGTTTTGGAACAAAATACTGTAATATAATAAGCAACTAGAGCAACATTAATTGCACCATACTAGAGCCATATTAATTGCACAATACTACATGTATATAATTCGTATCGGTGAACCTGTTAGCAGGTCAGTATGTCAGTTTGCACTGGATACACACTGCCTGCAGATATGGTCAGCTGGTATGATCGCTTTGGTTGCAGACATTATATTACAATAGTTATATAAAGTCTAGGTAATTAGGCTTATACATGTACATATTGGACTTGCGCGGACGTCTAATGGTTCGTTCAAAGCAGCCCACGATGGAGGCTCTAAGGCCAATGCTCACTAAAGGGGAGTTTGTTGTTATTTTTATTCCGCTACAAACGTCAATGGAAATACAATCAAGTTGTAGTCATAACCAATTCCAAGAGACATTTATCAGCTGGATAAAAAATTAAGTCTAATCTGAGTAAGGCTCAAACGTTTACATGTGTAAACGGTAACGTTTCAATTACGGGACTTTAGCGTTTACAGAATCTCGGACCGTTTAAACGAATGGTCACGTTATTATAAAGCCGGAATATATTTAATGAAAATCTGCATCATAGTAACAAGCGTGCAAACTATTTTCATGAACCGTATTATCGTATATGGAATAACAAGCGAAAATTTTCATCACCACGAACTTCGCATAATGCGTCATCAGTAACACGCAATATCACTAAGTCTTCTGATTTTGGTCGTACAACTTTAATCTTGGCTGAATCATCAGGACAATGGTCCGAAGTCTGGAAATACATCTAAAACGCTGAAAAACGATGGGTGTATTGAGGTACAGAGCAACTTATTCAATGTAGTTCTGGCATATGGTGACAGCATGTCAACTCATCTCAAGCATAAACACGATTGTTTCAAAAGAGAAACATCAAAACCTTCACGTTGTTATGGGTTTCTGCAATGTCTCCATCATGTCGGTGAATGTTAAAAAATTGACAGAATTTTGCAGGTTTGCCGCGGAAGTTTAGTGATCCAATGAGATAGCTATCTGTGTATTCGGTTCTTGCTGTTGTATATGTTTCATAAATATGTTTGTATTACATATATTGTTAATATTTTTTGCAATAATATGTGACATTTTTATGAGGACCCCAAGGAAGATTAGTCATCCAGACTAATTGGGTCACACTCTATAAATAAAGTCTTCAATTCAATTCAAGAACTATATCTTTTAAAACAACAAATATTTTGTGAATTCAAAGCAATTCCTTTTTTTAAAAGTGCATAAGAAATACTAAATTCATCCTATTTAACACATCCTGTCTCTTTTCAGTCTCAAGATAGTCAGAGCTGTATATATAAAGATGTAACACTAAGGTACCTGCAGTAAAGCTTGCACTATATCCCTCAGCTGATGCCTCACCCACGACTAGCACATCGGACATCTCCTCTATATCATCTGCTTCATCCACACACTCTACATAATTGTCAAACTGTAATATACAAAACTCATTAACTCAATTATTATTAGATAATGTTGTTTATTTATCCCTTTCCTCCATATACCCAGGCTTTCTACTGCCTCTTCAGAAAAAAGTAGGGCAAAAGTAGGGCATTTTTTATTTTAAAAGTAGGGCAAAGTAGGAATTTCTGACATTAAAAAGTAGGGAAAAACTAGGACGTCTAAAATTTTTTTTTTTTTTCAATAATACTGTGATATTATAACACCCTGATGACAACAGGTTTTGTGGTTCATTTAGTGATGTATCTATAGTGAAATAGCAGGGTGGCACACTGGGTTCCTTTTGAATGGCACCATTCTACCCTAAATGTCAAGTGCATTGCCCTTAATCTTACTAGCACAGTTCACTTTTCTTGTAATGAGTGATAAAGAGTTGCATGTGTACATGAATAGTGACAGTGTCACATGTGTGTGTGTGTGTGTGTGTGTGTGTGTGTGTGTGAAACTTTCCTATATTTTTGGGCTGAAAACTAATATATGTAGCTTCATAAAAATAATGAAGATTATCCTGGATACACATGTATCAATAAGCATTTGTATGACTGCCTTACACCAAAAACTGACCTGCATTTTAAAAATGGAAACAATAAATGAAATAGGTAAGTACTTTAAACTAGATGGGTGTTTAGTTCAGTTTTCATGTCAAAATCCAAGTGCAAAAAGGGACATAACTCCATCAAATTTGAACTTGACATAAAGACGACAGCATCATTATGACCATGTGGTCATAAACAATATTATTTGAAAGTTTGATGAAGAAATGTTTTTAAAAAATGGCCATGCTATAGACAACGTTAGTTTCGGTGATGGATGGACAAAGCGATCCCATTGTATCACCAAAAAGGAACAAAGGCATTTGTACATACTTTCTAATCTAAAGTCAATCCAAGTGATTAAAAATTATTCATTTGACTTAGGAAGTCATTTGACTGAACTTAGACAGAAATGTTATTCTGCATATCTAACCAGCTTTCTAGAATCATTTTGACAAGCTATGTCAATTGTGGTTAAAAATGAAAATGTTTTGAACTTTATCTGTGCATTTTGATATTTCTTGGGCAAAAGAGATGGTGCAAAAGTACAGATATTGTTTTATGTATCTCATATAATTATTTAGCCCTTTCCTCCATAAATAGGCATTTTAATGCTTGTGTGACCAGTGTAGATCCAGATCAGCTGGCACATCTGTGCTGTCTGATCAGGATCCCAGGCCTGCCAAAACTTCTTCATTAAAAATCCGGAGATTTTGTCTGAATATGTCAATGATGATGACGACGAAGATGACAATGATGTTGTTGTTGTTGTAATGTCTTATTGCTGCTGTTGTGATGATTATGATGCTGATGATATTTTTCTTATATTCTTCTTTATAATTCTATTCTTCGAAGACGTTTAGTAATGAAGTTTGCCGATTTTGTTAGAAATTGTCTAAGAACTTGTTCTAAAATGACTTTTGTCGATTTTTATCATACATTTTTTAACTTTCTGTTAAACCTGTTAAGGCCTGTTTTTGAAATATTAGAATGAACATGCAATGAAAATAGATAAAGGCAGGTGTAACATCGAGGCCCTTGTTTAGTTTATGACACGCGGTTATTGTATAATTGTCCCAGAGGCACTGAGGAAGCATGTCACTGACCACGTTCTAGTTATCTCGTATTAATAAACAGGAAATGTGCGACTGCAGTAGAATACTATTACGTTTATTGCACAACTTTTAAATTAGGTTTAATTCATCACTATTTGTTTGCCATTTCATAGAAATCCGGAGATTTTAACTATAAATCCGGAGATCCGGAGAAGTAACTTAAAATCCTGAGATTTCGGATAAAATCCTGAGATTTGGCAGGCCTGGGATCCGCAATGGTTGCATTTTGGTCATTAATAACCTAACAAATCAAATGCAAACAGTTTAGATCCTGCCACTCAATAAAGGTGTATCTATGGAGGAAAGGGTTAAAGATATAAAGTGTCAGGTTTCTGTTTTTGCCGGGTATAGGTCAAATAACCCAGATGATTATTCAAGGGATAGCATAACAAATTATTTACAATCCTTACTGTGGTTGTTTAACATATATAATAATATAATAAGTTTCCCAAATTTGTAAAAGAATAAAAGGAGAAGCTTAAAAATAATTTGGAAAATAATTTTACCATATTGAAGTTGTGCCATAAGAGGAAAGCCATCTGATTATTAACCAGCTTTTTGCTTTTAGAAACAATAAAATATGTTACTACGAAACTTACTAGAAAACAAGAGGGCCATGATGGCCCTATATCGCTCACCTGAGTACAAAAGTACTCTCTGTTTGTGGTTTCAGACAAGAAGATTTTCAAAGTTTTGCCTATACAAGTCTATGTAAAATGAAGTGACCCCTGGGGCGGGGCCAATTTTGACCCCAGGAAAATAATTTGAACAATCTTTGTAGAGTTCCAATAGAGGATGCTAAATGCCAAATATCTAAGCCGTAGGCCTTGTGGTTTCAGACAAGAAGATTTTTAAAGTTTTGCCTATACAAGTCTTTATAAAATGAAGTGACCCCTGGGGCGGGGCCAATTTTGGACCCTGGGAAATAATTTGAACAATCATTGTAGAGTTCCACTAGAGGGTGCTAAATGCCAAATATCTAAACTCTAGGCCTTGTGGTTTCAGACAAGAAGATTTTTAAAGTTTTTCCTATACAAGTCTTTATAAAATGAAGTGACCCCTGGGGCGGGGCCAATTTAGACCCCTGGGGAATAATTTGAACAATCTTTGTAGAGTTCCACTAGAGGATGCTAAATGCCAAATATCTAAGCTCTAGGCCTTGTGGTTTCAGACAAGAAGATTTTTAAAGTTTTTCCTATATAAGTCTATGCTAAATGAAGTGACCCCTGGGGCGGGGCCAATTTTGACGCCAGGGGAATAATTTGAACAATCTTTGTAGAGTTCCACTAGAGGTTTCAAAATGCCAAATATCTAAGCTCTATGCCTTGTGGATTCAGACAAGAAGATTTTTAAGGTTTTTCCTATATAAGTCTATGCTAAATGAAGTGACCCCTGGGGCGGGGCCAATTTTGACCCCAGGGGAATAATTTGAACAATCTTTGTAGAGTTCCACTAGAGGATGCTAAATGCCAAATATCTAAGCTCTAGGCCTTGTGGTTTCAGACAAGAAGATTTTTAAAGTTTTTCCTATATAAGTCTATATAAGTCTATGTAAAATGAAGTGACCCCTGGGGCGGGGCCAATTTTGACCCCAGGGAAATAATTTGAACAAACTTTGTAGAGTTCCACTAGAGGATGCTAAATGCCAAATATCTAAGCTCTAGGCCTTGTGGTTTCAGACAAGAAGATTTTTAAAGTTTTTCCTTTCGGTTGCCATGGCAATCAGAGTTCTGCATGGAATTGACTTCTTTGAACAACTTTGGAAGAGCTTCATGCAAGGAACATCCGTGGCAAGTTTCGTCAAAATTGGCCAAGCCGTTTCAGAGAAGAAGTCGTTTGAAGAAAAAGTTGACGACGGACGGACGAACGCACGGACGACGGACATCAGGCGATCACAAAAGCTCACCATGAGCACTTCGTGCTCAGGTGAGCTAAAAAAACCCATAAAATGTTCTGACTAAAGTGACTGAAAACTTGTAACTTAACTGAATTAACATGGCCATGCAAAGATTTGTCATCAATACTTCTGCTTTCTAGAAAGCTCAAATTTTAATTCTATATTATAGTAAACAGTTTCAAATTGCCTTAATTCCTACAGAAACATAGTTTTCATCATGCATTTCAATTTTGTGAAAGTCCAAATTATTTGGATAACATTTCAGATAGGTCTCTATAGGCATCTGTATTTAATATACCCAATACTTTGTTCCCCCACTCCCTTTTTGATAGCACCCTGTCCCTGTTTGGCAGCACCCCGTCCTTTTTAATTCCTGGATACAACACTATCATTAGTTCTTTCCATGCATGAAAGACAGAAACCTGTTGACCATGATGCAGAATGACTAACTAAAGCACCTTGCTTTACAGAATGGATTTTACAAAGGAAATCACATTAACTCATTTAAACTACGATTATGTAATCACAAGAATATGAAAATACAACTAAAAGTGCATGCCTAAGTATTATTTTGCATTAAACTTAAATTTTTATTTTTTGAAATGGAAAAGTAGGGATAGTAGGGCTGTTTTGGAAAAAAGTATGGTAAAGTAGGGCTCAGACTAGTAAAGTAGGGAAAAGTAGGAAAAAGTAGCAAAAGTAGGGAGCAGTAGAAAGCCTGTATTATAATACTGTAAATTGGGATATTTTGGCATCATCAAATTTTGGCCATTTTTGCCCAAAAGTGCCTGTGTTTTATTTTGGCCAGTTTAATTTTGGCCATTTATCATTGTGTGGCGAAAAATAAACACAACTAGAGCTATCACTGAAGGTGATTAATACCCCCGCAATACTGCTTTGTCAGAGTATACAGAAATGATGTTTGCATCTTTCATGGGTGAAAGTTGAAAAATAATTGAAATCCTGAAAATTTGTTGCAAAAGTTGTGTTTAAAAATAGCGACTTGGGTTTTCACCGGATGTAAACAAAACTGTAAAAGTAGTTGACGTCACAAGGTTTTGTTGAATCGTGCTCCCCTTCTAAAAAATAATGGACTGATCCAAATGAAAAAAAAATATGTCATGCAAATCTAATCACGAATGTATGTTAAAAGTTTGAAAACTGGAGAAGTAGTTTGTGTCATAAGATTTTGTTAAATAATGCTCCCCTCCAACCAAAAATGGACTGATCCATAAAAAATATGTCACTAACATGCGCACTTCATGCAGAACATATGATTTCAGTTTCAAGTCGATATCTTGAAAACTGTAGAAGTTTGCAAAACACAATTTTGTTAAATCATGTCCCCTGCAAAAAATAATGGACTGATCCACACGAAAAATATGTCACGCACATCTACACTTCATGCCGAACATATGTATCAAGTTTCAAGTCAATATCTTAAAAACTGTAGAAGTAGTTCATGCTTCAAGATTTTGTTGAATCATGCTCCCTTCCGAAAAATAATGGACTGATCCACATGAGAAAAAAAAAATTGCGCAAATGTAATCACGAACATATGTTTAAAGTTTCAAGTCGATATCTTGAAAACTGCTGATGTAGTAAGTGTAGAAGTTTGCATAACACGATTTTGTTAAATCATGTCCCCTGCAAAAAATAATGGACTGATCCATACGAAAAATATGTCACGCACATCTACACTTCATGCCTAACATGTGTATCAAGTTTCAAGTCAATATCTTAAAAACTGTAGAAGTAGTTCGCGTCACAAGATTTTGTTAAATCATGCTCCCCTCCGAAAAATAATGGACTGATCCACATGAGACAAAAAAAAAATGTGCGCAAATGTACTCGCGAACATATGTTTAAAGTTTCAAGTCGATATCTTGAAAACTGTTGACGTAGTAAGTGTAGAAGTTTGCATAACACGATTTTGTTAAATCATGTCCCTGCAAAAAATAATGGACTGATCCACACGAAAAATATGTCACGCACATCTACACTTCATGCCGAACAAATGTATCAAGTTTCAAGTCAATATCTTAAAAACTGTAGAAGTAGTTCGTGTCATAAGGTTTTGTTGAATCATACTCCCCTGCTAAAAAATAATGGACTGATCCACATGAAATAAAGTATGTCATGGAAATCTACTCACAAACGTATGTTTAAAGTTTGAAAACTGAAGAAGTAGTTTGCGTCATAAGATTAAAAATAAAAGATTTTGTTAAATAATGCTCCCCTCCAAAAAAAATGGACTGATCCACAAACAAATATGTCGCTTACATGCGCACTTCATGCAGAACATACAATTTTAGTTTCAAGTCTTATATCTTAAAAACTGTAGAATTTTGCATAACACGATTTTGTTAAATCATGTCCCCTGCAAAAAATAATGGACTGATCCACGCGAAAAATATGTCATGCACATCTACACTTCATGCTGAACATATGTATCAAGTTTCAAGTCAATATCTTAAAAACTGTAGAAGTAGTTCGCGTCACAAGATTTTGTTAAATCGTGCTCCCTCCGAAAAATAATGGACTGATCCACATGAGAAAAAAAACATTTGCGCAAATGTACTCACGAACATATGTTTAAAGTTTCAAGTCGATATCTTGAAAACTGTTGACGTAGTAAGTGTAGAAGTTTGCATAACATGATTTTGTTAAATCATGTCCCCTGCAAAAATAATGGACTGATCCACACGAAAAATATGTCATGCACATCTACACTTCATGCCGAACATATGTACCAAGTTTCAAGCCAATATCTTAAAAACTGTAGAAGTAGTTCGCGTCACAAGATTTTATTAAATTGTGCTCCCCTCTGTAAAATAATGGACTGATCCAGATGAGAAAAAAAAAATTTGCGCAAATGTACTCACGAACATATGTTTAAAGTATCAAGTCGATATCTTGAAAACTGTTGACGTAGTTAGTGTAGAAGTTTGCATAACACTATTTTGTTATATCACGTCCCTGCAAAAATAATGGACTGATCCACACGAAAAATATGTCACGCACATCTACACTTCATGCCGAACATATATTTCAAGTTTCAAGTCAATACCTTAAAAACTGAAGAAGAAGTTCGCATCACAAGATTTAGAAGTTTGCATAACACGATTTTGTTTATTCATGTCCCCTGCAAAAAACAATGGACTGATCCACACGAAAAATATGTCAGGCACATCTAGACTTCATGCCGAACATGTGTATCAAGTTTCAAGTCAATATCTTAAAAACTGTAGAAGTAGTTCGCGTCACAAGATTTTGTTAAATCGTGCTCCCCTCTGAAAAATAATGGACTGATCCACATGAGAAAAAAAATAGTTCGCGCAAATGTACTCACGAACATATGTTTAAAGTTTCAAGTCGATATCTTGAAAACTGTTGACGCTGTAAGTGCCACAGACAGACCGGGTCGAAGTTTGCATAACACGATTTTGTTTATTCATGTCCCCTGCAAAAAATAATGGACTGATCCACACGAAAAATATGTCAGGCACATCTAGACTTCATGCCGAACATGTGTATCAAGTTTCAAGTCAATATCTTAAAAACTGTAGAAGTAGTTCGCGTCACAAGATTTTGTTAAATCGTGCTCCCCTCTGAAAAATAATGGACTGATCCACATGAGAAAAAAAATAGTTCGCGCAAATGTACTCACGAACATATGTTTAAAGTTTCAAGTCGATATCTTGAAAACTGTTGACGCTGTAAGTGCCACAGACAGACCGGGTCAACGAACCAACGAACCAACGAACCAACCGGATGATGACTCCTATATACCCCCTATACTTCGTATGCGGGGGTATAAATACATAATTTTGTCATGTGATTAACGCTAATTTATCAGACTGGTAAGCATATATCTTAGACATATTTATAAACGACACATATAGGAGACAGCAACAAAAGACAGCAAAATTATTCATATTATTATTTTAAATAAAAAAATAAAACTTCACATGCAGAAATATAAATTTAAAATGCATAAAAATTATATAAGTGTAATGCAAATAACGATATGATATTTAAAACACTAAAACCAATCTCACATTTTCACAACATTATTGCAACAAACAATAATCCAATAAACTTAAATACACTAATTGAAATTTAAAATATTGAGACTTATCGAGTTGTTTTTATAAGCGATAAATAGTGATCAACATCAGCGAAGTGCGAAAAATAATCTGTATTGTTGTGTTTGCACTACCTGGGCTTAATTTTCACCTGTGACATATTTTGGTGTGTTTAATTTTGGCCTTTTCATTATGGTGGCCAATTGGGCCAATTATTAAAGCGGCATTAATTCAATTTAACACGCTCCTGTATGAAATATTACATGTATTTGGAAATATAGGCAAAACTTTGCAGCATTAGTTCGGGCTAATAAAATTTTAATTTACTAAAATAAATTTGGTCCGCGCGACTAAAAGCGAAAGTAGGATTTCTGAAACGTCACAAAAATCGAGATCGCGCCTGCAGTGGTCTCTTCGTCGGTGCTTAATATAGCTCCATTATATTTAGCTTCTTAAAAGTTCGTTAACTATAATTTCACAATATCATTGAAAATCCCGTCTATAAGAAAGAATTCGATCGGACCTTTGGTATTCTGTTAGAGAGTTGATATATTGGAGTCTGTATGGACAAATATGATTTTTCAATAGTATATTCTTAATTAAGTTTAGGGCTGGGGCTTTAACCAAGGCCAAAATATCCCAATTTACGGTAAACATATTTTATCGCATGCTACACCATTGAGCTCCAGATCAGGATCTACACTGTTTTTTTTCTTGGATAGAAATAATCTAATTTATCAAAAAGCAAACAGTGCAGATCCTGAACAGACAGCAAAGATGTGCCGGCTGATCTGGATCTACAGACTACACAGTTTTCCCACACCATAAAGGCATATAAAAAGATTGAAGGATTATCTTAGTTTTGTTGATTTCTGTTTTTAACAATTTTTCTTACACTCATAGTCAATGAAATGGAAATTGTTTTGATACCAGGTTAAAACTGACTTATTAAATTCATTAAAAATTTGAACCAAACGCTTTCAATCTGGAATTTTTAAATACCATTTTGTACAAAAACAAGTATGTTAAGTACATGTATAAGCCTTACATCATGTTTCTGAGATTTTCAGCAGTTACTAATACTGCCTTTGTTTAAAACATTTGCTTCAGGGACAAAATGACTAAAAGCAGTCAATGTTGACTTACATGCTGCTGAGATAAACCAGCTAGCCATGGCTTCGAAGTCTGCTGCTCTCCTAATTGATCACACCAGGCAACTGATGTAACTGCTCCTAATACAAAAATTTGATGATTCCTTAAACTTATCACAAACTTACCTTGACAAGAGAGCCTGTTCTCACTGCTTTTGATTTTAACATCCGATTGGAACTGTTCCCTTCATCTAGAGTCTGAAAAAAATATTGTGACAGAATTCAAGACCGACTTCACATAGGGTAACACGAGACACAATCCTCACTCTAGACTGTGGCTGTACAAGAGGTAATGTTATACGGCATGCTCATGAACTGAAATATGTTATGTGGGATTACATGACCATCATGGATTGAACCTAGGTCAATCAACTTCCTGTGATACATGTTGTGTTGAACTATGGACCCATTCTAAATGTACTGAAGAGGACAGGATTGCTTTTATGAATTTAACACTACTCAAGTTTATTACTGAAAGTATTTACAGTGTAGCTCTAGTTATGTAATTGGTGTATGTTATGTAACATTTATTCAGTACTCATTTGATAAAAAAATCCAAAAAAGCAATAATTGAATCAAAACAAACAATGCCATTGATACCTCTTCTTCAATTTCCTGTGAGTTTTCAAATGTGGTATTTGAAGTTTCTGCCAAAGGCTTGTTAGGTTCTGCTTGTTTTGCTTCTAACAGAGACCCTGCTTGTTTTGCTTCTAGCAAAGGATTTTTGGTCTTCACTTTCTTCTGATCATCTTTCTTTGACTTTTCAACTTTATTTACTTGTGTACCTATCATTAACAAATTTGAGAATTATACATCTTAATGTTACATCCCAGATGAGACGGTTATTTGCAAGTGGGGGTGGGGTACTAATTTCAGACAAACAAATTCGAAAACTTCCAACACAAATTTCAGATAAACAAACTCAAAAGCTTATATAATATTTGTATCTTATGTAATATTATTTCAGACTTAATTAAAGTTACTTATTTTTACACAGTCTATCTCTTGCAGGCTTTTCCCTTTTTGCTAGTGTCATCAATCTCAAGAGGAAGACAATTTGGATTGGGACAGAAGGTTTTTTGCTGTTTAGTCAATAAGCCAGGGCCCACTTGGAATTTGTAAAGACAGTGTTTTAACACTTGATTTTGTGAATATCATAGTTTACTTACAGCACCAAATACTGCCTTATACAACATGTGTTACACTAGATGTAAGTTACGATACCATAAGTCAATACAAAAAATATGCCTATTTTACACAAGTTGTTAACAACAAAAGGTGAAAACAAAATACAGTAAAAATATGAATTAGCCATAATTGTTAAATTTATTAAATTTAAAATTTAAGCTAATTTTTGTGGGGAAAAAACATGGTTTTGGCAATTGTGAATGAGTCTAATTTCAACAAGACTTTTAGCTAAAAACATCACTGGTAGACTACAACAAGCAGGATGTGGATGATTATGCAATCTAAGACAGTACCTGTCACAGGGTAAGAAAAATAGGGCCTGAAACTAGGGCCTGCGCTTTTTAGCTGGATGTTCTACAAACTGAGCTTTCAGCTGTGTACATCTTTTCGGCTAATTCAGAGACTAGTTAATGGCAATGAACTCATAAATGTATTACTAGATGTTCAAACAATGACTGACAATTTAAAGACCCCATCAGGGCTTTTCATCCTTATATAACAGAGGCCTATAAAAGGCCTCTTCCCAATCCAAAAATACAGTATTTTTTCCCAATTGTGGCAGAAACTCTTCCCAAAGTGCTAGGTCAAATGTCCAAAAATGGTTAAAACTCCTGGGAGGAGTGTTTGAAAATTGAAGTCTGGAAAATAAAGTGCATAATAAATTGAATTTAAATTAAAAATACCTATTACTATTCAATTTTATAAAGTAGAACCCATCCTTCGATTAATTTTGTTTTTCCAAAATAAACAGTTACTGCACATAAATTTCCCAATTGGAAAGGCCTGGTCTTCCCAATTTTCTGATGAAAAGCCCTGCCCATTTTTGGTATTTTGGGGCATTTGTATCAGACTGCACAATGAGATATGTACAGTGTAATCTGGACTGTGGCTTATACGAGGGGTGTTAGGTAAATTCCCGGACTGTTCTCATATAATCTCAACGGCTTCATTGATAGAAATGAAAATTTGCAAACATACTAAATAAAATGTTTATAATTTAAATATGAAACAAATAAGTGGTAAATTTGAATTTTCTTTGTGCTATTGTTGCTATAGCAACATAAGGGAAGCCTACCCGGGGCATTACATACGTATGTGCATTAAAACCGTCCGAAAACAGTAAATATTTGTATAATTTCTTCCAATTTTTGATATGTAATTAATTTGACGTTACTCTGTCCGTGACGTAAATTTTGAGCGAAATCATAGCGTATTGCGTGTGTGACGTCAAATTAAAATGACGTCATTGTTTACCAACGCACTTGCGTTATGGCGTCGAAAGAAGAAATTCGTTCTGTAATCAAGTTTCATGCCTTGTCCGGTGAAACACCAACAGATTCGTATAAAAAAATAAGAAGTGTACGAGCGGTTGAACATTTCTCTTGTTAACCACCCGCCATATTCTACAGATTTGGCACCTTGTGATTTTGCTTTGTTTCCACGACTGAAGGGTTACCTTCGTGGAACGCACTTTGACAATGAGGGCGACTTGACCACCGCGGTAAACGCATTTCTTTCAAGTCTTACTTTAGCTGATTTCAGAGAAATTTTTACCAAGTGGTGCGAACGGTGGCAGAATGCATTGAACATAATGGAGAGTTTTTTGGAAAGAATGAGGCATCATATCACAAAGACGGTGCTTGTTGTGATTGACGGCGTTGAAATTGACGTTAACTTTTCGCCGCGATTGTCCCGCTGCGGCTGTACCTATGTTTATTTTTGTTTATGTTTTCTGTATTGTAGCAGATAAATGTACATTGTTATATTTCATTTTAAAGAGTATATAATGATCTTTCAGGAGAACATTAAATTGTTGAAATGTAGTTCGAATTGTCGTTTTAATACATCCAGTCCGGGAATTTACCTAACACCCCTCGTAGAACACAAGATAATCTATGAAGTAATGAGGTAAGTGAACTCAAAGTTTGATAATCTTCTATGGAATTCTGCCAATATTATATATAGCTGAAATACCCTTTATTTGAGGGAAAACATCACCCTTCTACTAAAATCATAAGGCTCAAAATGAGGCTTTTTGGAAATTACAAGTGTCAAAGAGTCATTTCCCATTTCCCAGGTCAAATGGAACCCCTGTACAAATAACAAAATGTGTGCTATGATAATATGCCAATCTAATAAATTTACATTAGTACACTGTTATTTCCTGAATGAATGTGTCACCCCATGGGGCTGTACCTTGCTTGAGGTATGTGAAGCTGTTGAGAAATTCATCGTAACTTTGCACAGGATTTCCCATAATCTTATCTAGAGCATTGTACATGCAATCATCTCTTGTATTCTGTCTGTTATCTTCAGAGGGAGTGGGAGACGATGTATTTGTTGCCATAACTTGGTTTGCCTCTAATCTGCAAAGAAACACAACATGTACTGATGAGTTGTTCATTGTGGCTATAATCTGAAATGTTCAGATGGGGCCATGTAGCTACTATTCCTTCATGGCTTATTTTCACTGCCATGGGAAGGGGTCCATGCCCTTAAATTTTGTGGAAAAGAGTGTGATTTCTTCTAAAAAGGTGAATGAAAACACTTACTATAAGGCCAGAGAAAAAAAATTGTTAGATTCTCATCCGGATTATGGGGAAAAGGGGGCAGGTGGACATTTTATAATTTTTTATTTACGAAATACCTGAGAATTTTTGAGAAAATGGCATTTAAAGTTACTCATTAATAATGACACCATCACCTTCAGTAAGCTTTGAAATGATGAACTTTATTTTATTCTTGCCGGCCATGTTTTTTTCATAATCGGGATGGTCTAAAACCTTTCTGTCCGGAAGAGAATATGTTCTGATTTTTTTACCAATAAATCTTTTGGGGGCGGGTGGTTTTGGACAGGGGCGGGCCGGGATGAAAATCTAAAATATTTTTTTCTATTGCTTAAAGATACTTTATCTATAGAAAAATGCATGACTTTAGAGAAATTTTCCAACGGGAAGATATCTGTTTCTATTGTTTTTTACTATTGGTAACTTTGTTTTATTTTGATACTAAGATATTTATACAAGTATTAAAATACTAAGATATTTATCAAAGTTATGAAATATCAAAATCTAGGTATGAAAAATAGTTTTGTCAAGTTTTCAAGACAAATGATAAAAGGATCTGCATTTTTTTCTGGCTGGAATAATTTTTGAAAGGTTAAGGTCATCATACCTTTGTACGATAAATAAGGAACTGCATTTTTTTCTAGCTGGAATAATTTGTTTACTATGGGACATCATGACGTCATATACCAACACTTGCGCCCATTTTGTAAACATTCTTATTCGGAAAGTTATGTACATTTTGGTACCAACGTGAAAAAAACAGTGAAAGTAAAAATGATATTCCACTGTTTGAAAACAGTGAAATACCACTTTTATTTCACCAGGAAAATTCTATAATTCACTGGAAAGCATATCTTACTTTCCTATATTTCCGTCCCTTCCTATAATCCTGTCCACCTTTAATAAACAACAATTAATAATAGGATGCATGGACTTTTGCACCGTACAAGAGAGTAATCATGATATTTTCAAATTGCAGTTGTTAAAATATTGAATTTATTAAAATTGAGCTTAAAATGATAAGAAAACATATTTATCTAAAAATATCACTTATCCAAAAACACACCATGTGCTAAAAATAGCTTTTATTTAGATAATCTTGCAAAACTGATAAAATTGCATCAAAATATTTTTGACCCTTTATTGTCTGCATGGTTTGAACACAATAACAAGTCTGAAATAGTGAAAACAAATTCCTCATACAGGTTCATACAGCAAAGGGCTCCGGGAATAGTCGTACCACTACAATCTCGTACCGTTACAATCTCGTACCGAATTGGGAATAATCGTACCACATAATTATAAGATATATAGCTAAATGTTTAATATGGAGATTTTTATGCAGGAAAGTGATACTTATTTGTAATATTGTAGTTCTTGAGATGGACGCTGTTGATTTTCTGTTTTATTTGTTATATGAATTCCGATTACAAAATAATATATAAATACATTAGGTTTAGGGCTTAACAGATATATTTTACAGGGCTTTCCCCAGGCAATTATGGCATACCGGCGCCGGGATGCCTTTATTTCTAAACTAACATTTGCGAGACACTTATAATCTGCCGGTATGCCATAAATCCTGGCCGGGATGCTTTAAAATTCAATAAACAAGGTCAATAAACATGTCAGATTACGAAACCTTCTCGCCTATTTCAAGCGTTCCTCTGATATTGTTAAGCGTCTACTGTACAAGATCACTCATTACAATATTTAATGAGCGTCTGCTGTGTATCAGAAGTCGGATAGTTAGATGAGTGTCTGTTGAATACAGAGAAGACGGTCGTAAATCAACCAATTAAGAACAGATTATCCCCGGCAGTTATGATGGCCTTAATGAGATTAAAATCGGTATATTGTTCTTTGATGACCTGCTAACTGTGAAGAGTTGTGAGCATGTAAGTGGTAAATGATAATCTTGTCACTATTATTAACAGGCGATTACTGAAGGTTTATTATAACAAATTATAACCAAAAATGAAGACGATTTTAAAGCAACTTGATGTTAGTACTAATAAAAGTACTAACTGTACATCTTTAAATGCTGTCCATATCAATTATATATAATGGCCATTCTATTGAACATGTTGACTTTTCAACATGTATTAAATTGTGGCATAATCATTATGACAAGAACAGGTCTGCAATCAAGGGCTGTGTATCTAGTGTGAGATATGTTGCAACAAGAGACAATAGAGTTCTTTCACATTGTTACCTCCCCTTAGCGCTCTCTAAAATTGAAGAGCATATTTAGTCGATTAATGCACGCGAGGGGGCATCGTTTACTATTGTTAATATGACTAAGTGATTATAAAATTAAGAAAATGTTGATTAATCATTTCAAATTTATAAATAAGTAAGTTCAGTCAAACAACGAAGAATAAAAAAAAACGTTATGATCATTTACAAGCACATCAAGAAAGTTTATGCGCATTTTAAAACATTGTTTATCGCGGTATTTTCAGGACGCGAGTATCCAACGGATTTGTTTGGGTTTTTTATGAAAATACACACGTGAATTGTTTTTACTAAAAATAAATCTGTATAATTGACAATTCAGACGAACATTATCGGACATGTTACCGTTTTACGGCATTTTTTTGTAACGCTATAATTTTTTGTGGAATGAGACATAATTATATTCTTATGTAGCTCGTCGGCGACTAGGTTGAAATGTGTTTTGGGTGTTTTGCTTTTGAGAAAAAATATTACGTATTTACATAATAGGATGATTCCAGCTACAACCCGAGAAATCGTTAAATTGATTGAACCAAACGAATATTGCCGGACGGCAGGCCAACCAAAACCTATATTTAAAAAATCCAGAGTTTTGTTGTTGTTGTTTTTTAAATAAAAACTAGTTTGATGTTGAAGTTCGTAATTGTTGTCGCTGAAGGTTTTGAAATATAATATTTTCATTTCTGTTTAAAATCAAAATGACCATGGACCAAAACATATGAACTGCGATATTCAGGTCCGAGTTTAGTTTTATGACACTTAACTGTTGTGTACATGTGTGCCCGAGGCAGCGTGTCACTATCACGTAATCTCTCAATAAACAGGAAATTTTGGAGCCGTGACCAAGACCAAGTTTCTTAAGGGCTTGCCACACTCCTCCCAATTCTATTCATCGATAAAATAAAAATCATCAAATCTCAGTAATGGCAAAATGCCGTTCAATGAAACTTTGCACAAATGAATGTTACTAATGTAACTTTATTTTGCATACAGAATGACACGTTAGAAAAGTAAAGAAACAAAGCTAGATCTAAAAATTCCTTGAATTCTATTTGCATAAATTTACAAAAACTAAGGGATGCATGACATAATTTTAAATTCCCTCGTGAGCGCAATGATACTGACAAGAAAATGTTGTGTACTTTGTGAAAAACTTTCAACTATTAAAAGCGAAATCAGTGATTGTCATCAGTTTACGCGACCAGGAAATTGAAGGTCAAACACACTTTTACTAATATCTCGTAAAGTTTACATATGTAAATCACGAGGGCACAATAAATTGTTGTCAGTATCATATTACTCATGTGGGCATTTAAAATGATGTTTTGTGTTCTTTAGTTTTTGTGAATTTATGTAAATAGAAGTTGAGGGAATTTTTTGATCTCGCTATTGTTCTTTACTTTTCTAACGTGTCTTACCATCTGTAAAATAAAGATACATTAATAACATACATTTGTGCAAAGTTTCAATTAACAGCAGTTTGCCGTTATTGAGATTTTGATAATTTTCTTTTTATCGATTAATAGAATTGGGAGGAGTGTGGCAGGCCCTTAATATTAATTAATATAATTGTAAAACCCATTCTAAATTCAGTTGAATTTATGTTTCATTAATTATCCTTTTCAATATTTTTAAATCCTGAGATTTTGCCTGAAAATCCTTAGATCCAGAGAAGAACCTTAGATCCGGAGATTTCAGATAAAATCCTGAGATTTTGGAGGTCTGCGGACATTTTATCTTCTTTCTACATCATTCCCGTAACACGTAGATATTCATGAAACGCGACTTAAACTAATGTGTATTGACTATGGCTGACGATTTTATAAAAAAAATGATGTTCATAATAACATGTATTTGTTTTCATATAAGACTTCCCGATTCAAAGTGGCAACCACGTCTATGATTGTTTTACGCTTTTCACAGTCAAATCTTGCTGACCAGACGTTTTAAGCCTATTATATTCGGAAATTCTAAAACTCGAATTTATTATGCTTTATCATAATTATTTTTATAATTTATCAATAGCTTTAAGACGACACCGTGATCATGTCTGTTCATTCTGTTAGCAATGACACAGTTAAATGCCCCCTCACTTGTCGGTTTAGGATAAAACCAATATTTTCCGCACCTAACGTGGCGTACGATGCATGCGCACAACAATGTGAAAGACCTCTATTGTGGCATGTTTTTTTTAGACTGATGTACATAAAAAATATCAAGCAACAACTATTTTGTATTAAATACAATACAATAGAAGTCTGTGGCAGTTAAAAAATGTTCTTTGTCGTATTTCAATAAAACTTAAACTAGAAATGTGTCCAAAGGACACGGATGCCCCCGCTATAGGTTTTTCATAAAGCTCCCAGCAGTAGTGTAGAACAAGTTGTGTTCACGAGATAATTATATTCCTATTACAAGAAAATTCTATTTTTAGTAACAGTGACCTTGACCTTGGATCTACAGGCATGGGTATTGTGCGGACACACCGCCTTGTCATGGTGAACATTTGTGCAAAGTTATTTTGAAATCCCTCCATTCATAACAAAGTTACAGCCTGGAGAAGAAAATTCTATTTTTAGGAACAGTGACCTTGACCTTGGACCTACAGGCTTGGGAATGTATGTGACACACAGTCTTAATATGGTGATCGATTAAACCAAGTTATTTAAAAATCCAATGACAAATAACAAAGTTACAGAGCCGACACAATTTTGCAAGAAATTTCTATTTTTAGTAACAGTGACCTTGACCTTGGACCTACAGGCATGGGCGTTGTATGCGACACACCACCTTGTCATGATGAACATTTGTGCCAAGTTATTTTGAAATCCCTCCTTTCATAAGAAAGTTAAGGGCCAAGTGTATATTTTGCTTAACACAAAATGTAAGTGAAAAAGGGGCATAATTTGAAAAAATATTGGAAGCAGGGTTATGGATCTTGTTGGTTATGATGTAGATTTTGATGGTGAAAATATATTTCAAGTTTCAAGGCAATATCTCAAGTAGTTTTAAAGTTATGGGCAAAATGCATATTTTGCTTAACACAAAATATAAGAATAAAACTAATGTAAATGAAATTATCAAAGGGCCATAACTTTTGAACAGAACATGTAAGAGGAAAACCCTGCCTTTATGCACAACAACATATCAGGCCAAGCATTGTGGTAAAGTTTTATTAAATTCCCACCAGTAGTTTAGGAGGAGTTGCGTTCACGAGATATATTCCTATTAAAACTAATGTAAATGGAAGTATCAAAGGGCCATAACTTCTGAACAGAACATGTATGAGCGAAACCCCACCTTCATGCACAACTACATATCAAGCCAAGCATTGTGGTAAAGTTTCATTAAATTCCCACCAGTAGTTAAGGAGAAGTTGCGTTCACAAGATATATTCCTATTAAAACTAATGTAAATGGAAGTATCAAAGGGCCATAATTTCTGAACGGAACAAGTAAGAGCGAAACCCCACCTTCATGCACAACTACATATCAAGCCAAGCATTGTGGTAAAGTTTCATTAAATTCCCACCAGTAGTTTAGGAGGAGTTGCGTTCACAAGATATATTCCTGTTAAAACTAATGTAAATGGAAGTATCAAAGGGCCATAACTTCTGAACGGAACATGTAAGAGCGAAACCCCACCTTCATGCACAACTACATATCAAGCCAAGCATTGTGGTAAAGTTTCATGAAATTCCCACCAGTAGTTTAGGAGGAGTTGCGTTCACGAGAATTTCGGACGGACGGACGGACGTTCCCACAGATGGGCATTTGTTGGGTATTTCTTTTGTTTAAAACTACCCAACAAGCGAAAAACTACCCAATAAGAGACTAACGGAATGAATGGAAAGTTCTCACAGATGGGCATTTGTTGGGTATTATGGTACCCAACAGATGCCTTGCGGTGCGCTCGGACATTCCGACGGACGGACGGACGGACGGAAGGACGGACAGGAGCAACTCTTAATGCCCGTCGCCATTTTATGGCGGGGGCATAAAAACTATGTTGCTTTGTGCTAAATATATATTAATATACATTGTATTTGTAAGATGCACCACATCAACCATGTGAAAACATTTTGCATGTCACACGCTGGATGCCAGGATGCCTTAACATTTTTCTGGGGAAGGCCCTGTATTACATATTTTAACAGAAATAATGTTACATGAGGACTTGGTATTCATATTTTTTATTATCTTATCAGATCGTGTTCATTTATGTAAGTTTTGTTAAATATTTATTCCAGAATAAATTTTTAACTGAATTGTATTGACTTCATTCATTTTGAAGAATTACTTTAGTTAATGATGTAAGTCACAAGTTTTTATAAAAAAACTGACAAAATTAAATTTAACGAAGAGTAATACCATATCAATATTATTAAATATTGAGGAATTTTAAATGAGGAGTGACAATTATATAATCTAATGATAACTATCAAATATTTCACAGGAATATATGTGGAATTTCACACATTTTATATGGAACTCGGTGTAACAAATTCAATGCTCAAAATGCTTCATTCTGGATATTGACAGGAAGCGTTAATTATAAACTAAATTTAAAAAGAATGTTTTTATTTTATATATATATATGAATTTGTTTGATATAAAAATAAAATTATTGATAAAATCATATTTTAATTAGGAATGATTTTTCATTCTGAAATTAATAGGAAATGATACAAAAAAGAATGATCTATTTCCATATTAATTTGAAATTAAGATTATTTCAATAAAAATCGTAATTTATTTAGAGGAAATAATTTCTTCATTTGTGTGCTTTCATTCATCTTTTATATCAGTTTGTCATTCGATTATCTCATGAAAAGACCACTGCAAAAATTTTATATTAAGATTATTTCAATAAAAATCTGAATTTATTTAGAGGAAATAATAACTACATGTGTATACTTCCATTCATCGTTTTTATCAGTTTGTCATTCAATTATCATTCAATTATCTCATAAATAGACAATTGTAAATACATGTACCATTACTTATATGGAAACACCTAATTATCACCTCTGTTTAACCCACTAGCTAACTCCCTATACAATTCATATATGGTACGACTATTCCCAAAATGGTATGAGTATTCCCGGTACGAGATTGTAGTGGTACGACTATTCCTGCACCCCAGCAAAGGACGTTTTTATAGGAATGTGGTGGCCATTTATTTCACAGACGTTGTGTTTCTGCCAAACAACCAAACATGCATATTTAAGCATTGATTTTCAGATATAATGTTCCGTTTCATTGAACAAAGAATGCTCTTTTGAACTCCATGCTAATTTGACATTAATAATATCTTATTATAAAGTATTTGACAAAAATTCGGTAAGGGGGATGGAAAAATTATACAGGAATAGGGAATAAAATAAAAGGAAGTGTCTCCAGGTCCGGGTCCGGACCTCTAGACTTTTGGTCTAGAGGTCCGGACCCGGACACAACCCATATAGAGTTGTCTCGGGGTCCGGGAAAATTATTGTTATAGATATTATGCAGTTTATGTAATATTTTACTCAAAAATGTTATTATTTATCATCTCATTGAATCATTAAAATATAATTTAGGCATTAAAATTTTTAATTTAAGAATTTTATTTCAGTTTTTAAGACCAAATAATTCGACCTGTATAGCTCATGGGAAGTATAACCAACTACACTTTCCAACTGCGGTCTAAAGTATTGCGTACATGATCTATCGTTGCTTTGTTGTATTGTTGATGATAATGATTGAAAATAATATATAATTTAATAAATAGATACACAATGAAAATTTGTTTGTGCTTTTATTATGATCCGACGCTTACTGTTATTGGATAATTATAATAACAGACCTGTGAAAAACTACAGTTAGCTAGGTATTAATTGTTATGTAATACAAGTTTCATATCGGTGAAAAATTCAGTGATTTTGTTTCATTAAAAAGTAAAATTAACTTGTATGAAAAACAGGAAAACGTGCAACTTTTCAAAGAGATTCAATAAATTTAAATGCTCAAAAACCCTTGCTCCAAATAAAAACTTTAACGATAGGATTAAATACTATGAAATCACGTATAGTTGTAAGAAGTTTAAAGCCAAGTGAGATGGCAAGAAGACGACCAGGTAAGTGTCCATCATTTTTTATTTGATAATACACGCCAACAAAAGTCGTGTGTAGTATTGAGCAATTCCATAAATAAATCTATAAATTTAAATGGACACGGTTTTTATATAGTAAAAAAAGTTATTCCGAATATTTTCAGATGAATTAAATCCGCTTGAAATCAGCATGTTCCGTGGTTTATACACAGCTTACATCTTCCTAGCACAACTATTTGTGCGCGACAATGACTTTTCTATATATGTGATGATCGTCCTACGCGCACAACCCAGTTACTATTCAAATCAATGTGAAAATTTTCTTTCTATTTCTATATGCCGCTGATCGGAATTTGAATCGCAACTTTGGCGGCTCCATAAAGCATCTTAAACCATATGTATCTTTAAAAAATTTACATACCTGAAAAGCCACATTCTAATAGAATCAATATATGTAATCCTTTACAAATAACGGTTTCGTTTTTTTTTTGCAAAACTCTTTTAAACCTCCACCCATGTCAACAAATATCGATTTCCGCGCTTAAAGTTTACCTGGATAACGTTTATCGATAAATAACAGAATTTAAATCGGGTCGATTTCCACCACAGTTTTGATCGTAACTGCTTGAGACGTAAAGGACAGACATCTGTAAAAAGTCAGTATGATAATTGGTCTGTGCTTGTAGTCGAATAATTGAGACTAACATCTTCCCAGCCATCGTCATGAATCCATACACTATAATGTGTTTATATGGTATTTGCTTTCAAGTTTGATTAATTCAATTTAAGGTTCAAAGCAGCATTTCGTTTATGTGTCGCGCTGTAAACATTTTCACGAGTTGCATCCCTTTACAGAACAAGCTAGCAGCGTAATATTCGATTTTATTACCAATTATTTATTTGAAGCTAAACATGTATATTTATTATAACAATATAATAACAAAAGAGGAATAGCAAAAGTAAAGATGTATAATAAAGATGAAAGGCAACAAACATTCATTTATTAAAGCTCTGTAGGTCGCATTTGGAGAGTGCCGTTGGTTACACTTTCCACGAGCAAAAAGCGAGGAATTATTGGTCTTTCAAAACTGATATAAAATTCTTATATGTGACATTTAAATGACTAAATTACATTTTTATGATTAAATAAGATGATAAATAATAACATTTTTGAGAAATTATCACAAAAACTGCATAATATCTATAACAGTAATTTTCCCAGACCCCGAGACAACTCTATGCTGTGTTCTCGTCGATTCAGGACGCTTATGTGGTATTAAGAGATAATAAAACATATCAAACAAATTAAACACACCATTTTAAAACATAATCGTATAAACAAACCATTTTACTATACAATTCCAACAAAAAATTCGTTAAAAAATCTCAATGTTGAAAAAAAATCGTACCTGAATTAGTCAACCATGCTAATCATCGCAGGTCAAAATTTTTCCCATCGGTTCGGGATTTTGATTGGATGACGGGAATGTTGACAGCAGGTAAGGGCACGCGCTACAGTTCGGATCAGAAATTGAAGGTTGCTTTCCATTAATAGTAAGTAGTAAAAAATATCCAACATTTTGGAGCGAATTAATCCTTTTAATGATATTGAAGTTGGTAACCATTAAAGAATTTAACAACATTTCATATGAACAATAGTCAACTAAAACAAAACAAACAGTTTTATTTAACTGAAACTGACCAATTATAACATTGAAAACACCGAAACAAAACTAAACTATCATCTTGGATTGTTTAATTTTCACAGTTGGGGCATAGGAATGTACTATGCATCGTCTAACTACCCAGATTTTCGTACAGAATGCCATTGTTCGCACTTGTCACACTGCGCCCAGTTAAGCTTTTCATAATTGGCTTTTAATTGGACTACGTTCCGCTCTATGGCACATACTTTATGAACTGTGACGTAGTTCAAGGTCGTTTTATTTTTGATTGATTGATTGATTTATTCGTGCATATATATGTCATATCGATTAAACTTTTATGGAAAACTATTCACAGTGATTTCCCTTGAAAATGGCAGTGTTAAAACAGAAGCGAGCGAATGTTGCTTTTTAGTGAAATTTGGGACAAAACAGTAATTTTCTAAAGGAAATTGTAATTTAGGCAAATATAATTTGATATTTAGAGGGGTTACATGCTTAGTTCGCATGTTTATTGTTCTTAATGCGTTGGAAACTGCTCACAGTGAAACTTGCGTAGTACTCGCACAAAATTTACAGCGCACGAGCAGCGATTCTGGCCATTCACGAATCGATGGGAAATCCCGAATCGATGAGAATAAGGCATATGTGGGTTGTCTCCGGGTCCGGACCTCTAGACCAAACGTCTAGAGGTCCGGACCCGGAGACACTTCCAAAATAAAAAGGAACAATTTTTTCTGGCCGGAATAAATTATTTTGCAAAGGGAGAGGTCATTATCACTGTATGATTAAAAAGGATCTGCATTAAATTCTTTTCTGCCCTGGAAAAAGGGGGTCACCAGAGGGTTTGGGGTGCGAAGGAATCATCGTTCCACATGTGTTCCACAGGTCTGTGAAGGATGAAGGATTCGCGACCGCAGTTATCTTTGACATTGTTTCTAAGCCGAGGTACACCCCAGAACAGATCTTGCTGACCAATATTTAATGTAAACATGTAACGGTATGATATGGGGACAGAAAATTACTTACTAGACACAACAACCATCGAGCGTTGAACGGTTGAACAAAAATTTGGATTACCTGCCCTTTGTCATGACCTCCCAAAACAAAACCTGGAATCATGGAATATTCCGGTACTATAATAGGTGTGGTAGACTTTCACACAGCGGAGTTCTTAATACATTGTAAAAATAGAATGTACAGTTTTTGCGATGAGTGAAGTTTTTACTTATTAATCAGACTTGAAAAAAAACACATAATTTGTCATATTTCTAAGTAGTAAGTAATCAGCGTCATTCACTATGATGCATCATTATAGCAATCCAGATGCAAATGTGTAATGGGAGTATACGGCAGGTGTACTGTATCTACAAAATTTTCCGTTCTCTAAATTTAGTAATTCATAGTTACTCTTCTTGAAACTTGGTCAGAATGTTTATCTCCATAATATCTTGTTAGTCATTAAAACTGTCCGCTTTCTCCATTATTCATTGTTCACTCAAATTAGTCAGAATATTTAAGGGAAGTTTGGTAACCAGGAAGACTGTCTCAATCATTCTGGAATTATGGCCCTTTAATCAGGTAAAATTTAATCAACTTAGCAGTCTGCTCTCTGGCATATTTTGTGGCAGTTCACACTCTTGTTTAAACTAATTTTAAACTTTTTTAATGATTTAATTCTACAGTGATCACGCTAAAACAACTATCAAAATAAGAACACCGTCAGAATTCCTGAATTACTGTAAGATACCAACATCACTACCTAGAGACAACTTAAAATTTTAATATTTTAGGCTACACTTAGGCATTTGTAAACCTGCTCCTTTGGTGTTAAATAAACAAATGTTCTAGTTCTTTGAAACCTGTTAAAACCCCAACAGCCAACCAACTTCCTTTTTTAATGTACACACCATCTTCAACCATGTTGCATAATCAAATAAACAAGAACAAAAGCATTTTTAGGCATTTTTATTAAATGAATCAATCAATACCACACAAGACATCAAGTACTGAGTGAGGGTAAAGTCTGCTGTCATTAGCAACAATATTATCACAGATATTCTTGAAGTACACATACAACAAACTTGCAGCTACCGAATGCAATGAAAGTTTTTCTATCTAAATGAATTTTTTCAGTGAAAACGTTCAGGACTCGCATATCAACTTACTATTTATGTTTTAAACAAATTAATGAAATTAAGTTCAATCCTTTACTCTATATATGTGTTTGCCCATGCATATCTACGAAATAGAGGGTTAAGTATCCGATCTCAAAACACTCGATGTGGGATTAGTGGACTATGAGCAGCATTCATTTATGTTCAGTTTATAAGTTTATCCAGTTAGCTATTTTTCATTCATGCTAAACATCCATGTGAAAGATATTTTTAACAAACTCACTCAGTCAGAATGGTTATAAAAAGCATTCTATGAATTATGGTTGAAATTAAAAGTATAGATACATACTCTTTAGATATAATCAGTTGCATAGAAAATATAGCTTTGTTAACATTATCTTAACCCTTTACTCCTTAGATACATATTTATTGCATAAGAGAACAGTATAGATCCAGATCAACTGGCACAACCCTGCCATCTGATCAGAATGTACAGTTCGCTTTTAGATTTATTCGATTATTTCTGACCAAGATGCAACCAGTGCAGATCCTGATCAGATGGCATGGATGTGCTGGCTGAACTTGACCAACACTGGTAGCACATGCGTAAAAACATGTTCATATGGAAAGAAATTAGCAAGTGTTATAATTTGACAATATTTTTCTGTTGAACTAATCAATATAAAGCAGTTGTACATAAATTAATAATATGTAATAATATCTAATTAATAGTTGTTAAAAACAATCATGTTTTACATATAGCATTAAAACATTGGGCCAACTTGATTTTCCAAGACAGCTTACGAACCGGCGTTAACCAGTCACCGATCGTCTAGCACCGGTGTGAAATATGAATCAAGCGTTCCGGCTTAACTAAAATGGTGTAGCCATTTTCCGCCATATTTGTCACTCGCTCGCCGCTCAAACATAACCGGCATATTCAGCGTGCGCCGGTTAGTGATCCCGGCTTAATCTCAGAACAGATAGTGATTTTCCGGTGCCCGTTAGGAATCCGCATAAGCTGGTTTAAACCGTCGTGGCAAATCAAGTTGGCCCATTGGCTAGTATCCAGGTTAATTCATCCATGTACTTTCAGTAATGGTAGGTTCAAGGCTGCTCAACAATTTTATTAGTATTCTCAAACCCAGCAGTCAAACTTCCATTCACCAATTATTGAAGTTTTTAATTAATGAATGTAACACATATTTACACTATTATTATTTCCCATAATATTATCTTAACAAGAAAGGAGTTTCCCAGTTTAATGGTTGAGTTTATCATTTTTGACCATCAGTAATGAAGTCTCCTAGCTATCAAGTACATACCAATTATGTAGACCTCTATGTACAAGAGGAACAGAACCTTGCAATGCTGGATAGTGTTGCATGATTTTTTCCCTATCACTATTAAAATCAAACTGTCATAGTACTTCTTAAAAAACGTGATTCTAAAAAGTCGTACGATAAATTTGCTCAAATTTGTTTTTCATCTGTTTAGAAGCACTTAACTTGTTTCAGTAATCAGATAGTACACACAGAGCATGTGACAATTTTGTAGTATGTCTACTGGTCATTTTATTCTGCTCCTCCAAATTGTCATAAAATGTGAATACATCTTCTTAAAAGTACAGGACGAAATGATCTCGAGCCCAACATACTGGAGACCAGTCTCAAATCTCAAGCATCCGATAAGCAAAAATGGAGACTAGTCTCCTATCTTAGTTTTATGATCTTTGGCCCTTACACAGGTTGCATTACAATTTAACAGCTGATACCCAGACAGACTGTTCAGCACAAAGCTGATGTACCTTCGATTTCTCTACACAAGACAGGTTTGTCTGACATTCAACCTCAAGAATTTACACACTCTGTAGCCAGAGGTTAAACAGACCAAAGCATCAAAGCAAATAGAAAATCTCAGATGCACATCTTGTAGTTTGCTAAAGATGTTCACTAACATAGTTGTAATCAGGCTAATCGCTGGCCGGACACAAACAGCTTTGGGCCTTTCTACAGCACAATAGTTTACATCATCTTCTACAAGATTAGATTACAATTATTTCCATGTAATAAATGTTTCTGCAAAAGACAATCTGAAGACATTCAATCCATTGTTCACAAAATCTAGCTGGTGTGTCTTGGTCTGCAAGCACCATTTACAACGATTTCATTCTGAAAATAACATATAAAGATTTACTTTATATAAATAAATAAATTAACACTTTCCTCTTTATATACGGATTTTATCGCATATGCAAATGGTGTAGATCCTGATCAAATGGCACAACCCTGCCATATATCAAACAGATATATGGTTTGTAGATCCAGATCAGCAAGCACATCTGTGCCATCTGATCATAATCTACACTGTTCGCTTCTTGGTCAGAAATAACCTACTCAATCAAAAAGTCCTGATCATGGGTTTGAAGTGTAAATTTAATTAGAGGTAGGTCCATCTTTTACATCTGTGTTATCAACTAAGTTAGAAGGAACTTGTCAGTTTTGGTGGCCATCACCAGACATAATTAAGCCACCATAAACTGTCACATTAAAAAAGAAATGTGACTGTGCTGAGTTTAGAAAGTAAGCATCTTCATCCAGGACATCATCTGTGCCCAAGATCAAAAATTTAAGATTTGAGACTGATCTTAAGATTTAGTTCTATGATCTTGGGCACAGGACATCATCTATGTGTAATTAATCCATAAAGTCATACAATTTTAGACATGCTAAATGGCAAAAATATTCATCAACCTTTCTTAGATATCAAATTGGTTTTTTAGATGCTAATGACATGAACCCAATGAGCATGATCATATTTTTTTTTTTATTATATATTTTACACATATAGGTTTGGTGATTTTGTGATTATTACACAATGCTACACAAAATTTCAAATAATCCTGATTTTTTATTAAATAATTATTTTATAACAGGCATTATGTATTTTAAGCAGTTAATAAGAAGTTTTGTTCAGTGATTAAAGAAAGATCTAAGGTCAATACGAAGATACATTTATTATGCAAACCCATTCACCAAATTAAACAGAACATGCACATGTACCTCAACCAAAATAACCAGAGAGTGTTGGCTGGAGACCAAAAACCTTGTAATATCTGGGTGATGCAATTAGTCCATACCTAATATACTAAACTGGTTTCTCATTGGCCGATTCTGCATCACCTCTGAGAGCATTCAAGAGAAGACCACTCTTACTGACTAGATCTTTAACAGTGCCAACGACTGTTTTGTTTACTGTTTCAACAACACTGTCTGCTACTGGTTCAATTATTTGTTTTGCCTGTTCTACCATATCTAAAATTAAAACATTACCTTGACAGCAGTGAACTGAGCTGAATTTGTTTTAACCCTTTATTCCATATAAACACATTTTTATGCATGTGCGACCAGTGTAGATCCAGATCAGCTGGCTCATCCGTGCAAACCGATCAGGATCTGTCAAATCTTGGTCAGAAATAACCTAATGAATAAAAAAGCCAACAGTGTAGATCCTGATCAAATGGCATGGATGTGCCATCTGATCTGGATCTTCACTGTTTTCCCATGTGATAAAAGGTATCTGTGGAGTAAAGGGATAAAGTTGTATGAAGGTGCATTAACTGCATATAAAATCTGGTGATATTGAGTTATAGCTTCAGTCAAGATATTGTATCTTGGTTATTTTCATGTCTTAACTTGTTTCAAATGTAGCAAGTTTAGACTTTGAAGCTTGTTCTTATTTGTTTATATGAGAATCTGGCAGAGCAAGTGTTAGCCCGTGCAATACACCCTAAAACCTAGTTTTAACCCCAACTTATGTTTTGCCCAGCATGGCTTTCCCTGATGATTATGGAATTAACTTTGAAAATGATTGTAAGTTTTGCATGTTATAGTTTATTCTTTTGAAAACAAGAGACTGATAATTTTCAATAAATATGAACATAGTGTATATGAAATGCATTGACCATTACCATTAAAAAAACAACTGCAAATTTTAGTGTGTTAGAAAAATAACGACTGATAATCTGGACTTCAATAACTGTGTCTTCTGACAAAGTAGAAAACAGTGACCAAGGTGCTTTGAACAATGTTTGTTACGGTGCCTCAAACAGCTGTGACTTTGGGTGTGTTAGTGTTACATAGACCAATTCATACACTGTCTGGTAAGTGATATTATTAAAATCTAAGAACAAAATCTCTACACTGAAGTTTTCATATTCAATGATAATCATGAAAACTTCAATGTAAGTTAAGTAAAAAATAAATAATACAATGTTCTACATTTTTAGCTTTTTATTTTAAATTTTGTTTATATTGAAGATGAATGAACAGGTCCAAGATCACATGTATGAGATTGGAAACCAGTCTCTAGCTTGTGATTGGTCAGTAGGAAGACTCAGTTCAGTTTCAACCTATCAGTTGTTTGAGATTGGAGACTGGTCTCCAGAATAAAGTTGATGATCTTAGGCCAAGGTTGGCAACCAGTCAAGGCCAACACATCATGTTCTAAAGTCATTATTAACAAGGTTACTAGGTTATTTCTTTTTTTGAAAATCCTTTCTTTTGTCACAGGTTAGTAATTAGCCCAACCCACCAACCCCAAAACCTGATCCTGGATGGAATAAAGAACTTACCTCCTGTCATAGGATTATCTCCCTTGGCAGGTGCTCCCTCGGGGATCCCTGCTGGCACAGGGTTGACATGGGATGCAAATACTTCAGATAAATCTAGGGGGAAAAAAACAACACTAATTGCAAAGGATAGATTTATGCACAAATCACATGTGAAATTTGGATTATCTAGAAATACAATTTTAAACAAAAAATTAAATTAATTAGTGCATTTCACACTTCATAACTGCTATCACATTAGATAAATTTTGTTTGGCAGTAATAACTCAAAATATTTTTTCAACTAACTCAAGTTAGTGTCCCAAGCTAAGATTATGAAATATCAAACCAATGCCCATGGTTATAAAACTGAGCATGGAAACCAGCCTCAAATCTCAAGCATCTGATTGGCTGAAATAGAGACCAGTCACCATTTCAGCCAATCAGATGCTTGAGATTTGAGACTGGTTTCCAAACTCAGTTTTATAACCTTCAACCCAAGATACACTAAAGGAACACATTCACCTACCTTCCACAATCTGGTGATAAGCGAAGTGTAAATAAAGCAAGAACAGTAAATTTAAGGCAGCTACAGCTCCACACACTATCATCCTTTGCGTCTGTCCATGTGTCCTCGATATAATTATTGAAACCTGAAACACAGGAAGGTCTGATATGTTTAACTTCAGAAGAAATGCACAAATATTATTATCTTGAATTTTATGCAAGAGCTAACATTTCTATATAAAAGATCATTGTAACATTATATAACTATAATCCTCAGAAATATGTTAAAACTTCACTGCATGGGATATTGCTGTTGTGTAGATCGACATTAGTATTGTTTGATCAGGACCTACACTGATTGCTTTGTTATTCATTAGGTCATTTTTGACCCTAGATCCTGATCAGATGGTGCAGATGTGTCAGCTGATATGGTTGTATGCTATTCATACTGTTCCTGACACAGATGCCACAAGTGCAGATCCAGATAAGATGACACAGATGTGCAAGATGATCTGGATCTACATTGGTCACACATGCATTAAAATGCATATATATGTAGTAAAGGGTTAAAGGATGGTGGTAATATGACCCTTAGATCAGTATAAATAATCCCGCAGAAGAGCATAGCAACAACAAAATCCAACCACAAATCTTTGTTAACCATTTCCTCCTTATATACGCATACTTACGCATGTGCAACCAGTGTAGATCTGTCCCATCTGATCAGGATCTGCAATGGTCACATCTTGGTCAGAAATAACCTGATTAATGAATAAGTGAACTGTGCAGATCCTAAACAGATGGAATGGATGTGCCGGCTGACCCAGATTTACACTGTTCGCCCTGACCATAAAGGCCAATATATGGATTAAAGGGTTAATACATGTATATCAAAAATGATGTAAAAACCTATACATTACCATTCTTAATGTAGCCAGTCCACCAGCAATTGCCCACAGAAGATAGAAGAACAAATGATCATGTGATGTGTGAATCACAGTACCCAGAAATATCACAACACAATGACTGCTCATACCATAGCCCTGAAAATACAGTGTGATCTTTGTAACATGCTGTCAAATATTCATTTCAAACTTCATGTATGCACATTAATGATTTGCCCTTTTTAAGGCCACACCGGGCTGAGTAGGATAGCTCTCATATTTATTGAAAAGTGCAGCTGAAGTAATTTAAGTTTGATGAATAACTTAACAAATTAAAAAAGATATAGCAAACGTTAACTTTTTGTGATGGATAGATTGACAAAGTAATCTCTATGTATCACATATTTTTTTCGAAAGGGCAACATAAATACCTTGTTTTCTCAATGTGAACCATGAATATACCAGACCAATTAATTGATTATAGCTACAATGACCTCATTTATGGCAACCTTGACTTTGTTTAGGGCTACCTTGACCTTGGTTAAGGCAACCTTGACCTTGGTTAGGGCAATCTTGACCTTGGTTAGGGCTACACCGACATTATTTAAGGTATTTCTCTACTGACGTAATTACGTCCACTGCGCAGGATTTCGCGCAACATATTATGAACGTCGCGAACGAAACGGCGATCTCTAAATTTATCTTTAAAACATCTGGAGTCTAATCAGGTATACTTAAAACCATTCATCCAATAAATCATAATACTCGATCTGTTTGATTTCGTTTGTTTCGCCTACAAATTCTTTTGCGACATCCCAATTTACCCAAGATTTACCTCCCTTCGCAAGATACTACTTTTCGGTACTGTTAACAAAAATGTGTTGGACTGATAAAATTTCCATTTTCTAAGGAGTTTAAGGAAGTCTAATGTTTGTACGAGCTGAATAAATCAAAAACCGCATATGGCGAGTGCTACAACAGAGCCTGCAAATATGGATTATGCTGATCGTAAGAACAGGATGACGGAATCTTCCGGTTTTATAGGTCGAAAATTTTGAATTTGCCAACAGCAAAAAATTTGATGCTAATTATAGATGTGCAATCTATCATACAGGTTGCCTGAGAAAGCTAAACAGTACTGCACATTTAATAGTTTTTCTAAGATTTGCCATAGAAACATTTTTGGTTGGCTACATAAAAATGGTCAATGACTTTAGACCTACTGTAGACTCACAGGTGAGATGTCCGGTAACTGGTTCTATTGTGAATTCTTAAAGATTGTGGAAAAGTCCAAGTATGATTATAAGAAGAAGCACACAGTAGAAATCCAGATCAGAGTACATGCATGCATAGGCTGATCTGCATCAAAACTTGTTGCACAAGGGATAATTATACATGTTATTCAAGATTTATCTTTGGATTTGTAAGATTGGTAAAATGGTGTTGCAAAATATGTACATTCAATTGTGATTAGGTATAGTCCGGGCCAGTTCCAAATTGCAAGTAACATCAAAAACTGGATAATTATAGAACCAATGAAAAAAGTCTGCACTTTTATTGTTTGCAGGTGCTATCAAAATATGCATTAATATGTTCCCCATAATCAAAGAATTATAATAAAAGAATATATATAAGTTTACGAGTTGAAAACATGCAAATAATATGTCTAAAATGTTATAAAAACAATTTTCTTAGAACATCGCTGTATACTTATGCATAAATTATTCTCAGAATAATAATATCAGCACATCTAGATATGATTTGTAAGTTTCTTTTTTTTAATTTGAAGGTTTTGTCTTCCTAACAAGCCCATGAGCTGAAGATGTTTTTGCAAGCTGTTCAGTAAAAGTCTGGCAGACATATGAGTGGTGTAACTTGGTGTTTTATGAAAATTCCAAAAACAAACCATGGATGATGCCTGGTCTGCCATAAAAAGGTATTTATTTTCATTTCAGTAACTTCAAAAATTATTTTATACTGGTAATTGGCTATATTTTCAGCTGAAAAAGAATCATTCTAACTTCATTTGGAGATAAAAAATATCACAAATTATTTTTATAATAACTGATTTTAACTTGCAATTACTTTAGGCCAATTCACTAAATGTCCACATGAATGCTCTTATGTGATACTCTAATAATGTTAATGTAAATAATGTATGTATAATGTAAATTAATTAAAATTTAATTTGAATACATTTCAATACTCAGTAACCATTCAAGGTTTTCTTTACAAAAAATCCTGGTTATTAGATTGGGGTATGTCTTATGGCGGGTGGGCGGGCGGCTGGGTGGGCTGGCGTCAACATTTTAAGTTTTTTGTGAAAGTTGCGTTTTTCTCAGTAACCATTCAAGGTACAACTTTGAAACTTAACATAGTTGTCTGACATATCAATACCAATTATCAGGACAAGTTTCATAATCCCTGACTGTATTTTGACAAAGTTATGCCCCTTTTTCACTTAGAAATTTTGTTAAGTTTTTTGTTAAAGTTGTGTTTTTCTCAGTAACCTTTTAAAATATAACTTTGAAACTTAAAATAGTTGTCTGACATCTCAATACCAATTATCAGGACAAGTTTCATAATCCCTGAGTGTATTTTGACAAAGTTATGCCCCTTTTTCACTAAGAAATTTTGTTAAATTTTCTGTTAAAGTTGTGTTTTTCTCAGTAACCGTTTAAGATACAACTTTGAAACTAACATATTTGTCTGACATCTCAATACCAATAATCAAGACAAGTTTCATAATCCCTGACTTTATTTTTACAAAGTTATGCCCCTTTTTTACCTTAGAAATTGTGTTAATTTTTTTGTGAAAGTTGTCTTTTTCTCAGTTACCATTCAAGGTATAGCTTTGAAACTTCACATAATTGTTTGACATCACAGTACCAATTATCAGGACAAGTTTCAGTTTATAACCCCTGACTGTGTTTTGCCAAAGTTATGCCCCTTTTCGACTTAGATTTTTGTTAAGTATTTTGTGAATGTTATCTGTTGATGCCAAATTGCCTGTTGACACTTAGCTTGGTTTGTGGGTAGCTTATATCAACAGGCAGCTTGGGATTTCTAACCAGGTGTCTGTGATAAAGGTCAAGGTCACTGTTGCTAAAAATAGAAATTCAGCTTACCCTCAATAACTTGAGATTGTTTTTACCTATTGATGCCAAACTTAGTATATGAGTAGCTGATATCAAAAGGCAGCTTGGGATTGCCACCCAGATATCTGTGTTCAAGGTCAAGGTCACTGTTGCTAAAAATAGAAATTCAGTTTCTGCTCAATAGCTTGAGTTTGCTTTGGCCTATTGACACTAAACTTGGTTTGTGGGTAGCTTATATCAAGACACTACTTAGGATTGCTACCCAGGTGTCTGTGATAAAGGTCAATGTCACTTTTGCTAAAAATAGAAATTCAGGTTTCTCCTTTTTACTTGGGTTAGCTGTGATCTATTGACACCAAACTTTCTTTGGGTAGCTTATACCAAGATGTAACTCAGGATTGCTACTCAGAAGTCTGTGATCAAGATCAAGGTCACTGTTGCTAAAAATAGAAGTTCAGTTTCTTCATATCAGATATCTTCTTAATAAAAGTATAAGAATTAAATGAAAACCTGGTTTTTGGCGTGTGGCGACATTTTTTTTCTTGTTTTTTGTATTTTGAATTTAAAGACTTAATACTTTGTAAACAAATTGAGTTTTATTTGAATTATTTATTACCATTTAAGACTCTTGTTTGGAACCTTTTTTTATATGAGTGGGTGGGGTAAGCCATCATCAACCATGAAGTTTTACTTGAATAAATACAATTTTTCAAATGCCGCAAAACTTCGAAAATTACAAGCAAATGATCCTAAGTCGTACTGGAAATTTCTTAATCGTTTGACAACACAACAACAGAGTAAAAAACCGTCAATAGATGATTTCTATGAATTTTTCAAAACGGTGAATACAAATGATAATACTTCCGATTTCCATTCAGACGACACTGACCTCTCAAATGATAACGAAATCCTCAACTCACCATTTACATGTCACTCTAAAACAGGATCCTGGAACAGTGTTTTTATAATTGAGGTGGTCTTACTTTGGGGGGGGGGTCTTATTGAGGAGTTTTACTGTAAAGCATTGTACAGTAAGAAATACCAGAAGATTTGTTATAAACTTCAAAACTTCTTTACCATCATAGATAAAATCTGTATAAGTGTTAGATGAGTATTGCAAACATATGAAAGAACCCAGATCAATCCAGACGCCCCAAACCAGTACGTAAAACACACTCCAAACGCTGTCCCCATCAGTGTACCATCTGCCTGAAATACAGGAAATATCAAAATTATATGCTAATTTACAATAAAACTTTGTTGTTATGATGCAGATTTTATTTCATGTCCTCTCACTCAGAGAAATAACAAGTACTGAGTATTTCCTGACCTTGCTTTCATACAGTGCACATGTTTGTCAGGTAGCATTGTTGATTCTTACACTGCAAAGAAACTTTCTTGAATTTTAATGGACAATTTGCCACTGATTTGGATTGGTCTCCCACCTTTTATTTATTACTCATATTATCCAAATACAATTTTCAAACACAACCAAAAGTGGAAAATAATGACTGGTATGCTGAAAACATTTTTCTGTCGTTTTCATTCTTATTTGTTTTCCATTATGGCCTATTTTCCAATTTCATTTATAGTGGACATGTTACTCATAGTATGAAAATGATTAACTTATCAAAAATATTTTAACAAAAATGAATTTATCTACGCAAACATCCTCCTTCATAAACATCTCTTAGCGGTTACTTCCCGTCAGTCAGAGTAAAATGGTTTGTGATTGGTTGCCTGATTCCTATTGTCCAATCACAAACTCAATAACATAATCTAACGGCCATGTAATGAAAAATGGTGTTTTGGCTGTCAAGTTTTTGCAGAGGATATTCTGTGCTCAAACGTGATTTTTCATAAATAACAGAGCAAGTGTTGGCGTCTAGGCCATTCAGTTTTGATTTTAACGAAATTTAAAATTGCTTTCTTGCCCGTGTTGATGTTCATCTCAAGGAAACAATCCAATGGGTCTAAAAAAGTTTCATGGAATAAAAGTTTAAATTCGTCTTAAAGACAGGCGATCAGCACTCCTGTATGTTATCTTTTATAAACCTGAAGTAGCATAATCATTACATTTACATATCAAAAAGCAATCAGTACAGACCCTGACAGACAGCATAAAGTCACAAACATGGAGTACAGGGCTAGCTTACCACTTTATGGTCGGCAGTTTTCATTTGAAACAGTAATAAAGCAATCAGTGTGAAGATAATCATCATTGGGCCATACAGCTCCCTGTGGACTTTCTGCTGCTGATCAGTGGGGCGTTGAGGAACAAACGAATATAACAATCTGAAATAAACATACAAATTTGTATTTGTTATACTGGTAATATAATAAAGACTGCTTGTGATATGGCCCTATTATTAACCAATGTCACATGTATATTTCAGAAAAAGTGTCATTCGCACTATTTATTTTGGTAAGTGTGTATAACATGTTGGGTCATTAACAAACTGGCTCTGTGGGTGTATTTTGGACTTACTGTTAAAATCTGGAAATGTACTTACTTTGGGGGAACCTACTAAGTTCTAGTAATGTTTCATATGCTGCAGTGTTTTACCACTCTAGAAAACAAAATTTTCTTAAAATTAAAATCATGAAAAATATACACATGATTGGCCTAGTATCAAAACCTAGTGTCAACAAAATTTGATTATTGCAAAGCAGGAATACAGAAACAGGGAGAAGTCCACCAAGCCTTGCACCTCTTTGCCAATGGAAAAGGTTCAAGATAGTCATGTGCTGAAATTACATATTTCTGATTGTTGGATATTTCATAAGTTCAAAACCTTGTACAAGATACCAGGTTTCGATATAAAGCTGGCAACATGTCTATCATCTGTCATAATTTCCTTCTGACTCCTTTTTCAAGTTCTTATTTTATTGTCCTTAAGTAATGATATTCCATCGAAATATTCAATAGTCTAACATGATAAAACTGTTGACAGCCAATAATCTTGAGAAGCTAATTCGCTGAAATAGAACCTAATCTTCAAATTGATCAATCACATGCCTCCGTGTCCTGACTGGTAAACAGCCTCAGTTTTATTATCTTGGGTCTAGCTATTGTTTCCAGCAATGCTTGATTACACAAAATACCTCACCTAGATCTTACTTCATGGGGTTCAACATTGAAGTATGGCCGAAGGAAGTCTATGTTGCCATAAACATTCCATGCCTTTGTTGCTTTCTGTTTGCCTGACTGCCACATCTACAACATGATCAAAATGTTGTGAGTTAAACAATCAATACACAAAATAATAGTTAAAGCATGGTTTATGCAAAATATTAATGAAAAAGGGGGATAACTTGAAAAGTATTAGTAGCAGAGTTATGGGTTTTGATTGTAATGATTTAGATTTTAATGGTAAATATACATTCTAAGTTTCAAGGTAATATTTCAACAAGGCAGTTGGAACGAAAGCAATATCCCCGCCGCAAGCAGGAATGTTGGAAAGGTTATGGATGCTTAATTGCAAATTAACAAATAGATCTCCAGCAGTTTGGACTTTATATGAAATACATAGTTAAATATGAACCTTCAAAGACAACTAGTGACCTTGACCCGGCCAGGTTGGAACATGGGTTCTGCACATCACCTTGGTGGAATCATTTGACTAAAATTTGATAGCATTCATTCCAGGGGTTCAGAAGATATGAACCGGACACAAAATACAGAGTTCAAATCTTCAATGACCTTGACCTTGAGCCAGCCAGGTTAGAACATGGGTTCTGCACATCATCTTCATAAGCTGAGCATTTGACTAAAGTTTCGTGAAATTCCTTCTAGGTGTTCAGAAGATATGAACCGGACACGAAATACATGGTTTAAATCTTCAAACACCACTAGTGACCTTGAGCTAGCCAGGTTGGAACATGGGTTCTTCACGTTGTCTTGATGGGGAGAACATTTGACTAAAGTTTCATCAAATTCCTTCAAGGTGTTCAGAAGATATGAACCGGACACGAAATACATGGTTCAAATCTTCAAACACCACTGGTGACCTTGACCTTAAGCCGGCCTGGTTGGAACATGGGTTCTGCATGTCAACTTCATGGGGAGAACATTTGACTAAAGTTTCACGAAATTCCTTCTGGGGATTCGGAAAATATGAACCAGACATGAAATACATGGTTCAAATCTTCAAACACCACTGGTGACCTTGACCTTGAGCCGGCCAAGTTGGAACAGGGGTTCTGCACGTCATCTTGGTGGGGAGAACATTTGACTAAAGTTTCATGAAATTCCTTCTAGGGGTTGAAAAGTTATTGACTGGACACGAAATGTGCGCACACGGAAGGACGGATGGACAGACGGACAAACCATTCCTATATCCCCCAGCCGCTATGCGGCGGGGATAAAAAGGGTTCATGGCCAATAAACATTCAAAGTTTCAAGTTGATATCTTAAGTTCTTTAAAAGGTATGGACCAAGTGCACCTTTTATTTAATGGATATCGACACTGAGATGAGTACAGTAGCTCCCCTATTCTTTGAATAGTCAAGCTGAAAATTATATTATAATTAAACTTTAAACAAACGAATGTTACTGTTATCTGCTTCAAGCATTGTCTTTATGACATGATCTGGGTAAGATAAATATATATTAACCCTTTACTCCATGGGATATGGTTGTTATCCATGGGCAGTGTAGATTCTGATCAGCCAGCGCATTAATTTTGCTGTCTGATCAGGATTTACTCTGTTGCTTTTCAATTCAATAGGTTATTTCTGACCAAGAAGCCAACCGACTGACAGTGCAGTGCTGAATCTACATTGTTTGCAAATGTGATAAAACCTGTATATATGAAGTAAAGTGTTAAGAACGTCCATTTTCTCAATTCAAGGAGATTAAAAGCTGCTAGAGCTGCCTTACCATATTTGTAACATTTTCTTGGAACCTCTGCTTCATTGTATCCATATAGCTGCCTCCAGGACCCGGGCCTTTCTCTCCACGAGGCTCAGATTTATCATCTACATAAAAAGTTACATTGCTGATCATTTCTCTGCAACATTTAACCCTTTCCTCCATATATACCCATTTTTACGCATGTGCAACCGCCGTAGATCCAGATCAGCCGGCACATCCTTGCCGTCTGATCAGGATCTAGACGGGTTGCATTTTGGTCAGAAATAACCTGATGACTAAAATAGCAAACAGTTTAGATCCTGGTAAGACAGATATGCCAGCTGATCTGGATCTAAACTGTTCGCCCACGGAATAAAGGTGTGTGTATGGATGAAAGGGTTAACCCCTTAATAGTTCATAATTCAATCCGACTACTTTCTCAAAATAGTTGTTACTTAACCCTTAACTCTATATAAGGGCTTTTATCCCATTGGTGAACAGTGTAGATCTAGATCAGCCAGCTTTTATCCAATGGGTGAACAGTGTAGATCCAGATCAGGATCTACAATTTTTGCTTTTAGATTTATAAGGTCACATATTTCTGACAAAGAAGCCAAAAGTGTAGACCCAGATCAGATGGGAGTGATGTGCCAGCTAATCTGGATCTACACTTGTCACCCATGTAATAAAAGGGGTATATATGGAGCAACAAGTTAATCATTACATTTGAACAATAGAGTAATGGTAATGTAATCATTACCCATTTTTTAGCAAAGTAATTGTAATTCAATCATTACATTTTCCAAAGTTTTTACCCCAGGTCTGCAATTATGATTTACCATGATCATAAATCAGATCGTAGTTTTAAAATGTTAGCCTTGTGTTTCTCAAGTAACAGATAGAAATAACTTTTATATATGTAAAGATGATCTTAAATATTCATTACATATCTAGTTAAGAGCAGTTCTTTAAGGGATTGCCACACTCCTCCCAATTCTATTCATCAATAAAAAGAAAATTATCAAAATCTCAATAACGGCAAAATGCCATTCAATGAAACTTTGCAATAATGAATGTTACAAATGTATCTTTATTTTGCATACAGTAAGACGTGTTAGAAAAGTAAAGAAACAAGCTAGACCTAAAAATTCCTTGAAATTCTATTTACATAAATTCATAAAAACTAAGCGATACAAAACATAATTTTAAATTCACATGTGAGCGCAATGATATTGACAAGAAAATGTTGTGTACTTTGTAAAAAAACTTTCAACTACTAAAAGAGAAATCAGTTATTGTCATCCGTTTACGTGACCAGGAAATTGAAGGTCAAACGCATTTTTACTAATATCTCGTAAAGTTTACATATGTAAGTCACGAGGACACAATAAATTGTTGTCAGTATCATATTACTCATGTGGGCATATAAAATGATGTTTTGTGTTCTTTAGTTTTTGTGAATTTATGTAAATAGAAGTTGAGGGAATTTTTAGATCTTCCTATTTTTCTTTACTGTTCTAACGTGTCTTACCATATGCAAAATAAAGATACATTTGTAACATTCATTTGTGCAAAGTTTCATTGAATGGCATTTTGCCGTTATTGAGATTTTGATAATTTTCTTTTTATTGATGAATAGAATTGGGAGGAGTGTGGCAATCCCTTAAAACAGAAAAAGCATAAGCTTTATAATACAGATTTTATTGCATGTGCAACCAGTGTATATTCAGATCAGTCAGCACATCTGTCATCCGATCTGGATTTACACTGATTGCCTCTTGGAAGGAAATAACCCAATGAATCTACACTGTTTGCCCATGGATAGCAGCCATATCCCACCAGGTAAATCATTAAGAAAAGTACTTAACCCTTTCCTCCATAGATACACCTTAATTGCATGGGCGAACAGTGTAGATCCAAATCAGCCGGCACATCCATGCCATCTGATCAGGATCTGCACTGTTCGCTTTTTGATTCATTAGGTTATTTCTGACCAAAATGCAACCAGTGCAGATTCTGATCAGACAGCACGGATGTGCCAGCTGATCTGGATCTACACTGGTAGCACATGCGTAAAAATGCGTATATATGGAGGAAAGGGTTAAAAAGAAATGCACATAAGGTTTATTTTAGCAGAAGATAAAGGATTCTACTGCCAATAAAAAACTGATGTTGTATTGTTTGCATACCAAATATTTCACCTACCATTGAAACTGGTTTCATAATCTGAGTGATCACTCCCACCGTCATTCATGTCTAATATGGCTGTCTGAAATGCACGTAACACAAAGAGTTTAACCGAAATACGACAGCAGGGTTAAATATAAAGTGTGTCAATAACACAGTCAAACTGCTGATATTTCCAACTCAACGGGCCCTAGAAAAATGTTTGAAATATCAAATATGCGAATAGTCGAAGTTCAGCCAAGGGACATTGCTTTTGTTCCTCACCAGATTTCTGAAATGTTAAGTGTCCCTCACATGTTAAAACATGTATCCTGGACATACCTATTACCACGGGTCTTAAAGTTTGCCAGGGTATTTACAACAACAACAATCAGCTGTTATGAATGTTATTAAATCTCACCATTATCTTTAGAAAATAGATTTTTTGAAAATTCACAATGATCTTTTATAATAACAAGAGCCAGTTGGAAACGACTGCACACTCGACTATTCGAATAGTCAGACATATTTAAGCACATTTTAAACTGGGCTTCATTTAAACTGGGGAGTGATTCAGGAGTTTATGACACCCCCCAACACACATACATGAACAAAAGTTTCTTGATCCAAGTTAAGAAATCAATAAATTACACTTAATTTATTCTTGTAGGGTTTTTTTGGAGGGTTTACACAACCCAGCCCATACACCCCTAATCCCATACCCATCTACCCACTATCCCTGCCCACATCCAACCCCACCCTTTTCACCACTCAACACCCAATTATACCATTCTGTCATTTGTTTATACCTCTGGAATGGTATAGTATAGTATGGTATGGTACGGTTATGGTATGGTATGGTACAGTATGGTTCTTGGCATACATAGACAGGGTCATGATGGTGAACAAGTGTCTTAAGTTTCAAAGCTATAGTACAAGAAGTATGAAAGTAACTAGCTTGCACGCAAACTTTAACCTGAAATTCTAAGTTGATAAAGGGCCATAATTTAAACAAAATATAAGTTAGAGTTATGGTTCTTGGCATACACACTCGGGATATGATAATGAACAAGTGTTGATAGTTTCAAAGCTGTAGTATAAGTAGTATGGAAGTTATGAATTTGTACACTAGCGTGCACGCAAACTTTAACCTGAAATTTTAAGTCAAAAAAGGGCAATAATTTGATTTAAATGAAAGTTAGAGTTATGGTTCTTGGCATACACACTCGGGATATGATAATGAACAAGTGTAGAAAGTTTCAAAGCTGTAGTATAAGTAGTATGGAAGTTATGAGTTTGTACACTAGCTTGCACGCAAACTTTAACCTGAAATTTTAAATAAAAAAAGGGCCATAATTTGATAAAAATGAAAGTTAGAGTTATGGTTCTTGGCATACACACTCGGGATATGATGATGAACAAGTGTTGAAAGTGCCAAAGCTGTTGTATAAGTAGTATGGAAGTTATGAGTTTGTACACTAGCTTGCACGCAAACTTTAACCTGCAATTTTAAATAAAAAAAGGGCCATAATTTGAAAACAAGAGGGCCATGATGGCCCTATATCGCTCACCTGAGTACAAAAGTACTCTCAGCTTGTGGTTTCAGACAAGAAGATTTTTAAAGTTTTTTCCTGTACAAGTCTATATAAAATGAAGTGACCCCTGGGGTGGGGCCAATTTTGACCCCTGGGAAATAATTTGAACAATCTTTGAAGAGTTCTACTAGAGGATGCTAAATGCCAAATACCTAAGCTCTAGGCCTTGTGGTTTCAGACAAGAAGATTTTTAAACTTTTTCCTATATAAGTCTATGTAAAATGAAGTGACCCCTGGGGCGCGGCCAATTTCGACCCCAGGGAAATATTTTGTACAATCTTTGTAGAGTTCCACTAGAGGGTGCTAAATGCCAAATATCTAAGCTCTAGGCCTTGTGGTTTCAGACAAGAAGATTTTTAAACTTTTTCCTATATAAGTCTATGTAAAATGAAGTGACCCCTGGGGCGGGGCCAATTTTGACCCCAGGGCTATAATTTGAACAATCTTTGTAGAGTTCCACTAGAGGGTGCTAAATGCCAAATATCTAAGCTCTAAGCCTTGTGGTTTCAGACAAGAAGATTTTTAAAGTTTTTCCTAGATAAGTCTATGTAAAATGAAGTGACCCCTGGGGCGGGGCCAATTTTGACCCCAGGGAAATAATTTGAACAAACTTTGTAGAGTTCCACTAGAGGATGCTAAATGCCAAACATCTAAGCTCTAGGCCTTGTGGTTTCAGACAAGAAGATTTTTAAAGTTTTTCCTATATAAGTCTATGTAAAATGAAGTGACCCCTGGGGCGGGGCCAATTTTGACCCCAGGGCTATAATTTGAACAATCTTTGTAGAGTTCCACTAGAGGGTGCTAAATGCCAAATATCTAAGCTCTAGGCCTTGTGGTTTCAGACAAGAAGATTTTTAAAGTTTTTCCTAGATAAGTCTATGTAAAATGAAGTGACCCCTGGGGCGGGGCCAATTTTGACCCCAGGGAAATAATTTGAACAAACTTTGTAGAGTTCCACTAGAGGATGCTAAATGCCAAATATCTAAGCTCTAGGCCTTGTGGTTTCAGACAAGAAGATTTTTAAAGTTTTTCCTATATAAGTCTATGTAAAATAAGTGACCCCTGGGGCGGGGCCAATTTTGACCCCAGGGCTATAATTTTAACAATCTTGGTAGAGGACCACTAGGTGATGCTACACAACAAATATCAAAGTTCTAGGCCTTACGGTTTCAGAGAAGAAGATTTTTAAAAATTTCATGTTTAAAATCTATTTTTATCCTCTGTGACCTAGATAGGCAATGGACCGGAACCATTTGAACAATTTTGGTAAAGCTTCATGCAAGTAACATTCCTGCCAAGTTTCAGCAAGATTGGCCCAGGAGTTCAGGAGAAGAAGTTGTTTGAAGAAAAAGTTGACGACGCACGCACGCACGCACGGACGACGGACAGACATCAGGCGATCACAAAAGCTCACCATGAGCACTTCGTGCTCAGGTGAGCTCAAAATGAAAGTTAGAGTTATGGTTCTTGGCATACACACTCGGGATATGATGATGAACAAGTGTTGAAAGTGTCAAAGCTGTAGCTTTAGCAGTTTTTAAGATATAAGTAGGTTGCACGCAAACTTTAACCAAAGCGGGAGTGCGATGCCGATGACAGAGTGAGTTCAATAGCTCAACATATTCTTCGAATAGTCGAGCTAAAAATTGATTTTCAATGAACCACCGAGTCAGCCATTGGTTTTTCAATGTATACATATTACTGCGATTCAGCCAATTAAGGTTCAGGAACAGCAATCGGGTGATAAATTGTAGCTTACTTGACTCTGCTGGAACAAATCATTAGTAACTGAAAAATGTTTACTAAACGGAATTAAATATATAAAAAACTTTAGAAGTTCTGCTTTTTGATAAACACTGATTATCCAGTTCTGTATGAAGTTAATTTTTTCGGTCAAAAAGTAGATATTTAGAAACTCGATTTATTTTGTTCAATTTGTTTGAGAGATGCAGTGAGATAATGTTAAAATATAATAATAGTAAATAAATAATCCTAATAGAAAAAGATGTGACATTATCATATATGCCTGTGTATTTGTTCTTATCAAGGCACTTGCGGTAATAGGTATATTGCGGTAATAAGTATAGTGATTATAATTATATACTCAAACCCTATTGTATCAATCTATCCATTGTATCGCGCTATTTATGCTTGCACTGCCACCTGTTGATTGTTTACATTGTTAACTAGGTCATGCCTACTTTCGCTTATCATTTGACTGAAGATTTCTATGAAAATCAATAAAGGGTAGCAGTAAGTACCTTTGTATAGTGCTTCCTCCATAAATCCCCCTATTTTCACTAAGTGTTTTTGATACACATGCATATAAACACATTTAATCGACAATGACGAAATGCCAGTTTGTCTACAACTGTCAACTATCAAAATGATAGGTCATATGACATCAACATCACAGTTTCATTCAGTATAGAAAAGGCGGCCATTCATATTTTGAACTGCTTCCCACAATGCATCGATATAATGGCATGCCTTCATATTTTAGTTAAGGTTTACCCTCCTTGTGTTATATTACATTGTATCAAGTTATTGCTGAAAATAATTAATATTGAAGAAACTTTAGAAATAATTGAATTAAAAGAAATAAAAAAATATTGTAATGCAGAAATATCAAGGTATGTGGTTCATTTTGTTTCACTATTTAATGTTGGCTATTAAACTGTTACAGTGGTGTGGGGCAATTCTGCGCACCTATCAGAACAATTTCCTTATTTTTATGTTTTGCACTCTCTCTTAGTAAATTCTGAGTCAAAAGAAATAAAATAAAGTGTTATTTTATGATTGTAAAAGATCTGTATTTTGCCAGTTGATAAAAACCAGATATTTTTAATAAAGGTACCAGTGTAATTATTCTAATAATTAAAAGTTTTGTCTTCTGATTGTCTACATGCAAAAAAATATTTTCAGCATAATTTTTTACTCTTTAGATTCACAGTACTTTTAAAATAAAGCTTCATAGACACTCCAAATGATCAAGTAAAGAGCAATAAATTTATAAAAACAATATAAGAAGTATATGTATTTGGAACAGTGTTTACTAATCTTTTGACACATACACATACTGCTATTGATAGTTTACCAACTCTGCAAGTGTATGAGAGTTTTAGTTGTGCATACAGTTTTTACTTTTCTCACGTACGTAATAAAACTTTGGATTTATCAATGTAGCTAAAAAGGTGCATTAAGAATTTCTAATAACAAGAGCCAGTCAGAAACAACAGCACGCTCGACTATTCGAAGTCAGACATATTTAAGCACATTTAAAACTGGGCTTCATTTAAACTGGGGAGTGATTCAGGAGTTTATGACACCCAACACACACACATGAACAAAAGTTTCTTAATCCAAGTTAGGAAATCAATAAATTACATTTAATTTATTATTGTAGTTTTTTTTAGAGGGTTTACACAACCCAGTCCATACACCCCTGCCCACCTATAGTGTGGTGTAGTATAGTAAGGTATGGTATTGTTGTTGGTGGTGTTGTTGACGTTGTTGTTGGTGGTGTTGTTGTTGGTGGTGTTGTTGGTGTTGTTGTTGTTATTAGGGTTTTTGTTGGTTGTGTTGTTGGTGTTGTTGTTGGTGGTGGTGTTGTTGTCAGTGTTGTTGGTGTTGATGTTGTTGTTGTTGGTGGTGTTGTTGACGGTGTTGTTGGTGGTGTAGTTGTTGTTATTTGTGTTATTGTTGGTTGGTTGTGTTGTTGGTGTTATTGTTGGTGATGGTGTTGGTGGTATGTGGTGGGGGTGGTGGTAGTGTGGTGTGGTGTGGTGGTGGGTGGGTGGTTGTGGTGGGTAGTGGTAGGGGGTGGTGGTGGGTGGGTGGGGGTGGGGTGGGTGGGGGTGCGGTGGGTGGGTGGGTGTGGGGTGGTGGTGGGTGGGTGGATGGGGGGCGGGTGGAGGGTGGGTGGGGGGGTGATGGGTGGGTGGGTGTGGGGTGGGTGGTGGTGGTGGTGGGTTGTGGTGTGGTGTGGTGGGTGGTGGTGGGTGGGTGGGTGGTGGTGGGGGTGGTGGGTGGGTGGGTGTGGGGTGGGTTGGTGTAGGGTGGGTGGTGGTGGTGGGAGGTGGGTGTGGGGTGGGTGGGTGTGGGGTGGGTGTGGGGTGGTGGTGGGTGGGGTGGATGGGTGTGGGGTGGGTGGTGGTGGTGGGGGTGCTGGTGAGTGGTGGTGGGTGGGTGGGTGTGGGTGGTGTGGTGTATGGTATGGTATGGTATGGTATGGTATGGTATGGTATGGTATGGTATGGTATAGTATAGTATAGTATTAGTATAGGGTGGGTGGTGGTGGGGGTGGTGGGTGGGTGGGTGTGGGGTGGGTTGGTGTAGGGTGGGTGGTGGTGGTGGGAGGTGGGTGTGGGGTGGGTGGGTGTGGGGTGGGTGTGGGGTGGTGGTGGGTGGGGTGGATGGGTGTGGGTGGGTGGTGGTGGTGGGGGTGCTGGTGAGTGGTGGTGGGTGGGTGGGTGTGGGTGGTGTGGTGTATGGTATGGTATGGTATGGTATGGTATGGTATGGTATGGTATGGTATGGTATGGTATGGTATGGTATGGTATGGTATGGTATGGTATGGTATGGTATGGTATGGTATAGTATAGTATAGTATAGTATAGTATAGTATAACCACTCAACACTTTCAACCAAAGTATGTTAAGTACATCTGTTTTAAACCTTTTCTATAGCATTACCTATGAAAAACACTAACATTGAAACTTTAACCATAATTTCTAAGTCTTAATTCTAATTTCTAAGCGAAAAAGGGCAAAAATTAAATAAAAAAAGCAAGGATGAGTTATGGGCCTTTGAAAATCAACCTGATGTATGATCAAATAAAGGTATACAAAATTTTAAAGTTGTCGTTTTAATAGAATGAAAGATATGAGGTTTCACCACCTTGCATGCAAACTTTAACCTGAATTTCTAAGTCTCAAAAGGGCAATAATTTGATATAAATCAAAGAAAGAGTTATGGTTCTTGGCATACATAGTCAGGGTCATGATAGTGAACAAGTTTCAAAGCTATAGTACAAGAAGTATGAAAGTAACTAGCTTGCACGCAAACTTTAACCTGAAATTCTAAGTTGAAAAAGGGCCATAATTTGATTAAAAATTTAAGAAAGAGTTATGGTTCTTGGCATACATAGTCAGGGTCATGATGGTAAACAAGTGTTGAAAGTTTCAAAGCTATAGTACAAGAAGTATGAAAGTAACTAGCTTGCACGCAAACTTTAACCTGAAATTCTAAGTTGAAAAAGGGCAATAATTTGAACAAAATGGAAGTTAGAGTTATGCTTCTTGGCATACCCACTCGGGATATGATAATGAACAAGTGCTGAAAGTTTCAAAGCTGTAGTATAAGTAGTATGGAAGTTACGGGTTTGTACACTAGCTTGCACGCAAACTTTAACCTGAAATTCTAAGTCGAAAAAGGGCTATAATTTTAATAAAATGAAAGTTAGAGCTTTGGTTCTTGGCATACACACTTGGGAGATGATGATGAACAAGTGTGCCAAGTTTCAAAGTTGTAGTATAAGTAGTATTGAAGTTATGTGTTTGTACAGTAGCTTGCACGCAAACTTTAACCTGAAATTCTAAGTTGAAAAAAGGGCCATAATTTGATGAAAATAAAAGTAAGAGTTATGGTTCTTGGCATATACACTTGGGACATGATGATGAACAAGTGTGCCAAGTTTCAAAGCTGTAGTATAAGTAGTATTGAAGTTATGTGTTTGTACAGTAGCTTGCACACAAACTTTAACCTAAAATTCTAAGTCAAAAAAGGGCCATAATTTGATCAAAATGAAAGTTAGAGTTATGGTTCTTGGCATACACACTCGGGACATGATGATGAACAAGTGTGCAAAGTTTCAAAGCTGTAGTATTAGTTGTATTGAAGTTATGTGTCTGTACATTAGCTTGCACGCAAACTTTAACCTGAAATTCTAAGTCGAAAAAGGGCCATAACTTGATCAAAATGAAAGTTAGAGTTATGGTTCTTGGCATGCATACTCGGGACATGATGATGAACAAGTGTGCCAAGTTTTAAAGCTGTAGCTATAGTAGTTTTTAAGATATCAGTAGGTTGCACGCAAACTTTAACCAAAGCGGGACGCCGATGGCGACGCCGACGCCCAAGTGAGTACAATAGCTCGACATATTCTTCGAATAGTCGAGCTAAAAATGGAGGTTAACAATTAAAACTTTGTAAAAACTTCATGGAATCAATTTCTACACACATTTATGATAGAAAATCATACCAACACCATTTGTAAGCAGTTTGGTAGAAAATTACATCATTTAATATTATATTCAATGAAATAGAGATAAAAACGATACGAACGTTAATTGTTATTGTTTACATCCGAATATTTATGCGCATGCACAGTACCTGGTTGGCAAAACATCATATCCGGAACCGTTAGGTAAACCAAACAATGACTACTCTCGACAAGAATTCTCCTCATTCAGAGCGGAATAGTAGTTTTAATTTAGGATAAAGCTATAAAGGACCAAAAATGTTGTATGTTCTATGAAAAAAAGCTAAATAAAGTATTAAAATAAAACCTGATTTTTTAACATATGGTATTAGGTATAGAATATTTCAGATTAAGCGGGAAAAAAAAACAATTTGTAATATGCGAAACGTAATATAACAAAAATATTACAATACATTTAAGAAACATAAATCAGGAGACAATTGGCGTTTTAACGGCAAATGATTGTTTCTTATAAATGGATGGTATGATGTAGCATCTCGCCAAAAACCATCGTTGGAGTGGTTTTTTCAGCTTGGAGATAAACTTTTCAATTACAGAATACCTGAATTTATAGTTAAAATATCCGTTAAAGTGCAAAATATATCAATTATTTGAACTAAATTTTAATTTGTGTAATGAATGTGTTTTTACTGCACAGTCACACATTTCCTGTTTATTACGAGATAACGCGGCGACCGTCGTGGTGATCGAGTGACATTTGCCTCTGGCATAACTATACTCGTAAAATACACATGTCATAAACTAAACAGGAGCCTCCATGTAACATTTTCTGCATGCATGATCCGTGTTCATTCTTAAATTTTTAAAATAAGTCTGCCGAAAGTAAAAAAAAAAAAAGCTAAAATATTCCATTAGTCATTTTTAAAAAATAGTTATTTAACAATTTCTAACGAACACGACAATCATCATCATCATCATCTTTATTTAACTATTTCCTGTATAGACACTTCTTTATTGCTAGGGAGAACAGTGTAGATCCAGATCAGCCGGCACATCCATGCCGTCTGATCAGGATCTAAACTGTTCGCTTTTTGATTCATCATCTTATTTATGACCAAAATGCGACCAGTGCAGATCCTGATCAGACGGCACGGATGTGCCGGCTGATCTGGATCTACACTGGTCGCACATGTGTAAAAATGCGTATCTATACAGGAAAGGGTTAAGTCATAGTTATAGTTCACAGCAGCAACAAGACATTAAAAACAACAACAGCAACAACCATACCATCTTCATTATCTTCATCATTAAAGTATTCATACAATTCTCCGGATTTACAATGAAGAAGTTTTGACAGGCGCGACAACACAAATTTATGTACTAGTATTTTATACCCAAGACCTATATATATCAATAGTGTAATACACTGCAGACTCTTTATAACACGGTATAGCGGGTCCATCATCCCGACCGCGTTAATAAGTGAAACCGCGTTATATTTTCCCGCGCAAAATACATGTCCTGATTTTCCCGCGAAAAATACATGACCCGATTTTCTCGCGCAAATATACTACCTAATACACAACTAACGAGATTATGCATAATTCCACGTAACGTCATGATTCCCCACACTGTACTCGACAAATAATATTTCTTACAAGACATACAATTACCAAAGTTCAAATAAAAAAGCAAAACGGCAAGAGACTGACTAATAACACCAAGATCAAAATCGGATCGGCCTTAAATTATTGTAATGGAATTAAAGACCGTATATCTAGTTTGTTTAGATGCCTGCAGAAATATTTTATTTTTTTATGAAACAAACTCTGACATTTACGAACGTAAATGTAAAATAATTATTAAAACACTAACCATCGTGAAAATATTCCATAATTTATAAATTACATTCTAATTTTATCTCCAGTATAATATTTGAGTATTATTGCATCATCAACCAACTTAAACCAGCTAAAAAATGCCAAATGTCGCGAACACACTTCTTGCAGATCAAACGATTTCATAGCAGAGCCGACAAAACATCACAGTGTCGATTCGAGCCGACATTTTTCTTTGAAGTCGCATTTCATTGACATATATTATCGCTGTTTACCTCCATAGTCAAAAAATGCAACATCCATGAAATTAACAGGAAGGCGGATCAAAGCAAAATGTACATCAATGAACTACCGACAGGTTTAAAACATGATTGGGAATATTTTTTTGTTTCTTTCTGAATTGTGCGGATTATGTGATAATTATAGGGACAATCGAATTTAGTAATGGATCAATGATAAACAGTAAGTAAGCATTCACTAGTTTGCCTCGGGCTGATATCTGTCACTGGGAAAGGTGTTAAAACACGGTTGTTTTAGGGATAAAATGTGTGCGTCACTTATGTACATGTTACAATTGTGACTTCCGGTTTTGATTTATTTGCTGTTTTACGATCAATAATGACTTCGGGTTTCGATTTTTTGCCGTTTCATGGTAAAATAGAAAAAAAATAGGGGATCCACGGGACGACTGCGTTATAATGGAGCGCGGATCTAAACGAAGCGCGTTATAAAGAGTCTGCAGTGTATATAGGTCCTTGTTAATACTAAAATTGAGACCTTAAATATAATCATCCACTCATTATCCATTCTTTAATTGGACAATTTTAAAAAACGCATTGATTTTTAATTGTCTTCAATCAGTATGTGAACTATCTTTTTGAAGTGTCTTTAAACTGCCAACAAACATTTAAGCTAGATATTTATCATTAAAATAAACACATTATAAGTTTAAAAATATTGTTGAACATGTTATGTTTTTAAAGTAGGAGTCGAAGTGTCCAACCAGGTAGGGGTCGAAGTGTCTTCAAATCAGGGGTCGAAATGGCAAGGGGTCTCAGGCAATAAGTAGGGGTGGAAATGGTTAGGGTCGAGATGTTGATAGGGGTGAGATACTCTTCTCATCGCAATTTGCCACTTTTTCAGTCTCTTTTGATCCTTTGGAAACCGAAAGAACGAAATATCTGATCCCTTCTCATATCTTTTTGTACATCCTTGAGCGCTACAACTGACAGGCAATGAGGCATGTCTATATGCCTCTTTCTCACATTTTCGGGGTTTCCCATATTTTCGTGACGTCATCAAATGTCATATGCGCGCGCGCACAATCTGTCCAGTCATCCGAAATACTATTCAATATTTTATAATCACTTTATCTTCGTGTTTATCAGACATCTTGAAATATATTTGCTAAAATAAAGAACATATACTTACTTTACTCCAAAACATCTCCTTTTTTTCTTAAAAATCCAAGTAATATAAAAAAAAACAACCGAAAATATTTACTTGAATTGTTTTCCCTCCCCTTACGGTTGGAGGAGAGTTTTTTCCCTTGCATAATTTGCAAAAATCTGTGTCGTCTCGGAGCTTGAAGTGTATGCAATGCTATTAATACCATAGCAGGTCGAAGGTCATAATTCAATTGAAAATCAATTTTGAACGTCTCGTGTACGCAAAAGGGTTGTCAAATAGCACCAATCCAAATGTTACCAGGCAATAAGTGGGGTTTTAGAGACCAAATTCCAAGGTCAAGTTAAGTTTCTAACTTTTTATAGACTGTTGCACTCCAGTATCATTAAAAAAACATAAAACTTTGCTTAATTATAACAGGCAAAAACATTTTAGTAAGTAAAAAACAATTTCTCTGTTCGTCTGCTTTCCGTTTCATGCCCAAAACTTAACAAAACATGTTAAAATTTTAGACATCTTCTCACACTATGTCAGGATCAAATTGTTCTCGATGTTTCTAGTGAACAAAATCGAATCATGTCGGTTTCTCATGGTTATAATTAACATCCAATCGAAAGTCCCGAAAATATGAGAAAGCGTCTGTGAGATTCAGAGGGTCGATATCTGTTGCAAATGGCGGTAGAAAATGTGGTAAATAGTGACGTCTTCAAACATTTTGGCTTTTAATTAGGTCAAACACAAGTGACTGCAGTTGGTGAATAAAACATAAACATTAATTTTGAAATACAATTATTAAGAGCGCCATTGTAAAATTCGTCTGTTAAACCCCCGAAATTATGGACGAACGGCATATTTGTTTATTTATGCAAATATTTACGGTCTGATTACACTACATAGAGTCAGGTTACCTATGCTCGGCCAGTTTCATAACATTATCTCTACAAATATTTGATTTATCGACTGTCCTTAAATGTTCGATGTTGTTATGTTATCAGCATGTGTTTACAAAATTAGGTCATACATGCCAGGGGTTTTTCAGCACTGTCTGCGCCTCCGGAAAACGGAGGTGTTCCCAAAGCAAACGGCCCTGTTCCCAATCATATCCAGTTGTCATTTTTCCCAATCGAAAACATATTTTATTTCCGAAATTTCGGCAAAAATCGAATAAAATATATCTAAAGATACAGCTTTGCAGGGGGTAATAAAAATTTATCAGCGCGACATCGCGGGGAATCCCGGAGACGTTCCGCGAACCAACGCGGACGCACATTCATGCACCGACTTATTTACATGAAATTACGCGGGAATGACTTCTGACCAAAATGTGCGAGTTTTAAATAAATTTTGAGTCGACCGTGTCATCTCAATATCTTGTCAAATATTCCGTAAGAATCTCAAACATGGCATCATGCTTGCAGTTTTCACACCTTAGTCAAGTGACCTCTTTGGCAGGTGAGACCAAGCTGCCAATTAAGGGTGACACTGATTTATCCTAGGGAATCTTAAACATGTCATCTGGCTTTCAGAGTTTTTCACGCATTACGGTCGCTGTGATTTTACCGATACAAGTTTTTCTTGAAGTACTCAATCTGATATAACGTGTAATTAAATAAAACGCAATCGACCTGTGGACCCCACTTTTTCCATTAAACGTTAAACACCGGTAAAAGCCAGTTTGCATAATTTAAATAAGTTAAAATAATTACCTTGATGGTGAGGTGGGTTCTTACGAAATCCGCATTTTATTCCATTTATCTTTAATTGTTACATTTATAAACCGCATAATTTGAAAAACAGCCGTTAACTTATAAAAACCTCATGTATCCCTTACAAAAGACATGACCATGCTGTGTATTTGGTATGGAGGCAAAAAAATCATTACCGCCGAACATCAAACGCGACTTCAAAAGACGTCGTCGGCTCAAAACATCCATCCGTGTTTATTTCGGCTTTGCTATAAAAACGTTTGATCTAAAACGTTTGTCTTTAAAAGACGACGTCGGCTCGAAACAACCATCCGTGTTTATTTCGGCTTTACTATTAGAACGTTTGAATTACTTGGTAGTGTGCGCGTGTCATTTTTAGCTTGTGTGATGCAATAATTACTAAAATCTGATAAAAGCGATAAGTTAGAGATTAGGATATATTTTAAATGATGGAATATGTTAGCGTTCGGTAAATAATAATTATTTTATTTTGTCGTTCGTAAAAATGCAACCACGTTCGCGCGATTTACCTCGGCGGATCCTCAGCGACATCGCGGCGGTAAATTATTGCCTATAGGCATCCGCTTATCACCGTGATGAATTTAAACGATCACGGTGACGAGTGGAAGTCCGCGTATTGCGGGGGACGAAAATTACTCAGTCCGGGATGAAAAAAAATCGCGGGGATGAGCGGAAAAAAATTAATCCGCGCTGCGTGTACTGTAATAGAATAGGGACCTCCCTTTATCTAGAAATTGCAAGCATTCAGTGAAACTGATTTAACTGTAAGCATGAATATTTTCTGGAAGTTCTTGCAAAATTATAGCTATTGAATATATCAATAAATTTAGAACTATTTTGCAAAACTTTACAGAATGTACCCTTAACTGCAGAAGATGCATCATAATATGACTCGTTAGACACTTAATTCTATTTGTAATCTATTTTCGCGACTATGATGGCTTTGCACAACAATAAGTTCAAAAATAAAAACTTACGTTTATCTGGTCGTTTTAGTTAATACTCTAAACTAACCATTAAAGTTGCTACAGTTTCACTATTTTATAAAGAATTTCAATTTCATATAATGAATAATTTAAATGAGAAAATTATTTCTGATAACAGTTGGCTAACAAGTTACCAGTTTTGCAATGTTTGTTTGAATAAAGACCAAAAAGCTGGTAAAAGTATATTGGTTATGTAAAAATTGACTGTTTTAAGCTAAATAAACAATGATAAATGCATATTGAAATTTCCCAAAACGGACTATTTTATCGATGTGAAAATTCCCAAAATGGGCATTTTTGTCGATAAAAATTCCCAAAATGTCCAGACTCCTTTTCCCAAAATAGGCAGAAAAACCCCTGCATGCAAGCGCCTGGACGATTGCCGTTAGTGGATAAAATTGGTGCGGTTTATAACAGGCTCAACCCTATTAGATTTCAGAAGATTTGGTCCAATGCTCGGCCAGGTGGTTTAACTGCCGATTTATGATAATTTTTTTTTATTTAAGGTTATAAAACATTAGAATAATACTTGAATATCTTAAATAATGGAAATATTCCAGAACTTACAACTACTTAGTGTTTATTTTGTTCGTTATATTTGTATATACCTGTCTTGATGCAGCTGTTTTCTCATTTCAGCACTGCAGAAAGAATGATTATAAAGAATGTGTACCATTGTCAAAATAACCAGTAAAACAAGATAAATGTGTAACTTTAATCATAAACGGGTCTTGAATAAACTTTTTACGCCAATTGTCAGTGTCCTGTTTATTCCTCCTGACAGTAACGACAGGACCATAACCCTTCAGTTATGATATTGAGGTCAACATCAAGTTGCACATGTCTGGGTAGACACTCGTAGTGATACCATTTATCGCAAGTATCACAACCAACCCAGAAGAGCTCTTCCATGGATCCCATCATACACACAACACACAATGCCATGTCCTCTTGTTCTGTTATGAAAGAATTAGACATCGTAACAGTTTTTTTCTGTTTACAAAGCGGCTCAGTTGATAATACAGCCCTGGCTTTAGTATAAGTTTTTCTTTTAGTTACTTTGGTGTGGTTAGGAGCTGGTGGCTGAACGAGAATGTTGGCAAGTATAGGGTCAACTAGACCCATTTTCACAAGGGGGTTTTCTCTTGATGATCCACAATGTTCACAAGGAGCTAAAGACTGTTCAGTAGGTTGTTTAGTTGATGCTTTAGCAGATGAATGGTTAGTTGTAGGAAGCAAGGCTGACACAGTTTTCTTGTTTAAAGGGACAATGCCTGTACATTTAAACGCAGCTGATACAGTAACACCAGTAATTCTGTTCAATGCCTGAAGCAGAATCTTTGGGAACAACCCTCTGGGTAATGTCTTTACACCCAAATAACCAAGTTGAATAGCTAGTTCAGCAATCTTTTGCTTAAGAACATGAAAATAACCAGCATCTTGGGGCTGGAGCATGTGAGATGAATGCGCAGGTAAATACAGAAGCTCGATCTTATGTTTCTTGGCTGCATCTATAAAACCCTTGCTTAAGTGAGTGATATGATTATCCAAAATCAGAAGGACTGGTCTTTTCTCTCCAATAAATGGTATGAAGCATTTAAGGAACCACTCCACGAACAGATCAGAAGTGATATAGCCCTTTTCTGTACACTTGAAAACCCAACTGTCAGGAACACCGTCAGAGTAATTTCGTGGTAAGCACTGACTGTATATCAACATTGGTGGCAATGTCTGGCCTGAAGCAGAGATAGCATTTAACATGGTGATATGCCCACTTAAACTGACAATAGACTGGTATGCATGCCTAGTACCTTTTGGCACAATAACCTTCTTCGAAGGGTTCAACTTTCCTGAAAATCCAGATTCATCACAGTTATAAATACGTGTACTGTCATCCTGCAAGTTTAGAGAATTAACAGTGTTTTCAAGAAGAGAAAAGTAGTGATCAATGGTTTCCTGGTTTACTGATACCCTGTCTTGTTGAAGCATATATGTTGAAGTGGATGTGCAGTTCGGAGAGTTAGTTCTGGATGCCTGTGTATATATGACCTTAACCATTTGTCCGAAGGCATGATATCACCACCACCTTGTTGCTTTGCAATATCACGGGCCAGTTGTTTCATAACTGGTCTGGACAGCGGTACACCTCTAGAAGCCATGTAGCTAGCATAATTGCTTAAGGATTCCTCATTTTCAGTGGTAAGAAGTCTAGGAGGACCAAAAGAAGTTACATGATGTGCGTACTTTCCAGTGATATGATCTCCCAGAGTCTGATATGGTATATCGGTCTCACAAGCAGCTTTTCTTATAGAGTATCCATCATACTTAATGAGACGCTGTGCAATGTGATAGAGGCTAGTATCATGAAGCTTTTGTTTTCTCTTGGTTTTAGCAGACATTTTATATCCTGAAAATAAGATAAAGACCTCACTCAAAAAAGTCTCAAATAAATGAGAGTTTATTATTTGAAAAAAATTAGGCGATAATCATGTTTAAATCTAATATTTCCTCGTAAATCTTAACACGGAAATAAGCTATACAAAGCACCGACTATTTTATTTAATACAATAGACACTAACTATTTTTATGTGTACAGTAACTATGTGCTAATTTTACAGAGATGATTTATTTTTATAGACACAAGTTTACTTTTGTATTTTATGAAAAAAGAGATGATTCAGGAAAGCTGTCATAACAATTGTATCCTAGGACTGTATTGGTGCGGTTCCAGGAGTTTGACTCTAGCATAGGGGTGTTAGTTAAGGCGATATTTAAGAAAAAACTGTCTTATTCTTTCATGATTTTTAAAAGGAATATTAAAGATAACACATTTCCACAACGATACACACCAGGTTAAATTGTGTATTTATTTTAAAGAAATAGCTTTTGGTTTAAAGATAAAAACATACCCGCATCTGCCATTTATGACAGCTATCGTCTGCTGTCGGCTTTCAAGCGCTTTGATGATACTGATCATGTTTTTTTCCCACAATGCATTGTTGGGTTAAATAAAAAAACAAACAATTTTCTTTAGATTTCAAACTTTTATTCAAGATACAACAGATGTAAACAAAAGTGGCCGAGCATTGGACTGGCCGAGCATAGGTAACTTGACTCTAATACGCTATTTTTGCCAACCAGCAGGTGCGCATGTAACTTTAGCAAGTGCACGCGATGTCACTCGTCAATGTTCGTATAAAGGCATCAAAATAGGGCAGCGTCAAAAAAGGACCTCCGAGGATACAAAAAAGCCCGAAGAAAATCGATATCACTTATCAGGATACATTTTAGAAGACAATCTCGAACCTAACTGGATTAATTGGTTCCCAAGTAGGATCTATAACTCAATATGATTTTGCATTAAATGATAAATCTAGTTCCAGGTCTATGTATTTATAAAATAATTTTTATTTTTCAGCTTCAGTTTTTGTTTCTTCGAAAATAATTTGGCATCTACGATTTTTTTTCTTTGCCCATAGAAATCTCATTTTACCGTAAATCTTCCCCACATGAAATAAAAACTGCAATAAAACCTGACGCAACTTATTCATCTTACAGACTGTATCAAGTTATGACCTGTTCGTGTTGCCAAGCTTTAGGCTTTGACGTGTCAGCCATGATTTCCAAGTTATCGTTCTTGTGGTTTGTTGTTGTCCCCAAATTTCTGAAATCCGGGTTGCGTACAATAATCCGGGACTAACAAGTATCGTTATGTTCCCAATACAACGTTAACAATATTTGTTTCGTGTCCAAAAATAAAATTTACTTCTAAAAACACTTCTGCAAAATCGAATTTCTCAACCAGTGTTTTTATAGATATTTGACTTTAAAAAATGAAATATTGAGGCCATGTCAAGTTTTCCTGTTAAGGAAGTCTGTGCATTGCCTAACTCTGCACATTTCATTTGCATATTTAAAACACTGATATCTATCTTTAGAACAGTTTGTTAGCAGTGATTTTTGGAAACAAACAATACAATTTTTGAAACATCTGATGGGTTCATCTTTTTAGAATTATCTGGTACGTGAATGACTATGCTCTTATACATCTCCCCGCACTTACTTACTCACCAATCACTAATTTACAATCATTTACCAATTGAAGTTTGTATGTTTACCGACTTTCTGTTAACCATGCTTTCTCTTTCTCTTCTTCTTGGCTGTGTGGGGATGCCGTGCCTTCCTGATATGCATAATTCATTTGTTTCAATTTCATATAAAAAAAATCATTAAATAATTTTGATATTATAATCCTCCTGACTCCAACTTCTCCATTTGGACAGTTGTGACATAAATAAATCTATTATTTATACTAACCGTTCACTCAATATTCTAACACGACTGCATGTTTTTCCCATTGAGTTTGCAGTGATTTAATACACGATATATCACCCCAGTTGGAATATTGCTCCTCTGTCTGGTCCCTGTACACGGACACGCTAACAAACCAGATCGAGGCAGTGCAACGCAGGGCAGCGCGATGGGTCAAGAATGATTTTGGACGACTTTCTAGTGTATCAGAGATGCTCGAGTCCCTACACTGGCGCAAATTAGATCAACGGCGCATAGATTGTCGTCTCGCCATGATGTATAAGATAACCAACTCTCTTGTGGAGATTCCCATTTCTGGAAACCTTATCCCAATGACTAGGAAGTCAAGACATTCTCACCCATTGGCTTATCAACTTATTACTGCTACAACTGATTATTACAAATACTCATTTTTCCCTCGAGCGATATTCCATTGGAACAATCTACCACCAGACATTGTCTCATGTCAGACGATTGAGCAGTTCAACAAAGCTGTAGGCTGTGTTGGACATGTCTCCCCATAAGCTAACATAGTACACTTTTACTTTTAACATAACCCCTCTATCTTTCTTTTTTTTACAGCTCTTTTAAACCCTATCCATTCTTAATCTTTATTCTTTACTAACAGTCTCCCAGCAGACGCGCAAAATGTCTAGGTCCCCATCAGGGGTTCGACATTACTGGAAGATAGATAGATAGATAGATAGCGTGGGCACGGCTATTCCACAAATACCGGTCGGTATAAAATTATCACGTGATAATTATTGCCTATTCAAATATTTTACAGGAGTGTTTAAGGGCTTACTACACCCCTCCCCAGCACGTTCATCGATAAAAGAAAATTATCGAAATCACAATAACGGCAAAATGCCGATCAATAAAACTTTGCACAAATGAATGTTACTCATGTATCTTTATTTTGCATATGGTAAGACAGGTTAGAACAGTAAAGAACAATAGCGAGATCTAAAAATTCCCTAAACTTCTATTTACATAAATTCACAGAAACTAAACAACACAAAAATCATTTTAAATGCCCACATGAAAAATATGATACTGACAACAATTTATTGTGTCCTCGTGACTTACGCATGTAAACGTTTTGAGATAGTGAAAGTGTGTTTGACCTTCAATTTCCTGGTCGCTTCCTGGTCGCGTAAATGGATGACAATCTTTGATTTCTCTTTAAGTAGTTGAAAGAAAGTTCTTTACAAAGTACACAACGTTTTCTTGTCAGTATCATTACACTCACGTGGGAATTTAAAATAATGCTTTTTATTTATTGCTTAGTTGTTGTAAATTTATGTAAATAGAATTTTAAGGAATTTTTAGGTCTAGCCTTTTTTTTTTACTTTTCTAACGTGTCTTACTGTATGCAAAATAAAGATACATTAGTAACATTCATTTGTGCCAAATTTCATTGAACGGCATTTTGCCGTTATTTAGATTTTGATAATTTTCTTTTTATCGATGAACGTGCTGGGGAGGAGTGTAGTAAGCCCTTAACATGGATTCGTACTTACATGTATCACACTCACAGGGAAAGTTGTATTGCTGCTCAATGTATTGCATCCAGTCACTGTTTGTTAACACCAAGTTTCTTCTGTCTACAGAACTTAATAATGTTTGAGAAGACAAGCCATAACTTATAATGTCACTGTTAAAAATTGCGTGGTTTTTTTTTGTTTGTTTTTACCGATTTCAGTGCATGATAGAAGAAGTCATTAATTCTACATATTGAGAAACTGTATAATTCTAATAGAAAAATACGCCAGTAGGCTAGAACTGAAACAATCGTTGGGTCTTAAAGAATAAAAAAACTATCACGAAAACTAACCCGCCCACCCCGCCAATATAACCCTCTGTACGGTATATAAAGAAAGGTGTGGGCATCGGACAAAATCAATGAAAGTCACATATAGAACATGCAGCCTCAAAAGCTATCGGTAGGTTTAATATAGGAAAATACTAATGTTTAAACTCAGACACCGATCATTAAATTGGAATTACTTCGCATGGAACTGGAGTACACTCTTTAAGTTTGAAACATAATAATATGCATCATTTTCTGGACGAATGATGGGTCATAATATATTATTACTATGTAACTATTACTTGAGTATATTTACTTTAGTACAATTAGGCTGGCTGAAGGGGAGTTTAGGCCCGGCTTTAAATAGAGGTTTATAGCGAATGCTGAGAACAAGCTGGCCCGGCTTTATATATAGATCGTTGAGTAATGAACGGGAACCATGTTGTATGCACTTTAAGTTCAATGTCAAGCTATTTATAATTGAGTATATAAATATAAATATTGAATTGAATTATCTCCCCTTAACTATAAATATAAATGCATGTATAAATTATATAAATAGATCGAGGAGTCGGTGTTTCCTTTTAATTATGCGAATTGAAAGTTTATTGTTGTAAGCAGTTATAGAAAGAGTGTAGTAAGAGACATTGTTCAGATAGTTATTCTTGGATGATATTAAAGTTTGTGTTCTGTTTACGAATATTGGCAATCCTATGACTTGATTTTCGGCGCGTGAATGTGACCTATATTATGATGGTTCTTTGTTTACAAATGTTTTTGATGTTGAAATTGATGGTTCTTGTGGGTTTCTGTTTTACAAGAAGGCGATTTCTTGTTTATAAAGTAAATAATTATTGTATAACCATTTTTGTAGGTCTTTTTCTGTTGTTCAGAATAATTGTGACTCATCCCCATCCCCTCCCATCCCCCCACCCTGGATCAAGATGCTGAATATAGAAAGTTAGTATAGATTTTTCATCCTGAAAGTACCAAAGGAATTGCCATGTACGTGGTAGAACAATTTTGAAAGATACTGTTGAATTTAAATAGAGCAAATTCATTCAATGTGGTTAGTGCTATGAAAATACCTGCATGAACTCTTACACCCAACATCTAACCTCTTTTAAATGTCGTCCACATATAACACATCTGTGTTATACTTTTCTTGTTACTTCTGTTGTGAAGATTTTGCTAAAATCCCCTCGTGCGTTTATACATGTACACAAGGGACATTCCATCTAGGTGAGGGTAATACCAAAAGTCACAAAATCGACCGTAGCTTTGTAAAGCGGATATACTGAAACCGGCCAAAGCTGCCGGTTTTCGGTTCATTAGATGACATCGGTAACCGATTTTTTTCTGACAATACGAGACAAGCCAAATATGACATTTCCATAATTCGTCACCTTAGTGGAAAAAAACGGTATAAGTACTATTGAAACAAGATGGAGTTATACTGTTATTGCACTACGGTGACGAATTATGGTCAAGTTAACCTGTCAATGCCCACTCATTTAGTATTTGATTTTCAACGTACCCAATCAGAACTGCAATGTCAGCTTTTCGACCTGAATATCCATCCCCTGCAGCTTGTGAACTTCAGTATTAGCAGTTTTGTACATGCCTCTCATTATTTTTGCATTTATTTATACAAAATGTAAACCCGTAGGTTTCAGCATCAGTTTCACTGTCATTGTGTCGGAAAAAGCAATATTTAGGGATAGGGAGTTTCCGTTTGAGGGCGAAATGAAATATTCTTTTTCTCTCAGCTTCCGAAATATACTATTATATTACCAATAAACCGTAAGATTTGCAACTTAGGAAAACACGAACGTTCTTTGTTTACAAATAGAATTTAATCTCCTAATTCAGCAAGTACGGCATATCTAATATTTTCGATGAAATGGGTCTCAGATCTGTGAAACTAGCGGCCTGGCGGGCTAGCGACGTGAAGTTAGCGGCCTGGCGGCGTGAAGTTAGCAGCCTGGCGGCGTGAACTTAGCGGCCTAGCGGCGTGAAGTTGGCTGCATTTATCACAATTTTGGCTTATCTTTAACACGGTTTGAAATCTATTTTCACAGCATTAGATCTACATTGGAGGGCTGTATAGGCAAAAAAATCAACATAAACTGGCGTTTATTTTTGAAGTTGGCGACCTAGCGGCCTAGCGGCCTAAACTTAATATTTGTCACAACTTATGCTTATCTTAAACACGGCATAGCGGCCTGGCGGCCTAGCGGTCTAGACTTAATATTTAGAACAACTTATGCTTATCTTAAAAACGGCTTGAAATCTATTTTTACAGCATATAATGTACATTGCAGGAGTGTATAAGCAAACTATCAACATGAACTAGCTTTAATTTTTGTTGAGTTGGCGGCCTAGCGGCCTAAACTTAATATTTATCACAACTTATGCTTATCTTAAAAATTGCATGAAATCTATTTTTACAGCATATAATGTACATTGCATGTGTGTATAAGCAAAATATGAACTACCTTTAATTTTTTGTTGAGTTGGCGGCCTAGCGGCCTGGCGGCCAAGCGGCCTAGCGGCCTAAACTTAATATTTAGAACAACTTATGCTTATCTTAAAAACCGCTTGAAATCTATTTTTACAGCATATAATGTACATTGCAGGCGTGTATAAGATAAATATCAACATGAACTAGCATTAATTTTTGTTAGGTTTGCGGCCTAGCCGCCTAAACTTAATATTAATCAGAACTTATGCTTATCTTAAAAAACCGCTTGAAATCTATTTTTACAGCATATAATGTATATTGCAGGTGTGTATAAGAAAAAATGTCAACACGAACTAGCTTTTATTTTTTTTAATACTAAGTTTTAGAAATTATGGAGTCTTGACATTATATGAGCATGTCAGTCAAAAACTACAGTGAATGTTGAACTGTATTTACCTCCAACACAGAATACAATCTGTTCTGTTACTGTCACTCGAAGCTCGCAGAAAAATATAACGTTATTCAAAGTTGGCCACTCTATAAAAAGTGGCGCATGTTTTTAGCAGTCACGCAAATTTTGTGGGCACATACGCAGCAGATCATTTCTTAACGAGGAAACGAATGTTTGTAGGGGTTTTTCACCGTTTAAACTGACTTTTAAATGTAATAGTTATAGGTTATTATAGGAATAACCATGCCGTAATTTTGAAGTTTGCGACGGTATACACAGATTTTAATGGTCGCAAATATTTTTAACGGAACCCGATTATCCATACGTCGGTGAGATTACCGACAGTAAACAAGTTAAATAAATCACAAATAGAGGTCAAAACTTCAACATTTTTTTATTACATCGACGTTTCGGCCATAATGCCTTCTTCAGGATTGTTTGTCATAACAGGAAATGACGTCAACGTCAAAAGACAGTAAACAAGGAATTTTACGGTCGCAAATTTTCGCCATCTGACCAATCAGATTGCTCGAAATTTATTTAGTGCGTTAGAATAGACGTTTAACTGTACAATACGGGAATATATTTCGCCTAACGGCTCGTCCAATATGACTTTTCAAGCTGTGTACTCGTCCAAATATATTCCCGTATTGTACAGTAAAACGTCTAATAACCTATAAATATTGGACGGTCACGTGGTACAATTAAAGGACGCTAATTGGATGAATTTATTAGATGTAGAATAATCATATATATTTAATGCAGGTATTTTTTAGATTTCACTATAAATCATCATAATCGTTTATGTGTAAAATGTCTGTAAAAACCTCTATATTAAGGAAACGTATGCAGGCAACTCAAAATAATTTTTGTTCATAAACATCGTTATTAATTTACCATAAATTAGTTCGTTTTCCGAAACCATTTTGTAATACAGATTAAGCGCTCACCCCCCCCTCTCTCTCTCTCTCTCTCTCTCTCTCTCTCTCTCTCTCTCTCTCTCTCTCTCTCTCTCTCTCTCTCTCTCTCTCTCTCTCTGTCTCTCTCTCTGCTGTAAAAAGGTAAAGTGACCAATATTGTACATTTTCAAACGAGACCCTTAATGTGCCACTCGATTTCAAACTTACCATTTGTGGAGCTTCTAACCCTCAATTCTGAGGTAGCTGGTTTGCACATTACATAATGGTACATTATTTCAGCGTCGGAACATCATTTATATTATACTTTACCTCCGATTCAAGTTAGTAGCCAATCTGTTGGCAGAAAAACCATTTTACAAAAGTTGAATACCCAGGAACGACGGTTAGTTGGACCTCGGGGATAGACATGTATTGAAGTTTAGAAAGGCGTTGAAACGGAGTTAAACCACAGAAAAACACACTATTTATTATGGTCTACACAAAGAGAGTTAAATTAACTGTCGGATGAGAAATACAGAGCAGCAGTTTCCATTTTGAAGTTCTGATTTTGAGTAATACACATTACATGACGCTCCTATGGTGCTGATAAATAAGAGTATACATGTACTATATACATGTAGGTTAGAAGGTCAAAATTTTGATCATACTGAGTTTGCAACAAACCGTACTTCAACCCGTGCAACAAACAGCTTCTGTAGGTATTACTCAAAACCATTAAATGAACATATATTAACATACACTAAAAGGTTTTGTATATTTAACAATTGGAAGCGAACGATCTTCAGAAGTTAGTTCTTCTTCGCTTTTGTGAGCAATTCTGTTTAGAAGACATGTTATTAGTAACTGGGTTTTCTTTTCAATTTTAAAAGAATTTTGGTTTTCCAGGGATTGATAGATAGGGATTTTGTAAGTTAAAGTTGTAATTCCAGTCTTGTTCAGGACAGCATGTACATGTCAAGTGTGTTACGAGCTTGTAAGAACCGTGTTTGATATTGTAGTAGGATTTTTTCCAGCCGATGTCCTGATTGTGTAAAGTTAGTTCTAGCACCGAGCTACAGATACCCCCCCCCCCCACCCCCGTTCACACATAGACGCCGCTTCTACAACGATCAAAGTGTGACCGAAAACGTTGTCGACCCTGACAAATCACAGTTATCAACTAAACTCTTTTTGTTTGTTTGTTTTTGACATACAATTTTTTTTTATTTTATAATTTAGACATTTTTGAAATAAGATAATAATATTAATAACCGGTAAATAAAATGGGCGTTGATGATAACTTTTAAAATCAAGCTAATCAACATCACATCAATCGAGCCTTACACTTTCAGGCTGCCACTGGTTGCACGAGAGATCTCCATACCACCCGCACTGGTCCGCACCTGGAGAGGTCACTTCAGCTTCGCTGTCTCAGCTCAGACTAAACACGGGGAGCAGCAGAACCAATGAGAAGCCAAGACTCATTTAACATAGAGCTGGGCGCCAGGGGTTTTCTACCTCGCAAAAACTCGTCGTGCGTCTCGTGTAACCAGCAGCTTAACAGTGGTGTTGTTTTTTTAATTGCATAATGGTGTGTGGGGTTTTAAAGGTTCTTGGCTTTCCGGGGGTCAACTATGTTATGTAATAGTAAGTTTAACTTTCACGACAGGATGACACCACATTTACTTAACGTAAATGAAAATTAGAAACAAGATTCTTTTTGATTTGAAATAATTAACTGAAGTTTTAATCAACTATTCTTATCATCCATATTTTTAAACTACATCTCAAAGTAAACTTATATACAAGATTAAATAACATGCAATATCAATTTCAAGTGCAATGTTGTGATACGAGGGTTTCTAGATTATAATTTGTTATTCAAAGTACAACAGTAGTCAGTATAAATTTGGTTCTAATCTTACAATAATTTATTAATTCTTAATACTTCAACACAAAGAAACTACATTTTAAAACAAATACAATAATTTGGAAAAACATTCAAAATTTTATTAGGTAAATGTTTTATACCTTTAAAACTCTTTAGTAGAATATAATCTTTAGAAAATATACTAAATTAATTAATTAATTATTTAATTAATTAATTAATTAATTAATTTTGAGCAATAAAACAAAGTTCATTATTCATCTGAGTTCTGTCTGAAAGCCACATCAGACACTTGTTTAGGTGCTAGTAACATTAGAGACAGACCGGAAATCTGAATGGAATTAGTTCATAGGCCCTATTGTCCAGGCATACATGGTCACTTAAAGTTACGCCACAGGGTTTTCTTAATGTTTGGGTGTCACCCTCGGCTTGCTTTGTAAGCCTTTTGGGTACCGCACTCGTGAAAGAAGGCTAAACTGACCCCACTGGTTACATGCAGAATCGCTTGCAGTATGCTTACAAGCTTGCTGCAGAGGCCTCCGCGAAACAGGGTGCACGGAACAAGGCTACATTTGACAGCAAGGACAGTGCCTCCAGACTTGAGGTCAACGAAAAAGTACTGGTCCTTCAAGTTCATTTTGAGTGCAATCCCACGCTTGCAGATCATTAGGAGCCCCAACTGTATATTGTCAAGGATATTTCATATCCTGAGATCCTATTGTACACAGTTCGACGCGAAGATGGTAAGGGAAAAGAGAGAATTCTTCATAGGAATGTTTTAATACCTAATAACTCCCTTCCGTTACTTCCCCGAATCTGCACCGGGTTGAAAAGACTATTCTAAGTCTTCAAAACTGTTCGAAATCTAGAGAATAACACTGAAATAGTGAGGCAACTGTGTTAATAGACATTGAACATCTGGGGTTGAAACATGTTTTTCCTCAGCACAGATCGGGTTATAGACAAAACAGGCCGGTGACAGAGATCTAAAGACAGAATAACCGCTTATCTCCGAATTGGTCTCCTCAAATTACTCATAGAACCACTTCAATCAGTTCGAGCAGTCCAATAAAACCGGTTATTGAGTCCCAGCTCAGAGATATCTTATTTTCTACTCCTAGTAGGCAGTCTACAGAGATCAGGACCAATACAACAACATAGGAGGGTTCCAGTTCCCTTCCTGTTTAGGATTACATTACTCCGGACTCAGATGTTACTGGAGGTGCAAATTCTATTTTGCACCAGTATCCCAGTTTTCAGGAATCTGTTTTTTTAGAAGGTTCCCAGGACCCTAATATTTCTCCGACACTTGCTGGGCCGAGCCATGAACCCAGAGTTGAATTGGTTCGCAGACCCCCCAAAATCAGAACGCTACTCGATAGTTTCGGAGAATCGTTCTCTCCTTGCCACCACAGACATCATAAAGGATGTTCACATTTATTATGTGTAATTTTGTCAGTCAGGCTATAAAACACAAATCAGACATCTTTTATATATGACTGCATTCTACGGAATTCCGTTCGGGCCATCGTGTTTCGCGCTGTCGAGCTCTTGGGCGAGAACACGAAAACGCGAAAACACGATCCGAGATCACGAAACAACGATACGAGGTCGCGAAAACTCGATGCGAGGTCGCGAAACTACTGCGAGGGCACGATATTAATATCGTGCCCTCGCATCGTACTTTCGCGACCTCGCGTCGTTGTTTCGCGTTCTCGCATCGTGTTTTCGCGTTTTCGTGGTCTCGCTGTCCTGAGGGCGAGACCACAATAACGCGAAAACACGATGTGAGATCGCGAAAGTACGATGCGAGAACGCGAAAACACGATGCGAGAACGCGAAAGTACGATGCGAGAACGCGATATTAATATCACGCCCTCGCCGTACTTTTGCGACCTCGCATCGTTGTTTGCGTTCTCGCATCGTGTTTTCGCGTTTTCGTGGTCTCGCTGTCCTTTAGGGCGACATCATCCATCGCATGTGATTGCCGGTGAAGAAAAAGCTTAAGTAGTGATATACAGCGGTATAGCTGAAGACTCGCAATATGGCTTGCAGCTGAGTTAATTCTTTCAAAAAGTAGAATCCAGCGAAAAAGTATGTTTCTCCTAAAAATCTGCCGCCATCTACAGAAGCACCAAAATCTCATAGCCTTCGTATCTACAACCAAGTTCATGTATTGACTAGAAACTGAGGAATTCTGTTGAAAAGTCTTTAATATAAGAATGTTACCACTGAAAACAGATGAAGAACCGTTTCTTTATAACCTTTCCACAATCATAATATGCAAATGTAAAACAAATCGCTGTACATGTGGAAAACATGGCTCAGATTGTTCCATGATGAGCAGTGAATGCAGAGGTGCTAGCTGCTTTAGCATCATTAAGGTACAAACAGTTAAGTGAGAAAATGAATAGACCAATTCAAATTAAACATGGTAATACTAGTAATTGCTAGTTCTCAAAATAAATGATGTTACAGTTTAACATTTCATAAAACTTCTACTACTTGCAATCATTTTCAAGATAGAGTTAAAATATTCGTCTTATGAAGAGACAAGAAGAACCTATGGAAGCTTAGAGGAGATACTACTTATCTAAATGTTTTGCATAAAATCGATTTGTTTTTTCTCATTTTGATCAAAAATATTTTAGGAAATCATAATAATTAATACGAAATGCTAAGAACTTTTTAATAATTTCGTATATTTTGTTTTTGAATTGTCATGAAATATTTGTCAATGCAACTTATGTCATTTCGTTTATCGCAATCTATCAGTTAAGTCGTCATGACACATGACGACAAGAACGAAGTTTTGGGTTTTTTTCCACAAAGGTGACTCGACTTCTGAAGCATGTTCCCTCTATAACTTCTTATTTAAAGCGACAACTGCGATATTTTATTGCAGAAATACAGTATGTCTGCATATGCTCACATGAGGACATTGTGCTTCTTGTGTGCGATCTTGATCACCCTTTCTGCTATTATGATGAAGATGTTAAACTTGCCTTTAAAACCGACTGCATTCAACAGCCGCCTGCCTTAAACAGCCATCTTTAATATGTCCTTAATAGCCATTTTGGTCTTACTTTACCTGTCTTTATCAGCCACCTGTGTTAAGCAGCCACATTTTGTCATCCCTTCGGTTTTTTAATTCTAAGCTTTACAACATTTTTTAGAAAAGAAGTCGAGGTATTGTGGTAGCCAGATCGTCTGTGGTGAGAGAAAGGTACAGACTATTCATTTTATACTGTATACTATACAGGCTTTTAATTTGCAACAGTACATCTAGCTATCATAGACTAGGGATGTTTTTATGAGGCTCATCTGATTGTTAAACCGCATAGGTGTATAAACGCAGTAAAATGATTGTTTTACCATCAATGTTGACAAATTATCGAGTAACCATAAAGCACATTTCCATTGCTTTTTAAATGTTTCTAAATAAATGTGACTATGTTTTTTTTAACCAGGTTGGCTTTAGAAAAATGCTGGTAATTCAATTGGGGTATGTCTTTGGGCGGGCAGGCATCGTTTTGTTAAGTTGTTTTTTTAAGTTGTCTTTTTCGCAGTAACCGTTCAAGGTACAGCTTTGAAACTTAACATAGTTGTTTGACATCACAATACCAATTATCAGGACAAGTTTTATACCCCCTGTGCTTTTCCAAAGTTATGCCCCTTTTGCTCTTTGATATTAAGTTTTTTGTGAAAGTTGTCTTTTTCTCTGTAACCATTCAAGGTAGAGCTTTGAAATTTAACATATTTGTTTGACATCACAGTAACAATTATCATGACTGTGTTTTGAAATTGTTTCAGAACTCGAGTAAAATATGTCGGAAAACGAAAAACTTCCATCTTGTCGCCATTTGTCTTGACGACTTTACTCATAGATCCCGTTATACGAAAAGACTCAAGTTGCATTGCAAAATATTTTATGGCAATTCGAAAGCAAAATATACGAAATGATTAAAAACTTATAAGCATTTCGTTTTTATAATAACGAGGTCTTAACATTTTTTTGGGTCAAAATGAGAAAACAATAATTGATTTGACGCAAAACATTTAGACAAGTAGTGTCCATTCTAAGCTTCCGTAAGAACCTTAGTAAGTGCAAATGTTCACTTCAAGGTTGAATGCTAGAAAGCGTAAAGTAATTATTGAACTTAGATTTTTTCAATAAAAGATATAATAATTGTAGCACTTTATTTCTCCTTGATCGTATAGTGGATTTTTAAATAAGAGAACACTGTCCTGTTTCTACCGTTTATTATTTCTATAAGTTACTACTAGCCCATCCAAAATGTTCCGCGATTCTTCTTTAAATACCCAAACTTTTCTTAGACAACTTTTCTAGATCTAACCCAAAACTAAACTTCTTCATGACTAGCTTTCCAGATCAAACCCCAAAACTTATTCTTCGAAAAACTCTACGAAACTCTCAACTTTCCGAGGCCTGCCAGGTGTTATGTACCTGTTCAAAATTTGATTGACAGGTAGACGCTCTCTAGCAGACTTGTTTAATCTGCCAGTGATAGCCAATGATAATTCTGGGAAAATTATTCTCCAGGTAAATTAGCATTGCTACTATCAGAGAGGCAACAAAAGTGTTACGGTATTAAAGAGGTGAATTACTAACAGTTTAAACTTGTTCATACCAAAATATTAATGTCCTGACCCCTATTTTGACCCCTATTTTGTTACATTCGTCCACCACTAAGTTGAAAATAATGAATATTAATTTATTATTTTCAAACTAAATAAGTCCTTTCACTAGTGTATAACAAAAAGAGTTTGTGCCTTTTAGTCTTTCTACTCACGACGGTTTTAATTAAATTACACAATAACACATGAATGAACGAGAATAAGCTTAAATAAATTACTTTAAAATAAAACACTAAGGCACTTCATGATCACAAGTTAATCCTCGTCTTGATCCGTCTCGAACATGGAAATGTCCCAATAACTTCCGGTCTTCTTGTCGACGCGTGTTTAACAACAAGTCCCGAAATCCAATAACATAGATCCGTGTACTGGTGGCATTGTCTGATAGGGAAAAAAAACATTGTTTCATCTCTGAGAAGATTAAGATTGTCCGTATTTACTTGTGCAGGTGTTCAATCGTTCATCTGGATATCATAATTGTTCTTGCTTTAGTTTTGTTATTGCTGACATTTAAACTTTCTAATTACTATCCTCAGTGGGGTACAAGTCTTCTTGGTCGATTGGGCTATATATACAATCTCGACAGAACTACATTAAATTGCTTTACTGTTTTCTCTCAATAGCAGTTCTGGTTTCCTACTAATATTTACAGCTAGTCCAGACTGAAGAAATCTACGCTAGATAAACACACAATAAAATGTTCATATCATTAGTGTACTTGCTAATGATAAGTTCTCAATGTTCACAGGTGAGTCTGGTTAATTGTCTCAGTTCCTGTCTTATCTTCTGTTGACAGACGTGGATATATCAAACGTATCATTCGATCCACTGGTCTACGTGATGATGAGAGGGTTGTTTGTCCCTCTGCAGAAGAAACATTCTGCCCGGAATTCTGAGCCGGCATCTCGTTCAGTTCAATGTTCTTGGTCTTTGACGATTCATACTCACACAAACCTTTAGCAGAACAGAGTTTTGAGAAACATCCCCATTTTCGACAGAGGCACAACAAGTTAATTGCCAACGTTATCAACAAGAAAGTGCCAAATGATATTCCCCAATTTGGAATTTCAATCTCAGTTTTTGTCTACCTCGTCTAAATTTTGTTACTCATTAACAGTGTTATCAGAAACAACACAGGCTTCATTAACTGTTTTATCTAGAAAAACAGAAGTTTCGTTAGTGTTTAATGACTGCGAAACAGGTGTAGTTGATCGAGAAGAAAAATAACTGTCAGAATCAGATCCATTTTCAGAGGAATAATGGTCATGATTATCCCGTTCATTTATTCTTCTTTTCAACTCCATCAGCGGTATGTCAGATTCGTTATCTGAATTTTCTCTTTGTTTGCGGTATTTTCGAGCTAACTGTTCTAATGGGATATTTTCTTCGTCATTCGTGTCGGAAGAACTTGATTCGTTACTGACAGAAGGTACAACATATTGCGTAGATCTTAGAGGGCGATTACATTTGGTCTACCTTTTCGCGGTGGTACCTTTCCATTTTAAAACATACTAATTTAAAAAAATATAGTCGAGTATGAACACGGTACTTCGATAAGACTCACAGCAATTATAATTCTAAATTACAAATACGGTAATTTACACAAGCAAAAAAATTAAAATTGTACATCAATTTCGCAACTCTTTCATTCACAGAAATTCTAATGTGCCAGCGTAATTAACGCCGTAGGCATGAAAATGACATGCCCCCAAAACTGGAACACATACAAATATGTAGCGTCAGCGTAACCATCGCTGTAGACATATTACGATATGCCCTCAAAATTAGAGCGCTACCGGTAAATCGTTACAGAGGAAACATACCTCACGAAATACCAAGGTCCTAACCCTAGACCTTCATCCTAACCATATAGGGCTTCCTACCAACGTAGGGTATACATTAAAAATATTCAGTTGCATCCACTTATACAAAACATTCGTTCGTTACTTTTTATTTTTATTTTTTTTTTACATTTTTTCTATGTTTATGTGTTTTTGATTTTAAACCTTAATTTGACCTACCAGTCTTGGCTTCTACTATCAACCTTAAGTTCGCTAGCAATATTAATGATTATTTCTTTATTTGCCTGGGTTGCCACTAATGTTATACCTTCTTGAGTCATGCCAACCAAGAGAGCATACTTTTCAATACTTTTTATCCATTCTTTAAATTGTTTACTATCCCCATCAAAAGAAGAAACAACCTTGGCAACCCCTTGTGCACCCATAGTGGTGGATAATCCCGTCAATTTATCCCCTAAAGACCGAAAAATATTTACAAATTCTTCTTGTTCTGCCATATTTGCTAGAGTATAAAAGCGTACTCACGGTTGTAGTAGATACAGCTATCCAGGTTTATTAGAAACTAAAATGAACAATGTCCATTATTTCACTATCTACACGACAATGTCCAGCATTTTACGACTTACACGATAATGTCCAGCATTTTATAGTGTCAGTTGGTCGCGACAAAACAGTCGACAAATCCTGGTCACGGCACCAAAATAGAATTAGTCATGTAGCACTTTATTTCTCCTTGATCGTATAGTGGATTTTTAAATAAGAGAACACTGTCCTGTTTCTACCGTTTATTATTTCTATAAGTTACTACTAGCCCATCCAAAATGTTCCGCGATTCTTCTTTAAATACCCAAACTTTTCTTAGACAACTTTTCTAGATCTAACCCAAAACTAAACTTCTTCATGACTAGCTTTCCAGATCAAACCCCAAAACTTATTCTTCGAAAAACTCTACGAAACTCTCAACTTTCCGAGGCCTGCCAGGTGTTATGTACCTGTTCAAAATTTGATTGACAGGTAGACGCTCTCTAGCAGACTTGTTTAATCTGCCAGTGATAGCCAATGATAATTCTGGGAAAATTATTCTCCAGGTAAATTAGCATTGCTACTATCAGAGAGGCAACAAAAGTGTTACGGTATTAAAGAGGTGAATTACTAACAGTTTAAACTTGTTCATACCAAAATATTAATGTCCTGACCCCTATTTTGACCCCTATTTTGTTACATAATACATAAAAATCGGCCCCTTGATAAGAAGCAATTTGGAGTGGGTAGGGTAAATCAACATGAAGCACTGTTAGTCAATTGAATGACCGAATGTTGATATTTTGCTCACGGATGAATATTAAGTTTAGGCCGCTAGGCCGCCAACTTAACTAAATATTAAAGCTAGTTTATGTTGATATTTTGCTTATACACACCTGCAATGTACATTATATGCTGTAAAATAGATTTCAATCGGTTTTTAAGATAACCATAAGTTGTGATAAATGTTAAGTTTAGGCCGCTAGACCGCCAGGTCGCCAGGGCTCTATGCCGCCAACTTAACAAAAAATTAAAGCTAGTTCATGTTAATATTTTGCTTATACACTGCTGCAATGTAAATAATATGATGTAAAATAGATTTCAAGAGGTTTTTAAGATAAGCATAAGTTGTTATAAAGATTAAGTTTAGGCCGCGAGGCCGCCAGGCCGCTGGGCTGCCAACTTAACAAAAAATTAAAGCTAGTTTATGTTGATATTTTGCTTATACACACTTGCAATAAACAATATTTGCTGTAAAAATAGATTTCAAGCCGATAAGCATAAGTTGTGACAAATATTAAGTTAGTCCGTAGGCCGCTAGGCTTCTCAACTTAAAAACATACATTTTGATAAATATTATATTTAGGCCGCTAGGTCTCCAACTTAAAAAATAAAAGCCAGTTTATGTTTATTTTTGCCTATACACCCCTCCAACGTAGATCTAATGCTGTGAAAATTGATTTCAAGCCGTTTTAAAGATAAGCCTAAATTGTGATAAATGCAGCCAACTAAACGCCGCCAGGCCGCTAGGCCACTAACTTCACGCCGCCAGGCCGCTAACTTCACGCTGACAGGCCGCTAACTTCACGCCGCCGGGCCGCTAGTCCGCTATCTTCACAGATCTGGGTCTCATATTTTTTGTTTGTAAATTTTAATTCGCTTAATATTAAAATTTTAAAAAAATGTCACCAACGTATCATCGATATATTCTTTAAAAAGAACGTCGTATAAGAAGAATACTTAAACTCTAATAAAAAAAGTTACGAATGGCCTTCAATTTACGTAATTTTCCCGTTTGTTACTTCCTGTAAAATTTAAGGTAAGGCCTGCCTAACTGGCACTATTAAGAATCCAACATCTGATTATATTTTCATCAACTGCTTCATACCACTGACTTGTATGCAAAATTTTAATGATTTTCACAGTGTAGTTTTTGAGATTTTTAGCTTTTTTTACTTAAAAAAGTGAGAAAAAACGTGAAAGTATCCAAATTCTTTAATCGGTGACAAAATTTTTTGTTATTGATAAATTCAACCCTAATTTTTTACAGTTTATACAAAATATGTTATATTTTACTAAACCAATTTAAGATATAATATATAAACACAGAATTTATCTTAAAATGACATTTTTTGACCAAATAAATTTAAAAAATGCATTTTTTTATATTTCACGAGACTAAATTAATGAAAATTGTGCAAAATCCTGATTGGTGCAATATACAAAAATTTACCATTTTTTAACTATATACCTTAAACAAAATTTAAACAAAATTTCAGAGAAGTTTACCGTCCAGTTTTAGAAATTTTCAAATTGATGACTTGAATAAACACTATTCTGATAGCGAAAACCCCTTTAATCTTGATTATTTTGCTTATTTTAGTTTAAATCATGAGAATTTTATATTCAATGACAGAATTACACAGGAAAAAAAGAAATTTGCCAATTATTTAAGCTCTAGGCTTACAAAAAAAATAGCTTCCAGTGGGATTTGAACCCTGGTCCTCTTGCATGACAGAAATCTACCCTAATTTACTACTATAGTTACCTCCCTTGGATACTCTTCTGGATATAGGTATCCATTAGGAAGGCCTTACCTTAAAGGTTAAGGTAACATCCGCGTTGAAGGAATAGAGTTCTTTCAAATTGTTGTGCGCATGCGTCGTACTCCACGTTTAGGTACGAAAATATTGGTTTTATCCTAAACCGACGCGTGAGGGGGCATTTAACAGTGTCATTGCTAAAAGAATTAACGGAAATGATCAGGGTGTCGTCTTAAAGCTTATGATAAATTATTATAATAATTATGATGAGGCATAATAAATTCGAGTTTTACGAATTTCCGAATATTACAGGCTTTAAAACGTCTGGTCGGCAAGATTTAACTATGAAAAGCGTAAAACAATTAACGACGTGGTTTCAAAATTGAATCAGGAAGACTTATATGAAAACAAAGACAATGTGGATTACATGTTACTGTATATTTGCCACAGACACATATATAAGCGTCTCGAGTTTTTCTGACAAAATGCGTTTACTTCAAAAATATATTTTATGTTACATGATCTCCCTAAATTGGAGGTAAACGGATAGATTCAACAATACATCGCCGTTGTAAAACGTCCGTTAAGCGTTCTTATTTTGTTTACTATTTTATTTCGTTCAAACATATGTTTAAAACCAACATTTATTGTACGAGGGTTGATCAAAAATAAACCGGATTTTTGCTCTCAAATAAAAAGTTTCCTTTGAAACAATCAAATCTTTACACCAATAGAAATTCCAGTTTATATGCAAACAGTTGATCCAACTTTTAATTTGAAAAACGCATACTTCTATTCATAATCACGAATGAGGAAACCATGGTAACGCCATCACGGCGCAGCGCATCATTTTTCTTTTACGTCCGAAGTTTAAAATTGTTTACTGTTGTTTCCAATCATGTTTTATACGTAAAAATCCACGAAAACGTCGTGCCGTTATTTTTTGACGTTATCGCAAAATATGACGTAATTGCATAAACGCATATGGTAGCAATTGGATTTTTAATATCGTACGCTGAATGCAAATTGCGTTGCAAATGGCGTCAACAGAAAAACTTGAAATACGGGCAATAAATATTTTTTGCCAGCAGCAAGGCGACACTCAGTCTAAAACTTTTGAAAAAAAGTTTAGCTATGCATGGGATGCATGCACTAAGCCGAACAGTGGTTTTTTGATTGGCACAAATATTTTAGAGAAGGCATCACCGACAAAGAAGGAAGAGGAAGAAAGAAGAAAGAGACAACGACGTAAGTGACGTTAATGGCGAATGCGTTGGAAAACGACATGCGTTTAACGCTTAGGGCGTTGATGGCAAAATTCGATGTAAGCTACGGGACCATGCAGACTTTTCTTACATGAGATTTGAAAATGTGAACGTTAAGATTTTTTTTATTATAATAACACTTTATTTTTTTCAATTACACGATGTCTTGAATAATTGAAACTTAGGATATCGACGATCTTCGTTCCAAACCTTGCAAAATATGCATTTTCATAATGAAAAATACATGTTTTAACAATTTAGTTAATCGTGAATACTTATTTTATCTGAATATTATTTTTTATATGTTTCTAAAACGGAAATGCATTTTTTTTAAGTTTTAACAATACCTGATTACTAACACTAGGTGCACGCGCGCTGGGTCCCGCGTCTCTTAAAAGACACGGAGATGGTCCGTCGCGTGCAGGATTCAACAGCCTTCCTTCGTAGAGTGAACCGAGAAGGGGACGACTTCCTCAGTAACAACATAACGACGGACAAAACCTGGCTATGGTTCTATGACCCAGAAACCCGGTCACAGTCGAGACGCTGTAATAACGCGCAACGTCAACGACGTCACCAGTGTCGTCTTACCGTGCGCCGTGACACCAGACATATGCTCACGCAAATCTCTCTATTTCCATTGTTTGTAAATGTTTTTGAAAATTGTTTTCTGTATTCTGTAGCGGATTGATTCCGCAAAGTGTTATATGTATTTTTATTTATCCTGATGAAATATTCTACTTGCTATTTAAATAATCCGGTTTATTTTTGATCAACACTCGTAATCATTCGTGTATTTCTTTCATCAGTCCTGGATTTAAATTATTTTTATGTTTAAGAACTAGAAATCTTACTTTGAACACGACCGTGTTATTGTTTATTGTCCCTATAAATTTGAACAATATTCCCATTTCCCATTCTGCCCAGAAAACGATGGTGACATATTGAGGTGCGAAAACTTGTTTGACATCTGACATTTGAGGAGACTTGAAATTAATTATCTCAAATCATCAAATTGAAAGTAACTGTTATTGACACTTCTAGCTTTAACTTATCGAATACCTAAACATTTTCATGAGTTCAGTCCCATATTTTTATAACTATAATTTGTAGCATTGAAAGGGCAGATCATGTAGTAGTTTACGTCTTATTCATGTTATTATAAACATCACTTTTTATAAAATCGTCAGCCATAGTCAATAAGATATTAGTTTAAGTCGCATTGCATGAAATTTACGTGTTACGGGAATGATGTAGAAAGAAGATAAAATGTCCGCAGACCTCCCAAATCTCAGGATTTTATCTGAAATCTCCGGAATGTAAGGTTCCTCTCAGGATCTTAGGATTTTCAGGCAAAATCTCAAGATTTAAAAAATATTCAATAAGATAATTTAATGGAACCTAAATTTAACTGAATTTAGAATGAGTTTTACAATTACATGATTAATATTAAGAAACTAGGTCTTGGTCACGGTTCCCAAATTTCCTGTTAATTGAGAGATTACGAGAACCTGTAGGCCTACCTTGTGCCTCGGGCACACATGTACACAACAGCTAAGTGTCAAAAAACTAATCTCGGACCTGAATATCGCACTCCCGTTCATTTCTTTTGGTCCATGGTCATTTTGATCTTAAACAGAAATATTATATTTCAAAACCTTCAGCGACAACAACAACGAACTTCAACATGAAAATAGTTTTTATTAATAAAAATCTCTGGATTTTTAAAAAGTTTTGGTTTGCCTGCCGTCCGGCAATATTCGTTTGGATAAATCAATTTAACGATTTCAAGGGTTGTAGCTGGAATCATCCTATTATGTAAATACGTAATATTTATTCTCAAATAAAAAACAAACAAAGAAAAACACGCAAAACGCGTATCAACCTATTCGCCGACGAGCTACATAAGAAATATATTTCTCATTCCACAATTAATTATAGCGTTACCAAAAATGCCGTAAAACTGTAAAATGTCCGATAATGTTCGTCTGAATTGTCAATTATACACGTCAGATTTATTTTCAGTAAAAAAAAAATCACGTTTTTAATTTTATTTAAAAAAATCAAACAAATCCGTTGGATACTCGCATCCTGAAAATACCGCGATAAACAATGTTAAAATGCGCATAACCTTTCTTGATAAGCTTGTAAATGATCATAACGTTTTTTTTATTCTTCGTTGTTTGACTGAACTCACTTATTTGTAAATTTGAAATGATTGATCAACATGTTCTTAATTTTATAATCTCTTAGTCATATTAACAATAGTAAACGATGCCCCCTCGCGTGCATTTATCGACTAAATATGCTCTTCAATTTTAGAGAGCGCTAAGGGGAGGTAACAATGTGAAAGAACTCTATTACTTCCGCCCATAGAATAACAAATCAAGTGTAATAAGCATTTGACTAATTTGAATACTAAATCCCTTTCGATATGGATTTCGCCGTCGGTTTTTATTTACTTTGCCCACTGCATTTATTCATTATCTAAAGATATTTGTGGTTAGTCTCTTTTTCCAAAATTGTGCGAAAACGACGGGGATTTTATCCTCAAAGACGCTAAATTTTATGGTCCCTGACCTATTTATTCATCGGAAAAATGTAAAAATAGACAGAATGCCCAGAGACACCTTCAACAATGCGGTCTTTCTCGACTGTCTGTAAGTCGCGTTTGCAATTAAAATGACAATAATAAATATATGTGCTCTAGAATAAATCTTTACCAATTCATTTATGTCAGCTTGGCAAACCACTTACATCACATTTATACGCTTTAAAAGCAGAAAGCAAAATGGACTCTTAAACATATCCTTGCATATTTTTCGACAGCAAATTTAAAAATATTTTATCGCACTACAACCATAATAGTATTTGATATTAAACTCTGGTTGGATGTTTGCAAAATTAAAATAATGGAAAATATAAAAATTGGAAAAATAAAAAAAACTTTGCAAACATCATATCTGAAAAATGAGTTTATTATTAATAAGGGAAGACTTTCGTACTGTGGGTAACCAATAAACGCTCAACTTGTAAAGCTCCAGGATCGAGAGGTATATCTTTATCGTGGCGTGAAAATTTATACTTTATAATGCATACACTACATTAACTGTCATTAAATGAAAGTTCGTGCACTCATGAAAAGAGAGCTGTCATCATAAGACGTAATTTGTAGTATTCTTAGGTGGTGTTGAGTAATATGTTTGGATTTAGATTCTTTCGCGTGCAATATTGACTCCTTACTTAACACCGTATAGAAATACTGAACCCGAAATGGGCCAATTATCCAACGTAATACTATGTCATACTTATTAATATCCAGGTAGAAAATAAAAAAAATGATCAGACTGACATTGTAAATTACATTATAAATGTGAAAATAGATTGCCTTACCTACAGTCTAGCTTAAAGGGAGATGTGCAGGATTGATGAATGGAACAGATTTGCGAAAAGGGTTATTAATCAGTTGAATATCATTATTTGAAGCTCAAATATTGATTTACACCCGAAATATTTCAAAAAAATATTTTATAAAAAAGATATATAGATGGTGTTTCCTATCTTATGCGACGCGCAAAGGTTAGCTATTTTTGTATTTCCCGCGTAAAGCCGCGGTGGTTTTTGGGATTGTCACGTGATCACTTACGCATTCGGCGTACCTTGCCGACTATCGACGTCGCCTTTTGTTTCAAAATGCCTGGGCCACCACGAATAGTAAGCGTGACATTCCCATGATCGCTAAATATAGAATGTATTTTTGTATAGGGATTTCTTCAGCGGATTGTTTTCAGGTCCGGTAAAATGGTAAAATTAACCGAAAACTTCCTCCTGGAGGGTTTGAAATGTAGAGTTTACTGAAAAGTCCACGTAAGTGTTACATAGATCGATCTGTTTACGATTTTACCGAGTACACCTGCTCGACCCTGCACATCTCCCTTTAACTTCGTTAACATGACACGCAGTCAACTTTCTCTGTTCGTGCATACTGATTGGTACTGGTCCTAAGATTTTAAACCAGTCTGGTTTCCAATCTCAACTTTATAACCATCAGCACTGTTAACTTGAGAAAGTATACTTGCACTCAACATATTTAATGCGGTGGAGAAGGAAGGCGGTGTTGCCGGACTGAATAAATGTGAGTCGGGGGGGGGGGGGGGGGCATAATCTTCAATACCTTTATTCCCTAAGAACAGGCCCAATCTAACCAAACCTGGAATATTTTTTTGTATTGTTTTAGTTTATTCGCTAAGTTAAATATGTGGGTTTATCTGCGAATGCAATGCGTCTTAAAAACGTTCATAGTCTTGCGAGAAAAATTTGAAAGAAGCTTTTGCATTATCCACTTGTGTCTTCTATTAAAGGCTCAGCGGATAGTTTCTCATGTTGGTCCCAGACAATTTACTTGAATAAAATACATTTAAATTACCGTTTCAATTAAAACTGAAATTCTTTTTATTTACGTAAATATAATCTCAGAAATATGAAATCTGATTATGGTGGCTCATGATTGTCTCAAATGCATAGATGCTAGCTTTGAAGTTCTGTAGCAAGAAAGAAGACACAGTCTGTCGGGCTGAATTATTTAGCATTATGGTGGTGAGTAATTTAAAAACAAATTGGGGAAAATAGTTGGGTGAGAGTTTCCAGTTTCCGACTGGTTGGAAACAAAAGACAAATCAAATATTAAATTCACTGTATATAAACCGATTGTATCATCTGCCGGATATAGCGAGCTGATTGCATGGCTGCGATATAAACATTTCGTAAAAACACAGTGAAAACGGAGTTTACAGCATTATTTTAAGTACCTTCAACAAAACTAAGTAGTAATATTTTGTATAGTCATTGGTTGTAATAATATTTGATTTATACGCACTTATACGGATAAAACTTGCAAAATAGCATTTTATCACAACAAGATCTGGCAAATGACCCACATGATAGTGTCAAAATATTGTTATTCTATATATAAAAAAGCTTTGATAAACCAATACATAGTAGTTTTATGTTTCTATGACATGAATATAAAGGTTGGTTCATTACAACATAGCTTTAAGTCAATAGATTAAATTATAAACATGTTTGAAATGCGTGTTTCGTAATGACTGTATCATTTTATAGCATCAATAAACTATCATTTATAGCGAACACACATATTTCTGTTGTTTAGTGTGATGTGTTGCATGATTTTCCAACAATCTGTATCATTTATGGAGATGCACTTTTAGTGATTGTTATCATGTTTATTCTTTTAGGTAAGACTGAGGCGAGATTGAGGAGTTCGTCTGCATAATATCATATTGTCTATACAAATCGGTTATAATTGGAGAAATAATAAAACATTGCGTACAAAAAAAACAACACGTGGAGAAGAACTTGAAAATAAAAATAATCAAACAGAATTATACAACAAGCATACTATTAGGTTATTGTTTATTTGGAAGCTTGTATGAAAATTAAATTGTCAGGCCCGTCGCAGCTGGGCGACCGTTTATTTGTTTATATAAAAAACTAACGTTTACATGTATAATGGTCGAAATTATTTTTTGTTTAACTGATAAAACACTCGCCGCTAAATTCGCCATATATGGGTATACACAACATTGCTGTCGGACTGTAATTTAATGGCTCATATAAACGTATTATGTTAGAAAGCAAACTGTTCAACTTCTTTAGCTGAAAAACAGCATGGGAACATACCTGACACTCAAGGTAAGACCTGTGCGATAGTCGATCCTTGGGCGACATACAAGAAATATGTTCATTTGCTAAAGTTCTATTTAACCCTTTACTCCATGGGAGGAGTTTGCTGTTTTGTTGAGCATTGTTCGCTTTTACATTTATTAGAATGTTTGTGATCAAGAAGTGACCAGTGTAGTGTCAAATGACATGGATGTACAGCTGATGCATTGGTCGTAAATTGGAATAATGGTTAAGCATTTCAATAGATGACAAAGAAAACTTTGAAAGCCGCCGAACTTGACAAATATGAAAATATTGCAGGCTCGGTTTGATTGAGCCTGTTCATGGGCAGTAATGCCCACGCCGCCTAGCTCCGGGTTGAGCGCAACTCAATATTTACAACAATAAGCAGTACAATTTCGATCCATCCCAAACGATGGTATGAATATGGCGGTGAACATGGAATCTCAATGCGGTATTTTCAGATTAATGCCAACTATGTTCATCGGCGTATGGTCCCCAGATAAAAGAATGGGTTTGCCCTAAACGAGAAAACAATTGGCGGAACTAAACATAATAGAATTTAGACAGGGGATCTCAGAATATAAATCCACAGACAACACCAAAGGCAAAATTTAAAAAGCAAGAGGTATATCCTTGGGGTGATTGAACAATATCCAAATTTATATTGGCTGGGTTATTGAAACCACACATCTTATAAAGCTGACCAAAATATTAAACAAACGAGGTTTTAGAAGTACCATTGACATAGTTAGTAAGTATCGCGCTCAACGACCTTCAAAGGACGTAACTGATAACAGCACCGATTAATGTACTTAATTGTAATTAAGTTTATCATCAGCTCATAAACTATCAATATTTAAATCACTTCCTTTGCCTCTGACTTTGTATGTCACGCCAACTTCCAAACTTTAGAAAAGTCGTCAACGAACTATATGCTATCACCATTTAATGTTCGACCAAAAATATTAAGGAAATCGACCTATAAAAATCAAGTTGAATTAAGACTCGCAACAACATGATAATTAATGTCAGAAAAAAGAAAAATACTGCAATGTGAGACAGATAATTATTACATTTTCAAGTCAGTTAATATAAAATCAGCTAACAATAATTCGTCGTACAACATTTGTTTTGTTAAGTGCATATCTGCGCATTAAGTATAAAACTGATCCTCCTTTTATTTCAAGCAATCGAACTGTTTTTTTTTATATCACGATCAAGGCGGTAAAATATCGATTCAAACCTTATATTTAAAACCTTATATATTATATTTTCAATGCTAACTAACTAGATTTGTGATATCACGAACATTAACATTGCTGTTTGAATAAATATTGACGACCAAGCGAAACTACGACAGGCTTTGTCGCAGGAACTCATGCTCGTCGGCATCACCTGATTAAACAATGTCGTAGTATTGCTTCCATTTTCTTTACATGCAAAAATGACCCACATTCAGAATCTCATTAAAACTGTCGTCACAAACCACTAAGTGCCACTTGCCTGCCACCGCGCGAAGAAAAAAATGCGCCCGCCCTGCCACCTGCTGATTTGCAAAAATAGAAAAAATCGCCACGACGTCGCCAGAAATTTAACTTTTTCTCCAAATCTCAGCTGCTTGCTGGCAACGTTTAAAATGCCGACTGCCGCCGGCTGATCGTTATTGCCGCAGTCCTGCCACTGGCCGATATTTAGTGAAAACTGGCATTTACAAGGTCGGCGGGCGGCATTTAGTGATTTGTGACGACAGTTTAAGCTTTGGAGATTGTCTGTATTCATATAATTTAAAATGATCACCTGTATAGTCAAATTGTCAAAGATTCAGTTTTCTATTTTCAACATTGTTTGTCGGACAGCGAAAGTTGAATACATTTCTATTTATGTTCCCATATTAATGGTGTTGCTTAAAGTTATCTTAACCGGTGCAAACGCCATGTATTATATAATCTGCTCTAGTTCGCTTTTTCCAGAGCTTGTAACGATGTAAAGGAGTTTAATTAACTAAATCCTTGCATAACACAAAACATTTGGAAGTGGGATATGATTGGGGTGCCACAATTAAAAAAAAACGTTTTGCAAGATTTATCGCCACCAGCTTCATTTAGTAAAAAATACAACTAAAATTTCAAATCACTACTGCAATAGCGTAGTTTTCAATCAGTGTTTTTGGAAATTTGATATGTCAGCAAAAGAATGAATGGCAGTATTAGTTTTTTTACCACTTTTGTGTAAAATAATCTTATTTAAATTCGAAAGAAATGCTACCAACATAATATTCTACAGCGCTCTGCATGCCTTATGATTACCATAGCTACAGTTTATCGCTTTGCTTACTAATTTGCACAAGCGTTGAAGTGTTAATGAAGGAAACTCTTCGGGAAAGCCCGATCATCTTCTAAATCTTCTGTCATCGTGTTCTTGCTAATTTGACGCCATGTGCTATGATCTATGTGATTATTATCAGGGATTCCCCTTTATTTCCGTACTTGGTTTTGAGTATAAAGAGAAATGAGCAAACCAGATTTCTTAATCTAGCAGTACTTGTTATTAAAACTACACTATTCAATCTTGAGCTGATTAAACGTGCTTTACATTGGTTTGTAAATTTGATCTCCGTAATTTCCAACATTTTCATATGGTTAAGTTTATGATACTGGTTTATCTTTCGCAAATTAACTCTTCTATTTATGCAAATATGATGTGATTATCTAGTTTTTCTTTATTTACAAACATTCAGCTTATTTATCTCTGTTGCAAATAAAGGACAAAAAGATTTAGGAAGTGTAATTATTTTTGAAAGCTTTTCCAAATATTCAATTACCTCTTTAAAACTTAAACCAAGCAACAATTCAGTCACTTTAAACATCGCAGGCTGACATCTTACGATAACCATGATTTTCTAATTATGATATCAAATTAGGACATCTTAAGCTGATGTGGTGATAATATAAAAGTTGAGGACATTTACTTAGAACTTAGTTCATATAATTTATCGTAAGGGTTTTATGTAATAACGCGAACACATTCTATTTGCTACAGCTGAAGGATCGATATCATTACCGAAACATGGACCCAGACTTTCCTCATAACATCGGTAGGTGAATTTTTATAAGTTTGTATTTTTTTTCTGATTCAGATAATTCTGCTTAATCGACTTAACCACTCGCCTAACACAGTCTTAACCTTTTATAAAGAGACTAATTACAGCAACACAAATTATTAGAATTGTTTTCCTTTCTAGCTTAATCATATCCAACTTTGCTAATCATCGGTTTGCAAAAATCGATAACGAATTTCTCAATAGATTATGAAGGAACAATTAGTTTTTTCTTTACTACATTTTTATTTATTAAACAGTCGAAAAAACCCATAGTACATATTAAAGATAAATTTCTGCCGATTAAGATGGTTATTTTTATTTTAATTTATCTTAACGATAATTTGGTCCTTTTTGACTTTGAATATAGCCACCCTATTTTCCCTTTTATTTACATAGAAACTGTAGAGAAAGTTGGATTTTTCGCTTATCCTTACGTATTCTATTGTTAATATCTTTTATCCAAATTATAAGTTTTAAAAAAACCCAGGTTACATATTTTGCAAAAAATATTAAGCTATTGTTTAAACTAATTTTTATTAAATTAAATTTAAAACATTTTGGTCCTTTTTAGCTTTTTCTAACACGACTATCGAATATTTTAAGTGAAAATTTAAGTCTCCATAAATTTGCGAACATTCCCGATATTTTACGATCATTGACGGAAGATTGTTTAATTCGGCAGTCAGTACAGAAAACAATATAGAGCCTTACTAGTTCAATTTGTAGAAGTTGGAGTATTGTTTTGAAATTGTGTGATATTACTTTGAATTAAGTAGAAACACTAAATTTTGGCGAATCCGTCAATATTTTACAAATTTCACAGGCGGAAACAAATACGTACTAAATTATTCATAGCATTTAGAAATAAGTATATGTCTTTTCGATATAGTTGTAAAATAAAATCCGATTGATATAATAAACCCAGACGAAAGTCTAAAAAGGTGATAATTGTAACAAATTACAATGAACCCCATGTAAATCAACAGGTAAGAAATGTGACATTTTGTGTATTAACAATATGTCACATTGAGCAAAGATCTATATATTACAATCTATATAGGTCTTTGCATTGAGTCACAAAAAATGTCAATCATAAGAAAATGCATAAAGACATTAAAATCGTCATTAAAAAGTATCAGCTATATACAAGCCTATCTAAAACAAAAACCACATATATATTAAGATAACTTAAGTAAATGTTACTTAATTATTTGTAAAAGTTAAATGCTTTCTATTTACAATTAAGAAGTTAAAATGTAAATTTTATCCAAAATTTATATCGTAAAATGCAATCGGAAAATTGAAATTGTTAAGTTTAGGGAATATTTCTAAACACATTTGAAACATAAGCACGTAATGATGTACCCAACTGGAATTAAAGTTAGAACAAATAAAAACTATCGCATCGTAATCTCTTCAACATGTATCGAAATTACATTGTTAGATTTTTTTCAGTAAAACATAATAATTCAATGAACTGTTATTCTGTAATTATTTTGACAAACAAGAGCAACGCCGTACACTCTCCCTTTATGAGATGATGAGCAAAGTGCCATATAAAACATGTGAAATCATCCAAACTTATTAACGAATGTCTTTATGTCGTGATAAGGTTCCAATATTAATAAATTTCTTTAATTGTGTACTTATTCATGGAATGAGAAATATTAAACATTATATTTCACTCAAAAATACACACGACCATCTTGAAAAGCATAGTCATTTTCGGGCTATGAAAGCTGAAAGAATAAAAAAAAATCATACGACGGGCTTTAGAATTAAGCATGCAATTAAACAATTTCTTTAAATTTAGTATAAATTTATTCCCTTAAACTTATCCTTTACCAGAACGTAAAATTTGAAGTCGCATGATGTTCTGTTGATCTTATGTTATATAACCCTATATTCTATACGAATATGGCGTTTATCTTAGTGGCGACTAATCTTGAAACAGATCAACCTGCACAGTAATCGCTTTTAGATTCATTGTATTATTTCGTACGAAGATGCGAACAGTATAGATCCCCATCACCCAGCTCGATCACTGGTCAGACATGGGATATAAGTCATGAATGGAGTGAAGAAAACATGATGTATTGATATATATTTTTGTCTTTATCAAAAGGAATGATACAACAAAATGAACAGCTAATGTGCACAGTTGAAAGCCTTTCGCCTTCGAGAACATTTCACGACATTTCTTACCCCGCTCCCAATAAGAATGAACTTACACCATCCTACACGCCGAACCTAAGTGAAAGTAATTCACCAAAATTTTTTTATGATCTTCAAGAAGAAAGCAATGTTTACATGCAGCATCAAACTGGTTCTTCTTTTGTGACATCACAGCGGGCATGGATCACTGAGCAGGGTGGCTTATCTCATGAACAGTTGGAAAATCAGACTCCTTCGCAGCATGGTAAGCATTATTCTTATGTTTTTAATCTGACAAAATTGTGTGTTGTTTGTTTAATTATTTGATCATAGCGACGGTAACGTTGGTTTATTGATATTTTGATTTTTTTTTTTCGAATATGTTGCTGTCTATCGGGCGTGTTCCTTGAAATCGAACGTAAATTTAGCAATCCCAACAGTTAATATCAGTCTTCCAAAAGTTGGCGATCTTCGCGTCACTTAGAGTAACCATTTACCCCATAAATATATGATATTATATTATTTTTAATTATTATTATTATTATTTCGATTTTGGTATATTCAAGTTTTATTTTGAGGTTTAGTATCTTTTTACCGAATACAAAAATAAACAGTTAAAACTGTCATCTGACTACAAATCTGGCTTCTTGTCGTATACATTCGGTTCTTTCACTACTTAACGGACAAGCAACTGTAGAAAAAGTTAAAATGACTAATAAGTTGTGGTAAGACTATCTCTTTTAAATTGTGGACACAAAATATTTGCAAATGGTGATCATGGTTTACTTGGGACCCTTGTTAATAGGCCTACAAAATTCTTAGCTTTCCGTAACACCTCAGGGGTCTTCGAGCCAAAATAAAAGGACTCCATTACCAAAGAAAATCATTAATAATGACAACGCTAAAACATTTACCGCAAGCTTATGACATATATATTTTCAACATTTGATTTTTTTAGTTTGCTTCGTATTTTCGAATAAACTTCGAAAGAGCTGCATCGCGAGTATTATATAGTTATTTGGTTTCTTGACAGGGAATGTGAGGATATATTGCCGGTCTGGGTGTCATATTACCCGAGCCGCAGGCGAGGGATAATATGACACCCAGACCGGCAATATATCCTCACATACCCTTTCAAGGAACCAAATAATTGTTTTATTATACTGCAAAGACTTTTTCAGACAAAAATAATTAGAAAACATCGATTTTTCATTTATTTCGCATATTTAATGCCGAACGGCTTAATTCCCCGCTGAGAACCTCAAAAATTACATGTCTGACGTCATTAATTTACCTGCATGACGTCACTACTATAGAAATTGAATGGAATATCGGTTTGATATTTATTTACAAAATTTGAGAATAATCTGATCGTTTTCAACGTTAAAAACATAACACAAATATTTTCTGTAACAATTTTAGTAATCCCTAAGCATACCGCTTTATAATTTACAAGATCGGCTTCAAATTATGCATTTTTACGGAAATTCAAAAGAAAATGGCGGACGAAAAGAAAAGGTGAGAGGCCAGAGAGGGAAATTTAGGCACGTGCGTTCATATCTACGGCCGATCCGTAAATACGGATATACATCAACGGCAAATTATCCAATCAAATTCAAGCAAATTTCTTTGCAGTATAATAATGTCTCTTGTTATTGCTGTCATTTAGTGCAACGACGTCACAAACGTTAATAAATGGGGAAGCAATGCCACTTGTCGATAATGGCCCTGTCATATGAATAATGGCCCGAGGGCTTTAGCATTAATATGAAAGAATTGATTTTAAATTGGGAATATTTTACGGGTATGTGCAATTTATTCTTATTTTAATGATGAAATGTGATTAAACCAATGATAACAATTGAAAACCTAAAAACAAAATCGCAGGGCCATTATCGATAATGGCCCTGCCGCTCATAAGTTAATGCCCTGCGACCTTGAATAAAATATTCCCAATTTAAAATCACTTCTTTCCTTTTTCTTTTCCATTCATTTGTTCATAATATTCACATAGCTAGCCTAAAAGCGTGGTGTAAAAGAAGTTCGCAGCAGAGGTATAAGAATGAAACACTCTCAAATCATTGCGTTACAGACTCATACCACGATTATCACTTCTAGCATTCAAAGTTTAGTAAATTCATATGCTGTCTCTTGCATGTCTTGAGTGAAAACAAAATAAACAAATACTGAATGAAATAGTAAACATTCGTTAAATGACGTCACATATAAACTCAAATGACGTAGTCACTAACATCATGGTTTAGTAATTGTATCAATAAAAGTGCCCAATCAAGTACAAAGTGAAGGGAGATTAACGTACACATGTAATAAAAAGGTTAATAAATGGGGAAGCAGTGCCACTTGTCGATAATGGCCCTGCCATATAATAATGTCCCTCGGGCTAAAGCCCTCGCGCAATTATTCATATGACAGGGCCATTATCGAGAAGTGGCACTGCTTCCCCATTTATTAACCTAAACATATTTTCTCCCGTGACTTATTCGTATATGCACAAATACATAAATGCACGGAAGTAGTATTATGAACTTGTTTATACTTTCAGTGGAACTTCCACCGGTGGAAATTAAAAACATGTATCATTTTGAACAACCAACATGTAAGTACTTGGCCTTTGTACTAGTATGTAAAGACAGTAAAAGCTGATTCTATAATTCTTCATCAAGAGAAAAGACTAAAAAGAATGAATAGCAAATTAATTTTGTCGAATGTTTTCCTATCTTCATTGTTGACAATCATCGTTGGGCACCCACGACCGATATCCATTCCGTTACTCCCCAATCATTCGACGAATGTAGTAATAGTAAAACGGAAAAGTCGAGCGCGGGTATCCGACGATGGTTAAAAATATAAAATAAAGTCTCAAATAAATGGGAAGGAAACTGGTTTTGTTCTGGAAAAATGTCAGTTCTTAAATAATGATTAAAACTGTTCATTAAGTCCATTAATATTTTTGATATTTTCAGACTTTTCGGAATGTTACAGCCATACAGAGACTGGAGGCCCACACCAACAACACGAACTTATTATAGACAACCACCAAAATATGTATTCGCATATCGACAGTGTTGGCTCTGACGACAGCGGTAACTTTTGTTTCTAAAAATATTATGATGCGGTTGTTCAATTTTGTTAAAGTGTTTACAAGTCAAAATTTGTTTCCAAGAAATAAATGCAAATTACAAATAAGCTCTATACTGAAGGATTTCGGTCGCCGCATCTTTAGCTTATAGTTTTTTTTTGTTTTTTTTTAAAGAAAATATTACATTTTACGAGTGCTGTTCCATAAATCCGCGGAATTCGTTAATATATTTCATATCATGGATATAAATAAAAAACAAATTAGACTGTGAAATACCTTAACCTTTTGCCGACATGTGTGCCAAATTTCATAATAATATATCGAACATAAAATATTACAGATAACTATACAGAATGTTACCATATAGCACTTGAAGCACGTCGACGTCAACATTTAGCACTTTAAACGTCAAACTGAAGAGCGCGGTTAACTTTCTCAACGTACTCGCCTTTTGCAGCAGAACATTTTCAATGTCGGTGAACCTACTGTTCATATGTCACATGGAACCAATCACTAAGGATTGACGATATTTTTTCCTGTGACTTATTCGTATATGCACAAATACATAAATGCACGGAAGTAGTATTATGAACTTGTTTATACTTTCAGTGGAACTTCCACCGGTGGAAATTAAAAACATATATAATTTTGAACAACCAACATGTAAGTACTTGGCCTTTGTACTAGTCTGTAAAGACAGTAAAAGCTGATTCTATAATTCTTCATCAAGAGAAAAGACTAAAAAGAATGAATAGCAAATTAATTTTGTCGAATGTTTTCCTATCTTCATTGTTGACAATCATCGTTGGGCACCCACGACCGATATCCATTCCGTTACTCCCCAATCATTCGACGAATGTAGTAATAGTAAAACGGAAAAGTCGAGCGCGGGTATCCGACGATGGTTAAAAATATAAAATAAAGTCTCAAATAAATGGGAAGGAAACTGGTTTTGTTCTGGAAAAATGTCAGTTCTTAAATAATGATTAAAACTGTTCATTAAGTCCATTAATATTTTTGATATTTTCAGACTTTTCGGAATGTTACAGCCATACAGAGACTGGAGGCCCACACCAACAACACGAACTTATTATAGACAACCACCAAAATATGTATTCGCATATCGACAGTGTTGGCTCTGACGACAGCGGTAACTTTTGTTTCTAAAAATATTATGATGCGGTTGTTCAATTTTGTTAAAGTGTTTACAAGTCAAAATTTGTTTCCAAGAAATAAATGCAAATTACAAATAAGCTCTATACTGAAGGATTTCGGTCGCCGCATCTTTAGCTTATAGTTTTTTTTGTTTTTTTTTTTAAAGAAAATATTACATTTTACGAGTGCTGTTCCATAAATCCGCGGAATTCGTTAATATATTTCATATCATGGATATAAATAAAAAACAAATTAGACTGTGAAATACCTTAACCTTTTGCCGACATGTGTGCCAAATTTCATAATAATATATCGAACATAAAATATTACAGATAACTATACAGAATGTTACCATATAGCACTTGAAGCACGTCGACGTCAACATTTAGCACTTTAAACGTCAAACTGAAGAGCGCGGTTAACTTTCTCAACGTACTCGCCTTTTGCAGATGAACATTTTCAATGTCGGTGAACCTACTGTTCATATGTCACATGGAACCAATCACTAAGGATTGACGATATTTTTTCCTGTGACTTATTCGTATATGCACAAATACATAAATGCACGGAAGTAGTATTATGAACTTGTTTATACTTTCAGTGGAACTTCCACCTGTGGAAATTAAAAACATATATAATTTTGAACAACCAACATGTAAGTACTTGGCCTTTGTACTAGTCTGTAAAGACAGTAAAAGCTGATTTCATAATTCTTCATCAGGAGAAAAGACTGAAAAGAATGAATAACAAATTAATTTTGTTGAATGTTTTCCTATCTTCTATATAGCTCTTTTTATGTTTTATAATAACAATGGCTTCTTATTGTATTTATTTATTATCTTCATTGTTTGCAGATAAAAAATACCTCAAAGATTTTCCAAATGATAACAATTTGCTGCCGGCATTTTCCGTGTTTGCGGAAACCAAAAAACCAATAAACCGTCGCGGAAGGCCAGTCACATATAACAAACCTGGACACAATTTTAGCGAGAGCGATAGTGAGGACGAAAGATTAACAGTACAATCCAGAGGTTGTAAAAGAGGTATCGGAATCCTACAGAATGTTGTACTTTTATATGGTTAAAATTTATATTTATTTTAAACCATTCGATCTTCTTTGGGGGAGCTTTTGTTTATAGATTGTGATATCGTTTTAGTCATAAGTTTACTTAAATTGCGACCACAGCTTTACAAATACATCAAAGAGAAAAATCCTGGGCCTGAAGATGGTCATCTAAGTGTTTTCTCTCTTAGTTTTTAAGTGCCTGTGTGTGATTTTGAATTGTTGAGATTGAATGGTTTCAATAATTTCACAATGCTTATGTGAAAACCGACCGCTTATTGAAAGAAGTAATATTGAATTGCCACCAATGCTAACTCTTATCAAGTAGCACATTTTGATGTTAGAATTAACTCAAGATTTGTGGCCAAGGTTATAAAACTGAGCATGGAAACCAGTCTCAAATCTCAAGAATCTGATTGGCTGAAATGGTGACTGGTCGCCGTTTTAGCCAATCAGATGCTTGAGATATGAGACTGGTTTCCATGCTCAGTTTTATAACCTTGCGACTTGGACGTTCTTGCTTTTTCCCTACCAATTTTGCTCGAAAATGTCATTGGCTTCTCATGTTCATATGTTAATATGCCTTTGAAGGCAAAATTGACGAGATGATGGGTGGATTCGATTTACTAAATCAACTTGTGTTTGTTTGTTCATATGAAAACCTGTTGAGGCAAGTTTGTTCACCTTAAAAATGGTTTAACGCTCAAACTTCAAGATGTTTCCAAGGCAGTTTCTCATTTTGTGTTAGTTTGTGGTGGTTTCGGAAATTATCCTATTTACAAAAGACTACTCTTTGTCCCCCCACCCTCCATCTAATGATTGTGGAGAAACTGTGATTTCTGAGTGAGGCTTTTTCTGATACGCATATTTCTCTTTTTATAAAAATTAATTCACATCAATTTGGCAGCGTTTCAAATCCTGTTTTGTTTTTGTTTTGTTGAAATATAATCATTTTAATGGTTAAATTTCAAATAACCAATTTATATCAAAAACGAACATAAAACAATAATTTCAATGAAATAGCCTAAAGCACACAAGAAAAAGAAAGATGCTGTAAAAAGATAACGCCTCAAATCTAATGAAAACAAAAGTACACCAAGTAAGATGTGGCGTGTAATTGACAATTAAAACTATACAAGGGCCTCCTCACTAGTTCGAGTATTTTATGCGTTAAACACGCCTATATCGCAATACGCGCTCAACATGGACAATCTTTACATACAAATTCAAAAGTTCTCTTTAGAATCTTAATTAAATTTATTCATTTATTTTATTCGAAGCATCTAGCTGTAAGATATATAGAAATTCGCCTATACATTTCTAATAGTTCTTTGGTTGTAGGTGCGAAGAATATATTGTTGTGGAAATTTATACTGGGAGAACTGAGAAATCCCGGCAGCAATCATGTTAAATGGGAGGATGAGCGCCAAGGAATCTTTAAGTTTGTTGACACTGCTGAATGCAGCCGTCTTTGGGGTATGATGAAAAAGAAAGAAACTAAAGGAACGAAGGAAGACATGACCTTTGAAAAGCTAAGCAGAGGCATTAGGTAAGAACTTGTTTATTATGTATAGTGTAGCTGTTTGAAACATTACAAACAAAAGAGGAATGTATTAAAACTCTGACAAATGATAGTGTTTCTAGCTGGGGGCGAACCCGCATCTTCACGGCGACAGCGCCTAGCCCTGCAATTTCTGCGACGCAACCAACTGAGCTAACCGGGACAACCCCAAAAAAGATTGATCAGGTAGCCCTGATATACGTAACCATCACTGTATGACATCGGTAACGGGTTATTTCACTGATAACAGTAATGACAAAACATCAAAAGGAACAACACATTTCATGTAGAACTACATTTAGGAAATGTCCATACAAATAAAAAGCCGACCTATATGAGAGAAAATGGTTAGTTATATAACGAAAACAGACATATTCAGATCTCAAACAATTAATTAATGAATATTGTAGATTGATTAATCGGTAAGCATGTAGAGTGTTTGTAGCTTAGTTCATTTTAAATTAACTGATATTTTATTAATTAAAAATTAAAAAGGGAATCGCTTGAAATTCTGTAAGTTTGTAAATCAAATCTAAAACTACGGTATTAGATATACATTGTAGCAGAACTAATATTAAAATAAATGAAAAGGGAACTTTGAAAGCCACTGAACACCACGACAAATATGAAAATATTGCAGGATCGTTTGATTGAGCCTGTTCATGGGCAGTAATGGAAATGCATATATCTGCCCAAGTCGCCTAGCCTCGGGTTGAGCGCAACTCAATATTTACACCAATAAACAGTACAATTCTGATCCATCCCGAACGATTGTATGCAAATGGCAATTAATATGGTACTTACAAAAATGCATTTAGTTTAGGATAATACAACTGTTAATATAAAAAATGAAATATGCATATCAGGAATTGCCACACCAAGAAAACACAGCCTCTCCACGCAGTGAAAAAGTTGAGAAAAAAAATAGAGCATGCGTTTATAAGTAGATCAATGTCAGATAAGACACCACAAACAATTAAAGAAACCTTAACATCACTACTTTCAGGTATTACTACAAAGATGGACTTATGTCTAGAAGTAATAACATCCGTCTCGTGTACAAATTCAACTGGGATCGAGTTCCAAAATCACACTGGCCAAAGTTTTTGCATTAGTTATACTGTCTCATTTCACTTTTATCTTCGTAAGTGAAGTAGAAATCTACTTTTGTATAAACTGTAAGCCATATCAATTTCGAAAAGTCTCATAGAACATTTAATCACTGTGGTCAGTTCAAACACCAGAACATTGGGCATGCAATAGTGAGTAAAAAGTGTGCGCCCATAAATGACGTGACATTTCGGGGTTTTCCAAGTTCTTTTAATATGCATGCAGGTCCTTATTCATATTGTGTAAAAGTTTGGAGAATGTATTGTGTTCTGATTTTTTTAATTTTATTGTTATATTGATAAATTAAGTATCATTTGTTATTTAAGTAATCTCACTGCCACATTAACGATTTGCCTATTGAAATATAACTTTATATGTCTTTAACGTTTGTTGGAGGTAATCGCTAACATTTGCTCTCCGTCCATTGCATTAGACATGTTCACTATTATATGTAGTTTCACAATAGTCTTCTGGTTAACTACTGTCCATGATGTGAGATACGACCATTGCTTTTCGTGAATTGGTTTCAAATGTTTTAATCTTGACTGTTTCACTGCGCATGTCTGTACTTTCAGCAGACAGCGACAGTAGTAAACCAATTTTGTCTGGCGACTATAATCGCCAGAGAATCCTTTGCGAGCTTAAGTTATCTTTCCTTGAGGTTTAAATATAGGCGATACAACCCAGGTATTCAAGTAAAGTATGTGCTGCTGGAGATTAGAAGTTTAACACCATTTAGTGTTAGATTAACATACAACAAACTCTGAGTCATATTACAAGATGCATGTTTACCATTATCCCAACAGGGTTGCTGATAACAATTTGATGCCACTTCATATTCGGTCACTGATTTATTTGAATGAATGCCTACTAAACTGAGATATGTTAAACCTTCGAGTTGCACAAAATCTGCACAATGTTTGTCATAACATGTCGTTCAGTGCAGTGCGATGTTTACACCTTCTAGTTGCTGGTTTAATAAAGTGTAAGCTGTACCTCTTCTTTTTTTATCACAAAGGGTGCACATTTTCTCTTTATCCATGTCAAGTTTTATCATGAATTATTGTGATGAGCAATAGGCCTAGTTGATAAGAAGCTGGAGAGAAAATATTAAAATAGATACAGAAAGCAAGTGTGACGTCATCCAGCAGCCAATCAGAGGCCTCTAGGTTTTGGTTTACAACAGTCGTTTATTTTCTGATAACGACGGAGAAAGAGTCTAATGTTTTAATCATAAAGGCTAATATCGATAGTGATATATAAAATTAATATATTTTAGTATGAAAATATTTACTTGCGATCAACCCAGAGATGCATAGCATCAGTATTATTTTTTATTTAATTACTGCCTGAGTTGCTAACTTAAGAATACAAAATAAAGGTAAAGAATTTGTCATAATACCTCAAACTATAAATATAGGTTTGTATTTTATACAACGTTATACATTTGATAATATATATTACATTCAGCTATGTAACCACATGTTATTTCATCACTATGTCAATAGTTGTTTTTATTTTCATAGTTTCGTTTCATTTCCTTACTAGTTTAATGCATCTTTAAAGTGTGTTTTTTTAATTGCTCACCATTGTTTAATAGAACGTTTACAACTTTCATTGTTCATTAAATCCGTAAAAATTATTTACTGCTTCACTTGACCTATGGTATCAAATACAACAATTAAAAATGATTGTTTTAATTCGTCTGCATTCATAAAAAAGCAGCTCTTAAGTTAAAGAACACTAACCTCTCATCTTGTCTGTTTTTAAACAATCAGTAACATTTTTTTTTAAAAATCAGTTTAATAATTAACCTTGGCTCAATTAAGAAAAAGTTACGCGCAGACTATACACTAACATAATATCATATTTTACACAAATATAATATAAAAAAGACAGCATATTTGGACAATCATGTCAATCTTTAATCTGTTATCTTGCGTAAATAAAAAATTGTATCATAATCATGTTTATTTCTTAAGAGAAGGCCTACTTGTTACAGCCGAGTTGTAACTGTAGTTATAACTTATCTGTTACTCTTTCCAAATTTTGCATTGTTTTTGTTGAATACGTTAGATAAGATCCTATATCGTTCACATTATGTGTTCATTTAATTGTCAATATGATTTGAAAGGGTCGGATAACTGCAATATTCTAAATGTATACTTTTTCAGATTTTAAAACTCGGTTATGTTTTAGAGCAACCTACCCAAATAGGATATTATTTGAAATCTGTTTATCCCTTGTTAAGAGTTAGAAAAGATTCCTGTGGATTTGTCGCATCGGTAAAGCTGTTTGTTTTTAATCTACCCGCAACATCTCGTTTCATTTACTCTCGAGTGACTGAAGCAAACTGTGACATAAATGGAAAGATACAATTTCAAAACATATATCATTTCATTCACTACCGTATGAGAACACTTGGTATAGTTTGTTACCGATAACTAAGCAGCCACGTGGCAGACAAGTACTTTAAAATATCAGCAAAAAGCTTTAGAAATTTTGTGTCGTCGTGTTCTCTTTATGAGTATTGGTCACATTAAAACATAGACTCACTTGTCTGTCGACTTATTCACAACCAGTTGTACATATAGATTCAATCAAATATAATAAAAAATGATTAGGGTGCTCTGTAAACAAACCGATATTTATGTTTTATATGTGATCTCTGAAGGTTTTAAAACTGAGCATGGAAACCAGTCTCAAATCTCAAGCATCTGATTGGTTGAAATGGCGACCAGTCGCCATTTCAGCCAATCAGATGGCTGAGATTTGAGACTGGTTTCCATGCTCAGCTTTATAACCTTCAGACCATGTTTACTTACTTATGTGTTCAAAACTTAATTATCTGAGTGTTTATATTTTAGTTGTACATAGATAATTAATCTTATTGATAAATTTTTGTACATAGATATTGTTAAATCTAATATATTTATATATTATAATTTTATGTTTGATCAGGAATCTAGTCTAGTTTCCTGGTTTGATATACGATGTACATTGCAACAGTATTTTTATATGAAAAAGGTTAAGCAGATACCATTCTTATATGGACGAGAGTATTTTTGCATAATGCAAACACGTGTTTATTGTCTGTGTTCAGATTTTAAAATTATTTACTTTTTGATCAAATAAAATACTTTATAACAATTCTGTTTTAGAAGCTTCTTTCGTGAAGTGGAGAAAATTTGCCTGGATCAAGACTGGGAAACATGGGAAAGATCTCATGTTTGGTGCACTATAAAATCTTCACTGTAGGGATGTCAACGGATACCATTTTCGGTATCCGGATATCCGTATATACTATCCGGATATTATCCGGATAACCGTATAGATCGGCGACTGTCTGTTATGTGATGACGTCAATATTCCCGCCTTTTTCAACGCATATAATTGAACGGATCTACGAAAACTTGTCAAAAGATACTTGAAAGAATAATTAAGTGATTTTGAATGTTTTGTTTCTGCCAAGTGTCGCCGTATATACTAAGCGCTGTGTTACTATTGATCGATAGTATTCTTGATTTTATTTTTAACTATTGAAATTTATTCACGCGATTTGACCAGGGCGAAGATAACTCACGATGAAAAATGAGTGAACTCTTGTTGATTTCTTGTTATGCAATTAAATTATTAAACTCGTTTTTGTTCTTCTGCATACGACTTTTGCATTAAATTTTCAAAGTTTTTCTCTGTCCATCTATTTTTCTGCAAAGCGTAGTACTTTGAATAAAAATTTTGTACCGTTCGCACATCTAGATACGTTTTTGATCTTAGCTGTGACATTGAGATTTATCTAGTACGTTCCAGAGACTATACATGTATTTGCCAAATTACGCAAAGTAAAAATGAACAACAAATGCACAATATTTTATGATTTATTCATTATTATTTCATTCGCCGTTATCAACTTTATTTGATCGAAATTACATCAAATATTTTATCTGCAAAATAACAATCAAGATATTCGACAATGAACGTGACAGCATTACGGGGACATTGGTAAACTTAATTGACAATAATTGACAGCGCTAGTTTGAAGACAATCACATTATCAATATAACTTGTGGATTACTATAATTGGCAAACAATGGTCCTGACCACCTGGATGATTGCAATGAGGATGCAGTTTTCGCACCTCTGATCTATTAAACAAACACCGCGTTACTTCTTGTGGCAGTTTTATGACGATCAATAAACAGTCTCAAATTATCTAATTATGACATCTGAACAGGTGTTTAGAAGCAATAAATGACGCACTTTGTACTGTTTAAGATGATTTTTTACTAATTTTTACGAATATTCGGATATGAAATTAGTATCCGGATACTGACTTAGTATCCGGATATCCGGATATTCGGATATTCGTTGACATCCTAATAAAAAGAGCTCTAATGACACTTTCCAGATCGCACCAATGTCAGAATATATCATACAGAAAATGAGTAAAATGAAAAAATTTCACGGAAGTGTCTTTGGTGCCGTGTTCCTAGTGCATTAAAATGTAATCGTTCCCATGTTGCCCAGCCGTGACTCGCTACGGAAAAAAGTGGTTTTGAAACGCAATGAAAAGAAAAGGTATTTGGCGCCAAACGGCTTTTAAAGTGTGTCACACACAATCGAAATAAAAAAAATGAAATATGCATATTAGGAATCGCCACAGAAAATCAGCCTCCCCTCGAAACCAAAAAGCAGAGAGAAAAAGAGGGTATTGGTTTATAAGAACATCAATTTCAAATAAGCCACCACAAAAAATAACGAAAAAGTGAACCCTTGGGGTTACCGCCTTGGAACGGTTAGTGACTAAACACATCCATCTCCGTCCTTTTCATTTTGAATTAAGAAGATAGCACGAGTGATTGTGATATAACCAACTTTACAGCATAATATACTTATCATACATCAAACAGGATAGATATAGATAACTCGAGGGATTTCCACCTAAGAATGGTAAAATTTTTGCTTCTGTGGGTTTGTCCGTTCATGATCTCTTTGATTAACCATGTACAACTTGCGCTGGATACACTCCACTTAACACATACTCAACAACAGTATATACAAAAGAATGCAACCACACTAAACAATCAAAGTACTGAAAGTACAGAAAACCAGCGAAGCGTTTTTTTCTTATTGAGAACAACCAGTGCCATGATTCTCATACATGTATCCATTTACGAAAAAGCAAAAAAACTTGTTTCACTCGCAAAGAACTTCCTCTTGTCTAAATGATAGTGGAAATAAGGGTTTCCATGTATTATCTGGATGAAGGCTTCTGTTAACCCTTTACTCCATAGACCTTCATAGCTTGTGCGAACAGTTTAGATCCATATCAGCTGGCACATCTGTGCGATCTGATAAGGATTTAAACTGTTCGCTTTTATTATCATTTTTTTCTGACCAGTAATCACAAATTTTAAATCCAGATCAGATGGCACTATTGTGCCAGCTGATTGGGACCTGAACTGGTAACCTATGTGATGAAAGGCGTATATATTGAGTAAAGGGTTTTAGGCAAGAAATTGTAATAGTGAAATCTGTGTACTGACATCCCAAAGATATAATGAACACGAAAAATGACGCTCCTTCTTTGTTTTTGTCGTCCGCACTTTTCAACGATATTCTATATCGTCCGCTAATTGGACCGCATTTTAGTGCGACCCATATTCCATACCTCCGTGTCCGTTCCACGTCGGACGGACACGGAGGTATGGAATAATCCCAACGATATCTTGGTGAGTGAAAAATCGCGGACACGGACAATGTTTGACTATTGTTGCACCGCACCGATCAAGTCCTAGAAATATGAACCGCACCGATTTTACATTTACCATTGATGCACCGCACAGGTTTTGTCCTATCAACATGACGTAGATAATACCAACTTTAACACGTAACAGGAAACTTGGGGACTACTTTACTTACTCTGATTTCTCTGAAATGCGTAAATCGCCTTTTGCAAGTTGGTTTGATACCGATTTCAGAATTGTGATTAGTAAAACCAGTTTCGCTGGTTAAAAATAAGTAAGGGTACAATCAAGTATAGCATATTGCCGATGACAGCACATGGAATACACTGCTAAAGTAATAAAAGAAACGAAAGTGACAGAGTTCCTTATTACTTTTTCAAATTAAACCCTTGAATTTTAAACTCGTATTTCACGCATCGTAAGAGAAAACTGTAAAGAAATAGATCGCAAAGAATGCTGAAGTGCATTATCAAAACTGTTTTCTTTACCTGCACACGCGATTGTCTAATATGTGAGTCATCGAGATGCATGTTTGTCAACATATGGAGACTAGAAGTGTAGCGAACTAACACGCTCGTTCTATGAAAACGTTATTTTACTAATCCCTTGTGATTTTAGGGCAAAATGTACATGTATTTATTTGAAAATACTGTATGTATTAAATTAAGATTTTTACGTCGATTAGGTGTTAATTTAACTGAACCCTTGAGGTCATGGGGCCCATTCAACTTGGTTTAAAGACAGAGATCATCTGAATCCGGTGCAAGGAGCTTAAGTGAGTTTAGATTTAGCTGTGTAGAAAAATAGTGAGAAAATTCGTACCGCGGAAAATGCACTGTCAAGTACAGTGAATAGGTTCACAATAAAAATCATACAAGACCAGCTTGGAGTAAGCCTAGTTCTTCCTAAGCTATAAGCTTCCTATGTTTTATATGTACGATTTCGTATGTGTGCTTTTGCATGAAACATTGTCGAGTAGATGGGTGGGTTGGAGGTATTTCACCAAGACAACTTCTACTTGTTTATTCATAACCTATTGGGGCAAGTGGGAGGTTGTGCACCCTAGAACCTGGTTTAAACCAACAGTGACAAATTGTTTTGCTAATACTTGTTCGAAGGGGGTAACCCCAATGGTTCTTTTTATCGTTATTTGTGGTGTCTTATTTGAAATTGATTCTCTTAAAAACTCACGCTCTCTTTTCTCTCTACGTTCTCTCTATGCTCTCTACGTTCTCTCTATGCTCTCTTCGTTCTCTCTATGCTCTCTACGTTCTCTCTATGCTCTCTACGTTCTCTCTATGCTCTCTACGTTCTCTCTATGCTCTTTACGTTCTCTCTATGCTCTCTACGTTCTCTCTATGCTCTCTACGTTCTCTCTATGCTCTCCACGTTCTCTCTATGCTCTCTACGTTCTCTCTATGCTCTCCACGTTCTCTCTATGCTCTCCACGTTCTCTCTATGCTCTCCACGTTCTCTCTATGCTCTCCACGTTCTCTCTATGCTCTCTACGTTCTCTCTATGCTCTCTACGTTCTCTCTATGCTCTCCACGTTCTCTCTATGCTCTCTACGTTCTCTCTATGCTCTCTACGTTCTCTCTATGCTCTCTACGTCTCCACGTTAAGGCTGCGTGAAGAGGCTTTTTCTGGTTTTGGCAATTCCTGATATGCATATTTCTTTTTTTTCCACACATCAGCAACTTACACTTATAAATGATTCTGTCGAATTTCACATCAGAGAAACATTTTTGAAGACCTTATATCGAATTTCCTTCATGTTAGATTACTTTGTTTTCTTTCGCTAAATGTTGACGTTTAAATATATTTCATTGCACAGAAATTAGGAATGTATAAGCAAATGGTGTCTTTGTGAAATAATTCATTGCTTAGCTGTTTCAGTAAAGTCGGTTTCGGTATAACCTTATGACAAAAGCTTTGGTAAGTTTAGTGACTTTTATTTTAATTCCCACCTCGATTAAATGTCATTTGTTTATGAACGCACACGGGAATTTTAATGTTAATTTCATAAAAAAGAAGTCAAAATAATGTACACTGTTTTGGATCTGAAGAGTTATTTTAAATTTTATTACCGGTGAAGTTAGAGCATTAGTTAAGTTTAGAATGAAAGTTACCGGTATAATTTAAGTTTGAATCCTTAATGCAAAAAAATTACATTTGTAACTATTCGATATTTCACTATTGCTGCTATTTATCAGATTGGATTTGCACCATAATGAAAATATTTTTTTCTAAAAGAGAACTTATAAAAAAAAACTACAATAAATTCCCTCTTTCACCTTGCTTGTAATTGAGACCAGTAGTTTGAACATGGTAATCCAACAAAAAAATATTATCAAAACATCTTTGAAGCAATGAAACAATACAAAACAATATTGACATTATATCATGTAGCAATTTAAGTGTTTCCTAGCGTGATGCAAACGTAGCACTTGATATTGTTCAGGAGACGCGGCTGACTAGCAGAAGTTTCACAATCGAAGTTAAAAGAAGAAGTCAGCAAAAATGTATGTTTTTGCTCTGGTAATAAAAATGTCCATCTGTTTTGGCTATAGTAATATGTTGATTTTCACAATTCTCATAACAAATGAATCAGATTTCTTTGATGATATTTATTTTGCATACCTTTGGAAAGCATTTGCGTTGTTCATTCCGTATCAATTTTAAGTTTATATATCAAAAGCTTGAAATTCATTTTACTGTAAAGAGGCAAGTCTTCAATATCAATTGAAACGCATAGTCTAAAAAATTCACTTCTCTACAATCATTAAATAAAATTTAAGAAACGTACCGGGAAATTTGGAAAACTTAAAGTTCATTGTACATTTTTAAACTTTAAGATTACTTAAGAAGAGTACGTGTAGTCGCGTTGCAGATGAGTTAAACTTTATTACAAAACATGTTTAATTAGACACATTCAATAATTTAAGTCAAAATCGTTAGGTGTTTTCAACAATAATTCGTGTTAAAAAATTCGTTACAAATTAATCATTTCGACCGATCAAGCAACTTAATTCAGAAGGTCTAATCTTGTTTCAGATTTAATAAGTTAAAAGAACACATCGTTTCTAAAGGTTAATTTGACCATCGCTGACATTGCGCTAAGTAGAATAAAATTAGCAAGGCATTCTTTACGTAATATGAGCCGTATATGTCACAGATCGATTATGATTATGATGATGATCATCATCAACAACAACAACAACAGCAACAACAACAACAACAACATAATATTCATTATCATCATCATCTTTATCATCATCGTATCATCGCGACAATTTATACTATCGACATTATCAGCGGCATCTACATAATCAAGATCATAATTATGATAATGTGCATCATCTTGCCATCATATTCATTACGACCAGCCGCATGAGCACCATTATGACGACCCTTAATCGTGCTTATCATAATATCGACTATTGTCATCATCTTCATAGAAATTACCACCACTAGTAAGATTACATGTTTAAAAAATTGTGATTGCTTAAAAAAAACAACAATTCGTTTCAAAACCTGTGACCAATTTGATGCAGTCATTGCCAGTTACATTTTCCTTGTCCACTTTTTGCGTGTGGCATATTTGTCTTGGTGTTCATATAAAAACTTAAGCCAAAACTTAAGAATGTGATGAATTTAAGTGTCTATTCAGAGTTTAAGTATAATCCCTCTGTTGATTCTTCAAGTGTCGCCTCTTGCTTGTACAAACACTCTTTAAGCAAATATAAGGACTAAACAATGCAGAAAGTAAGCAGATCTACTCTTTTGACATGCAAGGCCCAAGGATTATAGCATGTATGAAATGAATAATATGACACTTAAATGTCACATCGAAATATCGCACTTTTTGCACCGACAATGAGGAATTAACAATATTACATATTAATAACATCAAAGACATTAAAACAACAAGCAAAGAACGATGCAAGTTGTGGAACGACCTTATAACATGTATAATTGATTTTTTGGTAATACGGTGAACAATACGCTTAGTACCCTTATATGGTTGTTCAAGGAACAGCGCCCCAAATCATAAAACTGAGATTGGAGACTAGTCTCAAATTTTAAGCATCTGATTGGCTGAATTGGCGACCAGTCGCGGGGTGACCTGTCGCCATTTCAGCCAAGCAGATGCTTGAGAACTAAGACTGGTCTCCTGATTCAGTTGATCTTGGACCCACTCCTTGCCTATACAAACACCCCTGTTATAACATTCAAAAATCCATATTTAATAAATTCAATCCAATTTTAGCTGAAATGTTTTCGTTTTCTGAACGTTTTTTTTTAAAAAAAAACTAGCTCCTACTGGAAATCGAAATAGTCTAATAGTAACCAAACAAAGTATTAAAATCATGGTGAATCAACGCGGTCAATAGTTGATAATCACTAAAGAAGATTCGTTGAATAAGCTTTAAAAAGTTTGCGAAAGTTTTCCGTGTTAGGCTCAATAGATGGTCTTAGAATGACAAATTTTGCAAAATAAATACATTTAACAGCTGAATACAACTGCTAAGTTTCGTCTTTTATTGTTACCGCTGAGTGAAACTAGAACAGAATGTAATAATTGGAATAACCAATAAAACGTTATGGTGAAATAACGTGGGTATCGGCAAATTTTATTACACATTTAAAAATAACACATCGTAAAATACTCAACCGAAAACTTAGTGCAAATAAATCTGAACAACAAAACAGGGAACCAAGGGGGACTGTTAATAACTTAAAAGTGAAATGTTTGTTTTGTTTTGCACTTTCCACTAATTAAACATTACAACGAGCAAAGGCATACATTGTAATTTCGTTTGACAAAGGTTTAGTAAATACAAAATCTTTAACAGTATGTGAATTTTTCGTGTCTAATGTTGTACATGGAATGACAAGGTCCACAATTAAATCCGGAGCAATTTTCCTGATATAATAAGCCTGTTACTAAATTAAATCTTTCCTCCATATATTTACGCCTTTTATCTCATGAGCAAACAGTATAGATCCAAATCAGTCGGCTTATCTAGATCTAAAAATGTTCGCCCGTGCATTATAGGCGTATATGTGGAGGAAATGGTTAAGATCGGACTGTCATTTTACTTTTTAAGGTCGAATGAGTCTGTATATTATATATATGAAGGCATCAGAATAATTGTTCTTATCTCTCGGATAAGACTTCCTAATAATTTCCGAAAGTTCACATGGAGCATAATACATATCCAGTTACTGAGGGGCTAACCCTGCTTACAGTTATTCAGTCATTTTGAAACAATACTTGCAGGGGTTCATACCGTTGAGCCAAACTTTGTAGCGGAGTCAATATTGGGCCTAAAATCAAATTAACTCTCTGAGAAGCATCATATATGACACCAAGGCCCTTGATCAAAATGCTAAAATCAGGAGATCACTCTCAAATCTCAACCATCTGATTGGCTGAAATGGAGATTATCCCCAATTTCAGCCAATCAGATGCTTGAGATTTGAGACAGGTCTAAAGTAATAGTTTTAAAAATCTGATATCAATAAGTTATTTTATTTATTATTTCTACAAAACCTGTTTTATGTCATTTTTCATTAAATTACCGGTACTTTAGATGCACACATGGTCATCTTTTAAGTAGTGGTACTTGCTCATTTACAGTTATTTGTCTTGCTCATCTCAAGTGGGATTTGGGGCTTAATCATGTCATTAATAGTGGTGTTTGGAACGTGCTCAGCTTTCAGGTAGCCTAAAATGGGACATGTTCGTTTCTAGAGACTTCCTACTCTCTTTATTGGAACTTGCTAATCTTGCACTGGGAATCGAACCAGTGCGGCGACAGCGCCTAGCCACATTACGTCGAGCACTACCGATTGAGCTAGCCGCGAATAACCTAGATATGCTAATCGTTATTATGTGACATAGGTAACCGATTACTTTAATGAAAACAATACTAATTTATTCGCACGAGAAGACTTTTTACATTAAAATTGCTCCGCTGTAAGTAAATATTGAAAGGAGTCATTTTTTCTCGACGTTAATTATTAATCAGAAAAGAAAAAAAAAATTGATTTTTTTTTATAATACTTTGAATAGTTTAGTTCTGGGAGCAATATAAAAATCAAAGTAAGGAGGTTTTTGCACATAAAATATGGGCAGCCACAATTACCGACTTGATAATGTGATATACACGTCTGCTTTTCCGGCGGAGTTGTTTGCTCAAGATTATCATTTTATCACCGCCTAAATTTCCAGTCGTTCTTGGGCCAGTGGTCAGTTGTTTTACCAAAACCAAAATATACAATTCAGTGCAAATTTGTTATATACAAGTATACTGTCCTAGCAGTCTTAATAATTGTAATCGAAACATAAAGAAATCCGTTATTTTGGCTTAGTCATATTTTCGATAAGCTGTGACTTTAAGGTATGAACGATGATAGCTCGATTTGTGTTAAATTTGCATAAAATTTGGTTTTCCTAAAAATGAATAATATAGACATTTCTACCCTGAATACATTGAAACAGGAAGAATTGTGATTTCCATCGTCTACTGACAATACAGCATTTACAGCCATTTCTACATTTTTACAGCATTTCTGCATTCTCATTACAAAACATGAAGCTCTCATTCTAGCTTTGCATTAGCAAAACAACATGTTTAGCTCTTATTCCATTTCTACATTTACACTGTATCATATTAATCTCACATTCCGTTTCTCCTACAACATTTAGCCCTTATACCAGTTCTGAGTTGGCACTACATCGTATTTAGATCTCGTCCCGTTTCTACATTGACACTACGACATTTTTGGCTTTCATTCAGTTTCTGCATTTACACTGTATCATATTTAGCTCCAAGTCCGTTTCTGCAATGACACTACAACATATTTAGCTCCAAGTCTGTTTCTGCATTGGCACTACAACATTTTGATCTCTCATTCCCTTTCTGAAATGACACTTCAGCATAAATACCACTTTAGCATATTTAGCTCTCATTCCGTTTTCTATAAATATGAACAACATAAATACTTGAATAAACGAACTTTATGATTAGTGCTTTTAGTGAGCCAACCCACAGGTAACCACTTGAAAGTATTATAAGAACGGCATGTTCTGCACGCGAAATTGTTCGAGCTCCGTTTACAGGTGATTACATAGAAGTAAAAATGCAGTAACTAAGTTTGTCCCCTCCTACGACAAAATATGCATTTCTATTATGAACTATTTTGTAACCATTGAACAATTGTGTATCTTAGTGATGAAAATCTGATGAAATTTGGCCCAATCGATTATCTGTTCAATCGGATGGGACATAATCGATAACTTTTCGAGTAAAAAAGTACTTAATTATATTTAGTTACATGAGCTTCATTAGGCACGTTTCAACACAGTTTTAGCTTTACATATGTTATACTGAGTTCTATCATCTGGGGATAAATGTTTCAAAGGGAATATTTAAAGTAACCTATAGAAACCTGAGCAATAATCTATTGGTTCCAGATTGACACCATTAATATACAGTACATAAGTCTAGCCCGACAGACAAAGCATGGTAACAAAACTAACCTTGTACAACCTTAGTGTTCAGGTTAGCTATATCTTTTCTACCGTATACATAAAACCTATATTTAAATGCACTTCTTAGTTATTAATCTTTAAGCTGTTTTCCATACTACTACCGCATTTACTGTTCGTCTGATTAAATTAAACACATTTCATTGCAATCGTAAAGATTTCGTAATACAATAATGCATCCGTAGTATTCGTTATCCTAAAGCATGTAAAGTTACCATTGTTCGTCTACAAATTTTTCATATATGAAATTGCCTCTATCTGAGAAAGAAACCCGCACAGTCACCACGACAGCGCATAGCCTTGCAATTCCGACAACGCAACCGATTGAGCTAGCCGGGACAACCCCCAAAAAGTTGATCAGATAGCACGGCTATACATCATCACTGCATGACATCGGTAATGGATTATTGCACAAAGGATGTGTTGCAGATAGCCTTATGTTGCAGATAACCATACAGTGCTAAGATTTCTATTTATATTTTTTCTGAATTAAACAATTTCCATGCTTAAAGTACTGACTATATGTACGGCGTGACATTTTACGACCGCCACACTGCACAAAGAATGTGTTGCAGATAGCCATAGGTTGCAGATAGCCGTCTTGTTCTTACATTTCTATTTATATCATTTCTGAATTAATTTCCGTGCTAATGATTTGGTTTCTTCCTGGATTTAAAATAACAATTCATCATCATTTGCGCCCAATATCGTTAGATTTAGCTCCATTTAGTTTTTTTTTTAAATTTTCCTCGACGTCGCGGAACGGATTCATGTCCAATTGAGACAGAATGAGAGTTAACTACAATCTTATGCTAATGCAGAAACAGAATAAGAGCTTTAATTGCTGTAATGTCACAAAGAAACAGAAAAAAAGAGATTAATATGTTGTAATTAAAATGCAGAAACGGAATAAGAGCTACATTTTCTGTAATGACACAAAGAAACAGAAAAAGAGCTTATTAAGCTGTAATAAAAAATGAAGAAATGGAATAAGAGCTTAATATATTTTGTAATAACAATGTAGAAACGGAACGAGAGCCAAATATGTTGTATTATTACCTATATAATATCTAAATACATGTATATCAGATCCACTAGTAATGTTCAGATTGCCGCTAGTCGCTGATGATCAGTTGTTGTTGCTTTTTTTTAATTAAACCGTGAGAGCATTTCTGTATTTGCATTTTAACATATTTTGCTCTAATTCCTTTTTTCTAAATTGCAAAAAATCATTTTCTTCATTGACGTTGCAAGACCTTTTTTCAGACTATTGTTACCAGCTCATTTTTTCAACAGACTTGACATAAGGACTGTCTCTAACCAGGGTGGGGAATCACGTGACAAAAACATGGCCGCCAACCAAAAAATTCTCTCGGTTCGAGGTAAGTTTTTACTTGTTTCTCGCTTATTTCTGGACTATTTTAAATGAAATAAACACTAAAGTACCCCGTACACGAATGCAGATTACATAGTGTATTCCAAATTTTGCCAGCTTTTGTAGTTTATGCGGTATTTCGTGTACAGTATTTGGCAGCTTGCACTGCTCGGGGATAGGGTACACTTGGATCTTGATGAAATCGTTCTTCTGGCAAGTTTTCGCAAGTGAGCTGATTGTTGCATGAAAAGTTTGTTATATCCCGACAGACTGAATGTTACCGGTGCAAATATATCCAGTTTCTATATGGAACTGATGTGAAAAAACCCCGCAAAAATGGAAAAAGATAGGGAACACTGGCCGCGACATTGGAGATAGGGAACACTTGTATTTTTGAGAAGCAAACTGTTTGCTAATCCGAGCGATCAGTTTGCGAATAATCCAAGCGAGTCCGTTGTATTTTTTTTTTCAATAAAACATGGATATTTTGTTTCCTTTGTTTAAATTCTTATGATCAGCTACGAAGTTGTTAGAAAGAAGTATTATTTAACAAAACAGTCTTGCTTACGGAATGTTGCTAGAAATGTAAATCTTTGAAACGTTTGCATTTATGAAACGAAACACTGGAAAAGATATCATGATTTGTATAAAGCAGATTTTCTGAAGATTATAAATGAAATAGACTGTTAATTATAATGATGCGCCAGAATACAACATATGTGCGAAATCATGATTACAGTTAGAACGTTTATATACAAAACACAAACTTTTCAAGTTTTAGTGTAATATAGTGTAAAAACAAACCAGGGCGTTTTGTTTGCAACATTAGATTGAAAATTCGATTTTCGATTATTAAAACAACTTTCTATTTCCGCAATCCCGAAAGAGTGGATATTGAAATGTGTTTTTGTCTTTTTAGTCATGAAGTAAAAAATCTGGACACCGGTAAGATATTAATATATTTTATACAGGCGAGATATCCTATAACAATGTATTTTATATTTGAAACCTGGTGAACTATAAGATAGTATAGACATTGTTATAATTAATATTTATTTTGCTGCAGACAGCAATAAATATCGATGCGGTTCTTAGAATATTTACTTAACAAACACGACAAATGCTTTGATACTTATTATAGTTTTATATTAGAATGTTTTTCGGGATATGATGACAGAAACCCACATTAACGAACAGGCACTATTAGAGGCAGTCATAAAAGACTGTGATTTTCCAAGAGCAAAGTCATTTTGAAACTAATTTAATTTAAAAAATTTTCCTTCTCTTGATAAAAAATTCGGGAGACGTTGATTTGATTAATAAAGTCGTAGTAGCTTTACCTTCGTTTTGTAGGCCTTAGCTGGGAAGATTTGAATCTTTGAATTTTTATTTTCATTTTTATTTCTATTTTAAATGTATTAAACTAAATTATGGATAAAATAAAACTTTTGCCAGTGTGATTAAAAAAAAAATAAAAACTGTTTCATGATGTTTATTATTATACAGCTTTGTAAGAGCCTATAACTTTCCCTAAGCTGGCTAATAATCATCTACAAGTAAGTTTCTGGTGTGAAATCTTTTTCAAGTTTTCTTAATTAATATGTTTGTTTATTCGTAGCTGCTGAATTAAAATAGAATTTACAATCCATATATTTTTCTTCACATTTCAGGGGTAACATAATAAAAACCTCCATAACTCCAATATGTCCCAGAGTGCAAACAGCACAAAATGAATCGGGGACAGACGAGGCTTTTCAGAAAATAATTGTTTGTAAATGTCCCAAGAAGCATCTTCCCAGCCTACAACACGGAGGTTACGCTACTAAAATAGATGAAAAGGGAACTTTGAAGACCTTCGACCACGACAAATATGAAAATATTGCAGGCTCGGTTTGATTGAGCCTGTTCATGGGCAGTAATGGAAATGCTTATTACTGCCCACGCCGCCTAGCCCCGGGTTGAGCGCAACTCAATATTTACACCAATAAACCATCCCAAACGATGGTATGCATATGGCGGTGAACATGAAACCTTCAATGCGGTATTTTCAGATTAATACCATTCCATGTTCAGCGGCGTATCATCCCCAGATAAAAGAATGTATTTGCCCTAAACGAGAAAACAATAGGCGGAACTAAACAGAATAGAATTTTGAGAGGGGATCTTAGAATATAAATCCTGCAAATCACAGACAACGCCAAAGACAAAATTTAAAAAGCAGGAAGTATATCCTTGGGGTGATTGAACAATATCCAAATTTATATTGGCTGGGATATTGAAACCACCAATCTTTAAACTGGCCGAAATATTACAAACTAAGACTTTGTTCTTGGGGCATTTTATTCGATTCATCAGTCAGTGCTTGGCGAAGCTCAGCAAGATTTTATTGTGGCTGACCACGTGAATAAATGAGTTTCTTCCCCCAATCCCTAATGTGTTTGACCGGCGACATGTCTAAAGACAAGAATAGCTAGTCTAAAATATTGATGTTGTTTTATTTTAAGAAAACGAGTGTTAAAACAGCTGTATGTGCCCGTGCTTTATATGCTGTAGATTACGAATACGATTTTAAACGTAAGTACGGCAATACAACAAGCCGTGGCATTAATACAGATTGGCACAAAGCCTTTAAACATGTTTACTGTGTATCGGTCAACTGCTCACACGTACATAGCAATAAAATTGCGAAATTTTAATACACTTTTAATTCAAGTGCAAAGTGTGGAATTTAACAAGTCACGTGCATCATGACGTCGATATATTAAATTTCGTAAGTCTGGTTTTCAAGACTTTACTCTGCTTGAGGTATCAGATCTTGTAAAAATGGAAAAATCTTCAAAATACATGACATTAAAATCTATATTTTTAAATTTACTGAGTATATAAAAGTTCTAGCTGTAATCATGCTTTCCTGCTTATTATTTTTCTGGCGCATCATCATAATTCTTAACGTTTTCAGAAAATATGCTTAATACAAATTGTGGTATTTTTTCTAGTGCTTTGTTTCATAAATGCAAACGTTTCAGAGATTTACATTTCTTGCTATGCAAGACTCAACTGCATTAAATAATACTCCGTTCTAACAACTTCGCAGCTGATCATAAGAATTTAAACAATGGAAACAAAATATCCATGTTTTATTGAAAAAAATACAACGGACTCGCTCCGTTTCGCAAACTGATCGCTCGGACTGGCAAACAGTTTGCTTCTCAAAAAAAATATGCAAGTGTTCCCTATCCTCAACGTCGCGGCCAGTGTTCCCTATCTTTTTCTATTTTTGCGTTTTTCATATCAGTTGCATACAGAAACTGGATATTTTTGCATCAAAAGCATTTTTTCTTTCGGGATATAACACATTTTTCGTGCAACAATCAGCTCACTTGCGAAAACTTGCCAGAAGAACGATTTCATCAAGATCCAAGTGTACCCTATCCCCGAGCAGTGCAAGCTGCAAAACACTGTACACGAAATACCGCATAAACTACAAAAGCTGGCAAAATTTGGAATACACTATGCAATCTGTCTTTGTGTGCGGGGTACTTTAGTGTTTATTTCATTTAAAATGGTCCAGGAATAAGCGAGAAACAAGTAAAAACTTACCTTGAACCGAGAGAATTTTTTGGTTGGCGGCCATGTTTTTGTCACGTGATTCCCCACCCTGCTAAGATTTTTAAGACAGTCACATTCTCTTGAAACCTACAAATAAAATAAAACCTGATAAAATTAGCTAAGTTTGTTTGAAGCTACTATTTTAACGGTAATGGAGGTTGCTTTTTTGGATGGTGACCACTGACCAGTGATTTCATCAATACTTATGCTAACTTAAGAAAGCCTCAATATCTATCTTAAATTTAAAAAAGTATGATGAAAAATGTGAGTGAGTTGAAGAATTTCATGTGAATTTTTGTTCAAAAGTAAGTTTTTTATTAAGACATGATATTTTATTAAAACTCGCTGTGTACACTGGTCGCCTAAAATGGCCGCCAATTTTTGCATGGATCTACTCTAAGTGACCTAGGTTAACTGTACACTGATTTTAAAAATCAGTTTAGTCGATTGCTCAGTGTAAAAATGACTTTCCAACGGATAATTATAAAATATTGAACCATATATTTCGCTTTATTGCAATTGCGCGAAAAAGGCAAAAAAAAAGGAAATAAATAGAAAAAATAAACCAACGCAAAATAAAGCGTAACCCAAGTAAATCTTTACTGAAATAAATGTTGTGTTGATTGCTTTATATCCAAATTATCCTTACAATAGGCTGCAAAAAATGAAACAGTCAAGAGGAGGTGAAGAGGTCAATATGTTTTAGCTTTTTATCCGATCTTCCTTTTTATATAAAAGTTTCCATCTTCTTCATATGAGCAGTTGAACACATTTTTCTTTTTATGGTTTGTTGTACAGGAACATATATTTTATATAAATAAGCTTTTTCGTCCTGAAATGCAAAGTTCCCGGCGAGATTGCAACTGGACGTTAAATAAAGGTTTTGCTTTGTGGTTTTATTGGTAAACTTAGAAAATTAGAAAATAGATAGAAAAGTTTGTCACTAAAGTAACAACAACAAAACAAACTACACAATAATTCGACTAAAACGTTAATTCCGGTGCTATTGGTCTAATTTATTTTAAACCATTCTTTTATCTGGAAATCATACGCTACTGCTCGTCTATTGTATCATGAAATGAAAATCATTTGTTGTGGTCCAAGGCCGCAAAGACAACCAACTTCAAAAGAATTTGGTAATGATTACAAGCATGCGTGGTATGCTTAGTGCTTCTGTGAAAAATTATAATGTCTTTGCGTAACTATTCCAATAGCCATTTTAAAAGCCTTGTCATCAAAGGTCCTCTTAATAATTTGAAAAAAATAATTAATATTAAAATACTTAAAAGGATAAAGAGCAGAATTGAACCGACAATTTATTGGCTGCATCAGGATAGGAAAACATTTCATTTGTTCGGAATAACCAAATTGCTTTTATACCCATATGAACGCAATATGAACATATTAAATTACTTATACACTACTTAATTAAACTGTCACAAAAAGGCTTCATTCGTGCTAATGCTTTCCAAAACAAATATTCTTATCGTCATGTTTTCATAATGACTTAAAAAGCAAATGCAGTACACACAGATTTTTTTATAACTATTGTTATTCACCAGAAAGTACAAATCGTGTACATGCACAACTCAAGTACAACTACAAGAACCTAATTATATAAACAAATCCTGTAAATTATTAACATAAACAATGTTACAAATCCTGTAAATTATAAACATGGTACCATAATTTTTGTTGTAGTTACCATGATAAATATGAGTATATATATGTTTTTTTTTTAAACATCCATTGAATTTTCTGGCTATTTTAATAACAACAGTGGAAAGTCTAAACGCACAAGAACGTCTGAGAGGATGTTTCCAAAGTGCTTATTACTTTACTAATAACGAAAAACACAAAAATCAAGCAGCGAAAAAAAAAAAGAGTAAAGAACAAAAGAAAGAAAGATGTGAAAGACTAACAACTGGAAATTAGAGAAATGAGGCAGCTGTTTCAGTGAGGGCCGAAGAGTAAGGGGTAAGGGACAAAGGGGGGGGGGGGGGGGAAAGAGACAACATATTATCATTACAGAAAAAGGTAAACTTACATTGCTCAGCCTAGTGATAAAGCTGAAAATTTCCCCCAACTTCTATCTCAGTACACAAAGATAAATTTGTATTATTTGTTCTTGTAGGCATCACAGTCCTAGACGTTTATATTGAACGTTTTACCGATGTAAGATTAACGTTTAACTTTTGCCATTGTTAAAACATGGTACAAGGGAGCCTATTTTCCGTCAAAGAATAATTTGATTAAACATGGTTATTCACCCCTACTAAGTGACAGTTTCATAAGATATTACACGTATAAAAATATAAAAAAATTGATAACAGGCTAAAATCGCTACAAGCTTTTAAAATTTGCAGCATCGGTTGGATACATTTTCTGTTAAGTTGAAATCTACCTCGCTAACAAACAAAAGGTATCAGTAAGATTGCAAAAAGCTGTATTTGTCTTTGAAGCTAATAAAAAAAGATTTAATTTATTTTAAATATTTTTTGTTGTTCAGCGTGTTCTCTCTTACACAATTTGTTACAAAACTAATGACTCTGCACGATAAACATATATAGAGCACAAGATTGGCCCAGATTTTTCCAAGACCTGACGTTCTTATGTTACTGTTATATGACTCAGCTACCTACACTTTACAAGATGTTCAACATTTCACTTAATATTTGCATTAACCACAATATGCACATGGCCCATAACTTTGAAAGTATATCACCTTGAAACCTGGAATATATATTCAACTTCAAACTATACATCATTATCAAAAAGAGCCATAACCCTGCTTCAAATATTCTCCAAGTTATGGCCTTCTTTATTTTTAATTTTCCGTTTACCAAAATATGCACTTGGTCCATAAATTTGAAAAAAAGTTGAATATGTATATCAGGAATGGCAACATCCAGCAGACACAGTCTCCTCATATAGCCAAAAAGTAGGGAGGAGAAGATAACATGGTTATACAATTATCAGTTTCAAAACAAACACCACAAACAATTAACGACAATGAGATCCCGATGGGTTACCGCCTTGGAACGGTCAGTGGCAAAACAATTTGCCACTGTAGGTTTAAACCATGTTCTAGGCAGCACCAACCTCACACTTGCCTCAACAGATTCTCATATCAACAAACAAGTTGTCTTGGTGAAATAACTACAGCCCACCCTACAGCTCAACAATATTGCATACAAAGCACGCTAACATATATGAAACATAATAAGCTATATATATTATTGCGAAGCAAAATTGCAGCTACTCAATTATCTTACCAAGCACCTGGAGCAAGAACACCATGACTTCTAGGTTCTTTTACAAGATTTCCCCGTAAATCTTCATAAACTCTTAAACCCCTTCCACCGTCGTGTAACCAAAGAGATAAGCATAATGATCAACTGTAGATTGGTTAATCACCAGCCATGCAGAGCGCTGTAGAATATCATGTCGGTAACCTTTCTTTTTGAATTTACGAATGGTTTTTAAGAATAACCTGGAGAAATTAACATTGCCTAATATTTTCTTAAGTTTATAAATTCATAAAAAACTGGTTGTGAAAAACCTTGTTGCAGTAGTGATTTAAACTGGTTATCGTCGATAAAACTTGCAAACGGTGTTCATTCATTTTTGATACTGATAACCTTAATTTGAATTTATTTGAAACTGATTATTTGTAAACAATGGTAAATAGGCACGATTTTAATGGCAAAAACATTTTATATGTTTTTAGCTTTTAAGCTTAGTCGGTAGCTTTGTCGGTAGCTTTGTCCGAGTTATAAAAAGATGAAAGATGAATATCAGGAATAGCCACATCCATAAGACCCAGCCTCACCATACAGCGAAAAAGTAGAAGTTAACAGAGAGCATGGGTTATTAAATGATAAATTTCAAAAAGTACACCACAAAAAATTAATGGAAATGAAAATGCGAGTTCGCTTACCAGAGTACAGGCAGAATTTCGTTCAAGAGACAAACCGCAAATTAGCGAAAATTCATGCAAGCCACTAACCATAATAGACATTGAGCAGGAAATGTCAAAACAGTTTGTTGTTTTGACATTACCTGCTCATCGACGTACCGAGCAAGTATTTTTCTGTTTCTTTCTTTTTACGAATAAAATAATTTTTATCCGAGAATTTCCCGCATTCCATAAAACATAATCATCTAATGAACAAAAACAAATGAAAATTCTCGATGCGGGGAAACCCCGTTATGTGACGTCATTGCTATAAATGTACACGGCAAACACGCGTGCCAGTGAACGGAAGTCATTATTTAAAATAGGTGATAAACAATGACAATAAATTTATCTAGTTTACCGGATAATGAACATCGCCTTGGGGCAGAAACGTGTGAATTTCAAGTAGGATTAGCGTCGTAAGGCGTTGTAAGGTGGGAACGTGCTATCTTAATAAACGAAATGCATGTGGTGACCTATTCAAATAAAGAGATTTTTTAGCATAGAAATAGATAGAAATGGTTTTTTGTGTTCTAATATTCTACTATATTAAGCGAAATATTCAAATAACAGCTATTCAATTAAGTGGAATGTACTGTATGTCTTTATCATTATAAATTCACAGTAACACAGTTTGTGCAATGTGAAATCCGTAGAAAGGATCCTAGTACAAATAAGTTTGTAATATTATCAGTATAAAAGGGTTACCTGTGTCATATTATGGTGGTCACATCTATCAGGACTATCTGCGCTACCTCATGGAGGGGCGAGGGGAGACGTTGTCCAATCTAGCTCAATCAGTGGCGTTTTCGTAGCAATCTACTAGGCAATATCGCATTCCAGATTCAATTCCAACTTTATGCCTTTATCGTTTAATACGATCTCGGGGACAACTTAGATACATATCAAATAAATATTAAATAATAAGACTGTTCATTGCATTTCAAAGCAAATGGTTGGGCAAGCTCTGACATTAACTTTGAACCTTGTGACCTTGATCTTTAAGAAGGAAACCTGAGGTTTGCGTATGAAACTCCCTCTCTTTGACATTAACATACTATGCCAAATATAAACAATATCGCTCAATGCTTGTAAAGTTGTGTTTAGGATGTGCTCTGACATGTCCTTTGACCCCTAACTGTAACAGTGACCTTTGAGATCGGAAACTGGGGTTTACGCACGACACTCTTAAATATAAACAAGATTGCTCAATGCATGTGGACGTTATTGGCTGGACGATCTCTAAAATAACCTTTGGCCCCTAATGCTGACATTGGCCTTTGGGTTTGTTCGTAACACTCTGTCTCACTGAGGGTAACATTCATGCTAAATTTAACAAGATTGCTTAGTGCATGTCAAAGTAATAAACCGGTCAAGCTTTGATAAGACCTTTGACGACTAACTGTGACCTCAACCTTTGACCTCCGTCTCACCGAGATAAACATTCATTCCACATATAAACAAGATTGCTCGGTGCATGTCAAAGTTATGGTCCGGAAAGCTTTGACAAGACATTTGGCAAGAAAATGATTGAACTTTTACGTTTTTTTTCAAATTTTCTTAGGTGTCTCCGGTGTCTATTTTGAAACTGATCATTTTATTACCAATGTTCTCTATTCTACTGTACCTTTTCGCTGTCAGTGGGGGCTGTATCATATGGCTGTGGCCATAATTGATATGCATGTTTTACTTTTTGAGAAACCTTCATTAAAATCCAAACATGTAAGAAAGCGATTAGCGGTAGATGTGTTAATCACCAAATGCAAATTGTTGTAGAATATCGTATTGGTAGCCTTTCTTTTGGAATTTATACTCAGTATAACTTGATGTCGTTTTGTAGTGATCTGACTTATATAAAACTGTAAAAAAAAGTACGCATTCAGTAAGAATTAAGTCTGTCAGAATATTAATATAGCTTACATATAACAACATTTTTTCCTTGACTATATACATGATACATAGTTAAAGATTTCATATGAGGTTAACAGACAGACAGTTAAAGGGTTGAACCACAGGTTCTTGCATCATTACCTCACCGCTCATCATCTACAGATACTAAACGCCGAGAGGAGATGGGGATTAATTACATATTCAAACGTTTATTGAAATGTTTTCAAATATATCAAAGAGATATAGACATTAAAATATCAACATGATTTGCGCTGCTTGTTTATCTATCACTGTTAAACTAAAATTTACAAGTAGTAAGGGGAAGGTATAGTCAATTCTCATTGACACATGGATTCTTTGCCGTCACAAAGTTCGAAAATCGAAAATCGTAATAAAACAACATTAATACATACCCGTGCATATAAGGTATTTCGTATAATCGAACAGATTGGCCACAGACTTGGCATTTGGGGCGTTAATAACGTATTCCTTCTTACTTACTATTGCCTCTAGCTTACTCAGTAAAACCTCGCCCTTGTAACCGAGGCCTAAAGTTATAATCACCTGACCTTCAGCTTTTGCCAGTCTGGGCTGAAATATAAACATCCAGTTATTTGCATTCTAATTTTTTAAAAATCGTAACCGACCAAACATGAATTAATTACCAATGTGAATGTGTACATGTTCGATTTGGTGCACGGGACATGTTCCGATATTGGTGCACGGGACATGTTCCGATATTGATGCACGGGACATGTTCGATATTGGTGCAAGGGACATTTTGAATATCTACCGCCTAGCAAACCCATTTCCGCAAAAAGTATAGTTCAAGTATACCTATATTTATATAGTCACGCACATTAAATGACATTCTGAATGGTTTAATATTAGCATAGTACCATCAAGGGAGATAACTTAACTGATAACTACAACGAATGTACTGAAAAGAATGATGCCAATACCGGGGGATACAAATTTAATGAATATTCTGAAAAGAATGACGTCGATTCTGGGGATGTCTTTTTTACCAATGCGTAAAACACAAACCAATGCAGATCTTAAGTCATTTGAAATGTTGCTTTTTTATTCTCATGTACCACATTTTACTGTTCAGCTCTTACTTCTTCAATGGTTTCCTTGGCGTTGCTAGCAGCTGAATCTGTCACAAAGATAATGACTCCCGGTGTTTTAGGTCTCCCTTGTATCTTAAGTAGAGTCTTCGCATAAATTATCCAGGCGGAAGTAACTGTTGCCTTCTTTTTTTCCCAATAGTACATGAATTTAGTCACGAAAGGGCTCACAGTGTTCCAAGACTTAAACAAGAAAAAATGTTTAAGAACTGAGTCGATATTGTATTGCGTTTCATGAATGGCCACATCCAGAAGCTTAAGCCTCCCCACAGAGCCAAAAATTAGAGAGGAAGAAGAGCATGGTTAATAAAATGATCAACATCAAAATAGTCACAACAATTATCGAAAATGTGAACCCGAGGGGTTACCGCCTTGCAATGGTCAGTTGCAAAACATTTCGCCGCTGTGTGTTTAAACCAGGTTCAAAGATGCACCAACCTCTCACTGTTTCCAACAGGTTCTCAGATTCAAGTGTACAATACAAGTCATTGACATATATAACATTGACAGAGTATTAAATTTAGTGCATATATGTTTACTCGTTAAAAACACATGATACAAGCATTAACTATGTTTTTATCACCAATAACGACAAAATACGGCAGTATTTTTTCAGGTGGCAACTCTATGATTTCTCTTCTTCGCTCAATCCGGGGCTAGGCAGCGTGAGCAGTAATATTTTTCTCCATTACTGTTCATGAACATGCTCAATCAAACCAAGCCTGCAATAGTTTGATATTTGTCGTGTTCGTGGCTTTAGGTAAAACATCTTACGGGATTTCTATTTCAAAGCTTGTTCACTTTTCCAATTCGATATCTAGGTGCACGGGACATTTTGGATATCTAGCGCCTAGGATTTCAATCTTTGCGTATCAAAAGCACTTTGAAACAGGGGTATTGGTACCACAAATTAAGAAAAACGTATTGTCGCTGTTACCCATTTAGTTAAAAAATACAGTTGCAGTTAAACAACATTCCTGCAACAATGTATTTTTCAATAAATTAATGAAGATGTGATTTATAAATAAAAAAAGAAATAAATAGATGGGTGTTCAGTTGAACACTTGTGTCGCCCTTTGGTGCTATGTCGGAATAAAAATGCAAGTACAAAAAGGGGCATAACTCCATCAAAGAATGTGGCATCATCATGAGCGTGTTGTCATAAGCAATATAATTTGAAAGTTTGATGTAAAAATATAAGAAATGACAAAGTTATAGCCAACGATAAGTTTTTGTGTAAAAATCCAAGTACAAAAAGGGGCATAACTCCATCAAATGTGATCTTGACCTTGAGAATTTGGCATCATCTCGAGCGTGTTGTCATAAGCAATATAATTTGAAAGTTTGATGAAAAAATATTAAGAAATGACAAAGTTATAGCCAACGTTAAGTTTTCGTTTAAAAAATCCAAGTACACAATGGGGCATAACTCCATCAAATGTGACACTGACCTTGAGAATTTGGCATCATCTCGAGCGTATTGTCATAATCAATTGCAATATAATTTGAAAGTTTGATAAAGAAATATTAAGAAATGGCAAAGTTATAGCAAACGTTAAGTTTTCGTGACAGACAGACGGACGGACGGACGGACAGACAGACAGAGGGACAAAGCGATCCCTATGTATCGCCGTTTATTCAAAAGGGCGACACAAAAACTTTGTTGGCACGACTGTAGCATAAGTTTAAAAGTTTATGAAGGTGTGTATTTGATAGTTCGTAGAGAACCCTTCAAAAGAGAAAGTAGTGTGTGAGGTTGGTCCATCTTAGAACCTGTTTTCTCAACAGTCCAGTAAAAATGTTTTGCTATTGACAGTCAGGGGTGGTTCTCATCGTCAAAATTGCTTTCTGAAATCTTTTTTTCTAAATTGATCATATAAAACACCCTAATATTAAACGTTTTTCCTCAACATTTTGGCTGTGTGAGGAGGCATGGTCTTTCTGGATGTGGCTATTGCTGAAATTGGTAAAAATGTTTTTCTATTTTTATCAGTCAAAGAAAACAACCATTATAGAATATAAATAGCAAACTAATGTATTTTCAATTTGAGAATTATAGATAATTTTAAGCCTCTTGACCGTCATTGAGTCTACCACTTTGTGACTGTACTATGAATGTATGTATTACTGTATCACTCACCGACCTCGCAGTCCTTGCCACTCCAGCCAGGTAGGCAAGTACAGGTGTACTTGTTATGTCCATTAATGCAAGTTGCATCATTCTTACATGCATTCGGATCACACTCATCGATTTCTGAAGAGAAACAAAATATTTACATGCTTCATAGGCAGTTTTGACAGGTTTACATTGTTAAATAAATTACTGTTTTTCCCACTTAGCAGCGAGCATTTTCCCAGCGGGAATTATTTAGCCCTGTCCACAAATCGGAGAGTATGTAATACTAGCATAAAATAGAGTTGAGAGTATGTAATTCTTATCTCATATCAGTCTAGTACTTAAATATGATGCAGTACTTTAAGACAGTGTAACAATTTCAACTTTATTCGCACCGGGTCGTAGAAACTTTTAAAATTTACCGCATTCCTCCCATCGAACTGTGGACATGGTGTAACACCACAGAAAACCTGTAATTTAAAAGACAGATGTTTAAACCATACTCATACGTTTTAAGTAGTAAAATCTGACAGGTATCATAGTCCCTAAGCTATGGATTCTCAAAGCATGAAACATGCTTATCAGGGACAGCCGAACTCAGAATACAATTACCCATGCAGCCAAAAATCAGGAAACGAAAGCGAGCACTAGGTTATAAAATGATCAATTTCAAATAAGACACCACAGGCAACTAATGAAAACAAGAACAAAAGGGTTCGGGCGGTAAAATTTGCCACTGAGTGTTTAAACCAGGTTCTAGTGTGCGCAAACGTCAAGCATATCCTAACAGTTTTTCATATGAGCAAACAATTACAAATTGTCTTGGTGAATGAGCCCCAACCCACCCTGCAACTCGACAATGTTGCATCCCTAAGTACACCAACTTATAAAACACATTCCCATAAACTCTTGAATTCCTGTCATCGCCAACTCTGGTTCTTGCACAACTACTAGATAACCAATGTTATTTACAACTTGTTTTACAGCCATAAAAACGTGTATTTAGTTATTGCAAAAAGGTTTTTGAAACCACTGGAAAAATATATTTTGGCCTTTAAAAAAACTCAGGTTTTAAAGAAGCTAACATCAAATAATTTTCACTCGTTTTGTCAATATAAGATTCTTTAACATTAAATACTTCACTTCCAAGAAGAACATAGAAGTTCGATCTGTTTCTTTTAGTCCTGTAATCGTGTTCTTGCTGATTTGTATTAAAGTGTTCTGGTGTCGTGTCATTGCGTAACCACCATTTTGCTTTACAAAAAGTTTCAAATGTTTTATATGTCTGCGCGTTTGCAAATGCAATACTGTCGAGTTGATGAGTGGGTTGGAGCTAATTCAACAATCAACATTTGTGTTATTGTGTTTATATGAGAACGTGTTGGGGCAAGTGAGAGGTAGGTGCATCTTTGAACCTGGTTTAAACACACAGCGGCGAAATGTTTAGACACTGACAATTGCAAGGGGGTAACACCCTAGAACCTGCTTAAAACCACCAGTGGCAAATTGGTTTTGCTGCAAATTAAGTGCCTGATGCTATGTTAAATGCTCTTTCTTGTTGTACGTCTGCGAATAAAGTTGAAATTGTTACACTGTCTTAAACTACTGCATCATTTTTAGTACTAGACTAATATGAGATATGAGTTGAAGTGATTTCTTGGACTCTTAAGAACTTCCGACCTTCGGATTCTATGAGTGGTGTCATTTTAGGTAGTTACATTATTATTGACCTATATCAGAACTTATTCAAGGAATTTGAGTTTGTGAACGCCCGAGTTCCGATTTCGTTGTGCGCCGCCGCCATTTTAGAGAGCTACTTTATGATTAACGTACATAGCAGGTATAATTCGAAGAACTAGACTCACTGAACTTACGACCTTGTCTAATAATGAAAATATACCTGACTTGTCTGAATCACGACAGAAGTTAACAGCAGCAGTCAGACTTTTTTTCGGGGAAATTCTCAGGCTTCATGGAGTGTGCATGAGGTGACTGTTGGTCCCAGCGCTGACAGACTAGTCCAGATTTGGTCTTGCTTAGAGTTCCAGTGTACTCCGTGGACACAACACCTGCAGATACCAGAGGACTCCCTAAAGCAAACTGACATTTTCTGTAGAGGACTTCTTTAAGAAGGACTTCTTAAAATTGACATTTTTATGTTCTGTCAGAAGAATTCTTAACATCTAACTGACATTTTTATGTTCTATCAGAGGACCTAAAAACTATCAGACATGTTTCTGTCCAAAGAAATGAATTAAAACAAACAAACTTTTAGTCTTTAACATTGTTAAACTTAATCGACATGCTTATTTAATGTCTGGAAGTCACGGAAATTCCCACCGACAAAACTTCTGCCCTTACATGGATAGTGATCAGAAAAATAACGACATATATAATTATGCTTTCTTCCTATCATAAATTATCCTAAACAATCAGTATCATCCTTTTAGTGTTCGAGAATGCTCAGCATTACCCACATTTTGTTCGGCAAAGATCGACATTACCCGTATATTACTCGAACTCAGCAACAACGTCATTGTCGGTTATCCTGATGACCGACATATTATAATGGACCAAACTTGAGCTTTCTACCTGAACACCGGTTAACAGTGATGTAAAGCAAAGATCACGTTCCAGACGGAACGGATAATTTAGATAATTAGACTCTTACTCAGTCGTTATTTATGTATAGACTCTTACTCAGTCGTTATCTATAAAAACCTAGAGGTCTCTTATTGGCTAATGAAGGACGTCACATTTGGAGTCTGTACCTATTCTTAAATCCTCTCTTCAGCTTCTTATCAGCAAGGCTTATTACTCATAAAGATATTTCCTACAACGAAGAATAAACATATACATGTACTTGGATTTTGTCTAGTAAATGTACACTGTGTATGATAAACAAAAGATGTACAGCTCATAAATTTATTAAACCGAAGCAAATAAAATTTGTAGAGAACACTGAACAGAGATTAGCTTCTTATTTTTCTGACCACGAATCTACGAACTTGTGCAGCATTTTGTGAAACTAGGGGATCAGAGGTATCCCAGGGAATGTTTTACATGGTTTAGCTAGCTCGATATGGATACATCCGTCGGTACTTTCTTGATAATTTTGCTTAACTGTTATCTTGCATTTCGCCACTTATCAACTGGTTGCTAAAGTTTTATAAGGTTTTGAATGTGAAAATTATCTTTGGAACACCAGAACACACAGTTTTGCAGAAATCTTAAATCGGGTAATGAAACTGAAAATAATAGACATTACAAGTTTAAGCTTTACTTAGTTGTAATTTGGTTTTGAATCAACAAAATAATCTTTGGAACATGCGAACACACATGCTTTAGCAGAAGTATCAAATCGGGTCATGAAACTGTCAATAATAAACAATACAAAATTTTGCTTTCCAAAAAGCTAGTCGGTCATTAGCATAACGTTTTAACAAAAAAGACGGCGCTGTAGTGCATATTTGAATTCAATGCGTTAGGTTGTTACCAACATTCTAACAATATTGTTCTAGATCAGAAAGAACAGTTGTATCATACCTGTGAGTCCCTGACAGACTGTTCACGTTTTTCTCTCCCACCCTATGACTGTGAAAAAAACTTTGTTTTTTTTAACATATTCTGTAGCTTCTGATATATATTTACAGCTTGATAATCGCTGCTTTCTAACACTTTCTGACACAAAAATATTGTTTGACAAACTTTTCCATTTTGGTTTACTTCCAAGTAAATTATTAACTTGTTCGCAAACATGGTTGATTTATCACCAGCTTAAATACATCTCATTCGAAAGAGGAAATACCTTTAAGTAAACTTACATTTTTGTATGGCATCTAATAAAAGTGGCTTAAAATTCAAACTCTTCTGCCGTCTTGTTAAAAGGTTGTGCTAATGACCGACTTGCTTTTTGGAGAGCTAAAACTTGTTGTGATATTATTGTCCGTTTATCGCGAATAGCCAATCATAAAATCATTCAAATACACGTATTATTTCACTCTTGTTACTGATTAATCAACTACATGTTAACACAAAACACTAAGTGTTGTGGTCTCACTCCTGTGACTGATTAATAAACTCTATGTAAAACATAAAAAGTAAGTTGTGGAATGAAACTGTTACCATCCGTTATAGTGGCGCACAGAAACAGCAGAAGACAACTCACAATCCTGGCAATAAACATCACTGTGGTCCGTTATCTATCGCAATCTGCAAATAAATATTCGACATGGTCCAGTTATAATTGAAACGTGCTTCTTTATCAACCCTCTTAAACTAAACTTTTTAAATATATATACTAAAAGAAATTAGGAACGCAACTTCTTTAAACAAGAAATATATTTCATGTTTAAAGAAGCTGCATTTCTAATTTCTTCAAGTACATATAATATAGTAAAAGAAATTAAAATCACAACTTCTTTAATCAGGAAACATAATTTATGTTTAAAGAAGTTGAGTTTCTTATTTCTTTAAGTATAATAAGTATAATATATGCAATAATAATGATAGATATCGTTTTAAACGATATCATATTACATATAATTGCAAAATAAGAATATTTGTTTGCACAGCTGAGATAATATTTTAAATAAACTAGTACGAAATATATTTGTTGAAAAGAAACATTATCATTTGCTATTCAACAATCTACATGAATTTATCCCCAAGCTGCGTGGCAACATCTGTTGATGACATATTATCAATGTTAATGTACTGTCATTTTTTATTTTTAATATCTTTACTGTATATTAAATAATAAACTTGTTAAATTGAGAAACTTACTCAATTTTTTTCGCTCTCACAGATATGGCCAATAGTTCTAAAATCTATTGAGTTTGTTAAATAAATGAGGACAATGAACCAAACATTAACTTGTTCAGCATAGGCCCTACATCAACTTTTTCATTTTGTATATTATATTATAATTGTAAAAAAATGATATTCAATAAACATGATAACATTTCACAAATTTAATTAAAAAAGGACTCATATGAGTAATCTTACTAATGTTCTTTTTTCAAAAGGATAATATTAATTATTATTTCATGAAATAAAAGCTACACATTTATTAATAAATTCGTGAATTTTATATCATAATATTTTCAAGACGTGTTTTCAGTAAAACAAACACTATTTCTTTGAAGTAATCAATGTATACAATATTCAAGTACTTTCAAATAATAATGATTACCAGTTTAACGTGCAAATATTATAAAAACACATCCAGTCAACTCTTTTATACCTGATGTCTTTCAAAAAATACATGTATACGGTTGAAATGTCGGTTAAGGTGATTCATTGAAATTGGTTTTTAGGCATCAAAGAAAGTTCACACCGTATGATGACAATGATGAAATGTGTTTTAGTATACTGAACTGTATGCTAAAAAATGAAACAGGATTAATAATATGGCGGTTCTGGTGGCCGATATCATCTTCATCAATATTCAGTCCTAGTACATGTATTAGTTTTAGTTATTTTAAGTATTGATGTCGAGACATATAATTTATGTTATATTTGTAATGTTGTGACACTTTATGGTAATAAAACAGAGACTCATAACTTTCTTGTTTCACGTTGTTAAAAAAATACTGATGTCAATGATAATATTATGCTTTGAAATCTTGTGTAAATGTCAAGAAGTTATTTATTTATACGTTTACATGTCATATTATTCTTTTGTAAAACATATTCTGTTTTGATAAATAGGAAAACACATTGGAACGGTGTTTCTGGCTAATAAACATTGAACTGATTTGAAATTTTAGACAAAATGCTTCTGCTATTCGATAGGTATAGTCAGTACTGTAATCAGTAAAAATAACCCGTTACCGATGTCGTGAAATGATGATAACATATATCATGACTATCCGATCAACATTTTTTGGGGTTTTCTCAGTTAGCTCAAATGGTTGCGTCGTCGGAATTTCAGGGCTAGGCGCTGTCACCGTTACGGTGCGGGTTCGCTACCAGCTAGAGGAAATATCATTGAAAATGAGGCAACAATTTTACATATCTTAAAACAAAGATTATTGTCACCTTAAATTAGCGTTCTGGTACGATAACCTGGATATGATCAACATGAATTCCTCTCTATATGGTTCTGTATATCAAAATGCATTTTAATTATAACAACTGATTGTACGCATTGTGAGTTTTTCTCCGTGAATCATAAACAATTATATCCAACAAAGTTAACCTTCTTTGTTTAAGTTAATAGAGTTTATGGGGGTCCAGCAGTGTTGATTTTTATGTTAAGGTCACACCATGGCAGTTTTAAGTCTATTTTGCTTAAAAAGAACTGAATATGCTATATTCAAAGATAAATTTTTACATGCCTAGTTCCTAATTTTTAATTAAAATGTTTCGAATAAATGTGACATACTTGCAAGAATACTCTTTACCAAAATATTCCAGACATTTTGTCTGAAAATGTTACATTATTGGACGGTTCATAAATTCTATTTTCTGATTATTTCCCGATTTCATAAAATATTATTTATTCATAGATCGCCTATGTTTAAATGATATTTTATGAAAGTGGGAGATCAATAGCTAAGATAATTTAAATGTCCAATTTCGTTTACAGTAATTTGACAATGCTTTTTCCCTTGTTAGCGTTTACCTACATCGCCATCTAGTCAGTGAGCTGTATCTTACAGTGACGGGACGACTTTGCGCGCAACATGCATCAATCAATTGATCTAATTTGAACTTTGTTATCTCTATTTAGTACTGTAAATTTACATATAAATCCTTCACTGAAAGTGTTTTTATGGGATGTTCTTTTAATCTTTTAAACATGTTACCAAATTTACTTTTTATTCATGAACATTCGGCAAATGATTAATCGTATAACCAAGTTTATAAACACTTTTGTTACAATAGTGTGGTCTGTTTTTATATGGGTGGTTTCTATATCCCATTGGGTATAGCTTTGGATAAAGTTAGATCAATCCCCCTATGATATAAAGTATTTGTCTTCGTTTCAATTGGTTTCAAGCAATATTTATTTCATTACGTGTTCGTGTTTATTTATGTATTTTTTCTGATAAATCAACACAATCCATACGTACTGTGTTATTAACAATTTTGTGATTTAGTATAATGGAATATTTAAACAATTATTTAATGACTTGTAATATTCCGACATTCATATTGTTCGAGTAGCGATCACGTGTCCACTCGTAGAAAGTGACATTTAACCTGGGAAAAAGATTATTTTCAAAACATGACCAAGGAAACTGATTATGTTCATAAATCCTAGACCTTAAACTTTGAATAAGCACGTTAATAAACCTTTTTATATTCCAGAATGCCTACATTGTTTATTTCATACATGCTTTCTGAGTTTTGTCAAGTTGAAAAAAAAGAAGAAAAATCATGATACTGCAAAAAACTTTCATTTTCGGTATCTCATTTGACTTTAGAATATTTAAAGAGTGTTAGACCTTTTTATGTCAATCGTATTGTAGGTCTGGTGGTTAAGGCCGTTGGCTGACACAAGACTGTCACCACTGTTTGTAAGAGCCATCATCAAATAGTAGTCTTTTACGTGAGAAAGCCATTCAGTGGTTCAATCCGAGTTTCCGCTCGTGCCCGGGGTCTTCCTTTACCAAAACAAGCTGGAAGTCCATACCCTTAAATGCACTCGTATTTTGGGTATATAAAGAACTACTTTTATACTCTCTTAGAAACAGCACTCAAAGAATTTCCGAGACCTGTGCATTCCGTTAGTATGGAGAATGTCCAATGTATGAAATAAGTTTTGTGCTTGACCTTGAAAAATTTCTGGTTAACCTAAACACGGGTTTACATCGGAAAATATAGTTCCAAAGTACACTTGTCAAAACTTTTTAGTGAACACTTTTCAATTTTGAAATTCTTAAAGTAAAATTACTTACGATACTGGAGACGATTTGATATTTTGACAGCCTACGGTACGAAAGAAACCGCTACGCACGATAGCACCGTATAAGCGGTTTTTAGCGTTAACCACTAGAATCCGAGAGTTGTATCCCGTAAATACATTTCTACACGTGACTTTACGTCCGATGGACACGGTTTTAAATTGAGGTATCCAGGAATAAGATAATTAAGTTAAGCGTACTGCTAAGTTGCACAGGTTACTCCTTCCAAAGTGTACCTCAAAACATCTTGTTTATTTTCTGTATGTTTTGTAAGTTATGGGTAAGGTCGTCGGACACTTCGACCCCCCACCATAAATTTCTCGACACCTCACCTTTTCGACCCTGAGGACATCTCGACTACTTATTTTTATGGACATCTCGAACCCTTATTATATAAATCCGGATTTTTTTTTATATTTTATGTTATACTCGAACAAGGCATCTCTATTACCGGTGTATTCTAGTCTCAATAATTCGACGGCAAGCACAGACCCAATATCATACTGACATCAATTAAAAAATATTCCACAAATAACAATTTTAAACTTACTATTGTTTATGCCGTTTACATGTAGATTTTAATGTGCTAACCAATGAAAACGTCCCGTGTTCTCCCTTTGTAAAACTAGTTGCGTAGTCATGCAAATCAACACTGGATGGCTTTCACCTAGATACCTAAAACTCATTGATTACATGGTAAATATTGGGTTTAGATGTTATTCGTTCTTTACAAATTGAAAGATTATGAATTAATATTGAAATACATACGCATCATAGATAAATATAACAAGTACGACGATAATACAGCGTTCCAGGCCAAGTGTTTATTTTTGACAATGTTTCATACAGTTCAGAGGTGTAGAAATTTTTTTGGACCCACTCGCCCTGCAGGTCAAGTGAATTAGTAAGTGCACTCGTCCTTACAGAAAGTACACTCGCCCTTACATTTTAAATAAAATACTCTTTCAGTTGCAATTTTCGTTTTTCTATTCGTTCTATCTCTTTCTTACTGTCTTGCTTGCTCTTTTGCTTTTCATTATCACCCCTACCTTGTGTAAAAAACCATTATCTTCATTTGTTTCGACATTTTGACCTATAGCGGGAAAATACGTGCACTTGCAGCCTCATTCTTAATTGGGAAACCCAGTGAGGATAAAAATAAATGGCTGCTGTTACCTATACTGTAATACATCAGAAACGTTCCAAAATACCGGAAATCGACCGAAATACTGGAAATCGAATTGTATTTTGTAAACAAAGTAAAAATATTTAATTTTCTGAAGAAAACACGTGCATTGCTGAAAAATTTACTAGCCCGGTTGGACGAGTGTTTCGGCCGCTTCACTCGTCCCAACGGATCATTAGGTCGAGTGGAATGCTACACCTCTGCAGTTAGACATAATTTAACAAATCGCTAGTGAAAACATTTTCTGTTTTCAAGTGAATGATTTAAATTCATTTTAGGGCTTTTCCAGGGGTGTTGGGGAAAAAGGCCCCTGCCCATTTTGGGTAACCCTGAATACCAAAATACTCTTTTACCGAAAGATACCGAAATACACTTTTGATTACCAAAATACACATAATAAATGGTAATTAAAGCATTATTTGTTGTGTAAATAAGATAATATGTTTAAATATTAGTATATGAAATAAATGCCAAAGATTTTTTTGAATGAAAACGGGCTTTTGATAGTTATTGGACATTTTTCCGGAATGCTGTCAGAACAACACGAACATGATAAATACCATTAAATCGATAAGACTGTTTTGTTATTAAGTGGTTTCCTTACCTCAAACGAGAGTTGTACCTACATAAAAATAGTTTGTATTAAAAAGAAAAATATAAACAAGTATCAAAGATTAATCACATTAACAATAAACAATACATGCTATTTAATATGATAATGCTGTTAAAGCTTGTATGGTTTATAAATATCTTTCTCTATATAATATCTATTTCTAATTTTCTATTTCAGATCGTAAGATACAGACATCTAAAAACACCACAATTAGATACAAACACATAAGAAGTGAAAAAAAAAACAGCAAGATTTTATACAATAAATACAAATAATACACCTGAAACAAATACTGAAACGAGAATTTAAAAAAAAGGTGAAATATGCATATCAGGAATCGCCATATTCAGAAAAAACAGCGTAATGTCGATGCATATTTATTTAACAATAATGAGAAAAATGGATGGGACATTTATTTAGGCATGAGAGTTGAAAAGACATTTAGACAAGACAATGTATATCTATTAAATTACTTTAGACCAGAACAGTATAGGGAAATATTAAATTTTGGTAGTGATGAAATTGTAATCCTTAAAACACAGAAAAGTATTCATCAATAATATCTTCAGCAAATTTTACACAACCATAATAATTATCGAAGCTGCGGATTCCTATTCAAATTTCTGTACAGGTTTATATAAATTTTATAGAGCCATCCAAGAAATCGGAATATAAATCTATCTTCTCCTCATCTCCATTGTCATATTTTACAAGATAGACAGTTCTTTTTCCACCATCTTTGCCTTTTACTGTCATCATTACTGTCCCTGCAAAAAGAACTAAAATGTTTATCACATTTTTATTAATAAAATAAGTTCAGTTCCTGAAAAATGAAATTTAAGTCAAATAAGTAATTGATAATTAATATTATATGTTATTATATTTTTTTATTTAACGATATATTAAACTAGTAAAATAGTATGAATTAAATTATTACTAGAAAGTTTTCAAAATAAAAAGCTTTAATTTTTTTAAAGGAACTAGTAAAGAAATGTAATATTGTAAACCTGTTTCAGTTTTATTGTCTCTCACTATCAACTTCTAGCGTTGATATATACAGATATCATTACAGACTTGGATATATAACTACGTATTCTTGTGTGTCACCAGGTGTTGCTTTTTTAAATATTTATCTACCTTTATATACTTTCAGTTTTACATTTGTCTTCCAAGTATGTCTTATTTTTTCCCCACAAACTTGGGCAATTTCTCAGCTGTTTTCTGTAATAAAAAGAAGACACTTAAGCATCTCTGCATAAAGTGTATGATAGTGATGAATTTTGTAAGATTTGTGATATAGTAATATACAGAAAATATATGAGGTAATTATTGATGCCCAATAAACAAACTATATAAAGAAAAAGTAACAACTGAAAAATCAATATTTGATCATTTTAGGGTATAAGCATTTACATACACTTGGTTGTGTAGGAAAAATAATTGCTGTGTAGGAATTATAATTTTGTATTTATCATGTTTATCCCAAGTTCCCTAAAAACCAATGTTGTGCAGTCGCAGCTCCAATTACCGTTAATCAATAAATAGGTCGTAACCAAGCGTGCAGTGCTCATCAACTGGCTGTTTTGCATCAATCAGGCTACCAGTAATAACCTTTTTATGATTTATTTAACTCTTTCCTCTTCAACCAAGTCACAAGAAAACTCCTTTGGATAGACATGTGCATCTCCTCCCCTGGGTCTGTATTTCTGAAGGCCATATCTGTGGAAAAAAGTTAATTATGGAATACCACATCTGTTGGAGGTACATTATTACTGCTGGTATGGAGAAAATTGTACTTGGGCCCCCAATCTGTTTTCAGCATACTTGTACTTTGTGGTGTTCAAAAGCTCTCAATTTCAGTTCCAAGTTTCGCATAACTAGAAATAGTCTACTTATACTTATGGTAACAATTGTACAATTGCACTTTCACAGGGTGGCAAAACTATGTCATTCATAATGTGGAAAAGCTCCCACAGGGAATTTTCAAGAAGTAATATATTATTTTCAAGTTTCAAAAGTTAGGTGTAGTTGAATTTTTCACGAATTTTACAAAAAAACCCAACCCAAAGTAACTGTTATAAACAAAAACTTTAAAATAGAATGATGAAACATATACTTGTGTCTGCCTTTCCACTAGTGACATAGTTTTACCCCTTGTGTTTGTTCAATATTATAAGTAAATGTTAATCTTTAAAAATGGAAATTTAACTTTTAACATTATCAACATATACTTGGATTTATGACAAATTGTAAGACAATTAAACATTATAAGTGACCATTTAGTTTATACAAGTAGAACTAACATGACCTTTTCTAGCATTTGCACCTTGTTTTCCGCATACCCAAGTCAGTTGGAATAGTTAACTCAGAGGGGGTGAGCAGACTTCTGCTCCAGTCGATCTTGTGTCATGCATAATTGAACAGGGACTGGTATTGTCAAATGTTAATTATTTAAAACAATTAATTTTGTCAATACAAATATTAATACAAAAGACGTAAGTTGATCAAGCAAGAACTGACATAGATACCGGTAATAGTCATAAGCAATTACCATACGAGAGATTTATATAGAAATTTATATAAATGTCATTGTTTAAGAGAATGTAAGGTTTCTGTGACAGGCGAAAGAACCCTGTATGCTAAGTTTTCCCATGTCTCAGACTGACAGTCTGTAAGCTGACATTGCTGTTAATTAATTTGTATTTTATTTTTAAGATAAATACCTTGAAACAACAATTCCATTACTGGGAAAAAAACTGACAGAGCTGGTAATTTTTTTGAGCTTTTGTTAACCTTACTATTTAACTGACCAAAAGAAGGCATGTTGTATTAGTAAAGCTTTGCAAAGTATAGATAAATCAACCAAATAGTTACCTACCTTGCACCGCAACTGCTACAAGTCAAAGAAGCTTTCAGTCCAGGCAATGGTCCTGTTAAGGAGAACAAAGTGAACTCACTTATTTCCTCTTTCCTACCATAAAGTCTTCCATAACAGTTTGTGCCGCCTGTGATAGCAGGTTGACACATAGGGATCTTATTGTCCGTCGGCGTCGTCGTCGGTGTCGGCGGCGGCGGCATCGTCTGGTAGTCCCCCAGCTTGAACATGAAACTTAATGTTCAGTTGCCTATAACTTTGAAAGTACTTGTCCTATTCACTTCATACTTGGAATATATCATCATCAAGAACAGCAACATCAGTTACAACAAGAATGATAACTCCTGTTTGACTATTTTTGAGTAATGCCCCTTTCAAATACAACTTTAACATGAAACTTAATGTTGCCTTTAACTTTGAAAGTATATGTCCTATTCATTTCATACTTGGAATATATCATCATCATGAACATCAACATTGAATACAACAATAATGATAACTCCAGTTTGACTATTTTTGAGTTATGCCGCTTTCAAATGCAACTTTAACAAGAAACTTAATGTTGCCTTTAACTGTGTTAGTACCTGTCCTATTCACTTTATACTTGGAATATATCATCATCATGAACAGCAATATCGGTAACAACAAGAATGATAACTCCTGTTTGACTATTTTTGAGTTATGCCCCTTTTCAAATGTAACTTTAACAAGAAACTTAATGTTGCCTATTACTTTGAAAGTACTTGTCCTATTCACTTCATACTTGGAGTATATCATCATCATGAACAACAACATCGGTTACAACAGGAATGATAACTCCTGTTTGACTATTTTTGAGTAATGCCCCTTTCAAATGTAACTTTAACATTAAACTTAATGTTGCCTATTACTTTGAAAGTACTTGTCCTATTCACTTCATACTTGGAATATATCATCATCATGAACAGTAATCGGTTACAACAAGAATGATAACTCCTGTTTGACTATTTTTGAGTTATGCCCCTTTCACAAGCAACTTCAACATGAAACTTGATCTTGCATATTTTTTTGAAATTACTCGTCCTATTCATTTAATACTGGGAATATATCATCTTCATGAACAATGCCGCCATCAGTGAACAAGAATGATTACTCCTGTTTAAATTTTTCTAGTTATGCCCCTTTCAAAGGAGACTTTTACATGAAAATGTGGCATATACTTAAAAGTACTTGTTCTACTCATTTAATACTTGGAATATATCATCTTAATGAACAACGCCATCAGTGGCAAAAAGAATGATAAGTCCTGTTTAAAACTTTATGAGTTACGTCCCTTTCACATGTAACTTAATGTTGCCTATAAATTTGAAAGTGCTTTTCCTTTTTACTTAATACTTGGAATATAATTATATATATAGCCATTTGTGAAAACAAGAATGATGACCCAACTTTCACCATATTTAGTTAAGCCCCTTTTGAATGCAATTGAGGTGACATGTGTGTTCTGTGGAACACCAAATTCTAGTTTAGTATTGCAATCAGCTTGAATGAAATATTTTTTATCATATATGATTTAACGTAGGCCCACATTTCAACTTTTTGCTGGCAGGCGACACATGTGTTCCGCGGAACACCAAATTCTAGGTTATCAAACAGTATTGTACATTTTGAACCATGAATACCAGTAAAGGTTGCTGAAATTTTTCTGAAGCATTCCACAACAGATTTGTCACTGATGAGCTCTGTACTTGCAAATTATCGATAGTCAGTAACATTTCTTTTAGCTCATTTATAGTCCATGGACATATTTACTGTGTTCATGGACCAGATCTATTTTGTCCATGGAGAGATTTGCTGAAGATCAGGTCCATGGACATCACATTTGTGTCCATGGACGCTGCCTGCTGTGGTCCATGGACAGGGGACAGTCACCTTTGGTTGAAGTTGGTTCACTGGATCACTCATTTTCTGAGTCATTGTCACTCTGCAACTTAAATAACAATTTTAAAAACTCATAGAATTGTCAATTGTTTATGCCAAATTAAAACTTACATGAAAAAACTTTTCATTTTAGCAATTAAAAATAACAATTTCAATGAAAAATATTATTACTGTATTTGGCAAGATCTTTTCATTAATACACTTAATTTTATTTATTTTTTGAAAATTTCATTTTCTTATTCTTTATCGAGTTCATTTTTTTGGTGTTCTGTTTGCCCTTGATGGCTTCAAAATGTCCCTCAGCTTCTCTTTGACCATAACAGGAGTGACAAAGGAAAACTTCTTCGCTATGATTTCTGAAACAAACATTATAAAACATGTTTTAATGTTTTCCTGATCTTTTTAATTCATAACACATAATTATGTCAATATTGTAATTGCTCTTCCAGAATATGGGTGGAGAAGGGGTTTGTTTGAGGAGAAAATTAAATTTTTTCATTCATGGGTTTGAAAAAGGTGCATTGTTTTATTTAATGACTTATATCTGTTGGTTTTTTACTTGGTGGTTTTAACTGTATAACAACACATTAACATGCAGTTCTATAATTCGTTGGATATTTATTCAGTAGATTGACTGACCTGCAAAATCCACAAAAAGTAGTAATGGATGTGCAAAAATATACGTTAAGGTGTTCTTGATTGCATAATGTTAAATTATTGACTAGCAACAGTAAACAACACATACTATATATTGCTTTCAGGCCCTCTTGGTTGATTGCAGGCTTTCGTTCGCCAGACTTGGAGGGTGCTCTTGTTAGAGATTTTCCCGCATAATCCTCTTCTTTATAGAGCGCTCTAAATAGTAGAGTTGCCGCCTTGCTATAAGAGGATACTCCAGCGATTTTACTTTCTAGCTGGGCCTGAAAAAAGTTTTATATCTATATCGTGGTGAATATGAAATCATATAAAGTATGCCCTACAAATTGCAGTTTAAATTGCAAAGGTTTTTTAAAGGGCCCTTGTTTAAACTGGGAATATTTGCGACTGAAAAATTGTCAAATTGGTAAAAAACTTAAATTCATTCATATACTCCAGTTATGAAGGTTATATGGATTTAAATATAGTTATGCATAATCCTCAAATAGGTTATAAATCCACTTATTTAGCAGTGGGAATGTTTCCTAAATTGGGAAGCTGTTATAGTATTTTAATAGAAAATGGGAAAACAATATTTAGTTTTATTTACATGCTTGAAATATAATCAGAACAAGAGATGTTTATAAAACACAAATGCCCCCCAAACGCCAACTTGATAGTAATCTACTGTTATTTTTATTGAAGGTCACTATGACCATGACAGTTGACCTACTGACCTCAAAATCAATAGGGGTCATCTACTGGTAATGATTAACCTTTCTACCAAATCTGAGAACTATTTGTCAGATCGTTTTCTAGTTATTGATCGGACAAGGTTGGTTACAGACGGACTGATGACATGTCCAAATCAATATAACCCCGCTTCTTTGAAGGGGGCATAAAAACATAAAAAGCATTTTCAACATACTTCCAACTTCTGAGGTGCAAAACAAGCTTAATATATATGCATGTATTATTATGACATTTCTGACCCAAAGAAACTGGATTAAATCTTTAAATTGGTATTTGTTAATAAAATTAAGGGGGAGGGGGAGGGGTCAATTCAATTGGAAATATTGCTGATTACTTATCATTAAAAAAACCGTATTGTTCTTACAAGTGACATTTATGTAAGATTTAGAAGTTTGTCTAAAGTTCCCTTAATTTGTAAACCCATATCTATTTGTTTATAATCTTACCATGGTGAAGCCGCCTACACATTCATCTGACGAATAAGGCATAGAATGCATGGCATCCTCACACTGAAACATCAAAACAACTTCCCAAGACATCAGATTATTTGTCTCTCTAAAACAGAAAAAATTAGATCACACAACAATTAATGTATATTGAAAAGTACAGTCAATTTTAGAGTGTAAATCTTTCTTACATAGTAAAAAGCATGAATCTCTTTAATACACTAACTTGAGCAGGTATGCATGTTAAGCCTACAGTTTTTTGTTTATGTTGTCTGGACTCTTAACTTCACTTTTTTACTTAACTTTTTTAACTGATATTGTCTCATCCAAATAAAATGGGACAAACTGTATATGGAAAAGCAAAATCGAATTTTCCAGACTGTGGATTATATAAACTTTAAATATCATCTGTGCATTATGATTTAATTGAGCTCAGCAAAATTTATACCCTTCTGAGTCTTTGTCTGGCTGTATATTCTCTTTCTCTGGCTGTTGTGTTTCTTCATTTTCCATTTTGTGTTCTGTTGTGAACAACGTTTTCCAACTGTGTCAGCTCTAACTCATTGGCAGTGACGCTGCAAGTCTTCTCTTGTTTTTTTCAAACTTTTCTTTTTTCTGTTTGTAAAATCAAATATTACAATAAAACTGTTCAAAACAGATATTCTTGTAACTTAAAAAGTTGTTGATTTTCAAATTTTATATTATATATGTGTAACCTGTTAGCCAGAGCATCCTTTGGAGTTTGACAAATCATTGTTTTGGAATATATTAGTAATTATTACAAATAATCATGCAAAAACTGTCATCCATTACTAGCGTTATTAGTTATAGCTTAAAATGATTGGAATTAATTTCTGTGAGCACAACAAGTCTAATACAAGTCTTTACTTACACTCAGTTTAATATTCACTGTTTACAGCCACCTGGTAATGAAGGAATATGCCCATGGTTACACGTCTCAAGCTTCATAATATATCATTGTGAAAGTAAAATTATTTTACCTTTTCACTTTTCTCCTTTGTTAGCTTGGGTTCAGATTTACTCTAAGCTAAGGCCCATTTTTTTTCGTTGGCACATTGTCACTTGAGATAGGTGTGGACCCATGAATCTTCTCAACAAGCTCCGAGAACTCCTGCCCCCTCAATATGTCTTCCAACTCCTTGCGTTCCGATTCGTCTTTAAAAAAATAAATCAATCATAAAATATATGTGGGTTATGAGTTCAAGCTGGTAAAGAGTTCAGTCACCGGTAAACCGATCCGGATATCATGAGTTTTGAAACCATGCATGTATTGAAGAAATACATGAGGCAAATTAAGAATCAGAATTCCCCAATTTATTCAAAAGACAAAAAGAGTTAGTGAGTAGTGTATCATTCCTGGACTCTGTCTTAATGCTCTGGACTATCTGGATTTATTAATCTGCAATTTTAGATGAATTGTGCCAGTGTTTTCTAAGAGCTGGTGATACTCATTATTTGGGTCATTAATGAACCTCTCCTCCAAATTATGGAATGGCTGAGTTCTACATGTACACTCGAATATTTACTTTTCGTTGATATAAGCGATCATGCACCGCTTACATCACATGTAAAAATATTGCGAGTTATTTAATGCATAAAACTTTCACCAATATCTTTTAACTAATAAACATAAAACAGAATCTCAGTGTTTCATTTGTTAGATGGTTATGTACACGAAAATATACGAAATCTTCTCATCGCGGTCAAAATGAATGTCTATGAGTGGGTGGGGTACAGTATTTTCACTCTGATTAAAATACGTGAAAACGCTAGAAAATGCACCAAACATCATAAAAATCGTGTAATCATTGATGATAATTGATAGAAACACGTTCTTATTGTAGTAAAATATAAGAAGAATAAGTTAATTACCACCAATTTTCCCAATCACACCAGTCACGATTCCAAATCCCTGACACCGAGCCTTAACTTGTTCGCCTTCTCTGTAGTCCTCATAGTGCTTCCTTGGCTCCACGATGGCACTTAATTTCAGTATGTTGCCTGTGATCGGCTTGTCGTTAATCCATATCATTAATGCAAGCATAATGGTTGCTTTTTACTGTTAAAATTTTAATCGCCGCGTTTTTTTAGCTCGACTATTCGAAGAATATGTCGAGCTATTGTACTCACTTAGGCGTCGGCGTCGGCGTCCCGCTTTGGTTAAAGTTTGCGTGCAACCTACTGATATCTTAAAAACTACTATAGCTACAGCTTCAAAACTTGGCACACTTGTTCATCATCATGTCCCGAGTATGTATGCCAAGAACCATAACTCTAACTTTTATTTTGATCAAATTATGGCCCTTTTTCGACTTAGAATTTCAGGTTAAAGTTTGCGTGCAAGCTAATGTACAGACACATAACTTCAATACAACTTATACTACAGCTTTGAAACTTGGCACACTTGTTCATCATCATGTCCCGAGTGTGTATGCCAAGAATCATAACTCTAACTTTTATTTTGATCAAATTATGGCCCTTTTTTGACTTAGAATTTCAGGTTAAAGTTTGCGTGCAAGCTACTGTACAAACACATAACTTCAATACTACTTATACTACAGCTTTGAAACTTGGCACACTTGTTCATCATCATGTCCCGAGTGTGTATGCCAAGAACCATAACTCTAACTTTCATTTTCATCAAATTATGGCCCTTTTTTTCGACTTAGAATTTCAGGTTAAAGTTTGCGTGCAAGCTACTGTACAAACACATAACTTCAATACTACTTATACTACAACTTTGAAACTTGGCACACTTGTTCATCATCATCTCCCGATGTCCCGAGTGTGTATGCTAAGAACCAAAACTCTAACTTTCATTTTATTAAAATTATAGCCCTTTTTCGACTTCAAACCCGTAACTTCCATACTACTTATACTACAGCTTTGAAACTTTCAGCACTTGGTTATTATCATATCCCGTGTGGAATTTAAACACAACACAAATATATCCATTTTTATTACTTTTAATTCCCAAGACGAATCAGATACAACATCCAGATTTATTTAATTTAATTTTAATTTTAATACAAATTTTACTCTTATTTTCACTACTAAAGAAGAAGAAGCCCACTAAATGTAAAACTACCCCCTTTTATACCAAATTTTCCCGCCAAAAGTAATAAATTGCATAATTTTCGTGAAATAATAAACTCCGAAGGAGCAAGACCTCCAAAGGAGCAAGAACTTCAAAGGAGCAAAAAACAGACACCGTATTTATAATAACAAACATCGCAAACTTTGCGACATTTGCAGTGTATAGAAGATTAAGCCATGAATGAAGACGATCTTTTACGATGTAAATTAGGAAGAAACATCTGGAAATGCCCCATTCGTGCTTGTGGAAAACATTCAAGTAGACTACAGACGCTAAAGAGTCACATAATCACACAACACAATGTGGAAGGTATAACCAGTTTTATTCTAGACATTTAAGTATAATAATCATTGTCAATTACTGTGCAGTATTTGATGTAATCTTATGTTACAGAGCATTTAACAGTACAGTGGGTTAGGGGGTGATATAAAACCCCAAATTATAAAATTTAACTACAAATTGAAGAAGTGATTGTTTGCCAAGAACCAGGAAATTGCATTATGTTTAGTACAACATAACAAAAACTATTTAAGGATATGAATATAATTTGTTTTCATTACAGCATTTTAATACCTAGCAAACTTAAGAGAAATTATTCAAGCAATTCAATTGTGATTTCCAACTTATCTAAATATTTGTGTGTATTTCAATTATGGAGGTATTTTAACCATTGGATGTTGCATATTTTCAGCTGGAAATCCACCAAAAAGATTCAAGCAATATGATGTCAACCAGAGTTCTGCTGTTCCAAAGACCACCAGCTGGAGATTAAATAAATGGTATGTATTTAGACTGTTGTTTCGAATTGATCATTTTAGGTAGTTTTAACTTTGCTGTTTATGCTTAAGCTATGACGGTTAACCTGATTTGTATCTTAAGCAGAATGTTATATTGTGCTAACTTAATTATGAAAATAGGGTAAAAAATACATATCAGGAACTGTCATACATAGAAAACAGTACCCCTACATTGTCACACACACCCAGCAATGAAGCAAGAAGATTAAACAAAAAATCGTTAACAATGTTAAAGAGAATATGCATGGTAACTATGTAATACTCATTTGAAGACTTATTCTGCCAATGGGATGTTTTATCCTGGCTTAATAAGCTGAAACCGACACATAACTGACAATTCAAGCATGTAACAATTTAAAATTGATATATTTATATAGAATCATTACATGTTTTCTTACTTCAGCATATTTTTTTTGGCTCACAGTAATCAAGAAAGAACTCAGCTGGACGACAGGCTCAACCATTCATCTTACACACAGCTACAGAGTAGTATTACGAACACAAATGCAAGTAATGAAGGACATATAGGAAATGAAGCTGTGGCAAATAGAACTGCTGCTGACATTCCAGATGATATAGCGGAAAGACTATCTGATTTAGAGGATGAAATAAATTTAGAAGTTGAATACTTACTGTCTGAGTCGGAAAATGAAGACTACTCACCAGAGGAACAAGATGATTTTTGTCAGCCGCAAGGAAATAGCAGGTCTGTTGACAACCCTCCCGTTTATGTTATACCAGCCAGTGATTCTATTTACAAGAGCAACATAACAAGATCAGAACATTTGCTGGCTGCCAGTGCTTTTGCTATACGACATAACTTATCTGACACTGCTCTCAATGACCTATTGGAACTCATACAGTTACACCTACCGGAAAACAACCTCGCCGAAACAAATTCCAGAACATTGAAAGAGTCCTGTGGCTTTGATTCTAGTTATTTAGAATACCACCTATACTGTGATGGATGTAATAAACTGTTTGACACTGAATCAGAGCTTTGTAATACACCAGGATGTATTGGAACAAAGAATGACAGGCAGTGTAAGAATTACTTTGTTACAGGCAGAGTGTCAATTCAGTTAAGAGAAATACTTGAGCGAGCTGGCGTTTGGAAATCCATTAAAGAGTTTGAAAGTGTTGAGGCTGAAAACATTTCAGACATCGTAACAGGTTGTAAATATAAACGGCTTAAAGAACCTGGGGGATTTCTATACAAGACTTCAAACATAACATTGTCGTTATTTGTTGATGGAGTTCCACTATTAAAAAGTTCTTCAACATCAATATTGCCAGTATACCTGTTAATAAATGAAATTCCACGAAAAGAACGTTTCAACAAAAAAAAATATGCTTCTATGGGGAGTTTGGCAGGGCATTGGGAAACCCAAAATGAATATGTTCTTGAGACCACTAGTTCAGGATTTATTGGATTTATACCAAGATGGACTAACATTCATTTGTCCAGACACACAAGTGCAGGTGACAACAAAAGCAATGCTGATAATACCTACAATGGACTTACAAGCACGGGCATATGTTTTGATGATTACTCACCATAATGGAGAAAATGGTTGCTTACAATGGAGCCTGGGACAGTTGTGCCTAGTGGAAATGGCCACTGTAGAGCATATTTTTCCAGTTTGCATCCTAAACCGCGCACAGATGATTCACTCAAAAGAAATGCTGAGTTAGCAAGACAGACTGGAAAGACACATGCTGGGATTATGGGACAAAGTGTTTTAGGGTTTTTGCCATATTTTTCATTCACGAAAAATGTTGTGATTGATTATATGCATGGTACTTTGTTAGGTGTTTCCAAAAAACTGAATCAACTATGGTTTCACACAGGACACTTTTCAGAAACATTCAGTATTTACGATGAGATCAAAGGTGTTGATGAAGATCTGAAGAAAATAAAACCTCCCTATGTTGTACATAGACTGCCACGTGTAATAACCAACACTCACTCACACTGGAAAGCCTCAGAACTAAGGAACTGGCTGCTCTTCTTCTCTCTGCCATGCTTAAAGGATCGCCTTCCAAATGTGTACATTGTACACTACAGTTGTCTTGTAGAAGCTATCTATATTCTTCTTAGAGAAGGAATCAGTTTACAAGATCTTAGAAGAGCTGACCAACTTTTACAGACATTTGTCCGCAATGTTCAAGTATTATATGGAGAAAGAGTCTGAATGTGCACAATCTTACCCACATGGTTCAGTTTGTGAAGTCTTGGGGTCCACTTTGGGCATGGTCGTGCTTTGCATTTGAGTCCTTTAATGGAGAGATCAAAAAGTCTGTTCATGGAACAGGTAATGTTTGCAAGCAGATATTTGGACACTCCAAGCACAAAAGCATGTGGAATCCAAAGCCAGACAGTTACCTGCTGAAAATAGTGTAAAAATTTATGTGCAAGATGTCACAGAGAACAAACGTGAAAGGTTCAGTTTAAATTCAGAAGCATAACAGTGTCGCATTGTAAAGATTTCACAATGCGTAACAACATTGAATCAAGAGGTGAAGCTTCAACTTAAACAAATAATTGATACAGATTTTGAAAATGACTTTGTCAATGTATCAAAAGTAGGACGTAATGGTTTTTTTTTCTACAGCCAAGAATGTACAAAAGTGAAAAAAACAAAATTCATACACAATCCGTTTGGAGAAAAAGTTGCAGAACAATCCAGAAGTAAATACAGTTGAAGTGCAGAAGTTGGTGATGGAGTTGAAGTCCAAGAAGGTTTTTGCCATTTGCAGACTGGCAACAAGTTGTGGATCAATACTTCCAAGGCGAGTTCCACACTTGCAACAGATAGTTTTTCAAATGATAGTGCCTCTAGCTGGGAGCGAACCCGCACCGTCACGGCGACAGTGCCCAGCCCCGCAACCCCCGCGACGCAACCAACTGAGCCAGACGGGACAACCCCAAAAAAGGCCGATCGGACAGCCCCGACACACGCAACAATCACCGCACGACATCGGCAACGGGTTATTTTACCGACAACAGTACTGACTATATGTACGGGGAGACTTCCCACGGCCGCCACACTGCACAGATAGCGCCACTGTGAATTTCAAATGATAGTGCCTCTAGCTGGGAGCGAACCGCACCGTCACGGCGACAGCGCCCAGCCCCGAAACCCCCGCGACGCAACCAACTGAGCCCACCGGGACAACCCCCCAAAAAGGCCGATCGGACAGCCCCGACACACGCAACAATCACCGCACGACATCGGCAACGGGTTATTTTACCGACAACAGTACTGACTATATGTACGGGGAGACTTCCCACGGCCGCCAAGGGTATGTTATACTAAAATATTAATGCGGTCTAAATATTACAAACACAAGTATTTTAATTGAACAGTTAATTACTTTGCACAGAGGTCAAGTCTTAAGAAAAGAATTCTTATAAAAAACTTTTAAAACTGTTCTTACATATCTTATCTTAGAATGGACAAAAGGAATGATATCTATTTTAAACAGTCTAGAGTGTGAAATAATAATTATTTGTAAGACATAAAAATAAAACAACAAAAACTATAAACTAACTATTCTGTTATTTTCTTTTACAGAAATGAATATAACACTGATGTGCCAGCAGAATTTCTTGGTGAACCACTAATGGTTGTTGATACCAAAGCTGGTGCTTTTGTGGCTTCGATTCCGAACTATGTTGAAAGAGACTAAATGTGGACATTTTAATGGCAGAAAGAACAATTTTAATAGCCTGTTTTCAGAATATCTTAAAGAGAATAAGATGAACCACAACAATTCAGGTCATCTGATTTACTGAGAGATGATTTCCAGACGGTTGTGGTTAATTGAACTGGTGATTACTTGGCAGTTATTGGTATCGGATCAACCTTATGATGATTCTTGTACAGTTCTGATTATCCCAGTCACCTTGTGAAAATCTAACAGCTCTTAAGTTATGATCAACCCAGAGATAATTCCCTGACATTTCACACTACCATGTTTTGCAGTACCTCATTGTGTTAGTGTTAATAAACGGACAGCACAAGAACTAACTACCAGTGAAAAATTTGAATGTGTTTAAGGTAGAAATGTAAAGTTAGCATAAATTGCCATTTAAATATGCGACTTTTTTCATTTACAAATATTTTGTTTTTGCACAGACTAAGGTTCATTCAGGAAATGGTATTCAGAGTTTGCTACATTACTTTTATTCTATGCAGGTTTAACTCGAGCATCTTGCTGTTTAAATCATTTTTTAATTTGTTGTTGTTTTTTTAATATAAAAAATATATTAAGTGAATATTTTTTCTTCAAATTAATGGCTGATTTTGATTTCTGATTTCATATGATTCAATATGAATACCTAAATTACCATACTAAAATGTCTGACAATTGAATTATGAATTTTTGAAACATTTTCCAATAAAATGAATTTTTTTCTGCTCTTTGTGTGTCTTCCTGTGAAAATATTCTTAGTATCATCATTAACTCCTGGTAGCTGTCCATGGACAAACATTTCCATGCTAACTTTCTCAGTCCATGGACAACTTTACATGCTGGTCTTAACTTTCCATGGAAACTTCCTAGCTTTCCATGGACAACCTTATCAATGTCCATGGATAATAACATTATTTTCCATGGACAATGTCCATGGAATTTAGACTTCCATGGAAAAACCTCACTTTTCCATGGAATTCCATGTTATGTCCATGAAAATCCATGCATTTTCCATGGAAAATTACATGGGTCCATGGAAGATCTACAGCCGGGTATAGTATCAAGAAGTAAAAAAATATTTTCTTTACAAATATAAGTATTAAATAAGAACCTGGTTTTCGGCGCGTGGCGACGATTTTTCTTGTGTTTTAATTTCTGTTTAAAAATAAATAAGTACGAATTTAGCAAATCTTAATTGTTGAGCGATTTTAAAAGTAATTTTTAATTTGATGACCAGAGAAAAGCCTTTCAAAGCAAATTCTTTTGAGGTTGTGATCACAAAAAACATTGACTGTGTAAGTTTGTCCTGCATGTACAATTTCTCTTTTTTTCAATTTCAAACAGATGTCTGTCTTTCCTTTCTAGAAGCTTCCTCTATCACTTGAAATAGCTCCTGGTTTGTAGGATTCATATCCTGCCTTCTTGGCATAGTGCATGCCGGGAGGTCTTTCACTGACGGAATATTGGGATTTAGAAATTCACACCACTTATCACATTCCATTTCACTCAAACGGCCACATTTCCGCCACTTTGGCAAGTCTGCCAGCATGCTCTCTTTCACGCCATTTTCTTTAGTTTGATTTTCCCAGTAATTGTTGGAACTTTAGCCGTCTTAGATCAAAAGTTGCACTCTTTGCCTTCGACATTCAGAATAATCAATCAGTTTGAAGTAAATTGAAAATAATAGTCAATATGTTTAAATTATCAATAATCCGGTATCATTTTTGTTTCCATAATCATGATCAATACATAATTATATGGTAAATTCCCAATTTAGTGGTTCTTGTTTGAAAGCAATAACCTGTTAATCCAGCTTGAACTTTTTATTGAGACCGGTGTTGATCCAGATCAGCTGGAATATGTGTTCATCAACAATGTTTGCTTCTTTTCCAGAAATAACCTAGATCTTAAAATCTACCAATGTAGGTGCAAAAAAGGGCAGGGGTGTGCAGGCTGATCTTGATCTACACTGGTCTCTAGTGAGCTATTTGACATATCCTATGTTGTTTAGGGTTAAGTTTGTATGCAATGCCTCACAATTAAAACACCATTTACTGGAGATGGAATGGAAACAAGTACATAATATAGTACATAATATACAAACAAACCTACTTTTAAGAATACATGGGAATACATGTAATTGACAAGTTAACATAAATACAAGTTGGCATCATCATGGTCAGATAAATTTAATATTTTAAATCCGACCTTACTTGTTAAAATCTCATTGAAAAAGAAATTTTGATGAAAACGAAAGGTTCTTAATTATTTAAAGTTTGGAAATATGTGATTTTTGCTACGTACTAGCAGCCTAAATAGTTCCTTTGGTAGAGCGATGACACGTTAAGCCGGAGGTCCAAGGTTTGAATCCTGGTTGAGGCTACTCTGTTCAACACAAATCTGACACAAATTGAGCTTTCCTGTTAAAAGAGTTCTGATCACCTGTGTAAACCATTATCCTAACAGAAGATTAGTTATCTAGAATTTATAAAGGTCTAACCATATCTTTGGTTATTGTAACTTGGAAGTTAGTTGCTCCCTTACTGAGAATCATACCAGTGTTACATGTAGTCGTTGAAGTCCCATATCCTAGCGATAGCTTCACAACTAGAATTTGATCAGTTTACAACACGTTGTAAGACTAGTGTAAAACCAGCTTAAAGTGAATAGAAAGGCCATTGGCAAAAGTGGACATTTACCTTCTGAAAAATGCCATGTTTCACCAGCTAGGCAAGAAACATCATCACAAAGGCATTCTGGATGTCTGTTCCTGAGTTGTCTGCTTGTTTGGTACAAAACTGGAGGTAGCTTTTCATCATTACTATGCAAAGAATATGTACCTTAAGTTTCGGTAGTAGAAATCACTTTTTTTAGTGGGTTTCATTTCGAGGATATTGGAACACAGTTAATAAACCCTGAACTTTACCTATTAAAATATATGATAGCTTTGGAGAAAATACAAGACACACTTATTCGTGACCTTGCAAATAGTCACCCGCAGTCAGTGTTTAACATTTTTTTCAGAGCCAAAAGTAATAACTGTACATTATATGTAACAAGGCATATTTTGAAATTATAAAGTTTATGCTCCAACACATACCTTTACATGAGTAAAAAGAAATCACATCAAGGACATTAATCAAGTCTGTCAGTATTGTGAAAAGTTATTTAAGAATTTGTGTTAATTGAATTCATTATTATGACATTTTGCAGTTATATGCATTTGATACTCACTGATAAATAAAATCTTACCTTTGAAACTTCCACTTACACCCGAACCAGAGCATTGATCATGACATTACAGTCGCAGTGAAACTTGTCTGTCCATGTGTTGGCAAATGTAAGCTGCAAATGATGCACTTTAACTCCAGTAAGATTATGCTGCAGCTCGTACAAGTGTGCATCTGCCCAAAAGATATTAAGTTATGTTAGCATCTTAAAATGTCTTAGATTCTATGTTATGGCAGTCATCATGTACTTTTGTGATTTTGTAGGTGACTATCTGATTGGTTCGGGAGATTATTGATAAAAGCTTGTTTTTTGTTTTGTTTTGTTTTTCGTTTCGGGCCCTATTTCAGGGTAACCCCATTTATTTTTATTAATTCTTTTACACTTCTTCACTTTTACCGATTATTATAACTTCTGAATTTCACCAGTTCATAGCCTGTTGATGATTACAGTAATATCATCGTCTTTTCTGGGTTACACACAGCTTTTTCACGATTATTTTCACTTTTTGAAGACTGGTAAAAATTTTACAGTATTCTGGTTGGGTGCACTCGATTCATTCGACCATAAAAGCATGTTTAGTGACTCAGTAATATGCATTTCCATTACTGTCCATGAACAGGCTCAATCAAACCGAGCCTGCAATATTTTCATATTTGTCTTGCTCGATGGCTTTCAAAGTTCCCTTTTCATCTATTTCATCACCAGATCCTGATAGTGAAGCGATTTGTAGGAGATCTGGTATCATTTTTTACTGTCAGATTTATTTGGGCGAACTATGGTCCATGATGAGAGCTAGGGATTCTCCATGGCTTCTTTCATTTCTGCAACAACAACAAAAGTCAATGTTACATCCAAAAATATCATATTCGAATTTTTGCACTATCCGAAATTACGTACAAGGCTGCCAACAGGAAATTGCGAAAATGTTTTCGAGAGAACAGCCACGGCAACAGACGTGAATAGGAATTCCTTCCAGCCGGTATCTGCTATTGGAACAGTCTCCCAGAGCATGTCGCCACAGCCCAGACCTTGGAAACCTTCAAGTCAGGGTTGGCTGCCGTCCGCTTGCTATGTACAGACTATGCTTTTATCAGTTTTTTTATATGTGCACTTGTTCGCCTCACAACCACCTTGTACATAGTAGGCATATGCGACGATGCTCCAGAGATAGCCCTGCATATTACCGGAAGAAGAAGAAGAAGAAGAACTTTGCACAACACAGTTATCTCAACAGCAATAACTTGGGTCCACCATTCAACCACACAGGTTTCACTGACATTGCCAAGAGTGTGGTCAACTGAATACATTAGCAGTTCTCTTGCTAATGCATCTTTCTCGATCTCTGTAACCAAATTTTTGAAATGCTCTAATGCTAGTTGTTTAACCAGTTTCAATCCTTATGACTTTTGCCATCACTGGATCCAATACAGCAAGTGGCTTTAGAACGCTGTTGTTAAGAAGTATCGTTTTTTGCATTTGTTTAGCACATGCAATCTATGCTGCTGTTCCGTTTTCTAAAAAATTGCCACAGAATGATCATTCTTGGAGCATTTGTTTATGATCCGATATGCAGCTGATCCCTCAAAGCTATATCCTGGCTTTAGTAACTTAACATGGTCTTCAAAGTTAATAGTCTTGGTTGACTTTTGGGTCAAATTAGCAATGACTTCTGCCTTCATGAAGCAAGCCTTGTATAATGACTTTGTCAACGCGATCTATTATCGTGTTGTAATATGTTTTCACAGTAAGTCAGCTTTGACATTTCTTAACATTGTCATATGCTCTATTATCTCTTCATAGGATAATAGTTTAATTTCGTTCCCTTTTCATGTTTGTATCGCTCTTTCGAAGAAAAGGCGATACATATGGAGCGCATTGTCCGCCTGTCCGTCACGAAAACTTAATGTTGGCTATAACTGTTCAATAAACATAAAACTTTCAAATGTTATTGCTGCCTTATGACAACACGCACGTGATGATTACAAATTCTTTAGGTTATTGTAACATTTGTCGGAGTTATGCCCCTTTTTGTACTTGGATTTCGACATGAAAACTAAACGTTGGCTATAACTTTGCCATTTCTTAATATTTCTTCATGAAACGTTCAAATCATATTGCTTGTGACAATACACACGTAATGATGACAAATAATGACAACACGCCCTTGATGATGCCAAAATCTGTAGGTCAAGGACACATTTGATGGAGTTATGCCCCTTTTTATACTTGCATTTTTATTCACCAGAGGGCGACACGAGCATTCAACTGAACACCCATCTAGTTTGTATATTCGGTTGCCTTCATGATTGTTTTGTTGGTTATTAAGTCAGTTATTATTTCATCTATAGCAGGGACAAAGGCGTCTTTATCTATTATACATTTAATGGAGTTATGCCCCTTTTTGTGTCGCCCTTTCGAAGAAATGGCGATACATAGGGACCGATTTGTCCGTCGGTCCGTCCGTCACGAAAACTTAACGTTGGCTATAACTTTGCCATTTCTTAATATTTCTTTATCAAACTTTCAAATTATATTGCTTATGACAACACGCTCGAGATGATGCCAAATTCTCAAGGTCGAGATCACATTTGATGGAGTTATGCCCCTTTTTGTACTTGGATTTTTACCATAAAACTTAACATTGGCTATAACTTTGTCATTTTTTAATATTTTTACATCAAACTTTCAAATTATATTGCTTATGACAACACGCTCATGATGATGCCACATTCTTTGATGGAGTTATGCCCCTTTTTGTACTTGCATTTTTATTCCGACATAGCACCAGAGGGCGAAACAAGTGTTCAACTGAACACCCATCTAGTTTTACTTATATTTTGACACGAAAACTTAACGGTGGCTATATCTTTGCCATTTCTTAATATTTCTTCACCATACGTTAAAATTTTATTGCTTATGACAACACTGTCGTGATGATGCCAAATAGGTAAGGTCACATTTGATGTAGTTATGCCCCTTTTGAACTTGCATTTTTGTTCCGAAAAAACACCAGAGGACGACACAAGTGTTCAACTGAACACCCATTTAGTCTACTTTTTCAATAATATCTTCTTCGGAATTTTGTCGAGCTCATTTGCCAGCTTACATTTTTAGTGAAATGACTTTCTTCCGTGTCTCTGGTTTTAAAGTTTTTTTGAAGTGCAGTTTCACGTTTTTTGATTTTTATTTTTATATGCCTTTAAACAGCCCTGGATATTTGTTTAAACTTTCACTGTGTTCATATTTGCTCTCTTCATCGTTCCCGATCTGTATGCCTTTTATCACCTCTATTAAATTTAGGTTGCATGCTGCCTGATAGCTAATCAAACTTCCGTAGTTTCCTTAACAAGATAGTGTTGTTTTTTTCTTAAACAAGATAGAAAGTTTCCATAATGATTAATTTTACCGGTATTTTTTGATAGTTAGCTTATATTTGCTTATAACATTCAAGGGTTTCGATTTTCCAATGTTCGTGCATGTCATTTCATCTAATATATTGACTGATGCCCCTATGTCGCCTAGTACTTGAACCGATTTGCCGTTTAATCGAGGCGTCTTGTGAGATCCTGACCTCAAGCTGTATTAGTATTCATTATCTTTTCTTTTTCACGAGCTATAAAGTTTATTAAGGCAATGCTCCGTTCGTCATTGCTATGTCGTAGACAAAAAAATTTAAAATCTCTCAAACGGCACAATGCAGTTCCATCAAACTTTGTACAAACCAATGTTATTAATATACATTTAATTTACATACATAAGAAAAGTTAAAACAGTAAAGAAAAATAGCCTTAAAAAGTAACCTTAAAATCCCTTAAATTCTTTTTGTAATTTATCACAAAAACGAAGCAACACTAATCATTAATTTAAATGTCTTGATAAGTTACGAGTTAACGACAGCGATACCTATGGTCCGTTGGTTTTACAAATGTATACAATGTGAGTAAAATTGTGTTTGACCATACTGACAGCGAGTTACTGACAACGATACCTAAGGTGCTTTGGTCTAACAAAAGTATACAATGTGAGTAAAAGTGTGTTTGACATTCAATTTCCTTGTCGCGAAAATATATTGATATATCACTTTTGATTCTCACTTAGATATATAAATCAGCAAATTAAATTCCTTTTTATTCTTTAATGTCTTTTTTTACTTTTTAAACATTTGGGACCACATCATGATAGTAATAAATAATAATAAATGTTCTTATTTTAGTTCCTTTAACACTGTCACCTAAATCTTTATATGGTGAGGATGTTGTAGGTTCAAAGGTCAATATGGTTTGGCTACTGCACAGTTGGGTCAAGTGTCCTCAGTTGTAGGCCTATATTATTTCTCCAATCTTCTACTTCCATCTTTGCACCACAAGTCTATTGCTGTTTCATAACTAAACGACGGAACAACAGGTCCTTCCAAAGTCACCATCAAAACAGCATAATGTGTCCTTCCAAGCCTATTCCTCTGTAATGTATGACTATTTTCAGGGTTTATAACCCTCTTCCAGTCTAAAAACAAACCAGTATTAAAATTTTAGATAAGCAGCATTTAAACATTAAATTAAAAATAATGACAAACTCATAAAATAATAAAACCAATTCGGATATTCAAAAAAATAATTGAAAATCTACATTCAAATATGCTCTTTTATTATTATCGTGGAATATCTGAAATGACGGAAGTAAATATTAAGCCTGTACATGCTGTTTATGCTGGAATAAGAATACCTGCTGTTGGTAGCTGGCAAAGTCTGGGAAGTGTCTTTCACGTTTGTTGTAACCTCTTCCATTAGCCACTTGCTATCTTTTTGTACAGATCCTTCTTCTTTTCCTTAGTCTTATCAAGCTCTTTCTGAGCCAGCAAAGTGTTCTTCAACACTCTGAACTCCATTGTTTGCATCTGTCTTGTCGACACTGAAGCGCTCAGCTAGCAGCTGTGAAGAGAAAAAATAAATAAGTATACAAACTGTGAGAAGTATTGGATCAAACATTTTTTCTTCTAATTACTTTGATTAGTCAAGAGAAAAAAAAGCTCTTTTAAAGAAACTACACGCTAAATTACACTCGAGCTGAAGTTCACCTTTGGTTAAAATCCAAACATACCCTCCATCATTTCTGTGTTTTATTCTATCTAATGGAATATGAACCGTTTCCTTAGTCTTTCCATTGACCCCTGTTGCCTTATAATATTAAATATCACGCCTATCCTGAGGATTCCAGTTTTGTTGCCAACAACAGATTGTTTAGATTCCAGTTTTGTTGCAACAACATATTGATTAGTGCAGTATGTTTCCTCGCTTCACGAAAATGGTTGAACTGGCATTTGCCTTTTGAAGTGAGCAAAGTTGATTTTCAAAAGTCTGCTATAGTTTTTATTTAAAAAAAACATGACTTTAATTCTAAGGTCCACAAACGAATCATAAAATAAGGGATAAAATGATGATTATAACATCACAATGTGATAACACTTAGACTTGTTATCGCTAGCTTGGTCTAAATATTACATTCTTAATCTTCCATATACATATTATGATTTCAAGGAAACATGGCAAATCCAGTTAATATTATGTCAACTGCGCATAGTGCTTATTGATTTCAGAAAACATGGTAAGGTCTTTTAAAAGCATATAGTTTTAGAAACTTGTCAAACCTGTAATTTTACTGATAAACTTTACCCTATATTTCATGGAAGCTTTGGATCTAACTTGGCAATGTTTTATTCCAATTTTTGCTTTTTTATCTGAAATCGGAATATCATTGAAGTTAGTGACTTTATAATGGTAGGTCGAGATTTTCACATCAGAACTCGGGTCATATGACACCCAGACCAGCAATAAAATGTTCCTGACAATTTCTTCAAGCACTGGTTACATTAACTATATTTTTGTCTGATAAAAATATATACTGCACTTACCGAAGTTTGGTTTATCTCGGCGCATTAAATAACTAAAATAAAATCGAATTGTTTCTGAAGAGTACTTCCGATTGCCTTAGCTGCCACCCAGACACATCAAAATTCATGTCTTGATAATAAAAACTAACAAACGGTTGCTAATTTCTTGGCTAACACATTTTTATTTATAATTGGGAAATTTCATACTTGCCTGACTTCATCTAGTGTTATATGTTTTAAGTATTTGCTTATCATTTTAATTTATTATGCAATTCAAGTTATGACACTTTGTTTCCAAAAACTAAGTTTCAGTAGGGACCTGTATAGTGAACTAGATCAGGCTAAGGAACTGAAGGAGTAACGACTGTGTCAGATTTTAAATCTGCCTGACCTTTAACAGGAGATAAGGTGAACTGACCATATCAAGGACATGAATGAAGTCTTCTTTGTGTAAAAAGATCTGTGTTGCTGAAACAGTCCGTTAAATCGATTGACCTTGTAATTGTCGGTAACAGATTTAATCCCATTGGCAGCGCATTATACTTCGTACAGGTCCCTTACTCCATGGTTATCTACTGTTCGATCGAATACAGCTGACGCGGATTAAGCAACTCCAAGTTATCATTGATTTCTTTTTATTCCAGAACTTAAAACAGTCAGGGCTATCTCTTCCTAAAGGATCATGTAATGCTGATAACTGTTTTTCATGTTCTTTTTGTGTCCTCAAAGACGTATGTGTGAAACCATAGGAGGCCGTGTGCCATGCAGTGGAAGCTGTTCACTTTTGTGCAATCTGCCTCGCTGGTAATTTCATTAAAGTGAAGTCCTTTATTTCCACACAATTCTTTCTAGCTGGCAGTAAATACCTGCAACGTTTACAGTCACATTAAAACACTATTGTGTTTTGTTAATGTGTTCTTCCGCGAAACATTTGTTGTAATTATACTACATCCTGTTTTCATACTGACCTTTATAAATTCAAAATTTTTTCAGCCTGTTTAGTCATTAAAAAGTGACAGGCCGACAAAAAATAAAAAAAAAACGTTTAAATCTGGCGCTTGTTTAGAAACTGAGCACATGCTGGACATTAAAATACCCAGAAAAACGTCTAGAGTACCACAATTATGTACAGAGTTCTGAAAAGGTTCTTTGCGGGTTAAAAAAAAACTATGTCAGTGCCTTCCTTTTTATAGAGTTATAAAGTCTGTAGTCAATCTTAATTCAGAACTTGTACAATGTCTGTTGAGGTTCATGGTAAAAAATTAATAGAATTGCAATTTACTGCATGTTGTGTTTGCTATCAAAGAAAGCTTGAACGCTAGTCAGTTGAAAAGTGTGTGATGCCTTTATCGAGCCCTTGCGAGTATGTTTGAAATTACTTTGATGTCAGTTTAAAGCCCTTTCTACAACATTAGCTTGACTGTTTGTCTGTTGAAAAGCTTGTGATGTCAGTTTAAAGCTTTTGCAGTTAGAATGATAGTGCCTATAGCTGGGAGCGAACCCGCACCGTCACGGCGACAGCGCCTAGCCCTTTAATTCCTGCGGCGCAACCGATTGAGCTAACCGGGACAACCCCAAAAAAGGTTGATCGGATAGCCCTGATATACGTAACAATCACTGCATGACATCGGTAACGGGTTATTTTACTGATAACAGTACTGACTATATGTACGGGGAGACTTTTTACGGCCGCCACACTGCACAAATAGCGCTACTGTGAATTTCAAATGATAGTGCCTCTAGCTGGGAGCGAACCCGCACCGTCACGTTGACAGCGCCTAGCCCTGCAATACCTGCGGCGCAACCGATTGAGCTAACCGGGACAACCCCAAAAAAAGGTTGATCGGATAGCCCTGATATACGTAACAATCACTGCATGACATCGGTAACGGATTATTTTACTGATAACAGTACTGACTATATGTACGGGGAGACTTTTTACGGCCGCCACACTGCACAAATAGCACTACTGTGAATTTCAAATGATAGTGCCTCTAGCTGGGAGCGAAGAGCTTGACAGCTTGTATGTTGAAAATCTGGTGATAGTTGTTTTGAGCACTTGATAGTACAAAAGCACGACTTCCTTTCTGTTAAAAAAAGCTTGTGATGTCAGTTTCAAGTCCTTGGTACTTCAAGGGTTTGACTGTCTGTCTGTTGAAAAGCTTGAAGTGTCAGTTTCAAGTCCTTGCTACATCAAGGGCTTGACTGCCTGTCTGTTGAAAATCTAGTTATGTCAGTTTCAAGCCCTTGCAACCACATTAGCTTGACTGCCTGTCTTAAAAAGCTCATGTTAGTATCCAGCTTTTGCAATAAGAAGAGTTTTACTGCTTGTATGTTGAAAATCTGGTGATAGTAGTTTTGAGCCCTTGATAGTACAAGAGCACGACTTCCTGTGTGTTGAAAAGCTTGTGATGTCAGTTTCAAGTCCTTGGTACTTCAAGAGCTTGACTGCCTGTCTGTTGGAAAGCTCGTGATGTCAGTTTCAAGTCCTTGCTACTTCAAAGGCTTGACTGTCTGTTGAAAAGCTTGTGATGTCAGTTTCAAGTCCTTGCTACTTCAAAGGCTTGACTGTCTGGCTGTTGAAAAGCTTGTGATGTCAGTTTTAAGTCCTTGCTACTTAGTGCCAGTTTCAAGCATTTTGCCATGACAAGGGCTGTTCTGCTCAAGCAAGATATCAATTGTTATTATTAAATGTTTTGTTTTTGTTAATCAAATGATAGTTGTTTTACCTTATAGAACTTATAGAACTTGAAATGTTAATAATTGTATCGTAGAGCGAAAGATTATAATTTTTAACTATTCTCCAGTTCTACCAACCGGATGATTGAGATTTGAAATGGTCTCAAGTTTTAGTTTTAATATCATACTACTTGTCATGCAGTGATGATTACGTTTCTCAAAGTTAACCTGTAATCCTTTTTCGGGTTGTCCTGGCTAGTTCAATGATAGCATAATTGGAACTGCATGGCTAGGCACTGACGTCGGGTTCGATCCCATATGGGGTTAGTATCATTATAAAATTATTATATACGGAGTCTGTAGTTGAAATATCATTATACAGTTATTTGATATGGAATCTCTATATTCTGTACAAAGATGACAATGCCACTGAAATGTGAGAAAATCTGCACATATCCCAGATCAGAATTCTGTACAGTAACGTGCTAAATACGAATTTTTTCTGAGTAGAATGCTGTCCATCTAAAATATGAGCACTTTATTAAATTTTACGATTTCGCGTCAGCTTACCTGTTACTGACTAATCAAAAGAAAAAATTTGAATTTTTGAATGGACTAGATGAAATACACTTTTGCGTTATTTTCTGTGGAATTATTTCTAAACAAATGTAAATGCATCTATTGTAATGTGACTTAGTTCATTGAGACTGTATCAAAAAATCACTTTCAACAGAAACAGAAGCAGATTAAAACTAACGCTACTGACAGTCTTCCAAAATATCACCACATAATTGCTGTAAGACTCGTAGCTTAGTCCTTACTTTGATATATTAAATTGCCAAAAGACTGCTATCGACACACACAAAACCATTACCTGATGTAGAGGTCATCCTTTCTGTTGAGCCCTGTTTTCATGTCCATACTGTAAATGAATTCAATTCAAAGAAAGTTCGTTTGAGGCAGTCTTTGGGTAGTTACATAATTTTCAACTTTTTCACCACATGATTTTATTTTATCTGCTCTGTTTTGGGACTTGTTATAGTCTATAATGGCTAAAGCAGTTCTGATATTAATTTAATCATCATCAAACACTTCACGGTCGTGGCAGTATTTTGTCATGAGGTTTTGGTTCACTTTAGGCTTCCCAGTATGACAAAATTCACTTTACTGCCTAACGTCCTTCCATATTCATTTGTCCAGAACTACCTCTTTAAGCAAGTTATGTGCTTTACTTTCTTTTTTTCTTCAGCCATTCTTTTTCTTTGCTGTGGCAGGGTCCAATAAAAATGCTGACCCTCGGTAACATGGACACCTTTGAATGAATGCTCATTTATGTTACCACTCTATATTTCCCTGACGTTCATATGATAATTCAGACCCATGTATTCTCCTAGAAAATGACGGCTCTGAAATATACAATTAAACAGTACTTGTCTGATTTGATCCTATTGTTTTTCAATCTTACAAGGGCTATGAATATTGTCTAGAAAGTATGATAGAACCCGGCTTGACCTATTAGAAACACCATGTTGAAACTTGAAAGGGTTGTGTTTGAATCGTAAAATGTTATTTTGGACTTTTCTATCTTTTAGGTAGATTTTCGACGGTAAGAAAACACCATTTTTTTCACCATCACCACGTGCAAAACTCTTACTGCTTATTCTCAGTTACTGCAAACTGCACTTTCTGCACGGTGACCAGTACATCTTCAATTCCGGCTTCGATGATGAACCGATATCTTTCCTATCGAATTAATTCTTTTCAAACAGTCTTAAAGCTGCCTCTGTAACGTCTGCTATGTCAACTAAAAGATGAAAACCACAAAAAATTATTCATCCGTCCACAAAGATCTTTTTCTTCTTCGCGCAGAAGGCAAAGTTGTCAATGATTTATGGTAGGATGGTTCTTCTGTAATCATTAAGTAAGGGGTTGAAGTTTTTTATGTACTGGCTCTGTCTGACATTGTGTTTCTGATGTTTGACAGTAAATGAAATCCTTCTCCAACACATCCGATGTAAATAAAGAGTTAAGATTAAAATTCTAATTTGGAGCAAGCCATTTCTAGTGTTAAAACTGTAAATATGTCTCTTCTGTTATTGTCCAAGTAGTAATGGTCTGTGTGAATGAGATGCGCGACAGTATTGTAGCTATGGGTCTCCCCAAATTAATTAATATGTACACAAACAAATAATTATAGAACAAAACAAAACAATTTACATGTAAGGAATATGCAAACACAGCACACTGTCACTAAATGTTCACAAAATGTCAACCCATTCTAGCCAATATCCCTGATCTTCTAATATTAGATGAAAAGGGAACTTTGAAAGCCATCGAACACGACAAATATGAAAATATTGCAGGCTCGGTTTGATAGAGCCTGTTGATGGACAGTAATGGAAATGAATATTACTGCCCACGCCGCCTGGCCCCGGGATGAGCGCAACTCAATATTTACACCAATAAACAGTACAATTATGACCATCCCAAACGATGGTATGCATATGGCGGTGGACATGGAACCTTCAATGCGGTATTTTCAGATTAATACCATGCCATGTTCAGTGGCGTATGGTCCCCAGATAAAAGAATGGGTTGCCCTAAACGAGAAAACAAGAATAGAATATTGACAAGGGATCTTAGAATATAAATCCTGCATATCACAGACTACGCCAAAGGCAAGATTTAAAAAAGCAGGAAGTATATCCTTGGGGGTGATTGAACAATATCCGAATCAATATTAGCTGGGAAATTGAAACCACCCATCTCAAAACTGGCCGAAATATTGAAACAAACGGTAATTTTAGAAGTTCTATTAATGAAGTACATAATTATCGTGCTCAACGACCTTCAAAGGACATAATTGATAACAGCACTGATTGAATGTACGGGGAGACTTTTTTACAGCCGCCACACAGCACAAAAAACGCTACTGCGATTCTTGACAAACAATTTCATGGGCATCGTAGTCATCCCATAATTCCCTGATCTGTTTGTCTATTTTGTTGTATATTTCTCTCCTGTTGCGTCCAACGCCCACTCCCACTAGGTGTGTATGAATGTTCACAAGTTTTGCCTCCTGTAACAACGTACATCCGTAGGTTACCTCTTCCAGCCTTGGAATTCAGGCGTCGGTGCCATCCTGAAAATAGAAATTAAGTAGAGGTGTATAATTACTTTTACTGTATAAATGTGATAATACTGAATAAACAAAATAACGTTTAAAAAATAATAGTTTAGTGTGATTTATATATATTTTGATACAAATATAAGACATTTATAAATACTGTAAGGTATGATTAATACGTTAAAAATAGTGACACCTAAAACACAATACAAATTTAACACCTTGTGATTTTGCATGGGTGTATGCTTATTTTTCCCTTACTTTGATGTTTTAGAATAATTGCTTATCTATTTTTATGTTATAAAAAGTCTTTTTGAAAATAGGACAAACATTTATGTTAACGTTCTGAATATGTTACCTTCTTTAAATAAGATATAAAAATGTACCTTCCAATGTCATTGTTTATGCGGACTGCCGTTCTGTAAGCAGACCACTCATCTGGCGACCAGAGCGAGGATTCAATCCACTGATAACTAAAAGCTCTCGCAGGGGTTGGTAGCCGCCGTCCGCTCTGTCTTCACCGGCGCACTAGGTCATGGCAGGTTGAAGTCACCTGGGACGAATGTTTCTTTCATCATATTATCGACGCCCGACTGGTGCATATACGTCTTTCACTGCTTCCTGTCTGATCACCAAAATAAAACATTTTCAGTATTCAGATGTTTAACTTAACTTAAAATGAAATATTAATGGCGTGTCATATGACAAATATATTATACTGATAAATACAAGTAATATTTTAAATTATATAAATTGTCAATAGAAAATATTCTTAACTTTAATACGAAAATTAATTAATGGTATGTCTAATAATAAATATATTATATCTCACGTTACGCTTCAGTATCAAGCGCTTCTTCAAAATCGTGCTATTTATTACAATATAAAATAGACCTTTCAGAAAACTAACATTAGCGATATGTTTTTTTAATTTCAAACAAGTGTAAGGAAGTCAATAAATAACATTATACAAACCCTAAATTTAGCTATATTACGTGAATTTGGACGTTTTTGTTTCTTGCATACAAATTGCAAGGAACGAACATTATAGATTTTTATAAAAAACATTAAAAGAAACCCTATTGTATTTCATAAACAATGTCATATTTTAAAACAACAGAACATTCTTGCTGTAGTTGTTCTTTGTCAATAAATCCATCTTGATTAGTTGGGATTATGTGATATCTGGTATAATTTCTATAACACACAAACTATTAATCTTTATTTAATCAACGACTACAATTCATACAAGATCGGAGAGATTGGATTAATAATATGCCAAAATTGGAAACTTATGAGAAAGACTGAGTTTGGAAGGGACACCTATTTATCAAAAATTACGATTGAAATATTGCAATAGTATTATTTATATATCTACATGTACAAGACATTTTGCCTTCTGGATCAGTCCATTATTTTTAAGGGGATCACTATTTAACAAAATGTTGTGATGCAAACTATTGGTACAGTTTTCAAGGTAATTACCTCAAACTTAAAACATGTTCGGCTTGAAGTGTAGATGTGTGTAGCCTATTTTTCATGTAGGTCGGTCCATTATTTTTGTAGGGGAATGATTTAACAAAATCTTGTGATGCGAAGAAATACAATTTCAAGATATTGAGTTAAAACTGAAATCATATGTTCAGCATAAAGTGTCGATGTGGTAGACATATTTTTCATCTGGATCAGTTCATTATTTTTTGAAGGGGAGCACTATTGAATGTTGTATTCATTGTTAGGTAAAAAGATGCGAACATTATTTCTGCATACTCTGATAAAGCAGTACTGCGAGGGTTTTAATCACCTTCAGTAATAGCTCTAGTTATTTCTGTACTCAACACTGCCACATGCCATATACTGCCATTATCACAGACATCACAAGCGAGTGCATGCCGTTAGAGGCGAACGGTGTCCCGGCACTCAACACATAAGTCAGACATTATCACACACAAACTAGTGAAAAGTCAATCGCCACAAAAATTCTTAATCTATTTTAATCTTATTTAATATTACCAAGTAGTATCCGACTATTTAAAAATTATTCTACCACAAATACGAAAATATTAATTACACCACTAACCGACTAGTTACTTTACAATGTTATAATGATGCTTAATGCCAGTCCGCATTTATAGACATGTACACAATTGTAAGGTTCTTAATTTTAGCATATTTTGAGTATAATATAATTATTGAGTTGTGTGGTTATTTAAATTGAATTTAAATGATTAAGTTGTTAAACCAAAGACCATACCTACCATCATCAAACATGTACAATAACGAAAAACGCGAAGTAACGTAGCACTGTATATGTATCTGTAAAAGTATTTCCCAAGCCCAGACAATTGAAAGGGCCTCCTAAGTTTGTGAGTATTTGCGCTTAATTCTTGTCAGTGCGCGGCTTGCATACATGATTACACGAGATTCAACGTTACTATTTTCCTGGATAGTACACGATACGATTCTAACTGGACCTGCATCACAAATGACCTGTGTCTTCTGGTGTCTGTCAAAACAACCCAAACTACTTGCTTTTGACAGTCTTCAGGTTTTCTAATGATTGAACTTGTTCTCTACCCCAAATAAAAGGTTAGTTATTCATAGTCAATTTTTCAAAGAGGTTCTGCCTTTTCACATTAACTCCATAAAAATCAATTTTCTCCATATTGAATTGGCACTTGTCAATGTTAAGAGAGTAAGTCCCTAGTCTTGTAACCTTGACAACAAGACCTCCAATATGGCATTGTGTTCAGCTTCAGTCTGTCCATTAACTTCAATATCATCGATAATGTTGCACAGTAAATGCACACCCCTTTAAGAACACTTAACACTTGTGCTAACACTTTGTTGTACATTTCAGGCGCACAACATACACCAAACATTAGTCTTTTATACCGGTTCATACCCTTGTGCGTCATAAATATAGTAATCACCCTTGAACACTCATCTAATTCTATCTGATGATAAGCCATAAGAATGTCAAGTTTCGAGATACAGTTACAGTTGACTTTTTGGTGTGCGGGGTTTTAAAGGGTGTGATTTAGCTTTAACTTTCTCGTCAGGATGACACCACCTTTACTAAAAGTTAAAGTATATAGATTATATTTTGATTTGAAATAATTAACTAAAGTTTTAATTAACTGTTCTACTGTTCTAATTATCTATATTTATAAACTACATCTAAAACAAACTTATATACAAGATAAAATAAAATGCAACTTTAATTTCAAGTGCAATGTTGTCTAATGAAGATTTCTAGATTATATTTTATTATTCAAAGTACAACAGCAGTCAGTATAAATTTAGTTCTAATTTTAATTTATGAATCCTAAATTAACACAAAGAAACTGTTGTCTAACCAAACATAATAATTTGGAAACATAAACAAAAGTATTAAATACATACATGTATTCAGTACCTTTTAAAACTCTTCAGTAAAATAAAACCTTTAGAAAATATACTAAAATAATTAATCAATTAATTTCCTAATTTTGAACAAGAAGCCAAAGTTCCTAATGTGTTCTGTTTGAAAGCCAAATGCAGAATGATTAACTTAACCACAAATCTCACTTAGGAAAACTTCCCAGCATCCAATTATCCAGGATGTATTGAGGCTTTTGATTGGTCTACTGAGTCACATGGCATTGTTTACCCAATAATCTAAATATAGTTAATCTTCTCAGCAACTGATATGCCTAAGTGATGGAAAATTACCAATGTCATCAAGGTCACTAGGCATTGCTTACATTCTAAATATCGTGTTAAAGCTAGGCACCAGCCTGAGAATCAGCAAAGTAAAGTAAAACATATAACATAGTTTAAATTTACAAAAATGCTTATATATCAAACAGGAAATGCATGTTACTTATAATAATAACTAATATGACAGGTTTTGGATAATATCAGAGCTTCATAATAACAAGTTCAAAATAGACTAGCATAAGTACACTGCATAATAACTAAGTTTTCTAAATGTTAAGATAATGGAACTATAAGTCCCTTAAGTTGCATAATGCTCTGTCATCAACCTTAAAATAAACTTCAGTTATGTAACATTTTGTAACAAAAGTCCAACTTTACAACAACATACTGGGTTTGGGAATGAAGAAAAAATATTGATTGTATTAAAATCGATAAATGTTTTCAAGCAAAAATACTTGACTTATGTGGTTTCAAAATGTTACAAATAAACACATTATCAATTGTCTATACCAACTGTGAATCACCTTTACTATAGCAAATCACCTTAAACGGTAATGAATCACCTTAAATAGCACACTATTTTCCCTGAGTGAAAGTATAAAGGTAATTGCAGTAGCAGAACAACATTGTGGTTTCAATAAGCAAGGTCCATTTGTCAAAAACATTTGCATCATAAAAACAAATAACACAAATAAGCAATCTTAGATTCTATAAAATCTAAGTCAGCTATAAAACTGGCATGACTATAAACATATGTTACAGGGGTTCTGCTTTTTAAACAAAATCTTTTTTGCAGTTCTGTATTTTATTTTATCGGTATTGTGAAGTCTGAAACAAAAATTACAATATTCATAACGAATATAATTGAAATTCAAAATGCATTTCATACAAATAAAATTTCAAATCCAACAAATGTTAAAAGTAAAATTAAACAAACCTACCAGAACTGCAGCTGAAACACACAAAAAAATAATGTTAATAATCTCTTTGCAGAGTTATATCTTGTTTTAATAGGTTTTACAACCTGTCTCAACCAAGACAAATGAGTGACTAAGGATTTCGAGTAAAAAAAGCAAGGAAACTAAAAAAAGCGGGAAATGTCATGTGACCACCCATTCACTCATGCATACATCACACTCAAACCAGTTTTACAAGTCATATGACAAGATATATTTAACACACGATTGACAGGACAATAACTAGGACAAGACAGGACAGTATCTAGGACATGACTGTAACTAGGACATGACAGTAAACAAATAATGACTGATGGAATGAATTATAAAATAAGACATGGTTACATACTTCCCCTGCGGGTTGAAATGTCTCCCGACATTTCCAATTACTAAATTTCATGTGTTCAAATTTAGTAACAAAAATGCATTAAAAACAGTTTCAAACTTATTAAAAAAACAACAACAACTTACAGCAATCAAATTGAGTGGTATCAAATTTATAAGATACACAGACACTGAATTATGGTTTAAACTGCCCAGTTCCCATATCTCTCTGGTGGCTTTCGCAAGCGTTGTGGCCTCTGCCGCTGATTAGTGGCTATGTTTTGTGGGTTTCCCAAGGAATTCTCTACAGAATGAATTGCTTGAGGCACACTACTTGGGTATGTAGAGAACCCAGAAAAACTGGACATGGAAGAGGAATCACCAAAATTAAAAACAGATGGAGTCCGAAATGAAGAAAGAGAGCTGCCCAAAGACTCATGGGACTTAGAACCTGAAATTTGTGATTTCTGATTTTCAAGAACACTGTGAGTTCTATTTTGAAATGCAGGTGAAAAAGGAGATACTGAGGAATTAACATTGATGGGAGCAGGATGTCGTTTCTGCGTTATGACATAAATTGCTGATTCATCCTGTGAATCTGAATTGGTGTCTGACTCTGTCTGGTTGTCTGGGTTCTGGGTTTGGCAATCCTGTTGCTGTTGTCTGGTTCTCATCTTGCGACTAGAACCAGCAACAGGAGTTAGCTCCCCAGTTGGAACTGAATGAAAGGGTAAAAGTAAGTTTCTGTGTAGTGTCCTTACTGGCCCTCTCCTGGACTCCAACTGGACCCTATAGACCGGTGTGTCACTGGAAGGGATTTCCAGGACCACATATGGGTCTGACTCCCATTTGTCCGCAAGTTTCTGTTTCCCTTGAAGGTTAACCTTGCGCACCAGAACAGTGTCACCCACTTCAATCCTATTTTCAAACACACGGCGGTTGTAATTTCTGCTATTTATATCCGCACGTTTTTGGGACGTCTCCCCTGCAACTTTGTATGCGTATTGCATGCGCTCACGCAATTTCTCAATGTATGAAATTGGAGAGGTAACCTCATTCTGAGGTCCAGTTCCAAGAAACGCATCTATGGATAGGCGTGGGTGCCACCCAAACATGAGAAAGTGGGGTGAAAACCTGTCGCCTCACTTTTGGTAGCATTATATGCTTGGACTAGAGAAGGAACATAATCCTTCCAATTTCCTTTCTGGTCCTCTGTGAGGGTCCCTAACATTTTTAACAGAGTGCGATTGAAACGTTCGCAACCTCCATTGCCCATTGCGTGATATGGCGTGGTACGGCTTTTCTTGATGTGGGCCAATTTACATAACTCTTTTATGACTCTTGACTCAAAGTTACGACCTTGGTCACTATGCAATTGTTCAGGAAAAGAGTAATGAACAATAAAATTCTCATTTGGCTCTGGCTATTGTAAAATACCCGCTACCTTTATGGGTCTTTGGAAATGCCCTTCTAGGAAATAACATGACCCAAATAGGAGACAGAAGGTTTGAAGAGTTCACACTTGGATGGTTTCAACCATGTTTCTGTAAACGATTGAAAACTGCTTCCAAGCGCTCAATGTGTTCTTCAAAAGATCTCGAGAAAATTAAAATGTCATCAATAAACACTAAACATTCTCTGAGATGCATTTCCCCCATGCACTTCTCCATTAGACGTTGAAAGGTGGCGCCACTATTGACCAAGCCAAAGGGCATACGATTACATTCGAAAAAACCTAAATTACCAACAGAAAAAGCAGTTTTCTCCTTGTCCGCCTCCTCCATTTCTTCTTGCCAGTAGCCGGAACGCAAATCAAGTTTTGAAAAAAACTTGGAACCAATTAAAAGATCAACTGTATCATCGAAACGGGGCAACATGTAAGCATCTTTTCGAGTTCTAGCATTAAGCATTCGAAAATCAATACAGAATCGAAGAGACCCATCTTTTTTTCTTACTAGTACAACGTTCGAAGAATATGGACTATCACTTTCCCTTATTGCTCCACAGTCGAGCATTTCTTTAACATGCTGGCGTACTTCCTCGAACATACCTGGAGGAATTTTCCTACAAGGTTGTTTAAAAGGAATGTTGTCATGTAACACTACTTTGTGTTTTACCAAATTTGTACAACCAATATCTGTCGGACCTGTAGAAAATATGCTTCGCCATTTGCCTAACACTTGGCGAACACGCAATAACTGTTCTGGGGACAAATTTTTTGCATCAATTTTAACCCCTAGGTCCTCAAAAGAGTCAGATTAAGGTTTATCTGTGTTTGGTAAATATGAAGCTAAATTATCAATGACTTTAACTTCATTGACTTGACACAAGTCAGTTTTAGGCTTTATATACAAAGTCTTGGCTGAAATGTTACCTAAATGTATTCGCACTTTCACAGTGTTGCCAGTCTGCGGTACCTTAACCAGTTGTGGTCTAACAATAAAAGAACCATCAGAGACCAAATTCTCTGTAACAACATTGGATATCTCATGACTTATACCCCTAACAATACCATTAAGTGCTACAGTCTCATAAGGAGCCACTGCAATGAGAGGTTTGTTGGTTGACCGCACTGTATAAGGCTGGCATGTTAGTGTATTAAATGCTAGTTGCCATGGTTCAGGTGCAGGTGCTCCTGATGAGACTGTAGCACTTAAAAGATTCTTGAAATCGGTCAACTGGTTGCTGAGATATTGTCATTTGAAAAATGGCAAGTGAAGTGAAAAAAATGTAAAGAATTTAAGTTCATAAAAAGTCCAAACTGGTTGGGTCATATGTTTGTATAGTCTTTAACGTGATAAAAATTAGTCAAGTTATACTCATATGTGGCAGAATAAAAATTTTATGGAGCTTTATTGACCAATATTAAATAAATCAACGAATTTTAGTTTATGTGCTTAAAATACAAGTATTACTGTATCTTATTATTTAAATGTGTATTTCTGTTAAAATTCATGTTGAAGCATCAAATATAAGTGCTTTAGAACTTGTGGTATCGCATATAGATAAAAAATTCATTTTGTTAAGAAAGTGTGTCACACTCCTGACAACCACATAGGTGCAGTGTACTCAAAAATATTTCTCTAAGGCCATTCCTGTTTGTCATAATTTAACAAAATATGACATAGACTTCTAGGAAAAAACATGCTCTTGTTTTCATGTAAAGGATATGTTGAAAGAATATTGCAATATGTGCATAATGTCACACTCCTGACAAATTTAGCTAACATTTTCTGAAGGGAGCTGCAGACAAATATAATTTCAATAGAGGTGATAATATTATAATTATTGCATCTAGAAACATAAAACTTAATGATACACTGAACATTTCTTATGTTCTATTAATCTTTAAAGTCCTATAAATTTATAAAGCAAAGATGTATTGATTTTCTTGAGGTAATTTCTAATCTACCACGCTTGACTTAATAGCATAAATTTTGATTACTTTAAGTATAATATGCTTAATTTTATCATTATTAGATGCCTGATAAATGCACATTTTACTAAAACAACACTAAAACTTGTCTTTACTCAATTTTTTTGTCACACTTTTTTGTCACACTCCTGACATTTTTGGCCCATTATTTTAGAATATTTTTTAAGGATGGTGTTATTTTGATGAAACTTCACAAATCTTTAAAGGGCATGATGAGACACCTCTGCAAAGTAGGAAAATGGAAGTTACTGTTTGTTTTACATTTTTATAACAGGAAAACCCAAACCAGCCATTTTTTTTTGAAACAGCCCATTAGCCGAAAAGAAGGTGATGTTTAGACCTTAATGCGTTTTTAGTAACGCCTCTGCCTCTTACTATACTCACTAGCGGCTTCTTCATCTGCCTTCTCCCAAGAGTGTAAGGCAGGTGTCGGGCCTTCATTGTGATCAAGTGGGTACCCAACTTGGTACTTTCTTTGGGATTCTCTTGGCTTCTTTACATGGTGTTTTGTTGTACTGCATGATGAACATGTTCGTATGCGTTGTCTGATGTCGTCATCCATCTTGTACCAGTGGAACAGTTTGCGTATTTTCTTTGATGTCTTGTTAACGCCGCAGTGACGAGTTGTTGGTGTGTCGTGATGGTCCCTAATGATTTCTCTTCTTAGTGCTTTGGGGGCATGCATTTGGACAAAGTATTCGTGTCTGTATTTGCTTGTCCATATTTTCTGGTATAGGATTCCTTGTCTTCTAACGATGTTTTCTGAGTTCAGCCAGTACTTTCTTACTGCTGGACTTGGTCCATCCATTTGTGAAGATCGTGAAGATCTGGTTCCATTCGTTGGAGTTCTTCTACCCCTGCTGACATGAATGGATGTAGGAATTTCTTTTCTGCATCTTTAGCTTCATCTCTGAGGTTGGTGTTGTCTCCTGAGTATGACTGCTGGTTATGCTTTGTTAATGACTCTGTATGTAAGCTACCAATGACTGAACTTTTCTTTAGTTCTGTAGGTCTGTATCTTGTTATTATGGTTCTGACAGGGGTCATGTTGGATTCACGGCTGATGGTACTTCTTGAAATTGGATGGTCCATTACTTTATTGGTGGCTTCAAATTGGTAAGTAGTCTTTTCTTCTCCCTGTTGTCTTGTATTATCTGGGTTTTCGGGGCAACGTGGTGCAATGTGACCTTCTTTATGACATCTGTAACAGATCACATTTTCATGTCTTTTTTGGTATCTGTTTCGGTTGTGTTCACTATCTTGGCTGCTGCTATCTTGTATGGCTTTAAGAAGTGATTGTTTGAGTTCTCTTGCAAACTGGAAGAGTCTTTATTCTGTGACAAATTTCTTGCCATTTATCCTCCGAATGTCTGGGGTTTCGTCTTCTTAGTCTGATGTTTCGAGGTCTTCTTTCTGCAGGACCAGGTGGCGAATACCGGTTCTCGTTTTGGTGTTGTCTTTGCAGGCTTAATGTAGGATGATCATGTCGACTGCTTCTGAGATGGTCGTGGGGGTCTTAGTGGCTATTTCATATGCCATTTGCTGGTCTGGGAGTCCCTTTAGCAGTTGTTTGATGGCTAAGTCGTAAAATGTAGATGTGCCTTCTATGTCTCCATAAGCTTTTGACATCATAAGTTGAATCCTTGATGCATAGTCTTGAATGGATTCTTCATCTCTCATACACGAGATAAGGTTTTCTTTCTGTTTCTCTTTGTCCCAATAGTATTTTCTTGAGAGCATGTCGAACTTCAACCAGAAGTTTTCCCATTCATTTGTCTTTCCGTAGAAAAAAGGCATGGACTGGCGTGGCTCATCCAGTGATCTCGGGTTTGGTCTTGCAGGTTTGTATCTGTGATGTTTAGGATTAAACCATGGTGGTTGATGATCAGTCTGGTAGAAGGCTGTGTCGTGGTTTGAATCAAAACTGTTGTGAGGTGGACAAGGTGTGTCATATAGTCTTCTGGGGTCTACATGTGGTCTAAACCTGGGTGGACTATCATTTTCTTGTGGCTGCTGGCGGATAGCGTGAAGTCTGTTGAAGGTGTGTGGCAGTGGTGAATGTTGCGTCATCTCGGAAAATCTGTCTCGTGATCTAGATCGATCAGCAGGTTCTTCAGGCATGACGTGAGGCTGCTGCAGTAATTGCCATGTGTGACTGCCTGGTATGTTGTCTTGTTGGTTGTAGGATGGGTGGCAAACAGGTGAACTTGGTGACAAAGGCTGGTTGTTTTTTTTCCAGTTCCTTGATGCGGTCATGTAGAGCATCTATTTTGGCTTGAAGCTGGGCAACTGTGTCTGGAAGGGTTCGTCTTGGTGGAGATGGGACTCTTGCAGGTTGAGAGTAGCTCGGTATGTCAATACTTGCAGTTTGCTGGAAGGGTTCTCTCGTCGGTTGAAGTTGAGTGTCATACTTCATCGTGTTAACTTGAGGCATGGAACCTAATGTTCTCGTGCATGGAGCATAAATCATGGTATCTGCGCTGAATAAGCTGTCGCTTACATGGGAGATGGTGTCGTTCTGGTTGCTAGCGTTTGGCAGATCTGTAGTTGCAAATGGAGGTACCCATGGAGGTTGTGCATCTGGTAGTTGATTTGACATGGAGGAGCTTGTTTCCTGACCGATAGTTGGGTCTGTTTGGTTGTTTGGACGCAGTGACGATGACGATAGATTTCTGGACCGGAGTTCCATGCTTGTACTCGGTGGACTGGTTGTGCTGACAATGATTTCGTCTAGACAATTCTTGAAGCGGCGATTTCTCTTGGAAGGCTTTTCTCTCGGAAGTGACAATTTGGTACAGCGAAGTAATTTCAGTCTTTCCAATGGTTTAATTGGAGCCAGGTATCGGACAAATTTTTATAAGTGAATTTTGAAATAGCTAGGGAGTGCTCAGTTACTTCATGGACCTGTCAAGACCTTATACAGGCGCGCACATTTTTATTGGATAATATTTATTTGAGATTTGGTACCTCTATTTATAAACAAGTAATAGGCATTCCAATGGGTACTAATTGTGCACCCCTTGTTGCTGATCTGTTTTTATACTGTTATGAAAGAGATTTTATGTTATCTCTTTCTACCGAACATCAAGATGATATTATTACAGCTTTTAACAACACATCGAGGTACCTTGATGATTTATTAAATATAGATAATAACCATTTTCCATTACTGGTTAATAAGATTTATCCTAAAGAACTACAGCTTAATAAAGCGAATACTTCAGAAAAGCAAGCAAACTTTCTTGATTTAAATCTATCCATTGACAATGGTTACGTCACTACTAAAATTTATGATAAAAGAGATGATTTTAATTTTAATATAGTAAATTTTCCGTTTCTAGACGGCGATGTTCCTCGTGCGACTTCTTACGGGGTTTATATCTCACAGCTTGTTCGCTTTTCAAGAGCTTGCAACGATGTGAATGATTTCAATGAACGTAATCTTTGCATTACAGAAAAACTTTTAAAACAAGGTTATAGGTATCACAAATTAAGGAAAACCTTTTGCAAGTTTTATCGCCGATATCCAGATCTAATTCATAAATACAGGTGCAGTTTAAAATCACTATTGCAACAAGGTATTTCACAGCCAGTTTTTTATGGAGATTTAATTTATAAACTTAAGAAGATAAAAGGCGATGTTAATTTCTCCCGGTTATTCGTAAAAACCATCTGTAAATTTAAAAAGAAAGGTTACCAACATGATGTTTTACAGCGCTGTGCAGGCCTGGTGATTAACCCATCTACAGTTGATCATTATGCTTACCTCTTTGGTTGCACGACGGTGGCAGGGGTTTAAGAGTTTATGAAAGTTTATGGGGAAATCTTTTCTAAAAAGAACCTAGAAGCTCGATTTGTTTCTTTTATCCCTGTCATCGTGTTCTTGCTGATTTTACTCCAGGTGCTCTGGTCTCTGTAAGATCATTGAGTACCCGCCCTTTGGCTTTGCAATGCTATTAAATTCTTATGTTTATATGTTTGTATGCTTTTGCATGCAACATTGTTGAGCTGATGGGTGGGTTGGAGTTATTTCACCAAGACAATTTGTACTTGTTTTGTGATACGAGAACCTGTTGGGGCAAGTGTGAGGTTGGTGCACCCTAGAACCTGGTTTAAACCCCCAGTGGCAATTTGTTTTGCCACTGACCGTTCCAAGGCGGTAACCCCTCCGGTTCTCACTTCCGTTATTTGTTTGTGGCGTCCATTTTGAAACTGATTTTTGTAATACCATGCTCTCTTTTCCTCTCTACTTTTTGGCTGTGTGGGGAGGCTGTGTATGCTGGATGTGGTCATTCCTGATATGCATATTTCATTTTTTTTAACAATACTCAACAAAAAAAGTTTTGCAACTTTCTCTATGTTTTGCATGAAAGGGAAATAAAAAAGACAAATGGTACAAAAACATATGTTTTTTTTATTAAATCCATAACAGAGACACAATGTAAACATAAAATTATGTAGTAAGACAGATTTCTAATGTATTTTTGACAACTTAGAATGTTTGTATGTTAGAATGGGGTGACACCTCACTCATTTGGGAAAAAATCTGCTGATTTGTGAAAAAATTACAGCCTATATCCAATCATTTTCGTCATTCTTTTTCAATCATTATTGATAAAAGCTTCAATTTGCATAAAGGATATTATGCTGGGACAATACAATAGTTATTTCATATAAGGATGGTTTTGTATCACTTGTTAACTTTCGTTGTTTTTAACTGTTAACAAATGCAAAAGTTGCAAAACATTTTTTGTTGAGTATATTTAACGGGTAGCCTGTTTCGGACAATAAATGTTTTAAAAATTTAACTATATCCACTAATTATCAAAGCCAAAAAGAAATTGTAGATCTCAACAAACAAATAAATCTATTTTAGAGCACTTTCGGACGCTGCAAATAAAAATAAGTATTAGCCCTTTATATATCAATAGTGGTCAGTGACTCGTGCACGTCATAGATCTGTGTCTGGGATCAGGAGGGAGATCTCCGCGCCTCTGTGGTTTTTTTTTCTTTTAAAGACCAGGGGCTGGATAAGACACTATGGGTAAATGACCTTTCATAATAAATTGAAAGAGAAAAAAGGTCTGGCCGGAAAATAGAAAATATTTTAAAATACAAAGCGATAAGCCCATATAGCAGTCCAACTGAGATTTTGACTTCCGCACTGTATAGCCAAAAATTAGACTTTCAAATGTTTTTACCGGTTTGCTTATATTCAGTTACTTATTAAAGAATAAAAGAGTAATAGACGGGTAGAGAGGGAGTGAAAATTGATTTTGGACTATTTAGTTGAGGGATCCCACTTCTGACACCATTGTGGTGTGCGGGGTTTTAAAGGGTGTGGTTTTCTTGGGGGTCTACTATGTTATGTAATAGTAGCTTTAACTTTCTCGTCAGGATGACACCACCTTTACTAAAAGTAAATGAAAATTAAAAACAAGATTATATTTTGATTTGAAATAATTAACTAAATTTTTAATTAACTGTTCTATTTATCTATATTTATAAACTACATCTAAATCAAACTTATATACAAGATAAAATAAAATGCAACTTCAATTTCAAGTGCAATGTTGTCTAATGAAGATTTCTAGATCATATTTTCTTTTTCAAAGTACAACAGCAGTCAGTATACACTAGTCAAAAGTTCTAAGTGCACACTTGATAAATGTTGATTTTTCAAATTATTTGATTGAATCTTTCAAAATAGTATAAATTACAATGAAGAAGAATCAATATTCTATAAAAGCACACCAAAAAATTTAAGTCTGCTTAACCTGATTAAAAAATAATAACATTTTAGCTCACTCGTACTCAGAGAGCAATTCTCAAGTTAATTATCATTGCATCGGCTATCATTTGTGATCGTTTTCTCATCTCTGTATAATTTAAATTTCATGTACATTTAAAGGGAATACTGTAGTTTGCCATTCCATTGCACTGAAATATCTTCCTGTAGCTTTGTAATGGTCTGCTGGACACGACGAGCCAGCGCACTCTTCCCTATTTTATCCATAACGTTTTTACAGGATTTTCAAGGAGAAAATTCAATTTTTTTCACAGTGTTTTATGCCAAAAGAATTTGAATTTTCTAGCAGTTTGGGATGATGCAATTCACTATGATAGATGTGTAACAGCCTTTCCGAACGAAAAAATGTATTCATTTCGATAAAATTGACCAGTTTTCGGACACGCTTTTTGACCAAATAAACGTCCTTTTCGAATAATTCGATTGTAAAGTTTATTGAATTTCTATAAATTTTAGTTTTAAATTTTTATTAATTGGACACTTATCCAACAAATGTTACACTAATATTTTCGAGTTTACGCTGTTTTACGTAAATATTTAATGACGTTATTGAGTAACATCAGCGTTCAACGTAAGCAACGTAATCAATCTAGAAAATAATATCGTTTGATTTTCTTTTTAAATTAATAAAATATGCAAAAATAAGGTATTTCTTTTGCATTTACGAAAACCGTCAAGATTTTTTACAACAAATTTGAAGTTGTGCCAGTGAAAAGAATTTTGACGGCAATGTCGTTGTCTGCTGACGTCAACCGTTCCATGGTTACAATTTGTTGGTGTGTTTTTCGTGTTTGTCTGGAGTCGGTGAACATGTGAAAAACAAAAACGATTGTAAAAAAATAAATTTCGATTGCCGCACGGGGATTACGCATAAATAGCGTATGCCGACGTGGATGACGTAATACATAAAATATATGCATGGTTTTCAACAAAAATATTGTTGTTTGATCATAATGAACATTATGTCAAACTTTCATTCAATTAGAATAACTTTACTTTGAGATATTCAAAATTGAAAAGTGTGCACTTAGAACTTTTGACGAGTGTAAATTTAGTTCTAATTTTACAATAATTTATGAATCCTAAAAAAACACAATAATTTGGACAAATAAACAAAAATATTAAATAAATATTCAGTACCTTTTAAAACTCTTTAGTAAAATAAAACCTTTAGAAAATATACTAAAATAATTTATCAATTAATTTCCTAATTTTGAACAATAAGCCAAAGTTCCTAATGTGTTCTGTCTGAAAGCCAAATGCAGAATGATTAACTTAACCACAACTCTCACTGAGGAAAACTTCCCAGCATCCAATTACCCACAATGCATTGCTTTTCCAGTAAGCCAATAAAAATGCTTAAAGGATGTATTGAGGCTTTTGATTGGTCTACTGAGTCACATGGCATTATTTACCTAATAATCTAAATATAGTTAATCTTCTCAGCAACTGATATGCCTAAGTGATGGAAAATTACCAATGTTATCAAGGTCACTAGACATTGCTTACATTCCAAATATAGTGTTAAAGCTAGGCACCAGTCTGAGAATCAGCCAAGTAAAGTAAAACATATAACATAGTTAAAATTTACAAAAATGCAACTAAGACTAAAAATAGCTTATATATCAAACAGGAAATGCATGTTACTTAAAATAATAACTAATATGATAGGTTTTGGATAATATCAGAGCTTCATAATAACAAGTTAAAAATAGACTAAGTTTTCTAAATGTTAAGATAATAGAACTATAAGTCCCTTAAGTTGCATAATGCTCTGTCATCAACCTTAAAATAAACTTCAATTATGTAACATTTTGTAACAAAAGTCCAACTTTACAACAACTTGTTTAAATCTTGATTTCGTATTTGGTCAGTATCGGGTACCTCTCTTTAAATACAGCCTCGTTTGCACGTCGCATGTCAACACAAAGTCTTACATCACCATTAGACTTCGGCACAACAACAATAGGACTAATCCAACGACTGGTGCCTTCAACCTTCTCAATATATCTATCGTTTCCGTTATGTTTCTTTTCAAACTTTTCACGAAGGTAAAATGGAATGCGATGTAAGCCTTGAGTAACCGGTTCCACTGTTTCATCAACATTTATGAGTAATTGGTAGTTCTTTAACTTCCCTAACCCTTCAAAACACTGTAAATTTCAATCTTATGGACGTTTTCCTATTAGTATCAGAAAAAAAAAATTGTACGCGGCTTGATTCTGAATCATCAGGATTCCCAATTCTATGGATGTTTGTTTGCTTAACAGAGGTTTCCCTTTTTTCTCAACAACAGCTTGTACCGACATATCTCCAGTTGTCACTTGTGCAGAAAACTTCCTGCTACAGCAAATGGTTTCTGATGTCCATATGAATACAACCTTTTACTCGTGAGATAAGATTTGCACTTAATTTTCATTTTCTTTATTTGTTTCCAGAGTTCACGATCTATTACGTTACATGATGCACCCTAATCAATGATATCTGCTGTATCTATTTCTCCAATGTTCACTTTGATATCGCCGGATACAGAGTTCCGGTTGGTCACAGTCAAAACAAAACTGTCTTCCGAATCAGAATCATTTTTAACATTTCTCACCTTTTCCGTTCTGGGCTTGGACTTGGAGAATGTCGACGGCTTGGATTTTTCAACACTTCTCAAAATGTCCCTCCTTCTTGCATTTTCTGCACTTCTTCCCTTTTCCGGACATTCTTTGTCAGTCATTATGTGTCGATACCGACCACATGTAAAACACGTCTTCTCCCTGGAGCTTTAATCTGTAGATTTACCATTTTCACCCATTTTCGCGACTTGTATTGAACTTCATTCACAGATCCGCACATGATATTAGCCTGACTTTCCGAAGTTTCAAGTCACAAATAGACCTTCTGTAGTAGGGTCAACATTTTATTTTTTCAATCGGTCCAGCTTTGACCTTCCTTTCCCTTCTATTTCTCGTATTTATCCCCGCTTGGTTCCTCTTGGTTTTCTACTTTTGGTTTTAGTTATGCGTTTCTTCTTTCGGTTTTAATTATGCGTTTTGGGGCCAGTCTCGTTCTGGACGAGACGAGATGATTTTTAGTGAGCAAAATTCAACAAGAGCGGTTCTGGCCAGAGTTGGAGAAAGTTTTGAAGAAGCAACAGTTGTTCCTTCGTATTGAGATGCTGTTCTCAAGTTCTATTTGATAATTATATATTTCGATTGTAAGGTAAACATGGTTTGCTGAAATAATCTAATTTAATGACTTCATTTTTGTATTTGGCATTCTTGAATTTCGTAATTTGTGATTCATTTTTCATAAAAGATGGCGGTCGCAATGCAAATTTCTATTTCTTGGATTTCTCTTTCGAATATAACACGCATGCATTAACCATCTATTTCTTGTTAACAGTTCAGCACTTCATACAGTTCACCAAGAGTAAGAGCGAGAGAGTGAGAGACCAACCCTGGGGGCTTGCAGATGCCATATATCTGGTAAGTTAGGTATTTATTGAAAAGAACCAAATTGTATCCTGTAAATTGTTTAGTTAAGGAATTGTTAATTTCATATTTTAAATGGTTTTTATGGTTGCTGGACCACTGTGCTATTAACCCATATTTTATTATGTACATGACATTTTATTGTTTGTGTAACTGGATAAGTCTTTGTTAAAATCTTATTCTTTATGTTAATGTAAACTAGTGCTTTCTAATTAGTTAATCATTGTGTAAGCACTATTTTATCTTATGTATTTCAGAGCCATACCGGGTATGATTGTTATCATCAGTGAGATCAGTATGGTCTGCATTGATTCCAGTTACACTTGCCGCTACTTATGATTTTGACATACATTAAAAAGTGAAACCAGAACTTTTTATATGTGTTTGTGTTAACCCCCATACACCTAGTGTGTTACACTTCATACACTGTTCTAAAGATAGCTGTTACAACAGCTCGTAGACGATCTAACCTGTTTTTTATATCAATAAAACACTCCATTGAAGGTAGACATCTCTATTACTACTGGCGCCCTCTAAAATGAACATAACAAGGGATACAACCACGGCAGTAACACAACATTAAGTACAACTAAATTTATCTCCCTTTGTAACTAATTATAATTTAATACACTACAGAAGGTCAATAAAGTTTCATTTATGGTCCGAGAACATGCCGAGTTGGTTGGTTTAAGTCAACTAGAGCTGATGAGGTGACCAAAGAAGGGTACCTCTTGATCTGCAACAATGTATTTGTCGGGACTGAACTTAGTACCTTTTTCATTGCACTTTCTAAAACATTGCGTGGTTAACTTCATTCACAGTTCCGCACATGATATAAGCCTGGCTTACCTACTGGCATCCTCTAAAATGAACATAACAAGGGATACAACCAAGGCAGTAACACATCATTTAGTACAGCTAGATTTATTTCCCTTTGTAACTAAGTACAATACAATACACTACAGAAGGTCAATTAAGTCTACACCTACATTTATGGTCCGAGAACATGCCGAGCTGGTTGGTTTAAGTCAACTAGAGCTGATTAGGTGACCAAAGAAGGGTACCTCTTGAACTGCAACAATGTATTTGTCGGGATTGAACTTTATACCTTTTCAATTGCTCTTTCTAAATCATTGCGTAATCGAATTCAATCTGTATAAATGCACGATCGGGTGAATTAAAAAGCATATTTACCATATCAATGCAGTAATCTGTTCTGTTACTGACACTACAGTAATCCGTAACGAAATCATCTTCATTTGGAAAGGCGTCCTTTTTCACAATGCCCACAGTTTTTTGTTGACATCTCTGAAGTTTGCTTGTTTTGACACATTAGACCGTTGGCCTTTGCGACGAGTGTGTACTTCCGTCGTCATAAAAGTTAACTGCTTGTGCGAGTATTCATATAAATGCGCTATTTGCACTGCTTTGTCCATGCTCAGTGTTTCACTAACATTGATGAGTTGTTCCCTTATTTTATAAGAGTGTGTGCCAACGACATCCTGTCACTAATCATTTCGTTCAGATTCGGAATTTGAATTTGCAATCTCTTGCCAAATGTACGAGTGTGACAGAGTCCACTGTATCTTCATGCAGTACTTCGTTAAAGAATTTGAATCCAGCAAAGTTTGGATTAAGTTTCGTCTGAACATAAGCCTGAAATCATTCAGAGTATGTTTCCAGCTTTTTAGAATTTTCTACTGAGATGTCATTTCAAGTGGCATGAATATCTCTCTCACCCGTCCTGATTAAAAGGTATGCGACTTTTTGCCAGCTTTTTTTCTTTTAGTGGCCCAGCAAAAGCGAGTTCCTTATTATTTTTTTCCACTGTTTTGGAAAATTGCTGTCCGACCAGTTTATGGACATTGGTGATAATCCTACTAAATCCGTGGATAATTATTTTTTGCAATTGATATCAAAGTCACTTATTGATGATATGTTACGTTTTTCTGACACCATGTAATATTATGTGTGTATTGGTTTCGAATTAATCACAAGTGTGAATATGTTAATGGGACATTAAGGTCAATGAACAAGGGCGTGTATTCTCTAAGATGTTTAATATGAGACTAAGATGGCTTATACATGTATCTGACATGCGGTGCGAGATCAGCCACACATGCGCAACGGAAAAATGTAGAGTTTAATTTAAACATGTTACATACTCTCCTAGAATTTTGCTCTAGATACTTATTGTATTGGGGCGTTCGCTCTTATAATATAGATGACTTGGCATTTGATTGGATTGAATTCTTTTTGTCCAACACATGGTTCCAATGCTATAGTGTGTCTAAATCTTGTTGCAGAATTTCGGTTTGAGAAATTGAGGATATAGTCAAATAGATGGCAGTATCGTCTGCAAATAGTCTCACATTTTCCTGCTCTCTTAGGACGATTATGTATGTACACTGAAAACAGTAGCGGTGTAAACTGTAATTCCTGGGGAACTCCAGATAAGACAGATATAGATTGAGAGGAAAACCCATTAACAACGACTAAATGGTGACGATCATGTAGAAAATCCCTTATTTATTTAAGAGAAGAATCTCTGATGCGAAGTATTTTATCGCTAATCTTGTTAAAAGCCTTGCTGAAATCCAGCAATATAAAGTCAGTCTGTGTCTCTTTTAAGAGATATAAGGAGATCGTCAACAAGCATCAGGAGCTGAGACTTGCACTTTTCTCTAAATCCGTGTTGAAGCTCAAGAACAGTGAGGTGTTTGAAGATGAATGAAGCCACAATATTTTCTATTATTACAAACGGGATACAGTTCTGTATTTTTCTGAGTTAGTACGATCATTTTTGTACACATGTGCACCAACTGCAGTTTACAGACAGTTGGCAGAACTCCCGTGTCTAGAGACTTTTTAAATTAGTGCTAGATAAAGGGTGATAAAGGGTGATATTAATTGCAGCTGAGAGGTTTTTAAGTATTCTAGGTTTTATCTGATCGGGACCTGGTATAATGTTCGTGGGTTCTAGGCTGGAATTTCCTAAAGATAAAAACGACCTTGTGGAACGGTTTATTTTTAATAATGGCTGAAATACATAATGAACTATTAAATATCGTTGTCGTCTCAATACATATCATCACCCCAACAGTAAATTGAAACACTCATCTGAAAGAAGTTCTCCAACATTTATCGTACTGTTCGATACTAAATAAATGTTATCAAGAAATTTACTAAGTCTTTAATATAAATTTCTAGCTTCAATTGATAAGTATCAGTGGCACAAATAAAGTTTTTATTTTCTCAGTATATCTACACAATATAAAATGGTATCGTTACACGAAACTTCAGAAATCACTTTATAGTATTCTAAATTTTTGTTTACAGTTATTCTATTCTTCAAAACAACTAAATAAAATGATAAACAATTTAACTCATATTTAACTCATATTTAACTCACACTGGAAAAAATACTACTAAATTATTTACTTATGATGAGATACTTAGGATTTTTTAACCCTTCTTTGATCACTAGGGATTATTATGCCCTGTCACAAGTGATCAAACACTGAACTTAAATCACAGATTCATTTTTTCCAATTTCTTCCGAATTCTGGTTGGATAACGTCTTCCGGAAGATTCATTACATTCAGGTAGTTTTGATTGGTTTCCTGTCGTTGGTTGACCTTGCGCAGGACTAGTAGATGACTGACTAGCTGATGTTAATTATTGTTATTATTTTTGGTGGAAAAATGGTATAATCAATAGTTTTAAAATTCGGAAATAATTGTTATTATTCTTCATCTTCATTTAGTAGCCATGAAAACTGAAATATTGTAGGCCTAATGATATTATTTAAGGAATGATTCTTATTTTGGTGCGGTTCATGCAGATTGGACGTGCACGCGAGAGCTGGCAAATCCATAAAGCGCGCTAGCGCTTTATGGTAAATTTGTATTAAGTATTAAATTTGTATTAGTATTAAGTGAAAAGGGAGGTAATACGTGGGAGTTTTCAATAGTAACAGCCATGACGTTACAGACGTCATTACGGGTCATGCGGTTCATGCAAAATGAACCGATTTTTTTAAACGAAGAAATCAATAGGAATGTAAATATTACAAAATACTGACTCTTTTATAATACAGAAACATAATCACGATATGAAACTAAAATATTTTGGAATCTATACTTTCATTTAGGAAAATGTTGCTATTTTATTGTTTCTATATTTGAACAGTATTTTTGTGATACTTGTCTTCAATAAAAGTAATTTTATGTGTTTGCACGATGATTTTTCCCTATAAAAGAATGTTTTGGTTGCTATGGTTACGGTTGCCAAAATTACTTTTTTGAAGTTAAATTTAAACCAGCATAGCTAATTGTTTGCTTACCCCTTTTTCTTAAAAAAAAATTTGAGAAGGTATCAAAAAATGACCATTCGTAAACCAAGCCCTTTGCTTTTTGTGGTTTTTAACTGTTTGGTCTGGGCCTTAGGTACCTATTTTGTAGGCCAATAAAATGAAAACGAGACGGTGAAGTGCTTTGTTTTTTTATTATTTGATTCCATACACATTGCAGATAATTTTTATGTATAACATAATTATTTTACTGCATTAAACATGCACAAAAATCACAGATAAAAACTTGCTTAATTTTTGCAGCTCGGAAAATGTGCATTCCCTAAGCTGGGGTGCGCTTGAAAAAAAGTCAATTTATAAAGTGTTAGAAATAAATTCTAAAAATACTTCTCGTTTTTCCTGTTCAGATATGATGTCCTTTAACAGTTAGCTTTTATTTAACAAAATTTAACAAGGTTTGGAAGAAAAAGAGATGAATTTAGCTTCTAGTATGTTTGATTTTAAGCCCATTTTTCGAAACAGAGGGTCCCCTTCTAAAATACTGAATTTCCCGAGTTACGCAGGTAAATGTTGTTTAAAACTCTTGCTTAGATGTCTAAATGGATGTACTTGGAAATGAAAAGTACAAAATCCCAATCTGCGAAAGTGCATATTACAGTTCTAAAACCTTAAGTAAACTAGAGCTGAGATGAGGCTTTCCCAGCTGGAAAATCTTGAGAATCTGCTATCGTCTTGTCCAACAGGAACCGCTTGGTCGACATCAAGCTTGTTTGTTCGGACTTCTTTGTCAACTTCCGGATTTATGAGAGGGTAAGTTTCGTTTATGACCTGAGCGGGCTCTTTTTCCGAGGAATATGGCATTTCAGGTCTACGAAGCCATGTACTTCCTTGCATGTCACTTGGTTGGATTCCTCTTGTACCGACATCAGCAGGGTTCACTTCACTGCGTACATAGAACCATTGAGACGGTGTACTGAAACTACACGGTTGGCAACGTATGTGAAGAAACGTCTGGTTTCGTTGTTGATGTAACCTAATACGACACGACTGTCACTGTAGAAGTTTATGTGGTCTAGTTGTAGCTTCAATTGTTCTACTATGACTTGTGCAACTTCGACGGCAAGGACTCCAGCGCATAGTTCAAGTCTTGGTTTTGTGTGACCACTCACTGGAGATACTTTTGCTTTACCCAGAATGAATCCTGTAGAAGTAGAGCCGTCACGATTTGTTGTTTTGAGATAGCCTACCGCAGCAATAGCAAGTTCTGAGGCATCACAATTAACCAGCAGTTCTTTAGACACAGCATCATGAAGGTTGGTTAACATGATTCGGGGTATCTGCAAATTTTCTAATGCAGGCTGAGCTGATTTCCAAGCCTCCCATTCTGTAACTAGGTGTTCTGGTAGCTCTTCATCCCAATCCAAAGATGATGCCACGATCTTTCTCAAGATGATTTTTCCAGAAATGATTACTGGAGACAAGAATCACAGAGGGTCATACAAGCTGTTGACAGTAGAGAGGATCACTCTGCGAGTTATCGATTTGTTCTCACTGGAAATGCTGAACTTGAATGTATCTGATTTCAGGTCCCATAAGAGGCATAAGCTTCGTTGGGTAGGAACGTCCTTTTCAAAAATATAACTCAACCAGATCTTTTGCTAGGTCTTGAGTGTCATGACTGTCTCAGGTTTCCATGAATTTTCATGGCATATTGTGTCTTATAGAGCAAGTCAATGGCGTCTTGTTCGGTTGGGCACGACTTCAAGCCATCGTCGACATAAAAGTCGTTGACAATAAACTCTTTAACTTCTGGTCCATGCGTTTTCTCAGAAAGCTCTCCAATGCGTTGAAGCCCATACATGGCTAAGGAAGGCGAGGGACGGTTTCCAAACACATGTACTCTCATCCGGTAAATAACAAGCGGATTTTCTATTATGTTGTCTTTTTGTGCCAGAGAAATCTGTGGTAGCCTCGGTGCTCCTCTGCTACCAGAAAGGAGTGGAGCATCTGTTGGACATCTGCGACAACGGCTATTTTGACTTTCCTAAAACGAATAAGGATTCCCACCAGATCGTTGATGAGGTCTGGACCCTGTAGAAGTTGATCATTTAAGCATACACCTTGATATTTAGCCGAGGCATCAAAGACACCACGTTTCTGATCGGGTTTGCGTGGATGATACACTCCGAACAGTGGAAAATACCAGCGTTCTTTACTAGCAGGTATGTATGGCGCTAATTCAGCATGTTCATTGTCTAGTATCTTCTGCAAAAATGCCAGGAAATGACTTTTCTTCACTTCGTTGATGTGTTAAGAAGCATCCAAGGACTTAGCACGCCGCAGGGCCATTTGGTAATTGTCTTGGAGTGGTTCACGTGGTGAACGGAATGGTAGGGGTGCCATCCATCTCCCTTCTGAGTTGAGGTGAAATTCTTTATCCATGATGTCAAGGAATTTCTGATCTTCTATAGAACACACCCGTCAATCGGCAGAGCAAGGAGCGGACGGCACATTCAGGCGCATATTCGGTAAGTTTTTTCATACTTGACAGCGGTGTAAGTAATTATCATTTTCGCTAGTTTTGATTAACTCTTGGAAAGAAATATCGGCCGATTTTAAAAGCCAAATGAATTCTGCACATATCAGTTGATTTCTAAAGTGGTAGAAGGGATAATAAACATTTAATCGCGATTTAAATACGGAGGTTTGTGATAAAATCTTGAAGTTCTGCGTTTTATAGCAAAATGCTCCGTCGATCTGAAAATCTGCATAAATCTGTAAGCATTTTTGGAAAATTTAATCATTTCCCTGGCAATATGTTAAATATTAGCACAAACAGACTTTTAACAAATTCGCGGAGGCTTGGTGAATACAGCTCGGGTATAGAAATGGGCAGGTCCATGGAGCAGAAAGCGAATTTATTGGCGGGTACCAGGAGCAGATATAATCGAGTACGGAAAATAGTTTGATGTATTTTTTGACGCTATTCTACATTCGCAATAATAAAAAATTTGTTGACATACAGTGATAGTATTGTCCGTCCGTATGTCTGTTCATGTCGCAAAGTATACAGAAATCATTTCTAAAGGGGTTTGGTAAGCTTGTAATGCATGAACTCTCTTAAGTTAACTGAATTATCGCTGGTTAAAAATTTGTCACACTGTTGTTCGTTCACAGGAAAAAGCACATCAGAACACCGAAAACGAAAGTTAATGACTGACGTTCAGTTCACCCCAGATAATGTTTAAACTTATTTCACCGTCATTACTTTATCACTTTCTCTAAACTTTACAAAATTGTGAAGCTAACTTTACCTGGTTTTTAAAGCAGTATTTGCTTTTTTTCAGCACGTTGTGTTTTGTTTAAATTTGCGAAAAGTCAAGTTCTTGAAATTTGCGAATTATGTTAATATTTTCTTATATAAAGCTCAAAAACTCATCTGTTGTCTCAAAATCAATTGTGAATCATGAAATATAGAATTTCTTCCATGTCCACATCTTTTTATTGTTTGATATTTTATATTAGTTTATCGTAAGTGTAAAAAACCCATAAAAATCTCGTTAAAGATATGCACAAGCTTTAAAAGCCAGTAATATAGTCTTTTCCATAGAATGAAAACTCGTGCTTAACTGGTAAAGGCAAATATGTTACCAAAGATAATTTACATACGTTTGTAAATGGTCCTTAGGCCGGATAAAAATGATAAATAAATTTTGGAATGAACTAACATTGTTCTTTTAAGTTATGGTCACGTATCAAAAGTGGTAAAGACGGACGGAAACGGCGTTTTAACATTACTATTTATGTCACGTATAATGTGAAGGGTTAATTTAAACACGTTTATTCTTTGAAAATACTAAAATGTTCTACTTTACGCTTGGTCTTAAAATACAAATACCAATAGTAATACCCGGCTTCATGCTCACTGCTTTCGACACTAAACGCACTTCCTTAATCAGTGTATGTGTATGCTTAGGTACTGAAGTTTATTTTGGCAGAAAATGGATTCGTTACCTACTTTACACCGTACACTCGCAAACAATTATTCATTTACACTACATAACTTAGCTAGACACAAGGCATGGCTGTTTTCGCAAATGTGTTATAGTTGCTCGAGTTGGTGAATACCGGTTTTAATACAAGTGGAAGAAAGTCTATATTTTATAAATCCAGATTTAGAGACAGAAAATGCGTTTTGGGTTTCATTATTGGAAATTATCAAAATAGTTCGCAAATGTCAACAACTAGGCTTCACTTCATCGCAAATTTAACCAAAACTAAAAAACTACCCAACGTGCAGAAAAAATCAAATACTTCTAAAAACATATTTAGCGTCATTAATTTTGGTTTGTTTACATAAATCGATAAAGAAAGTTGAAACATTACCTGGGGTAATCTGGTCGTCAGCCATTCAACTTTCGTTTTCGGAACAGAACATATATAGATTCTATAAAAGTTTAAAAAAAAATCTTAGGAAAATAGAAGAAAAAGTATTCACAGAAGAAGTTCGATAACTAATGGTTAAATCTTTATTTGAAATCAATGAATAACGTTTTTTTCTTCCGTGGGAAGAGATATAGTGTACAGAGGTAGTCCAAATTAAGTCCTGAGCTTACTTTTTATGTTTCGACTAAAGCTCATAATACCCCAGCGTGTTTTGATCTCATTCCCCTCAATGACGAATTGATGGCTAACCATGTTTTAAGGACACAGACCGGTAATTATTTCAATGTTCAATGAAGTTTACAATTTCACAATGCCGTAATCGTTTGAAGCCGTTAAAATGATCCAGTTGCAAACATATACTAAGGCTTATACTGATTAAATAGCGATAATTTAGTTAACAAATGATAGTTCATGCATCTCACGCTTACATAACTCCTCTAGAAATGATTTTTGTAAACTTTATGACATGAACAGACATACGGACGGACAATACTATCATTGTATCTTAACGAAATTTTATTATTGAGGACGTAGAATAGTGTCAAAACAATACATCAAACGATTTTCCGTACTCGATTATATCTGCTCCTGGTCCCCGCCAATAAATTCGCTTTCTGCTCCATGAACCCGCCCATTTCTATACCCAAGCTCTATTCCTTAAGCCCTTGCAAATTTGTTTAAAGTCTGTTTGTGCTAATATTTCACATATTGCCAGGGGAATGATTAAATTTTCCAATAGTGCTTACAGGTTTATGCAGATTTTCAGATTTTCAGATCTATGGATCATTTTGCTTTAAAACGCAAAACTCCAAGATTTCATCACAAACTTCCCTATTTAAATCGCGATAAAATGTTTATTATCCCTTCTTCCACTTGAGAATTCAACGGATATATGCAGAATTCATTTGGCATTTAAAATCGGCCGATATTTCTTTTCAAGAGTTAATCAAAACTAGCGAAAATGATAATTTCTTACACCGCTGTCAAGTATGAAAAAACCTACCGTGTATGCGCCTGAATGTGCCGTCCGCTCCTGGCTCTGCCGGTTGACGGGAGTGTAGAAAGTCCTGGTTTATTGTCATCACTACTAGTCTCAAAAATGATTACTTTGTTCACTTGTGTCTTGCAGGTGTTCACAACATTATTACGAATGTTGACAGTCTGATAACAAGGCTCCAAAAGTTTTGCTTGAAGTCAGTGTTGACAGACAGACATCTCCGATAATTGTCCATCCAAGCAGTGAACGCTGTGCAAAAGGTGTCTTATGTGGTCCAACTCTCTGATCTATAGTGTGGTGAGCTTAGGGTGGACTCTTCCTACTAATAATTGTATTTTCACAGATGGATCCATCACTTTCAAATGTTTAGCAATGTCATGCATATGGGGGTAATAACGAGCTACCTCGGGAGTTGTAATCTCCATATGATTATCTGGAATATTGTCACATTCAAGCACAGGGGGTTGTTTCAGTTTAACGTTATGATTGTCACCGAAACCTTCGTCAATCAAACCACTGGCTATTCTTCCATAACTGACAGTCTTGCCGGAGCAGGACTGCATGGAGTATTCGATTGGAGAGGACTTTATGTCTAGGGAATCAAACAGTTGGCTAGAGTCGTGTTGCTTTGGTCGTCAAGCATTGCATATGCTCTTACTGAGTTCTCGGGTTGCCCGTCTGGGTAGATACGAACTGGTATGATACGAGCGCAGGATCTCCCGGCGAAGCTAGGTTTGCCACAAATCTCTGTGCAGTTTGAGTTAACATTGAGTCGATTTGACACAGACGACTCCTCGCCGTACTTTTGTACAGGAGCAGTAGATATGGATGACTGTTCTTTGCATTTCTGGAAATCATTGGATGGATGAAGCGCTGTGCAATGAGAGTTACTTTGACAACTATCACAACGAATGTTTGATTGACACTTTTTGGCGAAATGATCTGAAGTTGTTTCACAGCATCTTAGACAAATATTGTGGTTGCGTAAAAGAGTTTTTCTTTCTTCTAAAGGTTTGTATTTGAAAGCTCTGCACTCGTTAATAGTGTGTTTTGATCCTTTGTGAATTAAACAGGGTAGGAGTGTAGTTCTTGAGTTATCGGTTCCAGGAGAAATGTTGGTTTTTCGGCTGGATACAAACTCAGTTCTGTTCTTGTTTACAGTTTTCTGTACACCTTTTGTCTCTTTTGGCGTTTCGTAAATAAGTCCAGGATCATTTCTGATAACACTCATCTCTCCTATGAATTTGACAAATTCAGCAAAGGGTGGGAAAAGTACAGCATGTTGACTTTTATAGTTAATGGCCCAAGTGACCCACTTTTCTTGTAGTTGCCTTGCTAGCTTCTGAACAACGGGTTTGATACCAAGTGATGAATCCAGATAGGAGAATATGGCACTGTACTCATCAAGATTTTTCACTGCTTCAATTTCTGTCAGCAGATCATGTAGACCATAGAGTTTCTTACGGTCTATAGAGTCTGGTAAGTCCAAAAGTCGAGCTTTTAGGGTGGATTCTAGCAATTCTGCCGAATCAAAGCGCTCGTCCATGCGTTTCTAGAGGTGTGTAGCCACTGAACAGGATTGCTCGCACAAGAAGTTCTTGCGCTTATCACTAACTTGTAGACGAATGAGTCCTTGTGAATACAGTTTGTTAGAAGTGATATCTCCTCAAGAGCTGAACACTTTATGTCTGTTACTACAGTTCTGAGTTTTCCACACAACATATCTGTCTGGTCTGTCATCAAACTGTTGATGTTGGAAACTTTCTAGAAGAATGTTTTTCTTGATAAGAAAGTTTGAAGTGTCTAGTAAAGGATAATACGTCTGGAAAGAGCTTGTATAACCTTGTGTCACAGGGTCTTGAGCTGTATGTTCAATCAATGGGTTTTGACGATAGATTCCTGGTGTGGAAGTTTCTGTAACGTTTGGCACTGCATTTGCGAAAGGCACAAACGGCATGGCTTGTGGAGAAAGTGACTGTTGTGCCATGGGGGAATTCAAGCTTTCAAAATATCTTGAAGTTTTGTCAAAAGGAGTTATTTCATCCTTTGGTGGAATGGCAGACACTTTATTCTCTTCTATATCTTCCTGCAACTGTTGCTGAAGATAGGTTGCTTCCGCATCTGCTGCTGCAACAGCCTTCTGTTGTTCCAACAATTCTAACAATGATGTTTTTTCGAACTGTTCTTTTTTATTTCAGTCTCTTTTTGGACGAATTGAAGCTTTACTTTTTCGGATTCTGCCTTCGCACGCTTGTTTGCTGCGAGTGAGGCGCATGATCTTGTTGATTTAGAAGATGTTTGTGATGAATTTTCGGTTGCTTCTTTTTTCGTTTGAATTTTATCCGTAATGTCATTAAACTGTTTTTTTTTTCAAATTGTTCATGGTTGGCCAATAGTAAGTCAGTTCTTGATCAGACTCTGGAAACCGCGAATGAGACAGGAAGTCCATATAATCATTGGCACAACTGATTTAACGATGGAAAGCACTAAGTAGTGTGGATTCAGCATTCTCTAAGGCTGTTTGGGATTTCGGAAGGGGCACAATTTCTTAAACATTCATTGAAAATTTTACCAGTAAAGTTCACTTTACTCAAGAGCCTCTTTGCTTTCTGTAATATTCCTGTCCCTTTTCTGTTGGTTTAACTGCTCGTGTTTCTCCAACTTCGAAACCGTCCGCAGAAATGGCGTCTGCATCCATGTTCTGGCAGTGCGTTTCAAGTGCTGTATAGTCTTTTCACGATGCTATTTCTGGGACACAGCTAGCTAACCAAATCAGGTACATGAAGTGAAAACCAAATCGTAACCAGTTTAACTTCTATATTTATTGGCTGTGATTGGCAGATTCTTGAACTATGATGTAAAATTGGTGAAAAGCTACAAAAATCAAATGCTAATATTGTAAACAAATGACTAGGATTGTAGGAAATAAACAAAAACAGTAATACTATAATGAAATAAAACTGACTAAGACAACGCTGACATTGCTTAGACATATAAACTTAGACTAGACTCAATATTTCTACGACCCGTCAAGAGCAATCTAGGTTAAACATCATTTTACGATAATATGTATTTTGCTCTTACAGGCTTCCATAGTAAAAATTTACCCGCGAAACCGAATTATCAAATACTCAATTAACTGCAAAAATAAACCGAATTCGAGTTCCACATACATGAAACAATAACTTTGAATCTTTTGAATATAAATGCAAACAACATTACTTACACTGCTTATGGAGTGTGCAGAACTCGAAGAAATTTATCAGTTACAGTTTACACGTGTGAAGTTTGCAAATTGCCTTGGGTGGAAATGAAATCATAATTGGCTAAAATCCTTACTGAACGGAATAAGAACGGACAATAACGGACCGGAACGATACCGGACTGTTGAGGACGGCACACGATGGATCTAACTTCCTACTCGAGATATATTGAAGTGATTTAATTTCTCTCCAATTCAGCTTCAGAAAGTGTAGCGATTCACGACCGAAAATTTGTCTTCTTCCCTTTTATACGACATATATAAGTCTAAATTTTCACACTGTTCATGTAAATGGACTTACACAAGGGGTCTTATTATCTCCCCTGTATTAGACTTCAACTTCAAATTTGTAGGTTTTAACTTTGAATCTGGCCACAACTTGAATAAATCCTGTGAATGCATGACCGATACACCAGAGCCGGTGTCCAGCTCTATGCTGACCTGTTTACCATCAATAATTGGAGTAATCCATATTATGTCCCTACGATTTGTAGACGACTGCACATTGAAAATAGAAACCTCATCGTTTTCTTCATCATCAGACATTTGGTGCACTTGGGCCTTCCCTTTGGTATTTCTGCACGCTGGAACAATATGTCCTTTTTCCATATGTGTAGCAGGCTGCATCTTTACATTTGCACTGTTCTGCAGAATGATTTTTTCTTAGACATCTGTAACACGCCATTTCACTCTTGGTTTACTAACACTGTTACTGGGCACTTTGGATTTGCTTTCTTTCCTTCCCTACTGGAAATTTTTCTTCTGAAATTGACTGTTAGTAGCCATTTTATCGACACTAATGGCCTTGCTTTGCACTTCATTTACATCTTTGTTTGCAAGTTCCATCGTCCGTGCAATTTCGATGCTTTTTTCATAAGTTAAATCGTTTTCGCTGAGAAGTTTTTTCTGAATGTTCTCGTTTCTTAACCCGCAGACGAATCTGTCTCTTAGACCAGTGTTTAAAGTGTCACCAAATTCACAGTGTTGTGACAGCTTACGCAGGCTAATGTTAAAGTCCTGCAAAAATTCACCTGGGTGCTGATCCCGCTTGTAGAAACGAAACCTTTCAGCAATTGTAAGCGGTTGCGGGTTGAAATGTGCACGTAGTAACTCTGTTAGTTCATCATAAGTCTTGTCTGCTGGAATAGCAGGCGAGGTCAAGTCCCTCAGCACAGCATACGTGGTTGGACCTATCAATGCGAGTAATGCCGCCACTTTCTTCATCCTTCACCTCGTTTGCTATGAAGTATTGGCTAAGTGTTTCTTCATAATTTTCCTAAGACTCTGAGGAATCAAAGCATTCAATTCTGCCTATCGTTGCCATTGTCCGAAATAATGTCTATCCGGAACTACAACACTTACAGTTCGATGATCGTTTGGTACACTATTGGATGGAATTTCCACTAGCAAAAGTCGATAGATGCGTAAATCATCTGATTTGGAAACAATACTCGTCGCCAATTTTATAATGTTCGTGGGTTCTAGGCTGGAATTGCCTAAAGATAAAAATAAACTCGTGGAACGATCTATTTTTAATAATGGCTGACTTACATAATGAACTATAAAATATCGTTGTCGTCTCAAAACAAGACACCTAGTGCTTTATGAGGATGTCATTGAGTACTTGAGATGGTTTTATTGACCTTGGTTTGAACAACAAGTTCATGTTCAAATTTAAACGGGATCGTACAAGCGGCCGCGCTACTTTAAGAGACTGCTTTTGGTGATAAAACGTATTTCCTTATCCCTTGCGATAAAGTAGTCTATTTACCTAAATCTACACTGTAGTGTAACAGCTGCCCTGTATAAAATGTTAAGTGCCCTGTGGCTGTTCTCAAGTTGGCGACCAAGCAAGCAAGGAAAAAGGTATGCGTTTTATTGTTTCCAATTTATTTACATGTTGTTCGGTATAGACATGTAAACTTGGATCTTATGATAGAAGGGATAATGATTCAGTGATTGCTTGCCTCCTTTTTGGCAGCGTGTCCGTTTGATACTTTAATTGATAGAAATAAATGACCTAATTGGCCTTTTTACAAAATTGAAGGGAACACAACGACTTATTTTTGGTAGTTAGTTTCTGACAGCTTTGCTGTTCTATGATATGTGACGTCAGATATCATTTTTGAAGCGTGTCTTATTGTCTTACTTTTCACTTCCTGTAACTATTATGTGGAACAATTATTACGTTTTTAAGAAAATGCTATTCAGTGCATTTTACTTGAAAATAATTAAAAAGTAATATCTGTTTTAGTTCTGCTTTCAGTATTTACAATATTCTGTATTTCTTGGGTCCACCATTGATTTTCACAAACTGAACTTTCATCAGCCTTCACCCTCCTCCGGTTTGGCAAAAGGCTCTCCTTCACCATTGCCTTGTCTACACCGAAGGCTTTCAACACTCGGATTGTTTCATCCTTATTTCAAGTAAAACCAGGTATGTTAAACTGAAGATCTGGTACAATTTTATGTTATCCCTATTAGAACACCGGAAAGTGAATATCACAATGTTACTGTGATTTTGAAGACATAAAAGAGAAAATTTTAATATTCAGTAGTTTCCCAATGTGTTACAGTTGATTTTATAGCGAAGTTTTAAAGATGTTAAATACAATTGCATACAAGTGATCGAGTTAAAATCAAACTGTTACAATGTTACATGAATTTTGAAAATAATCGCTAAGAAAGTGAAAATATTAAGTTTACATAATTCCCCTGCTGTAATAGTAACAGTTTTGTTACAAGTGTTACGTGTGTAACATTATATGTGGGAATGAGTCCCATTTTAAAACAATCTAAAGGCTTCAATGTTGTAGTGATTTGAATATAAAGGCTCGAAAAGTTAACAAGAGGGTCCATAGGACCCTGGGTCGCTCACCTGTCAACACCTGCTGAATGGTTGCAAGAGTTGTGTGCAAGTTTGGTAAAATCAAGGCAATAATAATAATAAAAAATAAGCTGCTATTGTGGAGAAAATGTAACAAGATGATGCTCTATACCAAATATCTTAGCTCTAGGCCTTACGGTTTCAGAGAAGAAGATTTTTAAAGATTTACTATATAACACTATGTAATAAAATTAGTGACCCCCGGGGCAGAGCCATTTTAGACCCCAGGAGAATAATTTGAACAACTTTTGTAGAGGACCACTACATGATGACACATACCAAATACCAAGGTTCTAGGCCTTGTGGTTTTAGAGAAGATTTTTTTGTTTTCCCTTTATAAGCCTATGTAAAACAAGTGACCCCTGGGGCGGGGCCATTTTGGCCCCAGGGGGATAGTTTGAACAATTTTGGTAGAGGACCACTAGATGATGCTGTATATCAAATATTAAGGCTCTAGGCCTTGTGGTTTTAAAGAAGAAGATTTTCATGTTTTTCCTATATAACTATATGTAAACCAAGAAGACACTAGGGCGTGGCCGATTTTGGCCCTGGGGACATAATTTGACATCTATTAGACAATGCTACTTACCAAATATCTAAGCTGTAGGCATTGTGGTTTGTGAGAAGAAGATTTTTAAAGATTTCCTATATTATTCTATGTAAAATGAAGTGACCCCTGGGGCGGGGCCAATTTTGACCCTAGGGAAATAATTTGAACAATCTTTGTAGAGTTTCACTAGAGGGTGTTAAATGCCAAATATCTAAGCTCTAGGCCTTGTGGTTTCAGAGAAGAAGATTTTTAAAGTTTTTCCTTTAGGTTGCCATGGCAACCAGAGTTCTGCATGGAATTGATTTGGAAAAGCTTCATGCAAGGAACATCTGTGGCAAGTTTCATCAACTTTGGCCCAGGGGTTTCAGAGGAGATGTCGTTTAAAGTAAAAGTTTACGGACGACGGACGGACGGACGGACGCCGGACAAAATGTGATCACAAAAGCTCACCTTGTCACTACGTGACAGGTGAGCTAAAAAAAAATACTACAATAGTTTTTTCTATGATTTACAGGAAAATGAAACAGCAATTGTCACACAGTGCATGAAGAAATGGATCGAGTCAGTTTGAAATCAGTTCTTCAATTCTGTGTGGACAAAATTCATGAACCGTAATTACTTTCTTTATTGTTCATTATAAGTTTGAAGATCTTCTATGAATATGAGTTGATAAATCATCTTATACATTATGTTTTAGGTAAAAAACAGCCAAAATCTTGTAACTAAAACGGACAATGGCAGTCCATATGAATTTCACAACGCAATTTTACACTTAAGATTTGAGCAGCAGTTATGCATGTACGAGAAAACTTTTCGAAGCACGGTCTCACTGTGATGTAGAGTATGTTCGATACAAGCGAATATTCTTACGTGAGTTACCCCTGAAGCCATTTTTGCTGTCGCCTGTATCTTTCCATTTACGGTCAAAACATTGTTGATATCGATCTTACACTGTAAAAAGGTGATAAAATAAAATGTAATAAAATAAAATGTATTCAGTATAAAATGATCACTCATGTTGTATCCTCTATTTAAATAACGATATATACGTAAATTTTTATTGATCATGACTGGTAACGCTGTTTATAAGTAAATCATAATATAACGTAATGTGTACAAGGCTGCTAAACTTAAAATTTAAAAGGCTTACAAAATAAAATGTTTTAAATGTTTTAAATTATTATATATATGTTTTAGTGTTCTTTTAAGCATGACGGGTAACGCCGTTTATTGCATTCCAGGCAGTGTTCTACACTTGACGAGTGACGCATTCTAATCTTTTTTAATAGTAAAATGTTTCCAAAATACAGTCTGATACTAGCACAACTAAACGACACAACAGTTACTGTTAACACTGTAATTAAATCAGATTTCGTTCCCTTTGTCATACTTTTGTTTACTGATGTTTATTAATACACGGTAATTAAAACAGATTTCTTTCCCTTTGTCATACTTTTGTTTAATGATGTACATTAAACACAATATTATATGACAATTCATAAAACATCTTCCTTTGAAAAATCACCTTTCATTCTCGGTTTCGGCTTTAATAGATTAGCCATGTTATCTCCATTTCTGACCAAAAACACGTGCTAAATTGAAACTAGATCTCTGCAATTCACATCTACCACTTACGTGGACTTATTTTATTACGTAACTGTAAAGGGGGGGCCAGACAAGAACAATGTCCGGCGCTTTGAGCAACTTTGGTTGAAGGGGGCGGTGTGTTGGAGAACTTTACATAGGTACGGAAACACACATAAAAAGGAATACCTTTTGCTCAGAATTCTGTAATCATAATTATTTTATGATGTTAAGAGCTTTTATCGTTTACGTCATTTGAAGGTCGTGAAGCTCGATACCTATGAACTATGTTAATAGTACTCAGTGTTTAAAATTACTTTAAAATTGTTTTAATATTACGGCCAGTTTAAAGATGGGTGGTTTCAATTCCCAAGCAAAAGATTTGGATATAGTTCAATCGACCCAATAATATACTTCCTGATTTTAAAAGTTGGCCGTTCGCGATGTCTGTGATATGCAAGATTTATATTCTCAGATCCTCTGTTCAGTTCCGCCCATTGTTTTCTCGTTAGGGCAAACTCATTCTTTTATCTGAAGATCGTACGCCACAGAATATTATTCTAAAAATACAGCATTGAAGTTTCCATGTGGGGCTGCGTGGACAGATATGCATTTCCATTACTGTCCATGAACACGCTCAATCAAACCGAGCCTGCACTAATAATGTTAATTGTTGTTGTGTTCGGTGGCTTTCAAAGTTTCCTTATTTATCTGAAATTGCTATTTTAAACGTCTTAAAATGAGATAAAAGATATATCGGGTAAACACTTGCCAACAATATGTTACATCGGTCAAAGTACTATCAGGTATTTAATAATACAGCAAATGTTTTGACCGTGAAACATAAGCTAGAAATTGAGAGAGTTTTTCTCGAAATTCTTTAAGATCAAAGTGTTAAGAGGTTTTATGATTTATTGTCCACAATTTCTGAATTCGTATACAAATATACAAATGGTATTTTTTGGTTGTTGTGTATGTAGTAAGAGCATTAAATTTGACTGAACTCAGTATACCATCGATAACACATCGTAAGATATGTATTTCATTTGTTCCCAAAATTTTAGCTGTCCATAAGTATTTTCCTCATTATTATTTTAGCTCACCTGAGCACTTGTGCTCATGGTGAGCTTGCAGAGTCGCCCTGTGTCCGTCGTTCGTCGTGCGTCGTCAATTTTTGCTTTAAACAACATCTCCTCTTAAACCCCTTGGCCAAAGTTGATGAAACTTGGCACAGATGTTCCTTGCATGAAGCTCTTCGAAAGTTGTTAAAAGAAATCAATTCCATGCAGAACTCTGGTTGCCATGCCAACCTAAAGGAAAAACTTTAAAAATCTTCTTGTCTGAAACCACAAGGCTTTGAGCTTAGATATTTGGCTTTTAGCACCCTCTAGTGGAATTCTACAAAGATTGTTCAAATTATTTCCCTGGGGTCAAAATTGGCCCCGCCCCAGGGGTCACTTCATTTTACATAGACTTATATAGGAAAAACTTTAAAAATCTTCTTGTCTGAAACCACCAGGCCTAGAGCTTAGATATTTGGCATTTAGTACCCTCTAGTGGAACTCTACAAAGATTGTTCAAATTATTTCCCTGGGGTCAAAATTGGCCCCGCCCCAGGGGTCACGTCATTTTACGTCGTTTTATATAGGAAAAACTTTAAAAATCTTCTTGTCTGAAACCACAAGGCCTAGAGCTTAGATATTTGGCATTTAGCACCCTCTAGTGGAACTCTTCAAAGATTGTTCAAATTATTTCCCTGGGATCAAAATTGGCTCCGCCCCAGGGGTCGCTTCATTTTACATAGACTTATATAGGAAATCTTTAGAAATCTTCTTCTCACAAACCATAATGCATACAGCTTAGATATTTGGTAAGTAGCATTGTCTAATGGATGTCTACTAAATTTGTTCAAATTATGTCCCCTGGGCCAAAATCCGCCACGCCCTAGGGTTCTCTTGGTTTACATATAGTTATATAGGAAAAACATGAAAAATCATTTTTCTCCAAAACTAATAGGACTAGATCTTAGATATTTGATGCTGAGTATTGTGTAGAGACCCTTTATCAACTTTGTTTAAAAGTTGGCCCTGGGGTTAAAATTGTCCCCGCACCGGGGGCCCTTAATATGTGAAAAAGGCAAACTTTAAAAATCTTTCTACTGGAAACCTAAATGCCTAAAGCTTAGATAATTGGTATGTAGCATTGCCTAGTGGATGTCTACCAAGTCTGTTCAAATTATGTCCCCTGTGCTAAAATCGGCCACGCCCCAGGGTTCTCTTAGTTTACATTGATTTATATAGGAAAACATGAAAAATCATTTTTCTCCAAAACTAATAGGACTAGACCTTAGATATTTGGTGTTGAGTATGGTGAAGAGACCCTTTACCAACATTGTTTAAATGTTGGCCCTGGGGTCAAAATTGGCCCCGTCCTTGGGGCCTATATTAAATATGTAAAAAAAGGAAAACTTTAAAAATCTTCCTACTGGAAACCTCAATGTCTTAAGCTTAGATATTTGGTATTTAGCATTGTCTAGTGGATGTCTACCAAGTTTGTTCAAATTATGTCCCCTGAGCCAAAATCGGCCATGCCTTAGGGTTCTCTTAGTTTACATTGATTTATATAGGAAAACATGAAAAATCATTTTTCTCCGAAACTTATAGCACTAGACCTTAGATATTTGGTGTTGAGTATTGTGAAGAGACCCTTTACCAACATTATTTAAATGTTGGCCCTGGGGTCAATATTGGCCCCACCCCAGGCACCCTTAATATGTAAAAAAGGCAATTTTTAAAAATCTTCTTACTGGAAACCTCAATGCCTTAAGCTTTGATATTTGGTATGTAGCATTGTCTAGTAGATATCTTCCAGGTTTGTTTAATTTTTGTTCCCTGCGCCAAAAGTTCTCTTAGTTTACATTGATTTATATAGGAAAACATAAATAATCATTTTTCTCTGAAACTAATGCGACTAGACCTTAGATATTTGGTGTTGAGTATTGTGCAGGGACCCTTTACCAACATTATTAAAATGTTTGCCCTGGGGTAAAACTGAGAGTACTTCTGTACTCAGGTGAGCGATATAGGGCAACCATGGCCCTCTTGTTTTAATTTTTGCCAGTTTTCGCCATTTGAAAAATCCCCCCCCCCAAACAGACTTGTGTGACCTAAAGCGGAGTACGAATGTGGAGAGTGGAAAACGGAGTAATTTGGGGGGGGGGGGGGGGGGGGGGCGGGTGTCTCAAAGTGTGAATTTGTTTATCATTATAATCGCATTTATTTGTCGTAGAAAACCCTTTGATTTGTTTATGCCTCCAAAGGGAGGCATATAGTAATCGGACCGTCCGTCCGTCCGAAATAATCTTGTCCTCGATTCTTCTCCAAAACCGCTTGAGGGATTTCTTTGAAACTTCACAGGAGTGTTTGTCACCAAGCCTAGTTGTGCATATCGTCAGGAATTTCTGCTCGGATTATTTTTGGCTGAGTTATGGCCCTTTTTAGCGAAATCTTGTCCTCGCTTCTTCTCCGAAACCGCTTGAGGGATTTCATTGAAACTTCACAGGAGTGTTTGTCACCAAGCCTAGTTGTGCATATCGTAAGGAATTTCTGATCGGATTTTTTTGGCGGAGTTAAGGGCCTTTTTACCTAACCCTAACCCAAACCCTAAACCCTAATCCCAGGCTGTCAACCGATTCCTATATTCCTATATTTCTCCTATATTTTGGATCAGAATCATATATTCTTATAAACCTCCTATATTCCTATATTTCTCCTATATTTTTAATAATATTCCTATAGTTTTCTGGTATTTTTTGCCGATTAATGAAGGGAGTAAATATTGCTTTGATACTGCTGTTGACTTCTTCGTTATTGCTGGATTGTTCAAGGACAAAACTCAACTTATAGATTGTTGAAATCTTGGCGGGTGACATTTCAAGTTTTTATCTGATTCTCTCAAAACTTTGTAGCAGTGTTCTTTGTATTAAGGCTTACCTAACAAAAACAAATTTTCACTTCCATGCAGAATTCTTGTTGCAGTTGCAACCAAATGCAAAAAAATGTTAAAGATCATAAAATTTTATTCACCAACTGCAAGGACTAGAGGGCTTATATTTGGTATGATGTATGTGGTCGTCTAAAACGTCAAGATGGGCCCCCCTGCGAACAACAAGAATTCTTCAGCTGACTTTCGTGGTCAGTTTTCCAGTTTGAAAAGAGGGTCTTCAAACTCTTTTGGAAAAGAGTGTATGCAAAAGAAAGTGTCTACAAAAACAATAATTTTCAAAAGGCAGTCAAATAAAGGGAGGTGATAAAACAGTATTGTTTGATAATTTGCAACCACTGTTTGTTTAGAATAACTTCAGAATTTTTTTATTAGGATAATCTGCAAAACATTTGCATAGTTTTATTTTGTTTTTTATAGATCTACTTATTGGATAAAAGTTAAATTACTGTTAAACTTCAATGAACCTGAAAGATATAATGTCCATCTATTCCCAAGAAGGCTTTGGCTTTTGAAAATTATTGTTTTTTTTTTATAGAAATTCAATGGCAGTTTGAATTAAACTTCAGTTATGGTTATAACTTGATAAGTTTTATCATTTCTCTTGGAACTTGTAGCAATATTCTTTGTATTAAGGTTCTCTAACTTATTTGACTGTAGTACTGTTCCATGCAGATTAAATAAATAAATGGAATCGTGTTAAAAATCATTTTTTCCGAACTTCTAGGATAGTGAAGGGCATATAATTATGTATTGCCTACTGGTTATCAATAGAGTTTGTCCAAAGTTCGGCCTTGGGGTCACTTTTGACTGAACCCTTTTGGACATTGTTACCCAGATTTTTACAAACAAAGCAATTTGACTATGAGTGGATGGGTGATTGCTGTGTAGTGTGTACAGCATATATAGAAGACTATCTAATATCATAGAAGACAAACAAAAATTGAAAAATCTTGCTCTAATGAGGTTTCTGCATTTTCCCTTTGTTTGAATGGTCATTCAGATGCTGGTGATGTGCTTGATGGTGTTGATGTTAAGTTGTTGGTTTTCTTCATTTTTACCGTAGACATTTTGGACATTGATTATTGTAGAAACAGTAAACGCACAGGTGAACATCATTTGTATAAGTGCTAGTAAATAAACTATTTTCAGTTCCGAACTCCTATATTTTGCCTCAAAATCATCCAAAAACTCCTATATTTGTTGCAAAAATATTCCTATATTTTTCCTATATTTGGGAGATGACCTGGTTGACAGCCTGTAACCCTAACCTTTACTTGTTTTCTTTTAAATTCTGTTTTTAACCTTTGATTTTCTACAGTTATCAACCAGATTTTGACACAAGCTTTTTACCATTTTAAAATTAAATCTTTCCTGAACAATTCAATCACTGGATGTTCAGTGATAAAATTTGAAACAAAAATTTTAGTAGCAGAGTGAAAATTTCAAGTGTCAAAATCAGATATTTCTACCTGTCTTCAGCTACATTTAGGTCGAATCTTACGATGTTTACCAGTTTATTGCTCCAGTTGCTGGACAATGACCTGATGAACTTTGCTGCTTTGATCTGTGCTATGCAATATTAAGAACTTTGCTCTGGAAGAATTTATAGGGTAAATTTTGTCTTTTTCTATAGATAGTGACCAAATAAACTTTCTTAATTTATAGCACTTTGAAAATCAGGCTTTTCTGAATATGTTATTCACTGTTTTTAAGTAAAACAACAACAAGAACAACAACAACAACAAATTTGAAGCACATTCTCTAAATGTTAAGACTAAATTTAAGAGAGTCTTAGATGTATACAGTGTATGGACACAAACTGGCCAGTTAAGGCCACAATTTTTTATCCTCCCCGAAGAAATTCGGGGGAGCATATAGTCGCCAAGTTGTCCGTCAGTCCGTCAGTACGTCCAGCATTCGTTAACACTCTAGCGATCACATTTTTGCCTCGATTGTTTTGAAACTTGGTCAGGATGTTTATCCCAATGATTTCTCGGACGAGTTCGAATATGGGTCATCTGGGTCCTAAAACTAGGTCACTGTTACTAAAAATAGAATTTTCTTGTTAACACTCTAGCGGTCACATTTTTGCTCCGATTGTCATGAAACTTGGTCAGGATGTTGGTCCCAATGATTTCTCGGACGAGTTCGAATATGGGTCATCTGGGTCCAAAAACTAGGTCACTGTTACTAAAAATAGAATTTTCTTGTTAACACTCTAGCAGTCACAGTTTTGCTCCGATTGTCATGAAACTTGGTCAGGATGTCTGTCCCAGTAATTTCTCAGACGTGTTCGAATATGGGTCATCTGGGTCAAAAAACTAGGTCACTGTTACTAAAAATAGAATTATCTTGTCTAGGCTGTAACTTTGTTATTTCTCTTTGGATTTCAATTAACTTGGCCAAATGTTCACCATGACAAGGCGGTGTGTCGAGTACAAAACCCATGTCGGTTGGTCCAACGTCAATGTCACTGTTACTAAAAACAGAATTTTCTTGTTAACACTCTAGCGGTCACATTTTTGCTCCGATTGTCATGAAACTTGGTCAGAATGTCTGTCCATGTTATTTCTTGGACGAGTTCGAATATGGGTCATCTGGGTCCAAAAACTAGGTAACTGTTACTAAAAATAGAATTTTCTTGTCTTGGCTGAAAATTTGTTATTTCTCATTGGATTTCAAAATAACTTGGCACAAATGTTCAACATGACAAGGCGGTGTGCAAAGTACAATACCCATGCTGGTTGGTCCAAGGTCAAGGTCACTTTTACTAAAAATAGAACACTAGCGGTCACATTTTTGCTCCGATTGTCACGAAACAATGTCAGGACGTATGTCCCAGTAATTACTTGGACGAGTTCCAATATGGGTCATCTGGGGTTAGAAACTAGGTCACTGATACTAAAAATAGAAAAATCTTGTCTTGGCTGTAAAATTATTATTTCTCATTGGATTTCAAAATAACTTGGCACAAATGTTCACCCAGAGAAGGCGGTGTGTCGAGTATTTTACCCATGGCTGTTTGTCCAAGGTCAAGGTCACTGTTACTTAAAATAGAATTTTCTTGTTAACACTGTAGTGGTCACATTTTTGCTCCGATTGTCACAAACTTTGTCAGGATGTATCTCCCAGTAATTACTTGGACGAGTTCCAATATGGGTCATCTGGGGTCAAAAACTAGGTCACTGTTACTAAAAATAGAAAAATCTTGTCTTGGCTGTAAAATTATTATTTCTCATTGGATTTCAAAATAACTTGGCACAAATGTTCATCATGACAAGGGGCTGTGTTTAGTACAATACCCATGCCTGTTGGTCCAAGGTCAAGGTCACTGTTACTAAAAATAGAATTTTCTTGTTAACACTCTAATGGTCGCATTTTTGCTCCGATTGTCACGAAACATGGTCAGGACGTATGTATGTCCCAGTAATTACTTGGACGAGTTCGAATATGGGTCATCTGTGGCCAAAAACTAGGTCACTGTTACTAAAAATAGAAAAATCTTGCCTTGGCTGTAAAATTGTTATTTCTCATTATATTTCAAAATAACTTGGCACAAATGTTAACTATGACAAGGCAGTGTGTAGATTACAATACCCATGCCTGTTGGTCCAAGGTCAAGGTCACTGTTACTAAAAATAGAATTTTCTTGTTAACACTTTAGTGGTCACATTTTTGCTCTGATTATCCGATTGTAAAGAAACTTGTGTTACCCTTTTTATATATGTGTGTTCAAACACATGGAATTATACAAACAACCAGGGGTGGTTACATATTTTAATCAGGTCCACACGTTCAGATCACATAATATGCATCACAAATGTCTACATTCAACTTCAATGGTACAGATGAGAACTCTAGAACTTGAGTCTGAAAATATATAAAAACAAATGCATCCAATAAACAACTTGTGGCTAATGACAACTTCCACGGGCAATACACAATAACAATAAGCAATAAGCATTTTACCAAATGATACATTAATATAGTTTAAAATACTGATTGCCCATCGGTATTTCGCCTTGTGCAAGCTACCCTGGTATAGTGGAAGTGGTTCTTATTTAAAATATATTTAAAATACAATAGTCCTTGACAATTAATATCTTAACAAACAATCATAAAATGACATTTACATTATGGCTTTACTTACACTGATGAATGCCATCAACAACCGCTCCAACAACACTTCTGAACTCTCTCCCAAGGTCTGGTGGGATGTGATATTAACTTGCTGCTAATTACTAAATATTACAGCACGTAATATATTTAACTAGTTTAACTCAAATTAAATGTAAAATAAAGAGGTGCTACAACCGCACTCTAAAAACATCTCGCGCCAACTGCTCACATGAGAATTTTACCCCGTGAAAAAACATAATTACCAAAAAGAAATGAACAAAAAATTAACGATCGAAATAGTCTTTGTCACAGCAAATCAATCACATGATCTGTCCTAAAACTGAAAAAGATACATTCCAGTTATTACATATACCAAATAAACACCCCGTCACCTACTCCCTCTCATCGGAAAATGGCGTCCCGACATTTAGAATACGAGAAAAAAATAACCTGCAACTCAAAATATTAAACAAGTGAAATATACAACATTTCAACTGCGCAGGAACTAGCCTACCAATTAAATCAATGTTAAGTCATCTGTTCAGCTCTGCACCTGAAAATTACTTAGCATTCTAATTACACAGATAACAAAATCCAACTTTAATTTATAACATTACATTTAGATTTCATATTAAAAACAATTCTAAAAACTGTATTCACACACAGTAGTAACAATTACTTAAAATACTTAGACGCATCAAACAGTACTGGCTCTTTATAGGTATCTGTTTTAACTGCATCTGTCAAACATCCAACAAAATATGATTTGAACCATTCTGGTGGTTTATTTGGTCTGGTTGACCTTTGCAGCTGTGGTTCCTCTGGTGGTCTTTCTTGAGGTCTTACCTCTCTTTGCTCTGCTGCATCTACTGGCTCCTCTGCCTCACTCTCTCCCTCCTACTGATGATGACTATCATCATCCTGATCACTATCAGAATCATTATCATCATCTCCATCATCATCCTGATTACTATCAGAATCATTACTCTGTTCTTCCTCTTCTGTTTCTCTGTCAGACTCATCATCCTCTTCTTCCTCTTCTGTTTCTCTGTCTTCAGAGTTTTCTTCATCCTGAACACTTTCTTCTTTACGGTGGGCGTCCCCAAACGTACTAGGAAAATTCATATCTATTATGAAATCCTTTTCAGAGTCTCAGGCTCTACTACCTCATTACCTAATGCAGAGTCTTTTCCAGTATCTTCAAGTGAATCCTTTGTACCCTCTTCTTCCTGCTCTATGTGAACAGGTAACAAGTGATTCCTGTGAAGTAACTTTATCTTTCCATCCGTTGATTGTACTTTAAACACAGGTATATCTGTGTTGGGTGTACCAATCACTATATAAACTGCCTCTTCAAACTTGTCCACCAGCTTATGAGGTCCTTCAAATGCCAATACTTTGACAAGAACCTTGTCCCCTATTTCCAATTTAGTGGCGTTGGCACTCTTACCGAATTGGGTCTTTTGTTTGGCTCTTGCCCTATCAGCAAATTGTTTGGCTATCTCCTGTGTTTTCCTCATCTTTTCTTTCAACTGTTTGATGTATTCAATTTGCGACACTTCTCCTGCCTGTTGTGTCTCCTTCTCAAACATCAGGTCAACTTGTAAAACTGGTTTTCTTCCTAACATTAACTCGAAAGGAGATGCACCGATGCTTTCGTGGGGAATCGCATTGTATGCATACACCAGAGATTCTATGTGAGATTTCCAATCATGTTTCTTTTCCTTTTCTAATGTCCAAAGCATTTAAATCAAAGTCCTATTAAATCTCTCTGACATTCCATTGCACATAGGATGGTATATTGTTGTTCTTGTTTTCTGAATTCCTGAGAGCTGACAAAGTTCCTGCATGAGTTGACTTTCAAAATTTGCACCTTGATCTGTGAGTAATTTTGTAGGAAATCCATATTTCAGAATAAAATTGTTGAAGAAAATTTCAGCAGTTGTTTTTGCAGTCTGGTTTTTAAACGGAAAAGCTTGTGCAAATCTGGTAGAATGATCCACGACCACTATACTATACTATACTTGGTCAGGACATAAGTCCCAGTTATTAATTGGACGAGTTTGAATATGGGCCATCTGGGGTCAAAAACTAGGTCACTGTTACTAAAAATAGAAAAATCTTGTCCAGGCTGTAATTTGTTATTTCTCATTGGATTTTAAAATAACTTTGCTCAAATGTTTACCATGACAAGGTGTTGTTTCGCGTACAATACCCATGGCTGTTTGTCCAAGGTCAAGGTCACTGTTACTAAAAATAAAATTTTCTTATCTAGGCTGTCACTTCCTAATGAATGGAGTGATTTCAAAATAACTTTACATAAATGTTCACCATGTCAAGGGGTTGTGTTGCGTACAATACCCATGCCGGTAGGTCCAAGGTCAAGGTCACTGTTACTAAAAATAGCATTTTCTTTTCCAAGCTTTAAATTTGTTGTTTCTTATTGGATTTTAAAATAACTTGGTGTAAATGTTCACCATATCGAGACGTTGGGTAACATACAACACAACTTTGTTGTATTCAGGTGAGCGATAAAGGGCCATCATGGCCCTCTTGTTTCACTTGATTTTACCAAACTTGCACACAACTCTTACAACCATTGAGCAGTTGTTGACAGGTGAGCGACCCTATGGACCCTCTTGTTGCAAGGGTTATGGGCCCTTACTCTTTTCTATTTAACTTCCACAGGCATATTTTTACTACATATGTACACCAAATCGATTTCAAAGCTGCATTTCGGGGGCATATGTCAATTTCAAGTGACAGCTCTTGTTTCTTTTTATTTTAAATTCCTTGCTGTGTTGTCTCTCTATAAGAACCTAAAATCATCGATCAGTGTAACTATTTTACACTATTAGTTTTACATATCTACATAAATGCATCTGATAATTTCTCTAAAAACACCAAATAGTTCAAAACATGTGACTTAGATAATCTGTTATGAAAATTAGAAATTCAAATCATTTGTAAGAAAAGATACTAAAAGGGTAGCTGTTTCTCTATTCGGTATTGTCAAAATATCCAAGTAGCTCCCCCAAAATATCGAATCTTTCTTAAACATCTCAATGAACTTGTAATTACAATTTTTTGTGTGCAATGGCATGGAAATCAATGACTGTTAAATTTCAGGGTGGTTAAGCTACTCGGAGTTTTATTTCATAAATCTACGTCCCCTGACTTTTTTGATCCATGGAAGGACCTTTAATGAGTTTTATGATATCAAAGAAAATGGAAAGGAGACGAAAACTTAAAAAAATCACCATGAACTCGGTGAGTTTTAAAAAATTAGCATCTCCACAGATTATGATGATATTTAAGCCGTTTATACATGCCATGTTATACTGTTTTGTTTATGGATTTTAACTTGTGGTTCTCTGCAAAGCGAATTTGGCTTCAATCATAGATAAAAGTGTGCCAATATTTCACCGATTTGCATCTATACTTTAAGGAAGTCTTCCCCTAATGGGAAAAATTTCATACTAACTAAAACTTGCAATAATTGTGATGTATTTGCATTATCTAATTTAAATACACATTTAAACAATTTTTTTTACCGTGTGCTTTTTGCATTTTCACATTTTTTAATTCCCCGACTTCTCTTTTTGAGTATGAGATAAAATACAGCGGTACATAATTTCAAAAAAGTTTATTTTTTGAATTTTTTGGACACATTTCTATGCAAAAAGCATCAATTCACTGCAGATATAATTGTTCTTATTTTAAAAGTTCATATCATGAGTGGTTTTAATAAAATAGCTTTTATATTGGTGAAAACTTCAGTGTCATTATATAGGAATTCCTTTTAATTCTCGAAAAACCAAAATTGCCGAAGTCACTTTAGCCTAATTTTTTCAAAAAATTGAAGTAGGTGCATCAATAAACATTACATAAATATCATCTATAATCATAACTGAGTAACATATAACAATTTGAAATATTTTTACCGTAGTTAACTTCAGAAATTAAGATTTGAAAATGACTACCCACTGTTTTGAGATATGACTAGAGAGCAAAAAAGACATAATATAAAATAAAATTTTATCATTTTCCTAAACTAACTACCTCTGAAAGATGTTTATTTTAATAGATGAATATACTATAACACTGCAGTGATGTCTGCAATAACAAGTACTGTTCACCATAACACAGAGCAAAAGATTGCAGATGTAATGAGAGTTCAAAGTAGGCCCTACCTTGTGAAACGGAAAAAACACAGTCCTACCCCTTAATTTAATTTCTAATTTAGATATTTTCAACATAAAATGATTCTCACATAGCCTGTAGGATCCTTTTTAATATGCAAAAAGAATTTTGAAGATATATTTTAAAATAAAGAAATTAAATGGTAGGATCGTGTTTGGCCCATCTTTAAGACAAAATTTATTTATCTTCTAGTTAAAAAACGTTTCAAAATAAACAATTCTATTATAGCCACGAATGTTATCTTTAAGATGCAAAAAGAACGGTTTTTCCTTTTTGGGCCGTACTTTACTTTTACGATGGGGCCGTGTTTTAATTTGTGATTTTTACAGGCATTTCCGTCGCACAAATACACGTTGGCGTAGTTGTGTTCTGTCAGTAACGCTCTACTGAGTTGTTTCCGTATTGTTCGACGCTTACGAGCATTAAGGTGGAACGCGCCTCAAAATTTTTTTTCGAGTTTCCTCACGAAATTTCGCATACATATAATTCAGCATATGCCTGATTTGGATGTGTGCTTACTTTTTTAGTATCCTTAGCCGTTTCGAAACTACAAGCCTTCAAAGTATGCCACTAACGTCAATTTTAAGACGTCTTTCAATTTTCTTCGTTCAAGCCACAAAAGCCGATATTTCAGTCAATTTTGCGTTGATTGCTACGAAATTTCATCACCTAGTCCGTCTTACAAATTACTTCATGTACATATAATTTTCTTATCCGTGGCTCACGTTTTACAAATTTAATGCGTCTGTAACGTCCGTTTTCAGAGACAAAATGGCGTCGCGTTTTGCTTAAAAAATCGCGGTTTTCGTTGATTATAAAAAAATCTGCAAATTTAAATTTTGATTTTTTAACTCTATTGATTAAAATTTTTACGACAAAACGTTTGATATCAAGAAAAGTATACCTTACCAGCTTCGTTTTCGCTCAATATCAATTTATTCTACCCCTCTATCTACTTTTATTTGACGTTTAAAGTACTTGAGTGTTCGGCAAATTTAGTTAATAAGTAAAAATATTTTTAAAGAAAATAATAGAATTTGGTATCAAATAAAAAATCATTACATTCCTGATACAATTCAGATATTGTTTTTGGCAGTTGTAATTTCTATCAAGGCACATGGCTCTCAAACAACACCATCGAAGAATGAAAATGGGCTGTAAATCGCCGTATTTGTTGTTACTGAACTAAAATAGTGGCGCACAGAATTATTTTATCAAAACGGACATATCATGTCAACAATTCCTTTCGAGCTGTTTTAAAAAAATAAAATGCCTTGGATTTCTCAACATTTTAATTGCATATGATAAAATGAACGTTTTATAATTTCGAGTTTTTGTCAAATTTTCACATATAAAATCTGGTAAGAACAAATACTCATATGTTTTGGATGTTTTTTTTGTAATGTATTCAGGAACAATGGATTCACATCTCCGTAATATATTTAATTTCATATCTCCATATTTAATTAATTAAAATATCTTTAACTGTGGATTTATGTTTTAATCACGATTTCACAAAGTAGGGGCCTACGAGTATACACGTCTTTTGTGACGCTGTAATTATCGACGTTAGCGATCTCTGATAACCTGCATGTGATGCCATTATTTCGAAAAAGATAACATTACAAGTATTGAAATACGAACAAATCAATCAATCAATCAATCAATCACAATCAATCAATTAGTCAGACAGACAGGGAATGAAGGAATGAATCAATAAAGGAAGGAATTAATTAGTGAATGATTTTGGGTTCTGATCTATAGAATATGTAACAACATGAATATTTATTCCGATGTTTTTATTTTATTGTTTTCTGCTAGTGTCCTTAAAATTACAATGGTAAATTGTAATTTAAACAAGAAATATCTTAAAAAAAAGATAAACGGCGTTGATGGAAAAGATTTATATATACATGTTTATAAGAAAGAAAGAAATACAGAGAGGCAAAGCAGACACAGTTTAGTTATTTTATTTTATTTGTTATAGCTGTTGACGAACCCTCCCTGCCTTCTTAGTATGACTTAGAGATTAAGCGGCCAAATCATGACAACTCATAAATTTATTGAAAGTGTCTTTCAAAAAAATTATTGAAGCTGTTGCAACAATTTCATTCAGTGATAACAAGTCGATTAAAGAAGCAAAATATTCAGTTTCAATAAAATACCTCGTGTAGAGTGAGAATTCAAGATGAATAAATGTCCTTGAAATTTAATAAATATAAATAATAACAGCCTGTTACAAGAGCGAAATCTACCAACTTTAACTTTAAAAAAAGTGTCCATCCTGTGTATTGAACCCGGGGCCTCCGCTTGACAGGCGAGAGTGTTAGCCACTACACTACAATGAACTTGTATTTCCTACTTGAAATTAACAATCAGTATCAAAGGAACTAGAAAGGAACCAGTAAGAACTAGGAATATCTACACTTCTCTTTCGTTTTACACTGTGTATTGTATGCAACTGTTTACCTGACACCCAAGAATATTCCATATAATATTGTATTTAAGCCATCAATATTGACTTAACTGGTTAGTTAAATCGTAAATATGTTTTTCCTCCAATACAACACCCACTAACAACCAATCGAATATTAATTTAATTTAATTTATGTTATTTGATTTTTCCGCCACATAATAATAAAAATCCCACTAGATACCTCTCCACCCTGCTAGATGCCTCTCTGGTGTAAATAGCTACCAATCGAAATAGTTTATTTCATTTTTCCTCTGCATAATAAGAGAATACGAGTATTATTTACAACATTTCATTGGTCGAAAAAACTAGGTCAAAAGTGAGCTTAGACAGCTAACGCCGAAAAAAACGATTGTTTACTGAACGGTTTATAAACTAATTATATTACTAAATATTCTTGTTTGTTCTCAGTTTAAGGGCTCTTCCGCCTCAAACGAGGACATAATGATGTAGTCAGTAATCATGTGTTCGCTAGGTAACAAACTTTCTATAAAACTCATTGTTTTGACAATCAAAATTTTCAAATATTGAGGTTTTTATCTGTAAGAATAAAAAAGTTCTCTTTACCTCTTTTAATATAATTAACATTTTCAATTATTTCTTATTGTTAACCAGCAGACTGTGTAATTCAATAAAAATAAATATCAGATAATAAATAAAGGGAAGTAATAACATTGCCGACGGGATTGTTAATCTTGCATTGTGAGTAAAAAAACATTAAGCAGTGTTAAATCTATTTAATTTCTAGAAGAAATGTGTAAACTCACATTACAGTACGTAATTACTTTGTCATGACGGTTAGAGAGTCGCCAATTGTGAGCTGGCATTACATAATTCCGCGGTGCGAAGTCCGTATGCATGTCCGTGTTTGCGTCCATTCCGTTCGTGACCATGGTGTGTCAGTGAAAAGCTATTTCATTCTCTAGCAAAATTTGCAATGCGTAAAATTGAAATTGTAAAATCATTGTCTAACCATCAATGCTGCTGGGATTATAGAAAGATTGAAGAATGGACGATAGGGAATGAACGACAGATATCCCACGTAAAAGAAAGCAGTATTTCAACGCCAAATGAAAGGAGATAGAGGGGTAGGATAAATTGATATTGAGCGAAAACGAAGCTGGTAAGGTATACTTTTCTTGATATCAATCGATTTGTCGTAAAAATTTTAATCAATAGAGTTAAAAAAATCAAAATTTAAAAATGCAGATTTTTTTTATAATCAACGAAAACCGCGATGTTTTAAGCAAAACGCGACGCCATTTTGTCTCTGAAAACGGACGTTAAAGACGCATTAAATTTGTATAAAATTGACAGACGTCTCAAAAGTGACGTTAGTGGCATACTTTGAAGGCTTGTAGTTTCGAAACGGCTAAGGATACTAAAAAAGTAAGCACACATCCAAATCAGGCATATGCTCAATTATATGTATGCGAAATTTCGTGAGGAAACTCGAAAAAAAAAATTTGAGGCGCGTTCCACCTTAAATCTCACTCGAAAATCACGTTCTACCTGCATTAGGTTTTATACTTTCGGTTTGCATGCAGGGAATTCCCAGTATGTCTCGTGAACAGAACTTGGTTTTTTTAGCTCACCTGTCACGTAGTGACAAGGTGAGCTTTTGTGACCGCCTGATGTCCGTCGTCCGTCGTCCGTCGTGCGTCGTGCGTCGTCAACAATTGCTTCAATCGACTTCTTCTCTGAAACGGCTTGGCCAATTTTGATGAAACTTGCCACGTATGTTCCTTGCATGAAGCTCTTCCAAAGTTGTTCAAAGAAATCAATTCCATGCAGAACTCTGGTTGCCATGGCAACCGAAAGGAAAAACTTTAAAAATCTTCTTGTCTGAAACCACAAGGCCTAGAGCTTAGATATTTGGCATTTAGCATCCTCTAGTGGAGCTCTACAAAGATTGTTCAAATTATTTCCCTGGGGTCAAAATTGGCCCCGCCCCAGGGGTCACTTCATTTTACATAGACTTATATAGGAAAAACTTTAAAAATCTTCTTGTCTGAAACCACAAGGTCTAGAGCTTAGATATTTGGCATTTAGCATCCTCTAGTGGAACTCTACAAAGATTGTTCAAAGTATTTCCCTGGGGTCAAAATTGGCCCCGCCCCAGGGGTCACTTCATTTTACATAGACTTGTATAGGAAAAACTTTAAAAATCTTCTTGTCTGAAACCACAAGGCCTAGAGCTTAGATATTTGGCATTTAGCATCCTCTAGTGGAAGTCTACAAAGATTGTTCAAATTATTTCCCTGGGGTCAAAATTGGCCCCGCCCCAGGGGTCACTTCATTTTATATAGACTTATATAGGAAAAACTTTAAAAATCTTCTTGTCTGAAACCACAAGGCCTAGAGCTTAGATATTTGGCATTTAGCACCCTCTAGTGGAACTCTACAAAGATTGTTCAAATTATTTCTCTGGGGTCAAAATTGGCCCCGCCCCAGGGGTCACTTCATTTTACATAGACTTATATAGGAAAAACTTTAAAAATCTTCTTGTCTGAAACCACAAGGCCTAGAGCTTAGATATTTGGCATTTAGCATCCTCAAGTGGAACTCTACAAAGATTGTTCAAATTATTTCCCAGGGGTCTAAATTGGCCCCGCCCCAGGGGTCACTTCATTTGACATAGACTTATATAGGAAACACTTTAAAAATCTTCTTGTCTGAAACCACAAGGCCTAGAGCTTAGATATTTGGCATTTAGCATCCTCTTGTGAAACTCTACAAAGATTGTTCAAATTATTTCCCTGGGGTCTAAAGTGGCCCCGCCCCAGGGGTCACTTCATTTGATATAGACTTATATAGGAAAAACTTTAAAAATCTTCTTGTCTGAAACCACAAGGCCTAGAGCTTAGATATTTGGCATTAAGCATCCTCTTGTGAAACTCTACAAAGATTGTTTAAATTATTTCCCAGGGGTCTAAATTGGCCCCGCCCCAGGGGTCACTTCATTTTATATAGACTTGTATAGGAAAAACTTTAAAAATCTTCTTGTCTGAAACCACAAGGCCTAGAGCGTAGATATATGGCATTTAGCATCCTCTAGTGGAACTCTACAAAGATTGTTCAAATTATTTCCCAGGGGTCTAAATTGGCCCCGCCCCAGGGGTCACTTTATTTTATATAGACTTGTATAGGAAAAACTTTTAAAATCTTCTTGTCTGAAACCACAAGGCCTAGAGCTTAGATATTTGGCATTAAGCATCCTCTTGTGAAACTCTACAAATTGGCCCCGCCCCAGGGGTCACTTCATTTTATATAGACTTGTATAGGAAAATTTTTAAAAATCTTCTTGTCTGAAACCACAAGGCCTAGAGCTTAGATATTTGGCATTTAGCACCCTCTTGTGGAAATCTTCAAAGATTGTTCAAATGATTTCCCTGGGGTCAAAATTGGCCCTGCCCCAGGGTTCACTTTATTTTATATAGACTGATATAGGAAAAACTTTTAAAATCTTCTTGGCTGAAACCACAAGCTGAGAGTACTTTTGTACTCAGGTGAGCGATATAAGGGCCATCATGGCCCTCTTGTTTAAATTATTTTCTTTCTTAAGATGATATATGGCGAAATGTTTGTCCTCTATAACATATATTGAACCATTTTAACTTTTAACCTAAACATTAACAATTTATTTTATGTTATTTGGTAAAATTATATTTTTCACCGGGCGAAACGATAACTACGGCCGCGACCGAACTGTGGCGTTATCGACCGAAGCTCATTAGGGATATCTGGAAATCATAGCCAGTGCTAAAATGCAATACATAATTTTCAACATATTCTTTAAGAATGTTTACAGGGTTCATTGAAACCAACTTTTTCAAGGCTTTTCAGAATCTAGAAATATTTACCAGTACAATGCGATTTTGTTTTCTCAAATATCAAGTATCGATGTTTCTCAAATATGGCACTAATTTTATATACAACGGTGACATTCCGTCATGAATTTAAATTATTCTAACAACACATATTTTTGCTATAAAGAATTATTTGGAGCGAGCATAAAAATATTACCTGAAGATCATTAAAAGTCATTTCCTGGATCAAAAAAAGTCGGGAACGTAGATTTGATAAAAAAAGTTTTAACCATCATGTATTTAGATTAATTAATTTACGAAATTGTCCTTTACAGTCTTCCACCAAGAGACCGAAATTTACGTTTTGATACGTTACGGTTTTCACCTAAAACTTAACAGTGATTTTACCAAAACCTTTGGAACTAGCTGTATCTGTTGAAGGTTGTATTGCGTGTTTTACCGTAATTAAATAGGATGGCTAGTCATGTTGAAAATTCCGAACTTCAGGAAGAAAACCTGTTCCTGGTAAATACGCATACATATGCTTCATTCAAATTTAAGCTTCAACTGTTATTTAAATATTTATATGCAGAATTACATTCAAGTTTATACGCTTAGGGTTTCGAACATTAAATTCATGCCGGCTTTTGGAAGCTATTAATGTGTCCACGTTGTAAAACGTTATGGTCGTACATATACCAAACAGGTCGGTACTGTTGGGGAATGCAGAGGATTAGCTTCTATGCCCAGAATAAATCTGCTCTTGTTCTTCTTTAGGCCTGTAAATGTCGTGACTTGTTCCATCACACTTACTGCAATACTAATTTAATTCCAATAACCTCTTAGATTTGACCATTCTTCAACAATGGGCCGTACTTTGTATGTTGCCTTAGTAATACTCATAAAATATGTTGTAAACATTTTGAGAAAACCCCTAACTTCACTCCGCTTTCCGATGTCCATCTTCACTTACGACCTCCGACCACACATGTCTAATAGACATGTGTGGTCGGAGATCGGATGTGAAGATGGACATCGGAAAGCGGAGTAAAGTTAGGGATTTTCTCAAAGTGTTTACAGCATATTTATGGAAATTATTTAAAATAATTCAAAATGAAAGTATGACTCACTGTTGACGAGTGGTAATTGGGATAAAATAAAATTTCAGTAGGTGTGATAGATGGAACAAGACACGAAATTTTCAGGCCAAAAGAAGACCACGGGCTGTTTTTTCTGGTCATAGAACTACTTTGCATTCACAGAGATTGCCATAGGCAACAGTGGACAGACTTGACGAGTATATGCAGTATTGAAATAAAAAATGGTTTTAAGGTACTTTCTGTTATGATTTACCAAAAAATGAAAAATATAAGATATTTTACTTGACAAATTTCGTTGAAAGCTAATAACGATGTTAAAAACTAGATATGTCATAACATTAGAGGAAGATATGTTTAATAAGGACTGAGTTTCCTCGTTTTAAAAGCAAATATGATTGTTTTTGACGGTTTTGCTAGACGAAGCGTCTATTTCCCATTATGTATGACAAATTTTTACACTTTCAGTTTAGGTGTTTTACTGTCCTAACCTAAAAAGTTTACATATATCACCAAAAACTAGTCTAGTAACGGGTTCAGTACATCCATAATTTGGACAAAGCAAATTATAAGTATACTTTCTAAAAGTTATTGCGTGTTATATTTATAAAAATGAAAATATACATATCTGAAAATAACACTCAGAAAAGAAGAGACCATATCTTATTTATACGGTTTGAAACAAAAATGACACCAACTAACGAAAAGGAGACCCCGGTGAGTTACCGCCTTAGAAACTGGTTAACCGAAGACCCGTAGAAAGCTTTTTACGCATCAGACTTTACAAATAAATAAAAAGACAACTTATTAATGGGTCAAATCCTTAATTTAACAGTCTACGGCATAGTCTTAAAATGTATACATACTTTCATAAAAACTAGAAGTTACTTATTATTAAAGAGGCATTAAATTATGAATAGTACAGAACAGATAAACAATAAGAAAGGTATATATGACATTTAACAGCTTGTTTTAAAAGTGAAGTATGCAAATCGGACCACGTCCAGAAGATTCAGTCTCCCCACACAGGGAGAAAAAATGGCATGTGTTTATAAAGTGATCAATTTCAGAATAGAAACCACAACAAATAACGAAAGTGAGAACCCGATTTGGGACGACCGATGGCCACACGTTGTGCCACTCGAGGTATAAAACTGGTTCAAGTGTGCACCAATCTCATACTTGTCCCTACAGGTTCTAATAATATTATAAACAAACGAGCATCTTTTATCTTGTTCGAATAACCTATCCACCCATCAACTCGGCAATGAAACATTGCATGCATAAGCACAACAACGTATTCATTATCGTATTCTTTATTGCTCGTTACATCATTCGCGTATAAAACCAAGCGGGGTTTAATTTTCCAAAGAAACAGTGACAGCAGTAACAAACATGCTCTCTTTTCCTCTCTTCTTTTTCGCTGCGTAGGGAGGCTTTGTTTTGTGAGTGAGGTGATTCCTGATATGCATATTTAAGGGCTTGCCACACTCCTCCCAATTCTATTCATCGATAAAATAAAAATCATCAAATCTCAGTAATGGCAAAATGCCGTTCAATGAAACTTTGCACAAATGAATGTTACTAATGTAACTTTATTTTGCATACAGAACGACACGTTAGAAAAGTAAAGAAACAAAGCTAGACCTAAAAATTCCTTGAATTTTATTTGCATAAATTCACAAAAACTAAGGGATGCAGAACATAATTTTAAATTCCCTCGTGAGCGCAATGATACTGACAAGAAAATGTTGTGTACTTTGTAAAAAACTTTCAACTATTAAAAGCGAAATCAGTGATTGTCATCAGTTTACGCGACCAGGAAATTGAAGGTCAAACACACTTTTACTAATATCTCTTAAAGTTTACATATGTAAATCACGAGGGCACAATAAATTGTTGTCAGTATCATATTACTCATGTGGGCATTTAAAATGATGTTTTGTGTTCTTTAGTTTTTGTGAATTTATGTAAATAGAAGTTGAGGGAAATTTTTGATCTCGCTATTGTTCTTTACTTTTCTAACGTGTCTTACCATCTGTAAAATAAAGATACATTAATAACATACATTTGTGCAAAGTTTCAATTAACAGCAGTTTGCCGTTATTGAGATTTTGATAATTTTCTTTTTATCGATTAATAGAATTGGGAGGAGTGTGGCAGGCCCTTAACTTTTCTATGAGAAACGTGCTTTACTAGTGAACAAATGCATAAAAAGTGATTGTAACATGATTTTTTTATAAGAAATATTAATTCTAAATTAAGTTTAATCTGCGGATAAAGATTTTGAACAACCGATCCAACTGGAAATCATCATTATTTGTAAGAATCACTGAGTTTAAGTTTAGTTAAACCTGAGGAAAACGTTTTTGACGGCCGGCTCCAGTGGAAATCATCAGTCACAACTTTTCTTTTTTTATATAATTATTTTTATTCAGCGAAAGCATGTATATGTATACACAACTACAAGTTATAATTGTGAAACAGATAACATAACTATCAATACATTCATTCTCATTTCATATACAGTATAAGTTATAATACCCGTTTGTAATACTAGTGATAAAATAATATAGATTGTAACTGATTTTGGATAAATTGACAGTCATATGATACCGTTTTGTGTAACCTAGCATGTTCCGGCTGATTAAATATTTTTCTGGTAATCAAAACTCATTAAGAGATATTTGCTTTATCAAAATAAATATACCATAATTAAATAAACCTGTTTTTCACATAACTGTCAAATTATCAATAACATACTATACACAACTTATTCATTACATGAAGGACAAAAATAAAAGGAATTTTGTATGAAATATTTTCAATAACTTTTGGACATGGGAATCTTGATTATGACATTATTAAACATGATTAAAATAAAAATGAAGAAATATGATTTTATTTCTACGAATTTCTGAGTCTAAATCTCATTATACCCCGGCTTCGAAGAAGAGTGGGGGGGGGGGGGGAAGGGGGGGGGGGGTATACGGTTTTACCATTGTCCGTCCGTCCTTAACAAAATTTTCGTCGCAGTTTTCTAAGCAACAAACATGCAGCAGCCAGATATTTCATATATATTTATGTTTTATATATAGGTAAATACTCGGAAAATTTGACACCCTTTACACATATGAACAATGCAAATTACATTTTGAAAGTCATATTTCTCAACGGGATGGAGGTATCAACAGTGAGCATTAGCTCACAGTTTTACCATGTTTAACCTGGGGAAATGTTTTTTAACAACCTGCCCCAGTTGAAATCGCCAGTCTCTTATTCATCACATTGAATATCAGTTGTCTTAAAATTGACACGGTGTGTCATTGTCCCAGCTTTCACACATCATAAAAGCAAAATAAATTACCGAATATTGTACAGTTATAGATGCTGAAATAAACCGTGTGTGGGTGTTTGAACTGACATATTTATACCCAACCTGACTTTCAAAATGACTTACATTTATATTGTGCAATACAGTCTTGAATATATCTGAATGCTACGTTATAAATATTTATCCTGTTTCACGAAAAATCTCATAATTTTTCTTATAACTCCGTATGAGCAATCGGCTGTCAATTATAACGCAATAAACAACACGTAGAAGTCATATTTTAAATAAAAGTTACATTGAACTTTAAGATTAAACGTCGGGTTATTATTGATAAAGGCATTCAGTGGAATATATGTATATTGACGCATTTGGGGTCTTTACAGTTCCATGTATGAACAAACTTGTCATCGTACTCAGTGTACTGCAGTGTCAGGTCTAAGACATTTAAAAAGAATTTAACATCGTTGATGTTTCGAATCGCCGATGTATCAAATGGGAGAGAACAGTGTCTAGACAAAAACCTGATTTCAGACTCGAAACCCTTCACTTAACCGAGCAGGTGCTCTTCCGCCACGTTATACGTGTTCTCCGTCACGACTCTTGTGTGACGTAATACCTACACGTGAGAATTTTTATATTTCATTTACAAAATAAGCCTTTTGGCAGAACCAGCTGTTAATCACGGTTCTAATTTGCTTATAGCATCGCTGAGCTTACTATTCGTGGTGGCCCAGGCATTTTGAAACAAATGGCGACGTCGATAGTCGGCAAGGTACACCGAATGCGTACTTCGCTTGAAGTGATCACGTGACAATGCCAAAACCACCGCGGCTTTACGCGGGAAATACAAAAATAGCTAACCTATGCGCGTCGCATAGGATAGGAAACACCATTTATATATCTTTTTTATAAAATATTGGTTTGAAATATTTCGGGTGTAAATCAATATTTGAGCTTCAAATAATGATATTCAACTGATTAATAACCCTTTTCGCAAATCTGTTCCATTCATCAATCCTGCACATCTCCCTTTAATGCGACAGTTACCATAAACAACAATATGCGGGACTTAACAGAACAGACTTTTGACAGGAATACTGTAATATATTCACAGTAGAACTAAAAAGCAAGCGGTGTGTCCCTGTGGTGATTTAACAATACTCAAAGCTTCTTGGTCTAGACATTGAATCAATCATTAAAAAATCAGGCCAAAAACTATTATTATTTAAAATACTCTTCCGTTGTTTGATTTCTCTGAGGTTCAAAGTCGCGCTTTTTACTTGGCGCAAAATGCGCAAAAATCCTCCGCGAATATAATGATTTTACAGTAATTCATTTTCATGCTGTATAAAAGAGAATAAGAAAGAGATTGAACACAACATTGTGAAAGCGGTATAACTACCTAACAATGTATAATTCCGATATTGCCTTCGTTAGTCCCAAACATAACGTATCAAAATTTATCTTTATTTTTTATTTCCTTACTTATAATTGACATTGATGTTGCACAATTATGATACGTTTTAGAAACATTATTTTGAAATGGGCGAATAGTTGTGAAAATAACTTAAGTAACTATAAAATTTTCCCACCAATACGACGTTATAGCACTGACAGTCAAACAATATGACAAGTGTTTTTCGCGTCGCTTCTCTTAACCTAGTACAGTCTGTTTGCTGTAAAGTAGTCATAAACATCTGTCAACAAGCTCAAAACTGAGCTGACTTATACAAACAAGCCGTCAAGTCTCTTCCTGTGGCCGTTTTTTTCTCGCCTCGTCCTTGGAGATGTTCTGTATCAAGAAAATACTATAAACGTTACATATTGTTTGTGATTGGTTACACGTACTTCTAGTCACTTTTTTGGTACATGTATTTTTATATGAGTACTGCGTTCGATTTCAGGTTAATAGTTATGTGAATATTGCATTCGACTGCAGATTAATGTATGTCGATCTTGTCACTCTAAATGCGTTAATAAGAATTTAAAAAATAGCAAAAGGCATTGTGTTTCCGATTTTGCCAATTAAAGCATTTTGTTGTTCTTCTTCTTGTCATTGTTCTACCGTTGTTGTTTTTGATCGACAAAATCAGCGTTAACCCTTAATTACAACATAGTTATCATACTTTATTAATTATAAATATTTTACGTATTGATACTCTGAGATATTTGAACAGTATGCTACCGGTATGTCGCTTCATATAAATGCTAAATTTAAAAGTTGATTAGCTTTGTTTATTTCTAAATTTTTAAGTTCAAACGTATGTGTTTATGTTTAGTTACTAGCGCTCCTGTTATCATTTTGTTGACCTATTATATTGGTGTTTGTCACATTGTCGGTTAATCTGTAAATCGTTTTTTTCGAACTGCGCTACGGAAGCGCCAAAGGGGCTCGAATTAAAACACCCTGCGGTTAAGATTAACGTTCGAAATGAAAAAGCGAGAAAACCTGCCAGCCCACAACCGATCGGGCTTAATATATGTGTAACTTCTTGGTAGCATCGTATGTTTTTGATTGTTTGTTTATTTTTTCAAAAGGAACCAGCTTGAGTGATTTCTATTTTTATATTGTGGACTTGTCTCATTATCTAACAATTAACACGTCGATTTATCATATCATATATTTAGCTTTTTTCACTTTTTTGCCTTGTCACATACATTATTCGTATACTGAGTAATATATATATATGTGACATCGCGGGATTGGCGTGTGAGACCTTTGTAATGTATGAGCAAACAACAAACGTCATTTTCTATCAATGGTAGCATACACGTATGCAACTTTATTGAAAGAAATACAAAAATTATCGCAATATTTTAACTCTATTGTCATTGTACATATGATTACAATACAAATCTCGGAAACAAAGTCTAAACAGAAAATCCAAGTACAGTGATTTAGCAGTCTATTTCGATGGAAAGGGATACTTGCACACAGTTTAACGCACAGTCTGTTTCGGTTTCAATACAAAAAGTAATTGTTGTACATGTATACCATACGAGCAAATATTTTCTATCGATCAGAAAATATTCAATTTTCAGAAGTGTGATTGTATCCTATTAAAAAATCAGTCTGAGTCATCACTTAAGTGTCTTCAAGTATAATTTTTATGATAGAAACTACACGTTTGTTTAATAATATCATAACTGATTGATTAAATCAGTATTTAAACAGGGTGAGTTTTGACAAACTGGTGTGCAACTATCCTTGTCAATGAACAGAATCAAACATTCTTATTGAGTTTTCGTATAATTTGGGTATGTAACCAGTTGATTTTCTTCAAAATGACATATTGACATGCAGATGTATTGGGAAATCTAAAATAAATAATATTGTCTTTTTCTCCGTGTTATTGTTAACAAACGATGAGCACTGGTCACAGATGCAGCATACTAAATGAACACTGAAAGCAGTGAGGGCATATTTCTGTTTTTCCTTTTCATTGTTTTGTTCAAGCGGAAATATTCAACAGAAAGTAGAAACATGTGTTTGTCGTTTAACGAACTGCGTTTAGTAAGAGATGTATCCACTTCATTAACTCTATCCTTGCTTCGAAAAACCTAAATTGACAAGGCATAAGGGTTAAAAAAATAAGTACAAATAGTGGATACACATAAGAAATAAGGGCTTTTGTGGTAATGTTTTGTTGTTGATTTTCAACGAAAACAACGAGGTTACTGGGGAACAACAGAATTAGACACGGGCTAATCGGCATTGCCAAGACTTATATTTGTAGGACTTTGCTATAAATTATTCAAAGATAGTGCTCAGTTTTTTGTCGCCGATAAACGGTGGTTACACTATTTGCATAACCTTGTGTTGTAATGTTATTGCTTGTCTGTCAAATTCGCATGAGCAATAGCTGTGAAAATTGCGTATATTCCGAATCTTTTTACAATTTAGCAATGTGTAAAACGCCATAGGCAAACAGTAACAAAGTGTATAAAAGTAAAGATAAAATATAATACAACACAGTGAAAATCTACAAAACTGCAACGAGAAATAAAAGAACAAAATGAATATTGTTTAACAAATATTATAAAACATGCACAAATGTAAGTTTTCCCACACAAAATGTGAATCATAACAATAACGTGTACTAGAAGTCACTCGGGCACACTTAATGGTAATATGTTATACCTTAATATTTATTTTTTTCCATTTTTACCTTAGTGTACTAGACTGTGCGTAATGCTTTAAAGCCTTTGTTGAAATATCGGGAGGTACTAAGATTGTTTTATACCTCATTTCAACTTTAATATGCTTAAAACTTTTGTCGAAATGAGTTGATTTTTAAAAGTTTTAAATATTGTTTAAAATCATGCAATTGACTAAAATTGATACCTTTCTCCAGACTAAAACGTTTGGTTACGAGCTTACATTTCCAGACTGGCCACAGTTCCACAAAGTAGACAATTAACTCATCAACATATACACTTACATGTAAATTGAAATATAAAGAATCAAACAGTGCTCGAAGTTTGAATATAAATAGAACAGAACACTCAACCATCAGTTTCAGATAAAACGTAAGCACCCTTATCACAGATTTATATAGAATATCAACGTCATGATTGAAACACAAAATACTTATCAATCAATTTTGAATACATTTTAAATTATATTGATGTTTCGTTTTTACTTATAACAATGTTTTTCAAAACATCTTGTTAGCTTGGTTTAAATAACATGAAATACAAAAAGATACTCTATTGCTAAATTTTTATCAATCAAAATACATTTCTAGCAGTCCTTCAATTTTTTTAAAGCTAGCAAGTTTCGTTTCTACCTTAAATATTTTATCATGTGCAAAGGAGAGTATATATCTGTACACAAACTTATTGCTATACCATAGCACGATATCAAATATAACAAAAACTGAAACGTTTGTTTACAAAAAAAATAATCACATGATATTAAAAGCTTAATAGTACAAAAATGCATAACCTTTCTTCAAACGGTACACTAACATCAATACAATTATCTCAAAACAGATAAATATATAGTCTTCTCCCGAGTTCCTTTTAACACTTTAGTTTTATAAATGGAACTACTGGTCGAGATTGACTTATACTTCATGGTCATCACATCACGTGATCTGGGCTTCACAAATTTGGAAGTCACAAACGTATTTCAATAATGCCGCCATATTTATCTCGACTGAAATTCCTCGGGTTCCCCGAAATTTAATTAAGTGTTTATCGATACCTTCGATTGTTGCCCGATTACAATTCCATTTAAATAATGACCGTCCAATCTGCGCATTCTAACGCAGTTTTCTATTCTCCGCAGTATCGCAGTTAACTGTACATTGGTAAATGCCACATCCGCTCTTCGAGTGACTGGATTCCATAATGGCGGCACACCCCTTGACTGGAACTTTCAACAATGAGTCGACAGTCAATGTATTGAATGACGAAGTCCGTCTCCTCTCTGTTTTACCATTATATATGATGAATAAAATCTACGGTATTGTTCACAACTTGGTATCAACTCCCTGCAAAGACACAAACACCATATAGGTGAAATAACATGGTTGGATTGATAAATGCATTTGATGACACCACTGAAAAGCAAGCAAATTTTAACATATCCTCGTAGATTTATTCATAGGCAGTACAGACATTACATTGGAGCGTCCGTGGTTGAATACTGGTTATAAAGCTACCGATATATCAACGAAACGTCCCCAGATTGAATTATAGACGACTTAGTTGCATAAAACTCATGGCCAAAGATTATTAAATTGAGATTGAAGATCAGCCTCAAATCTCAAGCATCTAAATGGAGACAATACATATATAGCTTATATCTTTTATATTTGCTCCAGATTTGAAGAAGACTTATTTATAATTGTGGGTTTATAAAAAGTACACGAAGCTGTTATTCAGGACAACCAAAGTTTGTTTTGATCTCAAAAATGTATTCAGAATATGAACCATTAAACTGAGTTTAACATCAGAACACATCAGTGCGGATATGTACCACCGTCTTCTTTATATCAGAATACAGTGCACTTAAGAAGATATGAAAAGGTTGACATTTAAGTACGCCTTCACTTACATCAATATTGCCATTTGGATTCTGACTAATATCTTCGAACACCGGATTGTCTTCGCCTGTACTATAAGTTGAATTGACGCTTGGTTTAGCGCTCAGCGGTAGTGTCGATGTTGTACTGTTCGACACTGTCCTCCCAAGATTAAAATCGTCAAGGCTGACACTGCTCATCCGACTAATGCTGTGTACGTAGCTAGAGTCCAGCTCGTCGTCCGAGTCATTGGGGGTAGGTGGCTCGTACGCCGCCTTGGTCAGGTCAGTCGTACTGTTTACAGAAAGACCTAGAGAAGCCAAGCGGTTCAAAACTGGCAGTAAACTGCTACGCCGTCTGCGACCTGGAAATATAAGCAGTAAGTTAAATACCGAATTTGAACAGAAACTAATCCGTGTGACATCTACTTAGTTAGAAAATAAAGCATTTGTTGCTGGTAGTTATGTACACCACTATGAACTTATATGAAGAGATAGCGGTTCTGAACTAAACGAATAAGCTTTTTAAATCAGTTTTTCAAATGGAGCATAGTTTAAAACACGATTTTATAATGAATTAATGTCTAAAACACGATACCTGTTCAGTGCAAAATCTAAAGAAACTTTCCCGATTATAATATATTCATTATGTTATACAATTCTTTACAAATGTAAAACATTATGCTTCTTGAATCATTGACTGTCGATTAATTAACATCTATTTTTTTGATATGCCCCACGGTTTCTTTTAAAATTGTGACCGTTTGCCACAAATCTTTCGTTTTACCAAGTGGACAACAAAAGTATCATACGCATGGTTCTATAATATATAATGGTACAAAATCAAAGCTGAAGATTATAAAACTGAGATTAGAAACCAGTCTAAACTTTCAAGCATCGGATTGGCTGAAATGGTGACCAGTCACCAGTAGACCCTTGAAATTTGAGACTGGTTTCCATTCTCAGTTTTATAATCTTGGAGCGTGTTGTATACTACACTCACCAACATTTGAAGCACAAGTTTGTATTTCTTTCTCAGAAGCACCTTTCCGTTTACAGAGTGATTGAAGATTCTTTACTTCAACCTGAAAGAAAAACAATAAATATCTTGATTGCTAAATTTGAATTTAACTTGTGGTTAATGTGCCTCAAAACCAAATGGATATATAAGTTCTCACAAATATTATAAAGTATAAGCAAAAGAAACAGTCTATATGAGATAGTTTACTTCGTATCAATTGAATAAGACGTGACTAGAACAGTGAAACGGGTTTCTTTTACCCCCTTGCAGTTTTTGGCAAAAGGTCACACAATTCTGAATACGATCAAACGAATTTTGTAAGTCACTGATTTATCCCACTCAATGTGTTAAAAATGCTTATTTTGATTGGCTCAAATAATGAGTCAAACACACTTTGTAGGTTAATGAACGAACCCACACGATAAAGTTACTTCTGCAAAGTTACATTTGATGGATTTGAATCATCAAACACTTCGTAGGTCTATGAAACAACCCACCTGCTGATTTCTTTGAAGTTACTTTTGATTGGGTTCTAGCAAGTGTCAAACGCACTTTTTAGGCCAATTAATAAACCCACTCTCTGTTTTCTGTGAAGTTACATTTTATTATGTTGAATCATGGGCCAAACGCCCTTCGTAGAATCAATGAATAAACCCTGCAAAACTACATTTGATTGGGTTGAATCGCAACTTCGTAGGTCAATGAGTGACATGTGATATACCCACTCGCCGATTTCTGCAACGTTATATTCTCAATGACTTGACACCTCTGAAATCGTCACTTTTTTGTTAAAGTACATGTGTATGGCCAACTATTGACGTGAAACAATAATTCTGTCATTAAATAACAGATAGCAAATAGACATAAAATGATCAATCTTGTTAAGTGTATCATTGTAATACGGTCACCTTTTAATGAGATGGTCAAGCAAAAATAATGTAGCACAATAATGTCTGTATGAGTAATGAGCGCATAACTTATGTCATTGCACGTTCGCTTAAAGAGGCATACCCTAACTATTTTAGTCCGGGGTTTTTGAGTATTAATTAAAACAACATTAAATTATTATCATTTAGTTTTAAGCCAGTATAATTCCTTTTAAGTTCAAAAAGTACTTGTTCTGCTATTTCTGCAATAGGATGACAAAGAAGTTCATATAATGGTTGAAATTATTTCTGAGCCAATGACAATGCAGTATTTTTCAAATATTTCGAACCTTAATTCTCATAAAGTCGCGCGTCTGAAATGTGTTTATTATAGGTCGATTTCCTCCATAATATTGTTTGAACATTTATTGATAAACATGTATAGTTCGTGAACGATCTTCTACAGTGGTCAAGGAGGCGTGAATTAAGTCTGAAGAAAAGAAAACCATTTAAATATTTTAGCTCTGAGATTTTTGGCTTATGATTATCTTCTTAAATTACTTAATCCATTATTTCATAGATACGTCTGTTATCTCATAGGCGGCCAGTTTAGATCCAGATCACCCATAAAATCAATGTCATCTGATCAGTATTTGCACTTTCCCTTTTTTGTCACAAATAATCCAGTGAATCTAACTGTGAGAAGTGTCGATCGTGATCAGACTTCACCGATGCGCTCCTTGATCCGGATATAAACTATGTTGCCATGCTATAAAAGATTTATTTATGAAATAACGGGTAAAATGGAACTTCCACGGATGAAACCTTGTTTCTCAACCCAAGGAAAGACTGTTACACAGGTTGTTTCTTTCCTAAGAGCCAGTTATGTTCACATGGTGTTTTCAGAAAAAGAAATGGCATAATTCACTTTCTAAAATATTCTCTCAGTACATGTCTACGGGCCATTAAATAAACAAAGCTTCTTTCAGTTTGACTATTGATTTTGTGCATACCCATATATGATAATTTAGGCGGCTTCTGTTTTGTCAGTTACAAAAATAATTTCGACCATTATATACGTTATAGTTTATTTGGAGGCTTGAATGAAAACTAAACGGTCGCCCAGCTGCGCTGGGTCTGACCGTTTAATTTTCATACAAGCCTCCAAATAAACTATAACCTATACTTAAAGTTGAACGAAACAACTACTTTATCTCACCCATATTATTTACCAATAAATTTGATGAAATGCAATTTTAGTCTTCAATTTTAGAAGCTATAAAACACAACCGGCTTAAGCGTCGTAAATTTTCTGGCCTTCTTCGGACAGTTGACGTCACTGGATCACAAGATCATTCAAAAACAAAACGCTTTTATATGTTAATCTTATCAAATGTATAACAAAACTTTTAAAAATATATGATCGTAATTACCCACTCATTACAGCCGGACGTGTTTTTGTTGTGTATTTTTTTTACCTAATTATATATAATTTATTTTTAACGATACAATTCAGATTTCATATCAGAGTATTGTTGGTTGAGTATTGGTTGCCTTCCAATTTTATTAAAGCCGCACAAGATGATGACCATTAATGTTTTATAATAATAAAAATTAATGTACGCCTCATATAAAATTATATTATGCAAATCAGAACAAAAACTGAATTGACACTTTGCTATCAAAAACTGTTTGTAGCGTTATTGGCTTTTTAGATGTGCGAAATGTCAAATGAGTGCGAGGGAGGACGAAAAAACACCAATACAAACTTTCTTTTTTGCTTCTGACATTTCGGAATTTTTGATAAGGGTAATAAATTATGTTGTTTAAACAAGATCAACGTTATTTAACCATGTTATAGAAAATGATCAACTTAGCAGTTAAATGGGCATTGAGTACATCTAAAAATATCAAAACATTTATAATACTATAGTTATTAAAATGACGTAGGTACAATAAATACAAATAACTAAGCCAATACTGCGCCGACAATTTAGGATGACAATCACTATAATCCAAAAGAAAGAGATATTCAATTAAACATACAGAAGTTACTGTGACGATGCTACATGTCGAACTAAATGTACCTTCTTTATATCGGACTTTATTCAACTAAAGTATTTTTCAAAAAACACTTACTCTGTATAACTCTACTTTCATCTTTAAGTCGCTCGCGCGTTTCACTGATCCTCGGTATTGCTGTTTGACTATCTTCAGCTGAAGCAAATCTCGCCCTTGTATCACCAATACGAAACCTGAAAATAAGAAGTTCAATTTGCATATATACTCAGCCGAGCTCACGAAAATAGTTTTAACCATAATGCTCAGCCTGTCAGAAGTGGGAACAAAAATAACAATTATTTATAAGTTAATGTTAGGGTATCGTTCCTAAAATAGCTTCAATTAAACTGTCACGTGTATGAACAAAGACTCATTTTTCATCATAAATATTTAAAAGCTTTGTATAATGATATATTTTACTTCTATTTTTTAAGAAACAAGCCCTCCATATATGCAATGTTAATTGTTATTATCATTATAATTTAACAGAAAATAAATGATATTTTCCTAGGCTGAAATAACTGTGGATTGGAAACCATTTAAAGGCAGAGACTGTTAGATAAACCAGCAGCTTCCCAGAACTGTTCCAAAGGTTATAAAACTGAGAATGGAAACCAGTCTCAAATCTCAAGCATCTGATTGGCTAAATTGGCGATTGGTCACCATTTCAGCCAATCAGATGCTTGAGATTTGAGACTGGTTTCAAAGCTCAGTTTTATAACCTTGGAGCCAGGTTTTCGTTCGCTCTTTGACAAGTATCCTACTGAATGGCACATGGAAGCAAACAAACTAATTGTACGAATAACCGCTATAATCAAATCAGTGCACATCAGATACAATTGAACAAGACTGTGTGTTGTAAAGCAACAGTACGAAGGCCACAGTACATTTATATTAAAAGTTCACTGGGCCAACAAGTGTTTATCAAACATCACTTTTGACCTCTTTTTTATAATTATAAATGACTTGCTAGCTACTTTATCAAACTACGTGCTACATTAACCTTACATGTAGAGTTTAATTATTGTAACTATATGGAACATTAACTGTGCCCAGCTGCGAATTTTTCATTTTGAAAGGTCAAGCAAATACGCAGATTTTTTCAACTATAAACTTGTAACCGCTTTGACAGTATGCCTGATATAGGCATGTCTAAAAGCATTGTAGCCATATTGTCGACATAAACATTATACGAAAAGCAGAATGTTTCATACAGCCCATTAAGTCTGATATAAAATGTATATGCAGTTTTCAATATAGTGATTACTTAAGTTCAACTATTGCAATATCAAAAACAATATGTGTGAAAAGATTTATTGAACATTTTATTCCAGACAACCTAGAAGTTCTGCGACAGTCTAATACTCGGTTTCAGTCGGTATCCCTGATCTGCGGTACGGTAAGGTACTGCTTTGCAAGATTAATGCATCCTTGTTAGGTTAGTGAGAGTGTGTTTAAGTGTTAAGGCTTTTAATACCTAAGGAGCAAATTTGACGATTCATGTCTGACGTTGCAAAAGATAAACCTGTAGCAAATTTAGTAGCAATATACTAACTTTAATCGTCATTTACAAATTCTAACGTTTGAAAATCCTCACGTCCCCTCGCAAATAAAGAATACAATTAAAGTGTTTAGAAAAGTAAACTATCTTGTACTTACTATTAACAATCCTTATAACTCTCCATGGTAAAATAAATATCATGATATTAGCTGCTTCGTCTTCTGGATGTGCCCAGAGACCCTCCCAGAAAACAAGGTCAAGGGCCCACGAAACTGTGATAACAAAGGCGTCGAAAACCTAAAAATGCATTTAAATGTCAGTTATATATTTTAGGTACAGAAAAAGCAAGTATGTATTACTCTATCTGAGTAGTGAAAGATCGATAACTTTTATTCGAGATATGTATTGCCAAGTCTGAGTACAAAACAAATGACATCTCTATCTACAGTATGTTATACTACTCAAAATTTGATAGGGATCGCTTTCCGTTTTCTCCCGAATTATTGCCCCTACCGAGTTTCAACCTCTCTCCCGATTCAACGGTTTGTCGGTTTATTCCTTCTCTGGCACAAAGCTGATGTCAAATAAACAAATTTTCAGAATCGCAGAAAATATTTTATCGTTTCAACCTTATGTAAGGAATAAACACAATCTTTTAAGTGATCCTTATCAAATTTTGAGTAGTAAATTATAAATATTTTACTACGTCATAGGATAAACCGTTGTAGAACTTACCTCAATCTTATGGTGAAGAAATTTCTTTCCCATTATAAATATTTTGAAATAGGTAACTAGCACAAGGAAAGTCAAAATCACCATGGAACCCAGATGAAAGGCATGAGTCAATTCATGCAACATATAATGTCTGTTTTTAGCAGATTCAGTTTGAAACATGTCATGCTTATGATTGCCGCCAGCGCCTCGTTTTCGTCTAGAATGCACGTGAAAATCACTATGGTCGTGCGTGTGATCATGCATCATGTGGTCGAGACCTAGCAACGTGGAAAGGTCAAGGTCATGAGCGCTGTCATTCTTCTTTTCCGGCCACGGGACTTTGGCCATCTTCGCAAGCCGGTCAATAGCATTATGTTCGAGACCATCACTGTGGGTGTGGCCGTAATCCCTCTGAACTTCCATAAGCATGCTAGGTAGGGACCAGTTCCCATGTATTGTTTTATTTAAAATGTTTGGAAATGTTTCAAACACTAGTTCTTTAGATTTAGCTTCCAGGATTTCTTTTTCGTGAAGTTCATCTGTAAAATAAAGCAGAAGTTAAAGTTTAGTTGCGGATCTTTTATAAAACATAATATGAAGATTATTTTGTTGTTATACATAAAAAATTATGCTGTAGTTATCGATGAAACGGAAATGAAAAACATCCTGTCTTTCTAACGCTTTAATGGAGTTGTCCAAAGGTGTCACCGATAACGAGTTATAAACTGCAGGAAACATCAGATGTGTGCCTTCGATAAAATGCGTATTAACAAACGCCGGCTATCAGTGTGCCCTGTCTTTTGGCCATTTAAAAGATGTCTGGCAAATGGAATAACTTTTAATGATTTTGATGCTGGGAATCAAACCCATACTGTACGGCAACAATGCCTTAAATGGTTACCGATTAATGAATTAAGACATTACAATACTCTAATAACGTTGATTAGCTAAACGTTAACATGTTGAAGAACTCAACCAAATACAAGTAGGCCATGATAAAACTGGTACAAAGTTTCAGTTAAAATACTTTAACACAAATGAGATCATACTTTCTTTGAAATGGAAACTACTAAAAAGAGTGTTTCAAAAATATGTTCATGGGCAGTGTAGTACCGAGCATCGTCATGTTAGGTACATGTAATGTCATATGTTAAACATGACATTCGACTTGAAGCTTTAAAATCATGTTCAACATTATACGGAAATTCTATGTGTCATCTTTCCTGGTACAGTAAACGCAGTTAATAAAGAATAGCTGACTGTCGCTCGCTATAGACATCATTTAAAGCGGCATTTCTTCAATTTAACCCGCTCTTGTATGAAATATTACATGTATTTGGAACTATAGGCACACATTTGCAGCATTAGTTCGGGCTAATAAAATTTTAATTTATTAAAATAAATTTGGTCCGCGCGACTAAAAGCGAAAGTAGGATTTCCGAAACGTCACAGAAATCGAGATGGCGCATGAAGTGGTCGCTTCGTCAAAAATCGGTGCTAAATATAGCTCCATTATATTTAGCTTCTTAAAAGTTCGTTAACGATAATTAAACAATATCATTGAAAATCCCGTCTATAAGAAAGAAATCGATAGGACCTTTTGTGTTCTGTTAGAGAGTTTATATATTGGAGTCTATATGGACAAATATGATTTTTCAATAGTATATTCTTACTTAAGTTTAGGACTGGGGCTTTAAAATGATACTAATATTCCCGATTTATAAAACAGGAACAGAAACAATCTTACCTTTCATAATTAAAATATCAGAAATAATTTGACCAATAACACAGGCTGCATCTAATGTTGCACATGCGGTCAAAATAATCAAGGCCACATGGGTGTGGAGAAGTGTGGACATTCGCTTCTTCATTCTGAAAGTACAGGTACACATTTTTGATAATTTTTCATCTAATTCTTATTTAAACTTACGAAATATATAAGAATTATAAGTACACTATACACAAAACAACAAGTCATCAAGTGATTTAAGTTACAGATTTGTCAAGTTTAGAGGACCTTCAATTTTCAACGTTTACCGATGTTCTGACTTGTATGGTCGATTCGGGAAACATGTTTAGCCTATTCGCCACTTTCAGAAATTACTTTGTACGTTATCAAGTTTAATATAATATTTTTTTTATAATTCTAGTTTTGAACTGTGTCATTTGGCATTCATGTCTATATCATTAATCAGTTGATCGTGGGAGGATGGGGGTTTGACCTAAGCGTGTTCATCTAAATCGTTGGAATGAAGTAAGCATGTACTCAAGTGATCAAAATACACTTTCTGATTTTGATTTATAAGTTGCTTATCTTTAAAAGTAACAACATTTTTTTGAAAGAGGTTATATCATAAAACAACTCGCGGTAACTATAAGACTATACAAACTAACAGATGAATGCTTTAGAAGATTACTAGATTGCATGTACGGTAAAAAAAAATGAAAAAATGATTCCGTGTTTCAAACCATACAGAAACACAGCTATTATAATGTCACATATTAATCATGTCGGCAAGCACATGCTGTACTATTTTGTAAAATGTATGTTGCATAGCTTTTTCATTTTTAATAAATTTGTTTTTAAGATATTAACACTGGTGACGTAATTTTAAACCAAACCGTTAATAAATTTGCATTGTATGCCAGGAACTTAAACGGGCCCACAAACAGTACAGTATACAAATTACAACTGTATTATTTAGAAAAAAATGCATAGGTAGTAACCCTTGATGTATTAGATTTATTATGTCAAAACAATGTACCAAAACCAGCTGGCTGTCAAAAGCATTGCATTTTCTGTATAAAAAGGGGTGTTCAAAAAGTTTGCGTGCAAGTATATTTAATAGGCATTCATTAAATTGTAGTTGCAGTACTTAGCCCTATTTTTATATAATATAAATTACTTTAAATTGTTGCGAAGTTTTAAACAACACCATCGGTTATCTGGTCCAAAGTTATTAAATGTCATAAACGACATATTAAAAAGCATAGATTTTGAAGGTCTTTTTCCAAATAATCTCTGTGGAACACGATCCATTTTTCAAAGATTCCCACTCGTGTATAGTAACTGTTCATGTTCGAGTCATTTGGAAAAATATAAAACCTGCAATATAGCATGATCTACAAACTGATATTTCTTGCGCTATGTCTTAAAAACTGTTACACTTTTTTTCGCAAACTTTTTGAACACCCCTCATATATATTGTATAGAAAAGCTCCATAAAGCTTTAAAAAGTACGGTTTGTCGTTACAAGATACAACATTGTCGCATTGTCTAGAATTCATGAGTAGTTCGTGACCCATGATAATTAAACCTACCATGTGCAATTAGAACAAGAGGACATGCACACAATGATAGGACAAAATTAATGGACTGTCAGACGGAAAGTAGACATCTCACTTACCAGAGGGATGTCGACCTAAAATTTATGTTGCACAATCTGTTTCTAAAGAAAGTTCATTGTATAAAACTGTGAAGTTCAGTCAGAAGAGGTCCCAAGATAATAAAACTAAATCAGGAGTTTTAGTTTTATGATTTTGGGCCCAGATGAGAACAGAACAGAACATACTTCAACTGGAACTCAAACAATGCTTTTCAAATGAACGAACTGTTTTAACTCTATTGAAAGTAAAACGATTGGCAGTATATGATATTGTTTTTGTCTTTATGTAGTTGTGTTCTTGTGGTCGTCTTTTACTCTGGCATACGTGTATCATTCAATCTCTAACTTAAAATATATGTTTTTAATTTATTTCAAAATCACCCAAAAAGCATGCATTTGAATTTATGAAAATAACGGTCAGTGTTTTCGTTTACTTGGTTTTAAAACGAACAAATGAAACGATTTGAAATTCTTGAGAGGAGTTAAGGCATTATTTGTTAGCATTTTTGACGTCATTTGTGACGTTAAACATTGTTAACATATATAACTGTTTTGTATGGAAGCATATTTGTGCCACAACTTAAACATATAAAATAACTTGAAAAAAATGGAGGATTTCGCAAAAAAAGAGTTTTTTTTCGCGAAAACAGATAAATTACACACGAAAGAAATTAACACGAATTTATTCCTGATAATGCTCTAAATTGCGTCAACATAAAGATATAGTATCAATGAAAAAAATGGACGATTTCACGAAAACAGATTTTTTTTCTCGAAAACAGATAACTTTTTTTTCGCAAAAACATCAGTTATTTTCACCCTATTTTATGTGGTTAAGTTGTGGCACAAATATGCTTCCATAATTTTTAGATAACTGGCATCTTTCGTGAAATTGTTATGCTTTCATGAAAAGTTATCTGTTTTTCGTTTCACGAAATCTGATTTCGTGAAATCTTCCATTATTTTCATGCAAAAATAACTTTCGTGAAATTTTCGAGAAAGGTTTCGAGAAAAGTTATGTGTTTTCGTGAAATCCTCCATTATTTACATGAAAACTTTATCTTTATGTTGTGGCAGTTTAGAGCACTAACAGGAATAAATTCGTGTTAACATAACTTTTTTGGTCGTGAAAATATGGATGTTTTCGCGAAAAAAACTTTTTTTGCGAAATCGTCCATTATTTTCACGTTATTTTATGTGGTTAAGTTGTGGCACAAATATGCTTCTGTACTATGCAGGTAAAAACTTTTAAACACTTTCTATCACATCATAGAACATAAATTTGTACATTTGCAACATGTTGTTATAACAGATACAATAAAACATATCATCTTTGACTGTCTTATATTTAGACTCTAAATGTTTTCACAATTAGTTTTTGAGTCTTACTACATATTTACACTTTTTAAACAGAATAAAAAATATCTTATTTTTGTTAGCCCAGCTTGAGTACACATGAAAAATTCTCACATATGAAATACTTATCGTACATGCAAAAATCTAATTCTTACACTTTTTGTATAAATAAAACATCATTCTAAAAAGTTTCTTGGAAACGTAAAAACTATGCTTATCCGTACATTGTTTTAGTTTTGATTTCTAAAATTCCATCTTAGTGCATGTGCCACAATTTGATCTGTTTAAAAGATAGGATTAAAAGATATGTTTACCCATTAATGACGTCATTTATTCAGACGCTATGACGTCTGTTGATTAGTGCATATGCATGTATCAAATTCCTCAAATGTAAAAGATAAAAATAAAACATAAAATTTCAGGACCAAATTTTTTGCTTCTGTATAACCTCAGAAGTTTGACTGGAAATAATATGGAACCCACGCAAGTCTTTTGAATACAATTTCCTCTGTCAAGTTTTGCTCTACGGCATTAAGTTAAACCCTAACTTTGATGTTTTTTGCAATTAGTCACCTGAAAGAAGCTTAAACTCGCGTAAATCAATTACGTCGGTCTATTCCCCTTATGCACAGAGACATTAGTTTCAAAAGCTCTATGTCTAACTACTAAGGCAAATAAATCTACAACAACTTGTTAAACAAGAAATCATATGCAGTATTTGACTAGTAAAGATACAATATATAAAGATTCGTTTTCTGCTTTTCTGCAATTGATCTCTGTCTCTTGATTCAATAAGATTATCAATGATCTATGCTTTTTATGTTGTTTTTGTTTTGATAATTCATATAGTTCTACCACAAAAAATATGGGTTAAAATTAAGAAGTGTGTGAAATAAAATATATACTAAAATATAATAAAATTCAGAAAAAAAGACAGTTAAATTAACATCTGCATACCTGTTTCTTTTATGTCTTGGATGAATTATACTAGAATTAAAAGACGGCTGTTGGCTGTTGCTTTCATTATTGTTACTTTCTACGGAATCTTTTCGCTCTTTCATATTACACATCTATCTATTTTAACCGATGATTATTCCGCTATTATTTGAAATGTATTTTGCAGTCCTCTTTTTAGTTCAAACTGTTAATCCAATGCAATATACAAAATTACAAATGAATTAATGAAATTCCAGCATAAACAATGATTCACTAAAATAAACTTATTTAAAACGCTTGAACTTAATTTTTGACTTTGATGTCTGAAATCTTGTCACTTTGATAAATTCCGTATGCTGCATACTGTCACATATTTTGCTAGTTTTGATTTGCGTTTCTAAATATGCACAAATAGTCAGTTGTGAGAAATGTTCTAGCAACGGTCCCTGCAAACGTCTGCCGACATACAGGGAGCATTTTACACAACTACTGTCTTTATAGTTACATTAAACCAGCGGTTGTCAAAAATATACAAAGATTGACGAATAAACGGAATAACTTGTCAGAAATGTGACAGTTGTATCATTATTCACATTTTGTCACCAACTATTTTAGGCAACTCACATCGTTTTTGTTTTATGTAGTTGGTCAGTGAACATGTATTGCAATGTTAAACTTAAATCTTTTGAGGGTTGAAAACAAACTCTTCGCATATTTCTGGTCATGCTGTGTTTATCATTTTGATAAACTTAAGTATTTATCAAAAATAAATCACGTGGATAATTTAATCAATTCCTAACAATAAAAATGCATTGTTGTCTATAATACCTTTAATGAATTATTTTATTTGGATTGGGTAAATATTAAGTATCCAACTAAATTCTATTCAACAATATACATATAAATGCATGTATACATGTGTATGTTGTATTAAATTAAATGATATGTTTACTTTTCTTAAGTAAGGATTGCTGAAGATGCATTTTTGTATGATTTCTGCCTGATTCTATATATGGTAGTTATTACTTTATGTAGACCCTGAACACTAATAATAACACTTTTTTCTCAAGACGTTTGCGTTCCCAATTTCAAAAAAGCACCATCCCTCTGCACAGCTAAAAATTATTTCAGTTTCTTATTGAAAGTGATACTTCGTTGCGCCTTCGTGTGAAACAAGGATTCGCATCATGGACTGCAAAGTTTGTAACGACCCACAGAGAGAACACTATTTTTTTCTTCAATGTAAAACATACATTTCAATTACTTTTCCCATGTACACATCGAGTCCGAGGCGACTGCGCGTTAGAAAATCTTGCCGCTGCCGCAATAAACCACACATTAACAAGATGCGAGAAGCATAAACATAGCGTTTCAAAGGTCATATAAATATAATCATATTAAAATGCATGTTCTGCATCCGAGTTAAAGAGATTCGCTTGACTGAAAACGAGAATATAACCCCATGATAAAATTAAACAACAAACGGACATATACAGTATGTAAATTAATAAGAAAGTGAAATGTTCAGAAATTGTATTTATTGTGACATCTTGGTGTTATTTTGAATATATGTGGCAAACCTCACTGCTTTTTCAGTTGCACTGAACAAAATATCTATAGATCTGAGTTGTTTGTTTTACAAATGATTTTCTAATAACAAGTGCTTTCAAAACATATATTTTATTCTGATAAATTTAAAGGTAAATAATTTTACCTGCATGGTGTTACCAAAGATGTGTAATACCATGTACTACTAAATCATTTGTTACGTTCTTAAAACGTGTTATTTTTCTGTTTAAATCTATAAATCAAGTACAATTTTAATTATTTGAGAGGATAATCCCGTGTAAATGTAAATGTATGTCCTATAATTGTTATTTTGACAAAAACAACTTAATAATTGAAATAAGTCTTGAAAAGTTCAATATCTGATTATGGATAATTGCAGTTACATGTATGTGAGTTTCTGTTAAAAGATTAAAGAGTAACGCAAAGGTTTATTTTCTTAATAAGCAATTCTTATTAAAGGAACATAACGATTTCAAAATTGTTAAAATTGTTGATGCATAATTTAACTTGTCTGTCAGGTAGTTGCCTAGTTATCAGTAACTTACTCTAAAAAAGTGAGAGAGAATGTACTATGTTAAATGATTTTACCGTTTTTTTAATGTTTACGTTTTGAGATGAGATATACTTTGTCTTAAATGAGCGAAGTTATAAGTGAAGGTAATTTACTGTATGACATGCCATACATTATATCGGAGTCGACAAATGAACCTTGTTATGAGGAAATCCGTCTTCAGTGTTACGGTTTTTGTTAGTTTTGGAAAGGACGAACAGGGCTTTAGATCATAAAACTAGAGACAAGTCTCAAATCTCAAGCATCTGATTGGCTGAAATGGCGACTGTTCGCCATTTCAACCAATCAGATGCTTGTGATTAAGACTGGTCTTCAGTCTCAGATTAATGCTCTAAGGTCCAATTGTCTTTCATTCTCCAATAGCTATTAGTGGCTTGTTAAACATTTTCACATTTACACTTCTATTGATTTATTTTACTGCTAAATGCATGTCGGGAAATATCGTCTGTTTATGTTTATGATATCTTTTCAAAGAACAATGTAAATTTCCTCAAGAAACCTTTTGCATGACGAGGCTCAAGCGCTGAAGCATAATAATAGCTTACCACAACCATTGCCCAACAGTAGTTCGTGATTTTTTGTGTCTTAAATTTCTATTTGGACAAACTCATTTTATTACCCATGCTTTCCTTTTTTTCACTACTTTTGGCTGTGTGGGTAGGCTGTGTCTTCTGGATGTGGCCATTTCTGATATGTATATTTCACTTTTTTATTTATAAACCAACTTCTCTTTACTTGTTTGTGTAACTGTATACAAAAACCCAATAACACCTAACTATGAAATCAAGGAGGAACATCCCTGTTTTTCTTTACTTACATTTGTACAATTCATTAAAAGTGTTTATTTTATTCAACAACTGTTTCTGCCAGTTTGTTTCAGCAAATCGTCTCTCTCGTGATCCACAAAACAAACTATAGCTTTCTGTATAGCTAACTATGATGTCCAAATTTTTGCAATGCTTTTACAATCAAGTGTGTTAAAAAATATTTCATTTCATACTCACATTTAGAGCATCGTTCATATTCCATTAACAATTTAATTCCTTAAACCCAAACTCTTGCAAGTTTGGTGAATAGAAAGCGTCCATAGTTTGTTAAACAATAGCATGACTAAAGCAGCTAATGAGGGAGGACTTGGACACATATCAAATGATGTTGTAAATGCTAGCCTGCCAGCGGAATCTTACCTACATTCATCAAAATTAATCTCTTTGAATTTGTGAAGATTTGACAATCCTTCAAATGACCCGAACTTCTGACACACATATAAGTCTCTACTCTGAAGGCTTTTAAACTATAATTCAATGGAACAACTAAGCAATGAGAAAAACACGGCAGCACTGCAGAAATACTGATGATAAAACACGTAATTATAGTTTTCAAAACTGTAAATCAGAATGCAGGTGACTTAATTAAAGGACACGTATAATTAATAAGACAATACTGAAGTTGGAACAGAACAAGACAATATCTGTTTAAAGTGTTCATGTTATATGTAAAATAAAGGACAACTATTGCGACAGACGCGAAACTCATAGTAAAAGCAAGCGAAAGAGATATTGTGGGTCTATAAAATCATAATCAAAATAAAGAAAGCATTCTTCATGCTTCTTAAATTGCAGACTGAAAAAGTGCTTATGGAAAATGTTAGGTCTGCTTTAAAGCCGCTGTGAGAGCATCACCACAAGTCTTTGAGGTTTCTGCTCCTTATCGGGTCACTGAAAGTCAAACGAAGCTAGCCACAAAATTGTTCATGGCACACAAAATGAGGAATTTTAAAGCAATATTTATTGAATTAAAAAAGTGAAATGTGCATATCAGGAATGAATTGCCACATTCAGAAGACTCGGACTATCTACACAGCCAAGAAGAAGATAAAGAAATTCGAGAAATCAAACATTAAAAATGAAACAAAAGAGAGTTCCAGAAATAGCCAAAAGCAAACAACATTACGAATGATGATGAGTCAGATGATACTATTGGAAAATTAGTCATCACATGCAATACATATTCTAAAGAAACTGTTAGTAGTATAGTATTGGATATAAAATATAATAAGCTTGAAAATTTAGTCGCAACACACATGCTAGTGTATACTCGTATAAAGCTAGAAGGTTGGGGTGCAAAGGAAATGCCAATGATTCATGAATCACTAATTCCATCACAAATTATAGTTATATGATAATGTGTATATCTGACAATTTGATACCGTCGTTGTTCGGTGCATAATGGGTAATAAAGGCGGAAGATTTTTCTATCAGTGTGTCTCACTGTTCAAAATTAAGATTATAATTACAACTAAAAAGGTAAGACATGTATATCATGAAACACCATACTCATAAAACGCAGTCAAATGTAGAGATGTATAATCCCAGTAGTTCTATTTATTGTTAATGGTGTTTGGTAATTTTGAAATCAATTCTCTTATGACCTCATGCTCTCTCGGTCGTCTCTACTTTTTGGCTGCGTGGGAAGGCTGTGTTTTCTAAGTGCGGCAATTTCTGATAGGCATTATTTCATTTTTTTATCGCTACTTCCCATGCATCAAGAAACGGTAAACATAGATAATTACAACGTTGGTAACTAAAATGCTTGACCCATGTCATTTATGGTACCTCTACTTTACCACTTCTTGCTATTTTTGGAAGAGTTTGGCAGGTTAATTTCGGTGAACTAAATGAAACATGTCTTAGATACCGGTCGTTCAACTTAACCTCAGCCTCGTGTTGACCATAACGAACGACAATAAATAAAGACAGGATTTTGCATGAGATCATATAAACATGAACCTATGGGATCATTTATAGTTGCGTGATCTCAGATATTATGTATACTCACTGACATTAATTTTAAAGTTTCTAGATTTTTTTCAGGAAATCGACAATACATTGTCTATTTACGAAACAATCATATACAAATACATAACACGAGAATTAATGAAGAGATTGCAACTTTGTTTCAGAAACCCTGTACTTAAAGAGCGTGTATGATGATCTTGAAATTAACATTTCCTACTACATTTGTTCAAGGTAAAGGATTGTAAACATCAGTTAAACTTTACATGCTATTATGTAACTGGTTCAACAGATGTTTCGCAAAACCTAAAGTCGCATCATATGCCTTATACCAAAATACCAGTGATAAGTTTTTGACATTGCATATTCAAATAACATCAAAATAATTTCCAAATATTTACTAACAGCAGTTCCATCTAGTACCATTATATGCTATAAATCGAGCAACTGCTCCACAAACAAACATCAATTAGTTTCGCATAGAACTGACTTCAAGAATTACAGTTGATCACGAAAAAAACATGATCAATCTATAGAACTTCGTCATCAACATGTAAAACAGGGATTGTTTTGCTCTCCGTTTATACTACGCAAGAAGTCTTCAATCTACAAAGCATTTATAGTGTAGTAGACGGCCACTGTATTTAAATTAAATCAACCAGTCTCCAATGTTTCATATTTGTAATGATCAATTGCTTTCAGAGTTCCCCCTTTTTAATCCAAGCTCAAACGCTCAGTAAAAACTGATAATATGTTTCCCCCTATTCCTTTAGAAAACGACCATAAACATCTAGTTTTATTAAAGTTCAACATTATTTGATTGTGATTAAACTTCATACATTGTGTATTTGTTTAGCGCCGTTTGTTGGCCGATAGAAAGAAATGTTAAATATAAATTAAATTAATTTATATATAAGTGTTATGTCACAGAACTACTGTAATTTGTTAAGTATAATTTAGAACAATAAGTCAGAACGTAACAATTGTCATAAGTGATTAATTTGGTGGACCACAGATAGTACAAGTAAATTTAATGGTCCATCGGCAGACAGCCCAATCTAATGGTCATTCCGTCAGTCAAATATTAATAACTCAATAAACAGTGTGACAGGTGGCAATGCGTCGATTGGTTCGCGTAAAACCAACGTAACACATGTTACATTTAATCGTTAGATCTGTGCACAATTACACATTCAATTAACCGATTCCAAAATAACCCAAATTGTGATAAATCCAATGTCCATATGCATAAACTTAATGATTCAATCTAATCATTCCAAGTAATCGATCATGTCTATAAAAAGTAGAAAATGTCAATAGCAAATTTTAGTCATTACGTTAAATTAAAGATATTTTTAGATAATTTTGACATTGCATATTTTAAGTATTTACTTAAACGTTTCAATACTTTAAACTTAGAAAGAATTGTAAGCATTAAGTTGCAATAAGACCTCATACAATTAACTTAGAACATATTCTGAACGTTGATTAATATATTGCTCTTGCAGAACCTGGTCTCGAGATGAAAAAACTTGAGTTTGAACTTTATGCTCAAAACTCTTTTTTTTCTTTCTTTTCAAGAAAACGTAACCTATGTCGTAAGTTAGTTGTTTTATTACAAAAGTGTTATATATTTGAGAAATTCAAGCAGTGTTAATCATTTTATCAACTCCCAGGATTTGAGTATGAAACTGAGTTTCGAGCATGGAGTTCGATCTCAAAACAGAACCTTAACAAATTTTTACCCTTTTTTCCTTTTTGTTCTATGTCCATTTCGATCACTATTATCATCCTCGGTTTCATGACCTTCGAAAATCACTGCCATACTATTTTCCTTTCCCATTTTGTCCTTTTCTTACAATTGACTATTTTCTAATTTCGAAATAATATTTTATAAATGAAATACACCAACAGCTCTGTGAAAAGACACAACGCATTTGACAATGTTTAAAACTGAACATGAGAGAAGAATATAGCTAGATGGCCTTGCATAATATTTTAATATTTAAGGAAGCTTTGGCTGGCTTGTCATTTCACTTATCATTCATAAAACCGTCAAAATCTGAAGTTGATCGTAACGCCTCCCTTTGTTTTAGTATAAGTTCGTGATTTTTTTCCTTAGATTGATCGTTGATGAATTTTCAATAACGTTTGTTTTATAATCAAGCGAAGTAGGTCTTAACTATTTGTATTGAACTCTAGGAGATAATTAAATTACGTGGATCCTATGCAATGAAACTATGCCACAGATGACCTCAATCGATCCATCACTTAATGTATTTGAGATATACAGCAAAAGTAATATACAACTAAGAGGAAAGCCACATCTGGAAAACGCAGATTCACCACACTGCAAATAACGAGACAAGTTGAGGGGTGCATATTTCCTTTTTTTATATTCTGTACAACATACTTCATAAGAAACCTTTTAAGACCCAAAGACAGTTATCAACTTAAACAATTGACTTTCAAATACGGATCTTGTATTTTCCGGATTACCAACTTAGCTTTAGTTTTGTAAATGTGGGCTTTCAAATTCGGATTTTTTTTATTTTCCGGATCAGCAACATAGCTCTGGTCTTGCAAAATCAACAACTTGATTTGATTCATTGATCAAACATTCCTCTGTTTTTATTGACAAATCTTTTCCGCCTTTCGCCAGCAGTGAAATGACTTTATTATGTTGTGTGATATAATTAATATGCAAATGTATAGGTGCTATACTGTTAATTTACTTCGACTCTCTGACATTTATTGTTGTTTATGGTTATATTTCATCGAATAGCTCCTCTCAATTGAGTTATATTGATTACTCAGAAATACAAAACCATTAATTCTGACACTGTTGACATTATTACTATCAACTTTTTTCAAGTTTTATTCAAATTTGATTTCCTGAATATGTCAATATGGGAAGGTTAAATTAACAAAGGTTTAGCTAAAATAAAGGTATGATTCTCATTTCAGGAACATATTCTCTTGTCCTATCTAAACTCATAAGATATACTTAAAGAAATAAGAAACGCAACGTCTTTAAACACGAAACATAATATATTGCGTGTTTAAAGAAGTTGCATTTCTTATTGCTTTAAGTATATTAAATTAAAAATAAGTATTGATTTCTTATAGATCTCTTAACTTCCAGATAACGTTCTCAATAACATGCTTAAGGTCCATGCCCTCCAGACAGACAAAGCAGCAACTTAAAACGCCTGTTATTATTGGAATGTAAAAGAGGATCATATATTGTTAAGCACTATGCTATTTCTGTTAAGCTAAAGACTTACCGACTGAAACAGTTTGCAGGTATTTTATCATATTTATCAAGTGTTAACGTGTCTCGTACGTTTCAAATGTAACAAATGCGCTTGCCAAAAAACGTATGATATACATATGTTTGTTAAGTACAATATTGTTATACCACCATCAAAATGTGTGTTCTTACGGAGTAAGAATTTGCATTTTAATAATCACTTGTAAATTTACAATCGAAATTTTATTGGAACAAAAACATATGAAGCTCACTGGTTTCACTTCAGGTGCTCTAATCTATGTAAGGTAATTAAGTATCAATACTTTCTTTTATTGGCAATGCCATTGGCTTCTTATGTTTTATTATATTTTGTGCTTGAGTGATTTGGCTGCAACAAGGTCGATGCTAAGCGTAGTAGAAAGAAACCTGTTTACATTTACTGCCCTTGAATAGGCTCAATCAAGCCGCGCCTTCAATATGTTCATACACGCATTTGTGTTTTAGCTTTCAGCTAGTCTTAATTTAATTTGGTGTTCTGTATTGAAATACATGGAAAGGTATTTCAAAGCAATCGAAGAGACATGAAGATATTGTTGAATGGGGTTGATTGAGCCTGCTCATGGACAGTCGCATATTATTACTCGCACCGGCTATCCCCGGGTTGAGCGCAACTCAATCTCTAAAAATCTTACATTTCATCCCATAGAAATATATTTGTGTTAGTTTGTGTTAGTAGAGAACAAATGTGCGTGATACATTAAAAGAATGTACATTTTCGTCGTTCTTTTTGCATAAGTTAATGACTTACTTTGTAAATGGTCATTTTTACTAGTATTTATGTGTTACAAGTAAACAAAATGTCTTTTCTTAAGAATAAACACATACTTGTTTTCTAGATGAAACATTCCCTATCATGAAATCCCTAAGTGTTACAAACATATGCATGCAGTGTATCAGCTCAGTTTTTTTTCCATTTCTCTTCCATTTCTTTATTCCGATTTTTTAAATCTAAAGTATTATCTTAATTAACTTTTAACTATCATAACGGAATAACATAAGGATATCAATAATTTCTTAAGAGTTATATAAAATTATCCAATTAGTTAATAAGTGTCTGTTGAGTCACAAGTAATCTTGTCGTGTAAACAGAGTTTAAATGAACAGTACTTTCATTTACTAGTTCTTTCACGATTTGTAAATCAATTATCATGTTCATGTCTTCGGTTCATTTCAACGCTGCATTGTACATTGAAAAAGCATGATGCTTTGTAACGCCGCATATGAGCATAGCCGCATAAAAAATATTTTTGTTTATGCGGTGATTTTCAACGCATAAACCGGGTAAACGTGTTCATGCGGCGACGCTCAGTGCATTAAGCAGAAATTTCGTATATGGGGCGCAGTTGTGCCTTTCTACCACATGAGAGGATTTATTTAACCATTTATTATATAGCTTAAAACATAGTTCTAATATTTGCAGAAATGGTGATAGTGATGACTTTGGTGATGATGATGGGATGTCCGTCCGTTTCGAAATTGTATAACATAGAAGTCCCCAGAGTTGTACATGTATTCTATTCATTGATGTAGGGAAGTGTTACATATGCAGCGTTACAGTTCTAGCTTTCATCTCTTACTGTGTTCAGTTTATTTGAATCATTTATTTTGTGTATAGTAAGTTTGGTAATGATTTGCGGAACATAAATCAACATTGTACATGTACGTCATATTGTTTTTAAAAGGAAACAATCCACGTTAAGATAGTAACTTGCTGTATGATGGCACTTTAGTTTAGTTGAGTTGTATGCAATGCAAAAGAAGCTAGGTCAATTAACGTTTTCCCTTTTTACCTTTATCAGTCCAAAGAGCTGAAATATTTATTAGAATCGATACAACAATTTATAAAAGAATACTGTTTGCTTTTTTAACATGCAATATTAGGTTAATCGGTAAAAAATAAATCATGCTATACTTAGAATTTCCAAATCCATCAGCTAATGCTTTCTTTTTCTCCATTTCACGTTTAATCACAGAATCCCTAAACGTAACTTTTGATAAACTGGTCATCTTGAATTCTTGTTTTTGTTTTGCTAACGGTCAACTATTTTCTTACTTTATCTATAAATGAAAAGACGTCACACCAAAAATTGAACAAATAAGCAACAACAATGACAAAGTGACAAAATACGGATTACGTACTAAAATGAAACCAGGGCTTGTTAATTTCACGTTTTGTTATTAACCTGCTTTCTCTCACCTTTGAGTAGACATTACGTTAATTACTTCAGCCAGTTTCACTACTTCCTTTTAGATATGTTGTGGTCAGTTGTGAGCCATCAACACCAAACTAGCTATCCTTGCTAATAATTCATACAATCGAAAGTATGGTTAAAATTATGTTCTTATTTTAGATATTTTCATTTTGATATAAACACACTAATAAAATAATGCAGCCAACCCGAACGTTTTAAGAAACGAGTCGATTAGACAGATTGTTTTCTTATTTTATCTCTTTGTTATAAATGTAATAAAAATGGACAATTGAATCTTGGAAATTTAATTAAAAATTAACCATTCTTCGGGATTGTATGAAACAATTATTCAGTTTAATCTATTACTATTGACCTCCACATAACTACAATATTGATGTTGGTAAATTTTGATATAGCGATTTATCATCGCCTTTTTCTTGCTTGATTTTGTTAAGGGATAATAAAATTTCAAACTATCCTAGCCTGGAATGCTGTATTATCGACGTACTGGATAAAATTATCAATAATTCTAATGCAATCCAATATAAGTTCATTACTTCTATATTTTGGTGAAAATTCCAACCAGATATGAAGAAAGTCGTTATTTCTATGTCAAGCTATCAAATGTGGGAACGTACGGCTACATAAATTATTAACGTCGGTATTAGAAATGCGTCGATAATACATGAATTGACCAGGTAAACCAGAAATACAACGACATTAAATAAAAAACTGCGAATACTATTGGGTAAGCGTCATCAGTTGAGTCGATGATGACGTGCTAAGGAGCATTCATCAAACATCTTGAACGGCCGGACGTTAAACTTTGAGTATAAGCGGACGCTGAATAATTTATACTAGCACAATTAACAAACGATCATATCGAGGGTATTGTGAAAGAATCGTTTGCAATAATATCTTGCCACCAGTGGACTTCCTCAAATAGGCTTTAGTTTTTCGATGCACTGAGTATTAAATTATCTTGTTTGTGTATTATTAGGTATTTTAAGTCGTTTAAACAATGCACCTACTCGTGAATGAATTTTTAAGATGGAGCTGTTTTTATTGGGCTGAACCACTATTTTCAGGTTTTAGTTTCATTTAATAACACGCGAGAAAGAATAATTGTTATTGTAGTATTGTTGTTACTGGCATAACAGTCGATTTTCGTTCTTTAGTTTCGGAGAAATAACGTAAATGTGCGAATTAGTTTGTTGCGTGTTGGGCACAAAACTACCCACTAACTAAATAATGGTTAGAAAACTTCCTGTAACTGTTCAACTATCTGAAACCGAATATTTTATCGGCACTGTTATTATTAAACTATCTGAAACCCACCATTCTATCGGCACTGTTATTATTGGGCTTTCTGAAACAGAATATTTTATCGGCACTGTTATTGTTAAACTATTCGAAACCGAATATTTCATCAGCACTGTTATTGTTTATCTATCTGAAACCGAATATTTATCGGCTCTGTTATTGTTGAACGATATGAAACCTAATATTTTATCGGCACTGTTATTGTTAAACTATCTAAACCGAATATTTTATCGGCAAGAATATGATGCCAGGAAAACATAAAAGTGATTGAGTTCCCTTGCTAATTTTTGTCAACAGTTCCTGAACAACAAAAAAACAAATAAAAACTTCAACGATCGTCGTGTGGCCAAAGCTATTAACCATAGAAGAAAATCTAAAGACTGTATAATATCCAGCGGGTAAACTTTGTTTTTAGATATTCTGAAGACTTTTATAAATACATTGAAACATATGAACGTTTATGGTTTGTTTTCTCCATAAGGGCAAACTTTTTTAATGAGTGGACCATACACCGCTGATTATGAAATGGTTAATCTGAATGTACATTAGATGGTCCCCTGTTCACCGCCATAAACACACCATGGTCTAAAACGTACAGTAACCCTCAGCCCACCTACCGGCAAAACATGCGCATTTCTAAGGAATCGCTTCACATCTCTAGTTAACACATTTGAATTGTTAATGGCAAAATGCCTGCAAATGACTTCTTTTTTGCCGGGCAGAACATCATCAATTTTTATAAAATCAAGCTTTAACTATTATGTCAACTTCTGAGGAAAAATCAAAAAAGAAAAGGGAACTTTGAAAGACACCAAACACGACAAATACAAACATATTGCAGGTTCGGTTTGATAGAGCCTGTTTACGGGCAGTAATGAAAATACATTATACATGTACTGCCCGCACCGCATAGCACGGGTTGAGCGCAATTCAATATTTACACCAATGAACAGTACAATTTAAAAACTTTGTTTCAAAATTCGTTGCTTTCAAGAACTAACCTTATTCAGGAAGTAACTCGTTAATTATAAAGCCAAAAGATTTCCACCGTTAATATGTGACATGTGTTGTCTCAAATTTACATAACTCTATTTTGTTGGTTAAAGAAAATTGACAGTTTGACAAGCGACAATACATATGTTAGACAACTGAATTAGAAACTTTATCTTCTGTTGTAACAAGTGGCAACAAGGAAGCTTTAAATTACTTTAACATAATAATTAACACATTTAATGACATGGTAAGGGCGAAGGTGAGTGGGAGGTGGATGGGTTTATGATAAATTAACAAACTTATATTGATATATTAAATTTGATGTGAATTCTCTAATAAAACGATTACCTGACAAAAGAAATAAAACAGGATTATTCGTTTTAGAAAATGTTTGACTTCTTTAACTATGCGAAATGTTACGACCATGCATTTCAACTCAGATTGAGTACATAGTGATAAAAGAGAGGAATTCGAGCGTGTAAGGATTATCCTTATTAAAAGAACAGCCTAACAAACCAAAATGTAGTAAGAACAAAACATAGCATATGTTCATAAATTGACCAATTACAAACATGTATCACAAAGTAACAAACATGAGAGCCAGATAGGTAACCGCATCGAAAAAGTCAGAATCAAAGTATTTTGCCGATAGGGTAATAACCAGGTTCTATGTTGCGTCAACCTAATGCTTGCACCTTCAAGTTCTCATACGAACATACAAGTAAATGTTGTTTTGGTTAATAAACTTTTACACTCTCTTACACTATCGGTTCATTACATTCACCTCTGTTATAGCCTGGGACTACTTTCAACTACTTTTACTCAAAGAAATAGTTCACCAATTACATTTACAACAGATTGGGTTTCTTCTTTTTTAATGAAAGATAGTGAAGATTTCAGTCTTTTCTTTTACCTCAAGCTTTTAAATTCATAATTTATGACTGTATAAAATAAGGCTGTCGAGTTTTCAAAACATCTTGACATTGAGCCTTTCGCAGAGATGTAAAGTGAGTGTAAGGAACGACAACTCTGCGAAGGAGATTGAAACTTTTAGCCATCCTCGCACTCGAAATGCTGGCAAAAGACACATATTAATATAAGAAGCTTATGGCAATGTCAAGCGATATGGTAATGTCATCAAACAAGATAAATATGTAAAATATTGCAGTCTTTGTTTGATTGTGCCTGTCCAAGGACAGTAATAGAAATGGCTTTTGCCCACGCCGCCTAGCCCAGTTTGTGCGCAATTCGACGGCGAGGTACTCGATGACCTTACTGAGATCTGAAAGAGCAGCAAAATCACAACAATACGTATAATATACACATGGGTAAATAAATGTCATAATTGCTCCTGAATATTTGTTATTATTTTTATAGAAATAAATTTAGCATCTAATCGTTGCAAATATCTGCACAAACTCGTATAAACACTTTGCCCTTTTGTGTCTTTGTAATTCATATTTTATTCAGGTAGTACAAGCCCAGTTGTAAATGACTAACATCACATCATCCTGTTACCAAATTCATTAACATTATTCTTGTAACATGAAAGTGTTCCTTAGTCATCTTCCAGCAAGAAACCACCGCGCCCTTGAAGGACCTCCTGGTTGAATATGTTGCATGACACTCCCTTCTCTGTCAGCACCAGATTTGTAAACGCCGAACCTTTTGTCATTTTAATGAATGAACATAGAGAATGCATGTCCGTAATGAATAAAAAAAATCTTACATGAAAACCATAATGTATAAAGAATTCGTTTACTGAATTATCGCAATTTGGGTTAGTAATATATTTAAATAATCCTCGTGCAACATCTTACGGAGTTTATATCTCACAGCTTGTTCGCTTTTCTAGAGCTCGAACTTAATCTTTCCATAACAGAAAAACTTTAAAACATGGTTATCGGTAACACCAATTAAAGAATCCCTTTTGCAAGTTTTATCGCCGATACCCAGATTTAATTCAAAAATACAGACCTGTGCAGTTTATAAGCATTTTTGCAAAAAAGTATTTCACAGCCAGTTTTTATGGAGATTTAATGTATACACTTAAGAAAATAAAAGGCAATGTTAATTTTTCCCGGTTATTCTTAAACACCATCTGTAAATTTAAAAATAAAGGTTACCAATGAGATATTCTACAGCGCTCTGCATGTCTGGTGATTAACCCATTTACAGTTGATCATTATGCTTACCTCTTTCCACGACGCAGGAGTTTAAGAGTAACAATTAATTCATCAGAAGCATAGTTGAATAAACCTGTTCTAACTTGCATATATGTTATACGTAAGCCTGACTTTTTGGCAATTAGTTTTAAGCAATAAAATATATATTCTAGGAATGTGTTGTACATGTATAAGTTTTATAGACTACACATTTTTCTGAGGCCCACAAATTTGCCTTTGTTCTGACCGGAGTTTTCTAGCTCTGTTATTTAATTACACATTAAGTCCATCAAACATATAATGATCGATCTTCAAGTAACAGTTTTATCACGTAAAGATTTATTGCATTGTGTCGTTTGTTCAGTAGGACACAAAAGCCAATCATCTTAAGTGTTACAATTTATCGAACGGTACTAATTTTTGTAGCTTTTATTCATCTTGCTATGCGTACTAATGTTGTATGAACGAAATACGGTAAAAACGAAACAAGACACTGCATATTTGTCCTATTTTCCTAGAATTAGATTGACGAGCGATGTGAGTTGTGATTGGAAAGTTTGTTTTAATGGGAGGATTTTACTAGCTTTTTAAAGTCATTAAGTTTTAGATCTCTTGTATTTGCAGAGTAAACGTAATCATCCCTATGAATATACAGACATATTGCGTAAAGAAATAGAATATCACCGATTTTCATTGCGACGTTTGGTAAGTATTCTGAAATTAAGCCATGCACATTAACATATACTGATCGAACTCTTCAGTAATGCAACTGCTCCTTTATTGACAACAGCGAATTTGAAAATAAAATAAGTTAATTCCCAATAAAGATTTGTGTCCTTGGGATTCACCTGGCATTGATCTGCAATTACTCTGTATATAATGTCTTACCAATTCATCAATCTGCCCTCAACACTGGCATATGCCTTTCTGGATGCATCACCATTTCCTTATATCACTAGTGTCAAAATGGTAACCCATATACATAGTATTGACACAAATACATAGAATATGAACCAAATGGTTCAATCATTTATTGACATGTTATTGTTTTATGTATTTTTATGTACTGAACATGTCAGTTTCTGTTATAACAAAGTGTTAAAGGAAAGATAAAACGAGTTCACCAAGAAATCAAATTATCATAGTTATTTGTCGTAGGTGAGACATTTATTTTTTTTGGAGCTTGGAAATCCAATCATAAAGGTACATCATATATGGCAGCCATATTGCTTGACATTTATGAGTTTTAAAATGAAATCTTTATTTTCCGGCAATTTGAATAATTAAAGCTATAATAATGTTATAAAACATGAAATGTTAAGACACTCTGAATATCGTGGAAAAGATGAATTTTGTAATGTATTGAAAAAGTGTGGTTCCTGGTAATAGGTGTTTTGCTGGTGTCAAAATAAGCCAGTTATGCGAATCGGACAGTAATATGCATTTCTATTACTTCACATGAACAGGCTCAATCAACCCTAGCCTGAAATATTTTGGTATTTGTCGTGTCCGGTACATTTAACGATGCCTTTTCGTTTATTTTAATATCCCTGTAGCGTTTGTTTGTGCCGTGTGGCGGGTGTAAAATGTCTCCCAGTACATTCAACCTGTACTGTTAACCATTACCAAAATTGCAGGCCGATTAGCACGATACATTTATTTGTAGTAATATTAAGAAGCGCTCAACTCGCGGCTAGGCAGCCTGGACAGTAATATGCATTTCTTTAAGAAAAGGCTTACCTTAATCGAGCCTGCAATATTTTAAATTTTTGTCGTGTTCGATGGCTTTCAAAATTACCTTTTCATTTGATTATACTTCAAGAAAATGATCTTGTTTTAATGAATAAACTGTATATAGTATGCAACAACGAGACCTTTTTAAACTATTACACATTTACCATGCAAACAGAATACATCAGGTGTTCAACATTGTATAACGTTGAACATCCTGTTACGAAATAAGTTGAAATTAATGAAATTCATCAATCATGACACGTATGATAATGAAGCAGGCGCAGATTAAGTCTGTTTATGAGCAGTAATCGAAATGCATATTGCCTGTCACTCAACCTCGGGTTGAGCACAATTATTACTGAAACAAGTAAACAGACAAGATTTTGTTCCATCGCGAGCGATGGTGTGCATATGAATGTGCAAAGAATAATACGATATTCAACTCTATGGTCCCAAGATAAAAGAAAGTAATGCTTTAAACGTCTAAGCCCTTCATGTAATATCAGATTCCAATTTCAAACAATAAGTTATGTTTATGTTGTTCACATGACCGCCGGGGACAAAACAGAAGGTTTAGTGAAAAAAGGGAAAAAAAGTATAATAGATTCATAAATGATTCTGGGATCTCTGAGATTACCAGTGGTTATGAAGATGGTTGAAATGACACCTCTATTAATACCGAGTCTGTGTAACCGCATAAAAAGGTTATAATTATGCACTACAATAACATTGAGAGAACGACATTATCATTATGTTATGAGATATTTTACAAGGCCCGACACGATAAACTATTTTATATGATGCATGTGTGTTACTTGCCTCTCTTTCAGATGTCGTTAACATATTTTATTTGTGTTTATGAAATGTACAATGTCATTGCTAAATGTCTTTGTAATTTTTCAATACTCCATCATTGAGTACCCGCCCTTCGGCTTTGCAATGATATTTGCTTCTTATGTTTTATATGTTTGTGTGCTTTTGCAAGCAACATTGTTGAGCCGATGGGTGGGTTGGAGTTATTTCACCAAGACAACTTGTACTTGTTTTGTGATACGAGAACCTGTTGGGGCAAGTGTGAGGTTGGTGCACCCTAGAACCTGGTTTAAAAACTCAGTTGCAATTTGTTTTGCCACTGACAGTTCCAAGGCGGTTTCCCCAAAGGTTTTCTTTTTCGTTAGTTGTTTGTGGCGTCCTATTTGAATTGACATACTTATAACAAACATGCTCTCTCTCTCTTCCTCCTTCTTTTTCGCTGCGTGGGGAGGCTGTGTTTTGTGAGTGTGGCGATTCCTGATATGCATATATTACTGTACTTGTACAATATTGCTCTCAAGTGGTGGTGTTGAACATCAATAATATTTAGCTTTGTTGTGATTAACATGAAATATAGCTTTTCCCAATTATGTTTATATCACTAAACACAGCACCGGGAGACTCATCGTGCTTTACTCTGGTCTTAATTTCTGAGTTCGTTCTCAGAACGTATTAAGTTTATGCGAAAAAGATCTGAATTACTAGTTGAATATCTTATGAATAATTCTCCAGGTGATTGGGGTACTGCTAATTTCGTATGTGTTTTAGTGTTGAAAACTCTCAGGAAGATTTGTTTATTTTTGACTATTTACAAAGGTACCAATCCTGACGATAAGGGAACTGATATATTTTATTTTTTATCCCATTTTTCAAAGATAATTAAAAATTATCGTAACAGTGCTTGTAATAATTTCAAAATATTTGCTATATCTATACTAGCCCTGACCGAAAACTCAGTAAATTTCACCATATGAGGAAAAACTCCGTGTTGAACCTAATAAACTAGGAAATGGGAAAACTAGAATCATCTTAGTTGACCTCCTGCCTTTCTTGATTCCTATAAGTATATCCGTGATGCAATTTTTATAGTTTACTGAAGGCATTTGCCTAACACACCAGACTAAGAAGTAACTGAACTATCCTTTGTGAAATAAACGTCGCGATACTGTCTAGTGTCGATGTATCAACAACATAGTGTATATAAATGAATATCGTTTTCTCATTCCGACGAGTTTCATATATAACCTACATAAATGACAACATAATACCGAAACCTAAACAAACAAACATTCAACTGCTGCGTGCAAAGACATTACTTTGTCTATGGAATATGGTAACTGACAACTAGTTTCGTCAATATAAAATGTGTAGCATTGAAATATGAACAAACAGAATTATGTAAATTATGACTATTTTTCTGATCAAATTAAGGTCAAATGCTATTTAAAGCAGAAAAAAAATCAACCTGAGTGACTAGTTAACTCCGAAATTAACTTACTGCAACAAACCAAATGAGTATGTTAGAATTAGTATTTAAGAACAAATTTTATACTAATGGTTGTCTTTCTACTGTTCTTTCTATAAAAATATTTTCCCGTATGATGTGTGAACATACAAAATATTCTGTAAATTTGATTTAATCAGTGCATTTATAACGCCACAAAGCACAATGAAATATTGCGTAAAATTAATTGAAATTACTTTCATTCATTTTTATGAATAACCCATTATATTATCTGGTGTCTACCTGAAAAAGACTACATTGGAGATTTTATGATCATCGTCATATAAACTTCATTTAGGAATGATGAAATACTGTAGCGCAAGCATTGAATTAATCGTGCCTTTTTGGGAACGATTAATTTTAAATCAAAGTTGGGGGTAAAACAGAAGTCACAAACTTGTCAGTGTCGATTTTGTGACCCACCTCGATAAAATATCCTTGGTTAATGATTATGAAATGTTATATGTATGAACATTTTATAAAAAGAAGTAAAAATGAAATATCTTATTATGTGTACAGTTTGAAGAGTTAACTCCAAGTCTGTGTGGAGATTTGAAAATTATATGATCGGTGTAGTTAGGACAGTGGTCAGGTGTTACGTGGTAAATATTTCTTGGCGATTTTTTTTTATCTTTATCTGGATGACAGTACATGTAGCACTTATTTCGATATCACAGTAGCGCTGTTTGTGAAACCGTAAAACGTTGCCCCGTACATTAAATTAGTGATGCTACTAATAACGCCTTTTGAATTCCCGTTGTGCGCGATATTGATAATAGTAATTAAGCTGTGCTCAAACCGGAGATAGGTGGCGTGAAAGTAATATGCACGTCCATTACTGTTCTTGTACACGCTCCAACTGAGCCTGCAATAATTTGATATTTGTAGTGTTCGCTGACTTTAAAAGAACCTTTTTCTCATGGCAAAGAATGGTCAGTGTAATTTTATAAAATAAGGAGAAATTAAATCTTACATTTGTCACCAATCATCGACTAATTTAAGTTTCAATATACCTGCACACTGCCCGTTTCATTAGTTTTTAATTCCATAGTTTCGGATTTACAAAAGTGAGTTTTGAAAAAAATTACTGTGGAACAAAGCAGTGGAACAAACATGAGGTGGTCTTTATCCACAGCTGTTCTTTGTTTGTGGATGGTCTTTTACACGGTATGGACTAGTCGTTTTAACTTTATTAAAATATTATTTCATAACAGAACTTGTAAATTCTTATTCGCAAAGTGTAGAGAGTTCAATGTGATCACAATTCTAAATGTTTTAAGTTTCGGGCGCAGATGTTCTTAAAAACAAACAAAATATGTATAAAGAATAAATGTCAAATTTAAAATGAATTCATGTTTTGCTTTCATTAACGAAAAGGATTTCAAATAATATGTGTAATACTATATTAAGCCGAAATTTTAAGGCAAATTTGCTTACTTTGTTAAAGTCTTTAAAATAACTTTTATTTGATTCCAACATAGTATGATACAAGATCCACTAATCTTTAAAATGTTATATTTATGATAGATAATTCTGGTCATTTGAAATTGTAGATTATTGCCATACTTAAACATGGAGTGCTTATACTGATGGCCTAAGAAAATGAACCATTTGGTTGTTATTACTAATAAAGCTTCTTTGAGGAAAAATATCTTTGATGTTTTTCTTGGTTTGCTGTGGAATTAACAATTAAAAAGAAAAAAGAAGATAATCTTTTAACCAAATTTCTTGCTGTTGATAACGCGTAACTCATTAAATTATCGATTATAAGTGGATGAATCCCAAAGTGAAAAATATTTTAAAAAAAAACACATGCTTAACATTCTTGCAATATGCACTGAGATTAAACCGAAAAGATGTACAATAAAACCAACATTTTACAAATCGCAAAAGATGAAAATTGAAACAGTCAATTTTATGCACAAAAAACTTAAATGATTCATTTTTGTATAACTGTTTATTCGGGATAATACAACAATATAAAACATATATAATTTGAATATCACTATTGTTAACTAATGATACTATAACTTCCTCACAATAACAGAACAGAACAGAACAGAAAATATTTTTATTACACCCAGGTAGTGTTAAAATATGGGGACATTAAAAGTGCATAAATTAAACAGTATTTGTGGGTTTTCAATCGGAATACGTACAAACTGACAGAAATAACAACAAAATCACAAAATTTAAAGCAATAACAAACAATTGACTGTATCATTGATAATGTTCGTAAATAACAACAAATAATAATAAACAGAGACACTTGAAATTTTGTTTTGAAAGACGGATGTTCTTTTATTGAAATCTCATCAAAACGTCATGACAAACACATGTTCATGTCTGACTGTAAATAGAGTCGGCTACCCACAGACACGCCGAGGTGCAAGAAGACGTTAAAATAACTAGCTTTTTGTAATTTCTCCTTTATATTATTATTAATGTTTAAACAAACTATTTTGACAGACATTTTTCATTTTCTAATGGTCGGGGACAGGTCACGACAAGGTAAGAGCAAAGTTTGACAACAATATTATGCAACCTGACAAGAACTAATTTAATGATTCTTGTCATAACAGTTGCACCAGTCTATTATTATTGTAAACCGATAATTACCGGATAGCGGTAAAACATGTACATTAACATAGATTTGCCCTCAAGGGACATAATAATTGTTTTTTGCACTTGATTACAGTTTTACCAAATACTAGCTTGTCATAATATTATATGTCTGTAAGATCACAATATTTTGAGAAACAGTTTGGAATGATGTTTCATTTCATAATAGAAAGATAAATGAATACACTCGTGAACCGTCCGTTTTCCACCACTTTATGTCATTAATCTATCCAAGTTGAACACCATTATTACGATCATAACTTTTTGTGGCTCTCTCAACTTTTGGGAGAGAAAACCATTGAAAAAAAATACAGGACTTAACTTAAAAAAAGTTGACTTATTCAGTTTTTGTGGTAAATAAATTAATAACTTGGTAAATTTTACAAAGAAAAGAAGCAGATAAAAGGTGCTTTATTTATATTTGACAGCACGTTTTATGTAAATGTCGCTTTGTGAGGAAAATGTTATCAAATGCTATTTGAATAGATAAAACAGGAGCATCATCAACAGAGTAGTTTTATTCACAGCGTTCCTAAAATGAGAAATATCGAAATGTGAGTATTAGAGAAAAAGAAGTTACCGGGTTTGAGTTTAAACAGTATTAAATATTCAAGTTACAATCTTCGGGCTGAACGTATAACCGTATTTACCCAGTACACCCTGGCTAACCTGGTACGCTTCGCCTGGTCCATTTTCACGAATGATTGAGCAAACTACTGTATTCTAGAATTATAAATAGCCATGATCTGACAGCCGTATAGGCCTATTGATTTGAGTATTATTTAAATATCTAACCAAAAACTCGGCGATTTTCCAACATTACCCCACAAAATCTCCTACATTGACACCGGTTATGCCGGTTAAAAGCGTTGCATATGCCGTGATCGCGGCGTAGTGCCGTTCGCGAAGCGTAACAGGTTAGCCAGGGTGCAGTAAACAAAATTAAAACAATCCGAACCATTGGTGTTCATTGAACCGTCAACTGGGTATTGTCCTAAATTTTAACATTTTACATTACATGTATATTCGCAAAAGATCCATCGAAAAAGAATGGGTTTGCTCAAAACGAGTAGCCAAAACTGAACAAAATATAATTTTGACGGGATCTGTGAATAGATATGCCGCATAAAACAGGAGCAGTGCTAAATGGTGATATTTAAACAGACAAGATATTGTGTTAGCACACATGACTGTGAGGCAGCTACTTGTTGCACTCCGTCAGCTTTGTCAGGCGCGGAGGTACACCGCCTGGGGGACAGTGGGGAATCGCTTGGAGAGTTGCCAATGTACTGACCTCCTGGATGGAACTGGTATTCATACACCGGAAGCAATCCCCTTCATGAATATATAAATAGTTCTCACTAAATATCTGAGTTATATTAAAAAAACTTTTTAGACTGGCGGTGCACATAGGTTAGACTACAGTAATTAATTTCCCATAGACTCCCAGTATAACTTCATCTCTTATTCTGAATTAGCTATTGGGTTAATGCCTTAAAATCTTACTTTTGCAAATAAAACTAGAGACATCATACAAACACAACAAAAATATAGCGTAACCAGTAAACCTATTCGCGACATGCACCACCACCCTCAGCTATGCGCAACTTTCAGTTTCACTTTGTCCAAAATATTACCCATTTTTAAAGATAAAAATTTTCATACACTCAAAAAATAAATATGCAAATGTTTTGTTTCAACTTCTTCTATACACTGTGCATTTTCGCATAGCTATTTAGTATTTTTATTCCGTTTTTGCATATCAACCAATCACAGAATTACTTTATCTAATGGTCTGCATAAACCCTAAACAAAATTGACTGGTTCCCGAGCCACCTGAATTACTGTAGCTAGAATCGAAATGGACGCATTCTAAAACATAGTTCCGCGACACGCGGTTTTTAACATCCGGTATATCATTGCGTCCATAGGCGTATTCAAGTAAACGGATTCTAAGATGATATCGAGATCAGGCTGCAACTTAATGCAAACACTCAAGCTCAACACGTTAAGAATTATTTGCGCTTTTTTGTACGTTCTTGTCGTTGACCTAGTTTAACGAATACAATCGTTGCTGTTAAGTTATGCGCGTGCGGTAACTGTACGGCACATTTCCCTTAATACAAATTATTTCTGCTATCTGAACGAGGTAATTTTCTAGCGATCATCTAATGAGAATAGTATCTTTAACTACATGTTTAAATGGCCAAGCACATTGATCTGCTTAACACACGGCTTCTGTTTCCGGAGTCCACTTACATTTCAGTCTGCTGTTGCCGGAGGTTTCTCAGAGGTGATTATTTAGGATAGCTATAGATTCACTTGGAAATAAACACCATCTTATCCGTCAACTATCTATCTATCAATTGCTACAGTATACAGTACTAAAAACCAGACTTGTCACACTTCAGCTTCTTAACGAAGTTTCCTTCCAACGTCGACAGTTTTTCAACGTTTTCATCGCTTTGATTAACTTATGTAACTATCTTTAAAATTTGCTTCTGTTTATAATGACATGATGTTTTAATATTTAACGATGCTTTTATTACAGCTTCTTACACTTGTTTGATCCTGCTAACATTAGTTAACGTCGTTAAAAAGTTCCCGATAGCTTACGTTGTCTTGCCTACAAATTTTATCGTAAGTGATTGATTACAAACCATCCAATTCATTTGAAAACTGTCCTTTTGGTATTAACAATAATGCCTTACATTTTCGCTAAGACACACAAACAATAAAAAAATAAATAAAACTTGTATTAACGTCTTGGAAAAATCAGTTTTGGCTAATGCCATTTTAAGTTGCATATTAATTTCATTCTCATACGCAAATTTTCTTTTCAAATTTACCAAATTTAACTCAAACGTTGGATTTTTCTTTGATGTGTATGGTGGTTGTCATTTCATGTTTTCGTAACGGCGGGGCAAAATGTCGAAGTAAAGAAAACCCAAAAGGTCGAAACATTGCTTATTAGTCGTATGCTCGCATTTCGATTTTCGAAGCGAAAACACGAAGTAACGAAACATTGGTGGCAAAATAACGAAATTTCAAAAGCTAACAAAAGAAATTAATTTTCAATAACATTTCGTGCCGGCGGGTATCAAAACTTCGTATTGACGACCTAGTTTATCGTGTCTTTGTCTCAAAAAACGAACGAACAAACAAATAAGCCGTTTTCGACCTTTTGTCACTTGTTGCTGCCGACACGAACACACAAGAAGTGTTCAATTTAGTCCCTTTTGTATTCGCCGGTAGCAATGAGGTACTTCAAAAGTTCGGAATGGTGTCCGTTTCGCAAAATATATATATCTAACTTGTGAGCTGGATAAATTATTTTTCTAATTATGCATATTATTTGATATCACATATTTTTTTTATTGTTTTGATGAAATACAGTTTCGAAAATATATAGTTTTGTTTGAATATAATATATTTTAGGTGTATATTTCAACGTACGATCATGCTAAGCGGAAGGCAAATACAAAAATTGTCTTCGAATCGGCCAAAAAATGGTTTCTTTTACTGAATTCGCCGTTCGACTTTCGAGGCGAATATATGAAGCCACGACAAAAGAGGGAGAAAACGCGAAGTTTTGATAATTGACGACACGAACATTGATTAATACAAAAGTTCGTGACATTTTGAACACAAAGGGTCAGCATTGATGTATTATCTTTTTTAATTTTCATTTAAATTTAAATATTTAACACGTTTAATGTTGCGTGATGAAAATTTCAGTTAATCTATAAAATGTAGAGTTATAAATCGGTCGTTGAAATAAAAGTTATTTTGGACATCATACTCATAACGGAAGGCAGTTTTCTTCATTCGTGAATAAACAGAAAGACAGAATATTAATTATGCAGGCTTCAGACAGTATTAATTTCCGTAGATTTTCTAATGGATGTAACAAAACCATATTGCATTTATAATAAGACACTTTATATTTATTCATGACAAATGGCCTTGAATTTTTCATTCCTAGTCCATAATTTCCTGTTGCTTATCCGCTGTTTTCCAAGAGGGATTGCAAACACGCAGCTTAAGTTCTTATTGGTTTTCAGCTGTATATGTTTACAATGTATGCTAGTTTGGTGTCTTCCCTATTTCGAGAGAAGGTTTGAAAAGAATTGTTTGTTCTGGAAGCGATCATTCGAGGCTTTTAATCTTTATTGACGGTTTTATTGACTGTTAGGATATATTGCCCGTCCGGGTGTCATATAAACCGAGCCGTATGCTAGTGATAATAAAACATCCAGGCCGCCAATATATCTTCAGATGCACTTCAAGGAACCAATGAATTGTTTAATACTAAGAAATAATTTTAAGGCGAATAAGAGAACATTGTTGTTGTTGTTGTTTTAATTTAGTAGTATTTATTTATTTCGCCCATTTTTTTATTTATGTCGGCCATTTTTTTCCGCTGAAAACCTTAATATTGTATGTATGAGGACGTCATTAACTTATACCGTCCAGTTTTCAGTAAAGTCCTTATTTCGTTATAGGTTGATTTACTGCTATGCACATTACTGAAACACTCTGGAATGTCATAGCTTTCTGTGGTAAGCTGTCATATCTGACATACGGCCAAAAACAAGTGCAAATCAGATTAGAAACAAAATATTTATGTGAAGTTACGATTGACCATATATTTTTGTAACACGTTGTTGGTGAGTCAGCAAAAAGTATTTTTTCCAATTAAAAACTAACAGTCTGGACGAAAACTCAAAAGAAGCTTCCCTGTTCAGGTCTGCTGCATAAAGTTGCATGATGCCAAGTGACTTACAATCTTGTACTGTAGATGTTTTTGTGTTAACTGAGCCAGTTAACAGAAATTGGACGTATTTTCAAAATGGCTGACAATATCACTGCATTAGATTTTTTCTTTTCTTTGAGTTTAAATGAATGAACAAATGAATAAAATTTGTATTAATATTTAGAAGGATAAACATTGAATATAAGTCATGGTTTTATCTAAGTTGCTGTTTATTTACATGACGAAAATCAATAATCTCTAACTATACTGAAAACTGGTCGGACGATGCTAATGTGCTTTGAGGAGCTTCAATGAACTATCCATGTCATATTACTTTTGAAAAACGTCAGAATAATCCGGTCGTTTCAAGCTTTAAAAACTTGACAAAGTTTCGTTTGTGTAAAAATTTTAATGATCTCTAAGCATACTGCTTAATGAATAAGAAGATCTGCTTAACAATATGCAGTTTTACCGAAATTCATAAGAATATATTATGAATCAAGAAATATATTATTAATTGAAACTACGACGAAATCAATGTACATGTATTTTCAATTGCAAATTGCATTTTTGTTACTTTTTTGCGGTGTCTTTTTTGAAACTGGTCATTTTATTAACCATGTTCTCTCTCTCTCTCTCTCTCTCTCTCTCTCTCTCTCTCTCTCTCTCTCTCTCTCTCTCTCTCTCCTTCTTCTTCTTGACTGTGTGGAGAGGCTGTTTTTTTCTGAACGTAGCAATTCCTGATGTGCATATTTTACCTTTTCATTGTTTTTACCGCACACTCGTTAATTTGGTATCGATGATAAGAGGACTTTTATATGCATTCAGAAGACAATAAAATTTAAAAAAAAACTGTATTGAATACAGGCGATATAAAGTAGGCAAAATTTCACGCGTTTAAAAGATACCATGGAAAACCATACCGGACAAGACTTTTGTCCATAAGTATATTTAGTAAAATTAGATCTTTTTGGTTTGTGTTCTATGTCACATAGTCTCTGTCTCAAGTTGCATGCTACATAATTTTCTGTTAGTTAGCCAAACGCTATAGTGCCAAAATGCTAAGAAATGTCGTCGTTGTTGTTGTTGTTGTTGTTGTTGGTTACAGAATAGATAATGTCGCACTGAAAATAACACTCCAAAAAATGAATACAATCAATTTTCCTCGTTCTCTACAATAAAAACAACCTCCGTCAAAGGACTTGCACTAAGGTGGTCAAGTAATAAAAGATCTTAACCAAACTGGTATGTAATTAGCATAACCATTTTTATAAATACTTTAAACGACTTGTTTGTCATTTCATGTCTGAATAGCAATAAAAATGACAAACAACAACATTTGGGTCAACATAACTAATACAGGACAATCTACTTTTTGTTTACAAGCGGAGATGTGTTGAAATATTATATCTTACTGAAAGTTGTACATGAAACACGCATTAAAAAGAACAGAACAAAACAAATTAAAAAAAAATAACAACATATGCATGTACAAGTACAGATAGAGTAACTCGGTTTGCGTAAAAACGTTTAAAACATGGCGTTTCATTGTTCTACGTAAATGCCATGTGATCATTTCCATACATAATGAACCAGTCCTCTCAGAATATTGTCAGAACTTTCATTGTTCATACATGTAAAACAAAGTTTATGTAGATCATATAAGATAATATAAACATCTGTTGTAAGCAATTTTCTATATATATATATATATATATATATATTTATTTCTATGAAAAACAGAACAGAAAGAATTATCAAAATTACGAGAAAGGGTAATAAACATGGTGATCGGAAATCGTATTACATAAAAATTGGCAAAGATTTTACGTGCAAGCAATGATGGCGTTTCTTATTCTAAAGTGCACAATAAATATATAGAAGATATACGGTCCACAGAATTTCTTCGGGAAGCATATAAATTGAAAGGTCAGACAATTTAATAGATTATATGATAGTAACATGCCATGATAACAAAGAGGATAGTAATTTAACAATCGTCTCACGTTTAATCATGTAACATGCTAAAGTAATGTATTCTGTTTTCTAGTCACAGATATGTCATGCTAGTATGAAATTTTAAAGACTGTTTACAAATTTTGATGTTATTTACAAAAACAACCACCGGCTTTGTGTAAATGTACCTGTTAAACTGTATGTTATTTCACGGCTTTGAATTTGCCCGAGGAGTAAAGGTGAAAATGACGAGTTTTCAGATTACTGGAGGAAGCTCTAAATAGTCTGTCTCGACATACTGTTAGCCAACATCCGTTCGCAATCCATCATGTGAACAATCATAAGTATAAGATCGTAACACTAAGATTGCAGACCAGTCTCTAAACTCTAGTGCCCAAGGTTATAAAACTGAGCATAGAAACCAGTCTCAAATCTCAATCATCTGATTGGCTGAAACGGCGACCAGTCGCCATTTCAGCCAATCAGATGCTTGAGATTTGACACTGGTTGTCACCATTTCAGCCAATCAGATTCTTGAGATTTGAGACTGGTTTCCAATCTCAGCTTTATAACCTCCAGTCCAGTGATCGGTTCATTTTGGAGACCGTCCCAACTTCAACCAATTAAGAGCTTGCAATGTGGTCTCCAGTTATAGTTTTATGATCTGGACTTGGACCGAAGTTGATAAAAACACTGAGATGTCTCAAATCTCAAGCATCTGAGTGACAGAAATGGAGACAAATGTTCATCAGATTATTGAGATTTGAGACTTGTCTCAATTCTCAGTTTTATAATATTTAGCCCTGATCTTGTGCTGAAATTGGCAAAGGGCTTATAATTGAGAGTCAGTTGTTATTTATATAAATGACGTAAACAAAGTGCTCACTTTCTTGTGGAGTATATAGTTAATATTTTAAGATTTATAAGATATGTCTTCTCTGTTATTCCTGTTATTCTATATCGCAGTGTCCAGCATTTTTTTACAAGCTGGAAACAATTGATCGAATCTATGTGCTGGTCATTTAATTTTCATTCCGAAAAATTGTTAGCTGACATCTGCCATGAAACATCAACCAACATAAAGCGTTTTTGGTTGTTTTTTGTTGTTGTTGTTTTTTCATTCGTTTAGTGCTTGATCTGGTCTTCTGGTCATCGCTCCTTAATTAAATTTTCCAAAGTAACATTGCTTGATTTAATGCAAAAGGGTTTAATTTTATATCTTTTTTTATCAATAGGAACAGGATCTCTTGGCTAGTACATGTATGTATTGCTTAATTTATACACACCATCAGGTAATTGTCTATTCTGCTAACATTAACGAGTTTGGTCTGTGATACTCTTCTTTTAAATCATGGTCTTTCAGTTCATCCTTTTTGAGGTGTTGATTGTTTCCCTTCTAGATACGTAATTGAGAATTCATATTTAAAATTTCTCATTCGGAAAAACCTTATGATTTTTTAACAATGCTTTTTTTGCTATTTTGTCCACTTTTCTCTCCTATGTGTGTGGTAATTGCTGAAAGGTTACAGTCTAATGCTGATGTAACAGCGGTTATTGCAAAAGAAATATGGGTGGCTTGCGTTTCTAGAGTAAGTGTAAAAGCTCATTCCACGAAGATCCTTCCGTCCAGTCATGCATTATTTACGGTTAGAAAACATTCAGAAATACACGGACTTTATTGGCTGGTGCCTCACAAACTGGCCTCAATATCACAAAACAGAGTTGGAATTTGAACTCAACTCAATAGATATTTATAAAATGCTGACCATACACAACTTACTTGATATGTCTAGTTTATACCAATATGTTATTTATTTATATATTTGAGATCTAAATGCATAAAAAAAATTGTTCCCGTATATTTTGATGCAAAATTTACCCAAAACTGCTTGATCATTTACGCAAATATTTGAATTTTTACTCAAACGTATATTCTGTGATATCTTGACAAAAATTATTGCTGTAAAATAATTCTATGGAAACAGGAAGATTTAATTTGTTTTTCTCGAGTATTCCAATGTAAATCATCTACATGTACTCAGAATTCGAATAAAATGTTGAGTTAATAATAGAGTTTAAGCATAAGATTTTTGTGATATTGGGGCCCTGGTAAGTTAAAATCTCGTTTGTTGGTGAAGTTAATTCAGTATTTGTTGATAAATTTTATCTTGCAACATTTAGTTTTTGTTTCGTTTATCCATTTTCTCCTATGGGTAATTTACACAGTATCCTGGACCATTGGGTCATCAGCATGACCTCAAACATGTCAGAGGCTGACAATTAATTAGAAAACCTCCATCAATTAGTAACACATGTAAGTGTATTAATTTTCTCTAAATTGACGTTCACTGTCCAAATAATGCTTTTATTGTTTGATCGTCATGGATAAGTGACACGACAGTGTGGACAGATGAAAAACATTTCAAAGGTTGCCGTGACACCTAGACCATTTGATGTTCTGGGCGTTGTTACCGGAGACAAACTGATTATTTCATGGAGAACTAATGTAGAATTAATATATGGTCATCGTTGATGGCGGCACTTAAATGTTGTGTATCAGCATTTAAGCATTACACGAAATATTGTAACAATGCATCGTCACTTTGAAAGCCACCAAACACGACGATAACGAAAAAAAAACAGGCTCGGTTTGATTGAGTCTGTTCATGGGCAGTAATGAAAAAAACATATTGCTGTCAACGCCGTCTAGCCCCGGATGAGCACAACTCAATATTTACACCAATAAATACATGTAGTACAATTTTGATCCACCCCAAACGATGATAAGCATATGGCGGTGAACACGGGACATTGAATGTGTTTTTTTCGGATTAATTCCATTCGATGTTTAGTGGCGAATGGTCCCCAGATAAAAAAAACGGGTTTGTGTTTTATTGCTTTTTAACACAAACAACAAAAGATCGAAACAGACAATTTACTAGTCTTTCCTTTCTTTTTATTAATTTTGCTATTGTTAGTGGCGTCTTTTTAAAAAGAACATATTATAAACACGTGCTCTCTTTTCCACTGTCTCTTCATTTGACTTAGTGGGGAGACAGTGTTTTTAATTTCTATTTTATCATAAGATTAATCGTTCGATATATTTTTACATCGCGCTTTTTAGCTTAGTGCGATTTATTCAACGATTTAGAGTCCGGAACTGTTTACTTCAGTTAAGCGCGATTTATTTAACGCTGTAGATAACGGAACCGTTAACTTCAGCTAAGCGCGATTTATTCAACGCTGTAGATAACGGAACCATTTACTTCAGCAAAGCGCGATTTATTCAACGCTGTAGATAACGGAACCGTTTACTTCAGGTAAGCGGAATTTATTGAACCTTGGCGACCAGAACATACTCAGAAAGGGTACATTTGAATCGTAGTGTTAAAGGGGAAATGTCGTATTACTTTTTGAGAAATTTTAAAAATATGTTGAGGAAATTTTTATATGGTTGTTTGTGGAGTCTTTGCAAAAATGTGTTTTTGTTGTTGTTGTTGTTTTTTTTTTCGTTTGTCAGTGATAACTCTCCCGCATCTCTTCCGCAGATAATAAACTGCTATGTAGTGCGCGATATAGTTTTTCCGGTCCTTTGATATATATTTAACATACAAAGGATCATGATAGAAGTTATCGTTCAAAAATATTAATCAAATAATACAAAATGTATGCGAAAATATAGAAAAAAAATGTTGGTTTTCTTACGTTTCAATACGTTTAATTGCTTATGAACATGTTAGAAAAATAGTTCAATATCGTTTATGTAAGAAGGTTCAGTCAAGCTTTTACCACAATAAAGTTAAAGAAAAGCTTCGACATTTTGTTTTTTCGTTACAGTCTTTCTACATTGCTGTTGTACGAATACCTAAAATAATCGAATAGATTCACATAGACCACTCGTTGGCGTGTGAAAGCAACAATCATCGAGACAAATAGAAACGGAAGACGTATGTTGTAATTACTTAACAAAACTTCAAACATTTTTTGGACTTTAATATAGTTTTTGTTCCGAATAATTTCATTCATTATTTAATATGTATTTCCGATGTATAAGACAAGATTTGCTTGGTTTTAAACAATACTAACTTGTACAAATGCGACAAGTATGCACCATTGCTTTTTTATAGCAAAACCGCGAGAACAGACACTGTATAATATATTCACTGTTCAGCTGTCTAGTGGACTATTTAACTTCATTACACCTAAATGGCCATAATTTATGTCGAAAGCAATTTCCTGTTAAATGTTGAAAAGCGGAGACAAGTTGACCTGAATTTCAAAAATAAATTACTTTTAAAGGTGTATCGTTTCATTGTTTTCATTCTTTTTCTGAACAGGTTATTTCCATTTATGGGCCACTAGATCATAAAAGTTTAGAAAGAGTTTATTACATAATGCACGTCTGGTATTTTCCTATTTTCCGTTTTAACCATTTAAGGCAATTCTGTATTTCTGTACAGTGCATGATTCATATATCAAACATTTCAAGCAATTCGTCCCTTTTTGTCAAAATAACTTTATTTAATTAAAAACTTTGTCCAGAAGAGTTTATGCAGTGTATCATACGCAGATATTCTTACATGTAAACGATACATTCTTAGAGCACCAAAAGCTTTACCGAGAAAAAGAAAAAGTCGAACGCTCCTTTTATTCAAATGTTTGCAGGGTGTTATTTTGGATTTATATTTATCATTTACTCTATGGAAACGCCTTTTATCACACGGGCGATCCGCGCCTTCTGATCTGGATCTACATTGTTCAGAAATATAATGGATCTGAAAGCAAATAGTGTGGATCCTTATGAGATTGCAGGGTTCACCCGGATCGCCCATGGAATAAAGGGTTAAAACATTAAGGAATGCTGAATGGACCCTTTAAAGTGATGGAAATTCTTTACTATCAAAGAAGAAGGAAAAAATCTGCATTATCGTCAATGATTAATTCACAGCTAGGACTAAATAGAAATGTTTCGGTTTTATGTTTATGTTGTTTTGATGCAATTTATGACAGCTTATTGTCGCGCATACATAATTTTAAACAATTTGTTATTGTTTGTTAGTGAAGTTAATTCAGTATTTGTTGATAAATTTTATCTTGCAACATTTAGTTTTTGTTTAATTTTTGTTTCCCGTTTAACTGAATTGTTTCAAAGTTTGTGCCATCAAAATGGAAAGTAACAAGTATTTTATTGCTAAAATGTTAATCACGAATCGCTTATTTAACAATAAATAAGCAGGAAATGTGTATAAACTTATTAGAGTTATGCCACTTCCCAACAAACAATTTCTGTAATCTTCAATCTTTTCAGTTTACTGGTCATTAGTTAAACACATCGATTATCTGAACTGTTGAATCTTTTAGGTTTGCTTTGCATGCTGCTTATTTAAATAGAATAGTGTTGTTGTTTTTTCAAAGTTGCGTGTTTTTTTTAATATCACGCGTGGCCGAACGTCGGGCATGGTTTTCTATTTAATACCCTTCTCGCTCAGAACAAATTTTAATACTGGTAACAACAGCATTTTAAATGCTAAATACTCTAATTAAGAATATCGTAATAGTTATAAATAGAACAGGTTCCGTTTGTGCCGAATAGTAACGGAAAATTACGATTAGACTATACTCTGCAAGGTCAAATGTATCTATCGTCAACGAAAGTAATATATCTCAAATTTTTGCTGTATGACGACCGTCGTAGAAAATCACCCCATACTTGGCTTCAATGTTGTTATTATAAACCGATATCTTTGCGATTCAAGTTATTATTTGATGAGAGAAGTGAATGAAAACATTTTCAATATCAAGTAAACTGGATCTTTTTATCTGAAAATGGCATATTTTCAAATGATCACAAATAATTACAAACAAAGAAATGATAATAAAAAAGTTAATTTGCATTATATACTCCGCATATTTATTTGTTATTCTGTAACGGATTTCAAGGAGAAACTATATCAAATAAAATAAAATCAGGACAAACTTAACAAACATAACGAGATCGTGTTGCCCATTGTACAAGGACTGAAGACAGAAGTTCCTTCCTAAAACTTGTTTATCTTGGCCCAATATTAATAAATTCAAATCAGTGCTTAATTCGGAAAACCCCAGAATTGTAAGAGAGTGTGAATTCCTTAAGGAAGCCTTCAAGTTACGAGCAAGACATCTCGACAATTAAAATCAGTTTAAAATGTATTAAGCTCATAGACTACTGTAAACATAATTATGCTCTTCTACTGTTGTTGTATTTTTTTTTCTGTTCATGATCAAAACCATGTAAATGAAAATAATGTGAAAGGCAATAAATGGTTGTTGTTGTTGTCAACTTTGTTGTCAACTGACATTAAAAATGAAATTTTATTGATTTTTTGTTAAAAAAAAGTCAGAGATTGTTTACCAAATCCGTCAACATTATTGGACATTCGATGTAACGTTATTATGTCGTATAATACTAAAATATATGTATATACACTCAACAAAAATAGAAACCTGACACTTTATATTTGGTATATTTTCCTGGAATCAGATTTAAAGCTAATTGAATTGTGGTATGTAATAAAAATTGTGCCTGTTTTAAACTTAATTATGCATTTTGATATTTTTGGTGCATGAAACAAGTGATTCAGTGGTATTTTCTTTTGGATGGTGCAAAAATATATAGATTTGGAATATGCACCTCATACTTATTCAAAGTTACAGTGTCAGGTTTCTTTTTTTGTTGAGTATATGTAAAAATAAACTTTGAAACTTGAAAACCAAATGATGAAAACCGATATCAAATAAATTGCGAATTCAAAGATAGGTGGTCCTCCATCGCTAATGTGAAAGCTTACAATCTGTTTCAAATTTCAAAATCTGTGCCCAAGGTTATAAAGCTGAGCATGGAAACCAGTCTCAAATCTCAAGCATCTGATTGGCTGAAATGGCGACTGGTCGCCATTTCAGCCAATCAGATGCTTGAGATTTGAGACTGGTTTCCAATCTTAGTTTTATAACCTCTAACCCTAGGCAATATCACACAAGCGAATATGATTTGAATAACTCGCAATACTTAGAAATGAGGTAAAATAGTTCAGAATATAACACAAATAAAACCGTTAAAACACATAACGTAATTATTAACTGTAGCTAAATATATACGTTATGTTATTCGTTCATCTTTGACAAAAATAATCGCTGTTAAAGTTCAACGCTGTCTCCCTATGGAAAATCTACGACATTTTGGCCACTTCCGCCGTACAGATTAGCTTGAGCATTGCCAGCTTCATAACTGAAGCACTTTTTACAGACGTGTATGCACATCCTGAAAATTAAAACAAATAAAATAATAAACAAAATAAAATATCAAAATGAGTAATACTATTCACCTGTAATACAAATTGATAATTTTTGCATACATTGAAATAGGGGTTAAATTAAATGAAAAATATATTTTCATGTAATCAGGGACATTTCACCTTTCGTCAAAACAATGTTAACAAGTTCATGTGAGAACCGGACGGGGCGAGTAAGAGATTGGTGCAGCTTAAACCAGGTAGCACAGCTTTACTGCGAATCGTTCTAAGGCGGTTTGCTGATTGTTTATGGTGTCTTCTTTTAAAATAAATCTTATTACAGTGTTGTATACTCTTGTTTCCTCTTCCCTTTAGCTTTGCGGGAAGGCTGTGTTTTCTAAATGTGCAACAGAGAAGGAACCAGCAATTGAATAGCATTGACATATTAACCCCAATGAATATATAACCAATTTTGACGGAATAACTTATCATTTTCTCGCAAAGTGCATAATATTCAACGACGCTGCTTAACGTTATGACGTCATTTCAAGAAATGCGTCTTCCGTAAGACGCAATTTCTTATGGTGCAGTTAGGTTGTTCGTTTCTGAAAGTGACCTTTGATTTATAATCTCATTTGTAGTATATATATTTGCTTCAAAGTTTCTTTGTAAATGACATGTTGTTGTGTTGAAAAGCCAAATAATGGTAAACAAGTTAATCAAGATGTTCCAACGTCTCTTATAAATATCCATCGTAAAGTTGCTGACAGCCTTGCCATTTAGATTTATATCTTTAAAACAATGACATTAATCTATTATAAGTGTTTTTAACAGATGTTTCTTCCTAATATAGTGATTGTCGTTTACATTATTCAAACCAGTTGCCATAAGTTTAGCCGCGTAACGGAAAATGGAATAATCGGTTATATATTTTGACATATTATTGTATATTTTTTTCCATAACTGTAAGTATTCTGTTGTTGTTTTTAACAAAATGTATAGATAACTCCAAGGTCTTGCAAATGCGACAGCCGCGTCTAGAAAACCATGCGAGAGTCAGACACAGTACATTCCCTCTGTATCCACCAATTAGGCGGGGACCAAGATCATAAAACTAAATCTGGAGATCAGTCTCAAATCTCAAGGATCTAATTGGCTGAAATGGCGACCAGTCGCCATTTCAACCAATCAGATCCTTGAAATTTGAGACTGATCTCAAAACTTAGTTTTATGATCTTGGGCCCAGTTCAAGTTTGCCTTGATGATTGACATTCTGCATGGTTCGAAAGTAGCATAATACAATCAAGGGAGGTAATTGAATCTTATAACTGCACTGAAGTGAAGAACGGGGAAACTTTGTACAGCTGCCAAGAGTGTTTGCCTTTTCTATGGTATATTAATGACTCAAATCAACAAGAATTTCATATATTTCTTACTTACTCAAACTTTTTAAATGTATAATAATAAAAGTAGTTATTAGATTGGATTAAAATACCCACATGCGCTTGTTTTTTCTGTTGCAAACTATTATGTAAATTATATTTTCTTTGACTAGTATTGTCTTTGTTTTGTGAACGAATATCTGCGTTTATAAGTTTATTCTGGTTTTTTTGACGAAGTAAGAGAATTGTACAATCTTTCAAAACTTTTATCCAATTTACTTAACCAAATAATTCTGCAAAACAGATAAGTAATACCGTCAGATTTGTTTAAAGCTGCATATTTTCAAGAACATTTTTCGACTTAACCTTGTTCAAAATCGATGCATCTCGTAAAAACGATACATGCGCAACATAAATGTTTGACATTTTGCTTAAATTGCGAAAACTGTGTTGTAGTGAAATAAAAAATTATCTATAATTTTAAGGACACTTTTCTACATACTTTCTCAGTACTATCGTTGTTTTCTTTCCTATATTTTAAAATGGAATTGTCGTCAAATGTGAATGCTTTGTTTGTGTGTCCGTCGACTTTAATTTCAAATTCAACATCTTCCGGTTCCGGTGCTATCGTGAACTTTACGCTCATGTCACTATCTTCAGAATCAAAACGTTGTAATTTAGGTGTTTGTTTGGTATCGTCTTTCTCGTCTTCTGATTCGCTGCTAGAAGACACGTGGCCTCTGTCAGATATAGGAGACGAACCCATTGCACTGACTAATGCAACTGATGCTAAGCTTGTCAAACTTTGAAACAATGAGCTTCGACGTCTTCTCCCTGTAATATAGATATGGTGGAATATACGTACTGTTGCTAACTACATTGTAGTAGCTTGCAAATCTTCATGTAAGAAGTATAATATACGTATAGGATTCTGGCAAGTTTAAAAGATAAATAGATTAAAGAATCACGAATGGAGTGAATTCGAGATAATCTGCCGCATAAGGATATAGTCTCAGCTACTCAAAATAATCAGATCAGGATGTTGAAACTGTTGATTTACTACATCGATATTAAAGCAAGGGTGCGCATCAGCCGTACATTCAACGGATATCCTGACTGGTGACTGATCTTTGAGTACCGCGTACTGTATCGCACTTCGCCGAACCTTTGAAAGCAAAGCAGGACACGCTTTAGTCCTATAAATAGCATTTGCAACAGGTCCGGAAAATCTCTTCTGATTTTCTGGGCAGTTGAGTACCAGTACACGACATCCCTTGAAATCAGTCACCTTGCCGGATATCCGGGCTGCTGCTCACCCTTAATGTATTTTATAACAAAGTCGTAATTTCAATTATCGAGAATGGAAGTCCACTTTGCCCTAAAACCATGGTCCAAGATTATAAAACTGAGAATGGGAACAAGTCTCAAATCTCAATGATCTGATTGGCTGAAATGGCGACTAATCGCCATTTTAGCCAATCAGATCCTTGAGATTTGAGACTGGTTTCAGTTGTATAAGCTTCAGCACTATGATCCGCCGGTAAGTAATGAAAAGTACCAGTTCACGCTTTCTTAATCGTTAAAAATCAAGTCATAATATATTACAGTAAAAAGTCACTACTGTAGTGTTGTTTGAGTGATATAAATGAGAAATAAATAGTAAATTTCCTCGCTTCAATAAAATGATATTGGAATACATAAAGATCAATTAAACTTTGCAAACAGTATATTCAGACAAAGGATATATGGTATGCCATAACAATACTTATTCCGAATCGAAGTTCTCGTCAACTTGGTTCTGATTTTTATTTCATATAGTAATAGTATATAGCACACATAAGATGCGCAGTTGCCGTATTAGCCAGATGAAGAGACTTTATTATGTGTAACTATGTGTTACAGAAAACTTTTATGTATTGCCTGACTGGTCAACCTGGGTATTGCATATAAAGTTTGCTTAACCTGGTATAACAAACTGTGCAGTAAATCTGTGGAATGTCTTCTAAAAATAAAAGTCTCCTAAAATGTCTCCTACATCCAATCAGCGCTGTTATGAATCACGCGTTTAGGAGGATGGGCGCGGTGGCAGTAATTTGCATTTCCGCTACACTAATTGCCCACGAACAGGCTTTAAAAACGAGTATGCAGTAGTTTGAATATTTTCTTGTTCGATGGTATTCAAAGTTACTTTTATCTATTTCTATAAATAAGTGAATATATCATATTGCAAACAACCATCTGTGAACATTTTACAGATATAGCTAACATATGTATAGATGTTGAGATTGATAGAAAGAAAACATGAATTTGCCATCCGCTTACACCAAAAACAAGATATGGGAACAAAATATTGTCGGGTGATATTACCAAAGGTAGACGGAATCTATTTCGAACCATTCAGTTTACTAAAATAGTTACAATTTTAAGACATTTATGTTAATATTACCTATAACATCCACGAATGGGATTTTTGTTTATATCTTATTATGTCAATCTATATCAGGTGTGTGAAGTTGGCAATGAGTAATGGGTAGGGAATTGGATATTTAATATCCAGCTGAAATCGAATCCACTGCCAGCAGTGAGTTGGGTTTTCGCTTTACACACACAGCGAATACCCTAATGAGATCGAATCCACAGCCAGCTGTGTGTTGGGTATTCGTTCTACACTGACAGCGAATACCCTAATGAGATCGAACCCACAGCCAGCTGTGAGTTGGGTATTCGTTCTACACTGACAGCGAATACCCTAATGAGATCGAATCCACAGCCAGCAGTGAGTTGGGTATTCGCTTTGCACAAACAGCGAATACCCTAATGAGATCAAATCCACAGCCAGCTGTGAGTTGGGTATTCGTTCTAAACTGACAGCGAATACCCTAATGAGATCGAATCCACTGCCAGCTGTGAGTTGGGTATTCGCTTTACACACACAGTTAATACCCTAATGAGATCGAATCCACAGCCAGCAGTGAGTTGGGTATTCGCTTTACACAAACAGCGAATACCCTAATGAGATCGAATCCAAAGCCAGCAGTGAGTTGGGTATTCGCTTTACACACACAGCGAATACCCTAATGAGATCGAATCCCCAGCCAGCTGTGAGTTGGGTATTCGTTCTACACTGACAGCGAATACCCTAATGAGATCAAATCCACAGCCAGCTGTGAGTTGGGTATTCGTTCTACACTGACAGCGAATACCCTAATGAGATCGAATCCACTGCCAGCAGTGAGTTGGGTATTCGCTTTACACACACAGCGAATACCCTAATGAGATCGAATCCCCAGCCAGCAGTGAGTTGGTCATACGCTTTACACATTCAGCGAATACCCTAATGAGATCGAATCCACAGCAAGCTTTGAGTTGGGTATTCGTTCTACACTGACAGCGAATACCCTAATGAGATCGAATCCACAGCCAGCTGTGAGTTGGGTATTCGTTCCACACTGACAGCGAATACCCTTATGAGATCGAATCCACAGCCAGCTGTGAGTTGGGTATTCGTTCTACACTGACAGCGAATACCCTAATGAGATCGAATCCACTGCTAGGAGTGAGTTGGGTATTCGCTTTACACACACAGCGAATACCCTAATGAGATCGAATCCACAGCCAACAGTGAGTTGGATATTCGCTTTACCAACACAGCGAATACCCTAATGAGATCGAATCCACAGCCAGCAGTGAGTTGGGTATTCGCTTTACATAAACAGCGAATACCCTAATGAGATCGAATCCACAGCCAGCTGTGAGTTGGGTATTCGTTCTACACTGACAGCGAATACCCTAATGAGATCGAATCCACAGCCAGCAGTGAGTTGGGTATTCGCTTTGCACAAACAGCGAATACCCTAATGAGATCGAATCCACAGCCAGCTGTGAGTCGGGTATTCGTTCTACACTGACAGCGAATACCCTAATGAGATCGAATCCACTGCCAGCAGTGAGTTGGGTATTCGCTTTACACACACAGCGAATACCCTAATGAGATCGAATCCACAGCCAGCAGTGAGTTGGATATTCGCTTGACACATTCAGCGAATACCCTAATGAGATCGAATCCACAGCCAGCTGTGAGTTGGGTATTCATGCTACACTGACAGCAAATACCCTAATGAGATCGAATCCACTGCCAGCAGTGAGTTGGGTATTCGCTTTACACAAACAGCAAATACCCTAATGAGATCGAATCCACTGCCAGCTGTGAGTTGGGTATTCGTTCTACACTGACAGCGAATACCCTAATGAGATCGAAACCACAGCCGGCTGTGAGTTGGGTATTCGTTCTACACTGACAGCGAATACCCTAATGAGATCGAATCCATAGCCAGCTGTGAGTAGGGTATTCGTTTTACACTGACAGCGAATACCCTAATGAGATCGAATCCACTGCCAGCAGTGAGTTGGGTATTCGCTTTACACACACAGCGAATACCCTAATGAGATCGAATCCACTGCCAGCAGTGAGTTGGGAATACGCTTTACACAAACAGCGAATACCCTAATGAGATCGAGGTGGATATTCGCTTTACACAAACGCCAAATACCCTATGGAAGTGGTCCGGAATAAACTGTGATGGGGTGATCCGGAACTGCTATTTTTTATGTTGTAGTGTATTTTCACGTCATTTCTTTATTTACTTACTCTTATTTTTAGTAACTAATTTGTACCTTTACTCCGAATGGAAGTGACTGTTTTTTTTTAACCATTTTGAAGGAATATCTTGCAGTTTATAAAGAAGGGCGAATTTTACTTTGAAAATTGTTGGTTAACTTTTAGTGACCGGAAATTAACCGGAGTTATTTTTTTGGACTCGGGAAGTTTTATCCAGGCGATAACCGGAAGTGATCCGGAATAGACCATATTGGGGTGATCCGGAACTACCCTTTTTTAGTATTTTTATTGAAATAAACGCAATAAGCAGCAGTGAGTTTGTGCACTGAGTTGGGTATTCGCTTTAAACTCACGGCCAATACCGTAATGAGACCGAATCCACTGACAGCAGTGAGTTGGGTATTAAATTTACACAAAAGGGGAATACCAAAAGTGAGATCAAATCCAGTGCCATTTGTGAGTTGGGTATTCTTACTACACTCATTAGTAGACTAGATTCTGAAAGTCCAAAAGGGCTCAAAAATGAGTTGAGGTAGGGCCGACAAGATATACTTTTTATTTTGGTACCAAATTAAAGCCTATTATATGGCCAAACAATCTGGACTGGCCTGCAAAGAAAATTTTATTGCGAATCGTCAGAAAATAAGGGGAGATAACTAATGCCAAATCATACAAAAAATCAACAAAAAACAGACAAACTCAATGCTATGACATATTTTATAAAGACTTTTTTCTGTCTTCATTGAAACTTGGTCAAATAAGTTGTAGGATGCAATTTAAAGTCCAATGTGAACAACATTTCTATATAATGTGTGGAAAAACAAGAGTTATTCCCCTTTATTTTATTGAAATATAATGTAAATCGCTTATGTCCCTTTTTTTTGCTAGAACGTGATATTTCTGGTGATTTTTTAACTTAAAGAAAGGAATTATAACACAAATTCTCTGAAAAAGCTTGTTTAACACCAATTTACATCCAGGTCAGATTATTAAATAGTAATTATATACATTTAATTTCATACTTGAGATCAAGACATTTATTACAAGCCAGACAAGCACGACGTATTACGCACTCAACGGTGGCAGGAAACATCCACAAAACTCTCTCATGGCAATAATACTTATTTGTCATTCGCCAAACTTGGTTTGAATGATTACGACAGTAATATATTTAATAATTACTTCAGTCAGACTAGAGTTATTGCCCTTTAATTACTAATTTTGACCAAATTAGTAATTAAACGGCGATAACTCTAGAGCGAATGAAGCAATCTGAAGGTTTAACTCCTCCACATTTTAACTCAAAAACCTTTTGTGCAATCTTCAACAAACTTGCTTAGAACGTTTAAGGTAAACATATCCAGTTTAATAACTGGCAGATAGCATTGAACACACTAGATAGTGTCCTCTAATGGCTGTTTTAAAACAAATTAGGACTGTCCAAGGCCCCAGTTTTTCAGAATCTAAACAAGATATTGTAGATCGCAGCAATGGGGTTGGAGTCATTAATATTTAATTGCATTTTTTTTTAAATCAAATGAGCAATCGATGCTTTCTTTATTAAAATGACAATCTTCATCAAACTTAGTAAACTTAGTAAGAACATGTATGTACATAATATCTTAGACAAGTTTGATAGCCAGTCAGATTGCTCTTGTCACTCTTGAGTTATGCCCTTCAACTGAAAGATTTGACAAGTTACATCCATACCTATCAAGACCTATTTTTAGTATCACTAAAATTTGTAGGACTGTTTAAGGGGACAATAAGAACTCAGCTAAGTATGGTTACAAGCAAGATTACATCAGTAAAGACACTGAGGAGTTATGGGCCTTTAATTGCCAAAACTTAAACAAATACACAACTTCTGCTCTCTGACAGTTTTGTAGCAGTTTGACAATCTTGTTCTTTATTAGTTGTACAAGTAACAATTGCTTTTTTTTATTAATAATCATTCTATTAAGTCATTCGTACATGTTAAGTTAAACAATATGTGTGTAAAACACATTTATGTTTCTACTTCCAAAGTGCAATCAATGCAGACGAAATTTAAAAAATCTAAATCAAAGACAAATACAAGTAAATAAGAAGTGACAGGAATCTAGTTAGTTCAACATTCCTGGAAGTGATAATATGACGACATCAAACTAAATGTTTTAGTAAACATTTGGTTGAAAGATTATTTTTGAGATTACCAAACTAATAGTGTTAATTTTGTAGTGTTCTATTGACTGCTCCGCTTTAGAGCTCATTTGAAATAGCACAAGGAAGTCTTTAATACATGTTTGTTATGGCTATTGATAAATATGCTTGGGGCTAGTGCTACACTTAAACTATAGTCAGACATACTCGCACTTGTCCTTGACAAAATTTTCAAGCTTCTGAACGTCAGTGCTATTCTAAGAGTAAGGTCTGGGTCCATCTACGGGTAGTGCTTCCAATAAATAATGATGGTTCCATTTGGGACGTCTTAAGAGTATTACTATATGTGAAAAAAAACCTTCAGATCTATGGTTTGTTATGTTTAATTATTACAGCTTAATCTTGATAATTCTGTTTTTTCTTGAATCCATTTTCATTCACATGGAACAGGTTTTAATAATACATACAAGGCTTGAAACATGGTTGAGAAACCTCATGGAGACTATGTGTTTCTGTTACCAGTTATTGTCTCAACAGTCACTTTGCTTCAAATATGGCCTTAGTTTTCGTGAAAGGGAAGTTTCAGACTTAGAAATAAAATGCTTAACCCCTTCTAAGCCTGAATAGAAACGTTGAAGTAGCGGGTTAGTTTTAAAACTTTCTTTGAAATTGACTGAAAGGCAATCTGAAGCCATGCATGGTAGTACATGTACTCCCTTCTTTGGGTAGGACTGCATCTAGAATAGCATAGTAGACCAAACAGAAAAGTATTCATAAACCAAACATTGTCCAGGGACTAAAAACCTAGGAATAAGGATATGAAAATAATAGGTGCTATGGTTATACTATCAGCTTGTAGTTGATAACAGTATTTTAAACTTATTTCAGCTCCTGTCAAATTGTTGCAGTCCATTCTGGATACTAGCACTACCCTTGTAATGGAGTGAGGGCCTGGGTCTGAAAGATATTATCCTTTAAATAATACAAGTAGCCTACTCATTGCTATAGCTAACTCTGATAATAGGGTTGAGGATCCTAGTAAATGATAACATTATCATCAGAACAATAGTCCAGATTCCTTCGTAGGGTTACCTTATTCTAATTCTTGGATCCTGCATCCTTTTTATGCCCCCACTCTGGAGTGGACCTTATAGGATGCCCATGTCAATCCGTCCCTTCGTACTTAGGAAACCTGTGTCGCACATAACTCAAAAAGTATAAGAGCCACAATAATGAAACTTAACAGGTATGTTGACCATCATGTGTAGTTGTGCACCTGGGTTTTGTTTTGGGACACACCTGTTAAGACCAGAGTTATGGTTCCTTATGCATTTCAATATAATTCATTCAGCATGTAATCTTGAGTCGCATGTAATTCCAAAAGTGTAAGAGTTGCAGTCATGAAACTTTACAAGCATGTTGACCATCATGTGTAGTTGTTCACCTGGGGTTTCCTTTTTTTGGCCACGCCTGTTAAGACCAGAGTTATGGCCCATTTCAATAAAATGCATTCAGTGTGTAATCTTGTGTCGTAGGTAAGTCCAAAAGTATCAGTTACAGTCATGAAACTTTACAGGCATGTTGACCATCAAACTGCACTCATATTAAATATTGTGAACTGCAAATTCATCTGTTTTTTTTTCCTGAAAGCTGAGGGTGGGAGGAGGGGGCGTCTCTTTCATATGGACATAAGAGTATAATTGCCTAATTAATGAAATAGTTTTGTTTTCTTTTCTAAAAGTTTACACTAAGAAAAACTTTTGGAATATGTTTTGACCTATCTTAAAAAGCGGTTGCTATAACATAGAACTGGGTAGTAACCCTTCTAAAACCTCTGGATAGTGTTACCATACGTCTCATGGCAAATTGTCTGGCGTCAAGAAGGTGCTTACACTATTCTGTGGTGTAGGAAGCAAGACCGTGTCATTATAATGACTCTGCTAGTGTTTACAAGAGTCCCTCGTTCTATATTTGGGCAACGCTAACATCCAGAAGTGACGGTTTCTCCATTTTACATAAGCAGTCCTATTTCTCTAAGCTCGAACAATATATATATATTTTGACATATACAGGAAAACTACTTTACTTACTATCCTGAAAAGACTTAGGATATTTGGGATTTTACTCTTTCTTTTACTAGTTTATGCTAGAAATTTCAAAATGTGCCATTCTATTTAAAAAATTAAAACATTTAAAGGCAACACAATATTATGTTTTTCTTACAACCAACAAGATTGTACTTTAACTTGCTTGTATACTGAATATGTCAAGACCCTTCTGTTAACGCATGATGAGGTGAGAACAGTGCATAGACTTTTATAAGGTTATGCCTAGCTTCTTAAATGTTTCAATATGAAGAAAGTTACCCAGCATTATTCTAAGATTAGTGCAACACTCAATATGAGAAATTATCATTTGTCAATGCAACCATATGTAATGAAGTTGGGAACAGTTTCCTGAAGGAAAAGAAGTTAAGTTTGCAAGATTTCAATTTATTTCATTATTTAAAGATACATACCTGCAATTTTCCTATAATTTAGTAAAAGTTAACTAAACATCTTATAAGACAAAACATCTGAAAAATCTTCCTTAAACACATGTTTCAAAATAACAGTAATATTTATCTAATGTCTGACTACTTCACTTTTTTTTCAAGACATTAGTTACCATCTGTATTCAGTTAATAGACTGGCTAATTTACTGTTATGTTGTTATACGTCATTATGTGACTGTACAAGAAATACAACAGGCACTCTGATTTGCTTAACTTGTTAGGATGTTAAAATCATATTAGAATACAAATGTGTTGATGCTGTTATTTAGGAAGTGCCTTTTTATGAGTATGGGGGATTACTTCCAAGAAGTAGACGCCATTTAAACGGGTAAAGTAACAATAAACACTAAACACAGATCTATTGGAGACATCTGAACTTCGACAAAATTTGTCACCAAATTATCATTTTATTATATTTTCTTGAATTAACTCCCTTTATTTGGTGTTTTACAAAGCATTTCCGTACCGGTTTGCTTCTGTAACTGAAGCAGATCATACTCTATATACATAGTAAATAACAAAATAAACTAACATCAAAAGTGTTGATTATCCATTTAAGGTTTTATTAAAAAAAATACTTGCTATAATGGTGTGGGTGGGGTAATTGTATGAACAATTTTAAGGTTTTATCATTAATAACGCATATTCTTCATCATAAAATGTCTTCTAAAACATCTAAATTAATGTTTAGAAGTGTTATTTGAAATATTTGTATATAGATTTACAACTGATATGAACAGATAATTTTCTGAACTCATAAAATAAGGAAAATCATTAATAGTTGTGTTTTCTTTGTATATTTTACCCACAAAAATGTCTTAAAATAGATATTAGTCCAATAATAAGCACTAATAATATATCTTAAATAAATAATGGCTGCTAGATCATATAAAAACTAATGATGATACTAAAATTTGGACTGAAATCAATGCAACTCGTCATTATATCTAAATATTTTAAAGTTAACTTATAATTCTATATCAGAGTTATCTCCCTTATTTTTTCATGATTTCGCAATAAAATAATTTTTGCAGGCCACCTAATTTCATTGAGACATACCATAAACTTCAATAAAATCGAGAAATAAAAAGTATATCTTGTCGGCCCTACCTCGACAAAATTTTCAGCTTTAGAATCTAGACTATTAGGGTATTCGCTGCTTGTTTAAAGCGAATATCCAACTCACCGCTGGCAGTGGATTCGATCTCATTAGGGTATTCGCTGTCAGTGCAGAACGCATACCGAAGTCACTAATGGCAGTGGATTTGACATCATTTTGGTATTCCATTTTTGTGTAAATTGAATAACAAACTCATGCTGGCAGTGAATTCGGTCACATTACGGTATTGGCTGTGAGTTTTTAGCGAATACCCTACTCATTGAAGAAACACACTGCAATGCTGCTCATTGGGTTTATTTCAATAAAAATACTAAAAATGGGTAGTTCCGGATCACCCCATCATGGTCTATTCCGGATCACTTCCGGTTATCGCCTGGAAATAACTTCCAGAGTCAATAAAAATAAGTCTGAATAACTTCCGGTCACTAAAAGTTAACCAAGAATTTTCAAAGTAAAATTCTGTTTTCTTAAGCAACTGCAAGATATTTATTCAAAATGGTTAAAAACAGTCACATCCATTCGGAGTAAAGGTACAAATAAGTTACTAAAAATCAGGGTAAGCAAATAAAGAAATGACGTGAAATACACTACATCATAAAAAATGGCAGATCCGGATCACCCTATGATAGTTTATTCCGGACCACTTCCATAGGGTATTCGCTGTTTGTGTAAAGCGAATACCCAACTCACAGCTGGCTGTGGATTCGATCTCATTAGGGTATTCGCTGTGTGTGTAAAGCGAATACCCAACTTACTGCTGGCTGTGGATTCGATCTCATTGGGATATTCGATGTGTGTGTAAAGCGAATACCCAACTCACAGCTGGCAGTGTATCCGATCTCATTAGGGTATTCGCTGTCAGTGTAGAACGTATACCCAACTCACAGCTGGCTGTGGATTCGATCTCATTAGGGTATTCGCTGTCAGTGTAGAACGAATACCCAACTCACAGCTGGCTGTGGATTCGATCTCATTAGGGTATTCGCTGTTCGTATAAAGCGAATACCCAACTCACTGCCGGCAGTGGATTCGATCTCATTAGGGTATTCGCTGTCAGTGTAGAACGAATACCCAACTCACAGCTGGCTGTGGATTCGATCTCATTAGGGTATTCGCTGTCAGTGTAGAACGAATACCCAACTCACAGCCGGCTGTGGATTCGATCTCATTAGGGTATTCGCTGTTTGTGTAAAGCGAATACCCAACTCACTGCTGGCAGTGGATTCGATCTCATAAGGGTATTCGCTGTCAGTGTAGAACGAATTCCCAACTCACAGCTGGCTGTGGATTCGATCTCATTAGGGTATTCGCTGTCAGTATAGAACGAATACCCAACTCACAGCTGGCTGTGGATTCGATCACATTAGGGTATTCGCTGTTTGTGCAAAGCGAATATCCAACTCACAGCTGGCAGTGGATTCGATCTTATTAGGGTATTCGCTGTTTGTGTAAAGCGAATACCCAACTCACTGTTGGCTGTGGATTCGATCTCATTAGCGTATTCGCTGTGTGTGTAAAGCGAATACCCAACTCATAGCTGGCTGTGGATTCGAACTCATTAGGGTATTCGCTGTCAGTGTAGAACGAATACCCAACTCACAGCTGGCTGTGGATTCGATCTCATTAGGGTATTCGCTGTCAGTGTAGAACGAATACCCAACTCACAGCTGGCTGTGGATTCGATCTTATTAGGGTATTCGCTGTTTGTGTAAAGCGAATACTCAACTCACTGCTGGCTGTGGATTCGATCTCATTAGGATATTCGCTGTGTGTAAAGCGAATACCCAACTCACTGCTGGCACTGGATTCGATCTCATTAGGGTATTCGCTCTCAGTGTACAACGAATACCCAACTCACAGCTGGCTGTGGATTCGATCTCATTAGGGTGTTCGTTGTCAGTGTAGAACGATTACCCAACTCACAGCTGGCTGTGGATTCGATCTCATTAGGGTATTCGCTGTGAGTGTAAAACGAATACCCAACTCAATGCTGGCAGTGGATTCGATCTAATTAGGGTATTCGCTGTCAGTGTAGAACGAATACCCAACTCACAGCTGGCTGTGGATTCGATCTCATTAGGGTTATCGCTGTCAGTGTAGAACGAATACCCAACTCACAGCTGGCTGTGGATTCGATCTCATTAGGGTATTCGCTGTTTGTGCAAAGCGAATACCCAACTCACAGCTGGTAGTGGATTCGATCTCATTAGGGTATTCGCTGTCAGTGTAGAACGAATACCCAACTCACAGCTGGCTGTGGATTCGATCTCATTAGGGTATTCGCTGTCAGTGTAGAACGAATACCCAACTCACAGCTGGCTGTGGATTCGATCTCATTAGGGTATTCGCTTTACACAAACAGCGAATACCCAACTCACTGTTGGCTGTGGATTCGATCTCATTAGGGTATTCGCTTTCAGTGTAGAACGAATACCCAACTCACAGCTGGCTGTGGATTCGATCTCATTAGTGTGTTCGCTGTCAGTGTAGAACGAATACCCAACTCACAGCTGGCTGTGGATTCGATCTCATTAGGGTATTCGCTGTGAGTGTTAAGCGAATACCCAACTCACTGCTGGCAGTGGATTCGATCTCATTAGGGTATTCGCTGTCAGTGTAGAACGAATACCCAACTCACAGCTGGCTGTGGATTCGATCTCATTAGGGTATTCGCTGTCAGTGTAGAACGAATACCCAACTCACAGCTGGCTGTGGATTCGATCTCATTAGGGTATTCGCTGTGTGTGTAAAGCGAATACCCAACTCACTGCTGACAGTGGATTCGATTTCAACCGGATATTGAATATCCAATTCCCTACTCATTACTCATTGCCAACTTCACAAACCTATCAATATCGTTTGATTTTTGCTGACGTAATTCCTACGTCTTTCAAGGAATGACGTCAACTTCCTGATGACCCATTTTTGCAATAAACAAGAAAATCGGTATCGTATTGTCTGATTCTTCATTGAAATTTTAACACATTTTATTTTTTTTAAATGTCTAATTTTAGAATTCTTCTTGGGAACATATTCAAAACAACTGACAATCTTGCAATTAATTACTGTTACTGCAACAGGCCGATGTTAATTTGTTAAATCTGTACATAGTAATGCATTTATTTCAAACCCATCCCGATGACAAAAACAATTTATCAAACACGATGTACAAGTAATTTACAAAGTCATTTTGTTGTAAAGCTTATAATAATGGGACGCCGTTTCTCTCATTTGTGGTTTTGTGGGAAATGACTGTGCAAATGCTACAAACCTATATTTTCAAAACTGACCAGTTGCCAAACAGTTTTGTCACGTAAGCGTGATTATTATTTTATGTCCAGGCAATTTTATTGAGGAAATGCAGTTTGGGTTAAACCCTGAACGTAGATTTAACAATAATTTGTTTATAAAAGAGTGATTGTTTTCTTAAGATTGCATCAGAAATTCAAATGGTTGCATAGATTCTAAATGAAATGAATGTAAAAATTATTTTAAGATGTCCTATATTTTATGAAATCTCTTTACGTTTTCGCCGAAACCAAAATTTAGTAAATTAAAAACAATCGAAGCATGAAAGCATTTATGCAACATTTTAAATTTGCATTGAACTGACCAGTTTGGAACAATCAAATAAAATAATTCATTTTGGGGTGCTTAACCGAGCTTTTTGTAGTAGACTTTCATATTTAAACGAAATAACAGCAAAATATCCAAACGGTCTGGTAGCAGTATAACATCCTATGAGATTAACAGTTAGTTAAAGGCTGTTTTGTATGTGTATAAATATTGTACAGAATATCAGTAGATGTACAGACCTGTCGGACAACATGCTTGAATGGCACTTTCATCGGCTCCATGTTTCCGACACAATCCTTGAAGCTGACGAACCTCTAGCTGCAAAACAAAAACACCTTCTACTTATCTCTTTACTCCATGAGATATGGTACTCCGAGTGCAAACAGTGCTAGTCCAGATCATCCGGCACACTGTTAGCGTCTGACCAGGATCTACACTGTTCGCTTTTTGTTTCATTAGGTTATTTCTGATCAAGTCAAGACGCGCACATTGTAGATCCAGATTCAAAGGCACTGAAGTGCCGGCTGATCTGGATATACTATTACACTATTCGTTTAAACGATACTATGTGTGTATATGGGGTAAAGGGTTAAATACCTAATGAGAATGATTACTATCAGTAATAAAACACTTGTCCGCTTATATTGGCCAATATCCAAACCACGACCACTGTTTCTTGATATGTTAACATTTTTTGTTTTCTTTAAAACTATATAGAAAAGAGTATAATAAGCATTTTACATTAAATTAATTACAGTGTACTACGACATTTTGCTTTTAAAAGTACACCGTAAATTGACATAATATCTACTTTAATAAATCTGAAGACCTTAATGTCGGTAAACGTGATCTGGGACTGATAGATATTAGTTAAGATAGGCAGATAATTGCGCGAGCTGAAACGTTTTACACTCCTGTCTGCCTTAATTGTTTTTGCTACTCACCCTTTTGTATCCTACCCATGTTTAAATTTGTTTTGTCTGATTCGTCTAAGGGTCGACTGTTATATGTAGTGTTTTGTGCTTTTTGCCGTTAGTGCAGTGTTAAAATGTTTGATCTAGTTTAAAGTAAAGCAACTGAATCCGGAGACATCAATGTTTAATGTTTGCAAATGGGCCTAATTACTTAGTGCAATTTTTAAAACTTTAAAACAATAAACCATATTAAATTTAATTTTTTATCACGTGACTGTCAAGTTCTCGATAACTTACTATACTATCATTTCTCAAAACATTTTAACACAGCATGATTTGTCATCTTGTTTCATATTCAATTTGAAAGGAAGAGACATACTTATAAAATTAATTGAGTTGGTAATCCATCATAGCATTGTCAACTATAACCCCGGTTTAACAAGACTTTCACTTAGTTTTGAAAAGCAAAAACATATGAAATCTGTAACGTTTTATAATTTCTTCCTTTTAAACAACACCTAACTGTCAGCTTTTGTTGTCTGAGTGACAGGTATGAACAATGCACAAGGGTCATAAAACTAGTTTGCATTTCAATAGGAAAACTTAATATCCTGGTGAATTTTAACAGGAAACGCATGTGAAGGTTGTTTGTCTGTTTCGAAAATACAAGTGAACGGATGTATTGTTATTTTGATTTGTTTTTACATTAAAGACAGATCATAATGTTCCTAGAAACCATAAAGAATTGAAATATATCACAAAGTTTTGAAGCATTTTGGTTAAATAAGCTATCAAATGCAATGTCTTATATTAAACTTCTTTTTAATTGCATTTTGTAAAAGATACCCATGGCGTACGATTCAGTCCTCAATACATAAAATATTGCATACCTAATAATCTTGCAAAACAAAACATTTTTGCATACAATAATTATGTGATGTGCCTCAGAGAGAAAAAAGGCATTTATGTTAAATATTAAAAGGTAAGGTATGGAAATGCATGTCCAAATATCCTAAGTTCCGGAGTACGAAAAAAACATGGTAAAACGAATTTGTTTAGTCTTTATGGTAAATGAACATTATTTTCGCAAACCATTTTCCGTAGAACCCGGTTATAGCCTTAGAGACAAATTGTTTTGCCACTTACCGTTCCAAAGCGTTACCCTCACGTTATATTTTGAGTTAAGTGTGTGTCTTATTGAAATTGGTAAATTTATAAACCCATGCTTTCTTTCTTGTTTGCTTTATGGATGCGTGGGAAGGTTGTGTTGTTTTTTTTGGTGCGGCGATTCCAGATATGCAATGTTTATCCGCCCGAATCATTTTTCAAAAAAAGCTTATGGTTCTTCTTCATCTATCAAATCTTTATTACATACAGCTGTGATATGCAATGTAAATCATAATAGTTAAAATGTATTAAAATGAAAATGTTATAACCTATATCACGAAAAGCTTCATGCGCGACACTTAGCCATCATACTGAGCCAAAACATAAAAAGAAAATCCCCTCGTACGGTGCCTTCGTTAACCATTCCCTTTTTAATAATCTTTAGTTAAACCAAAAGTCACAGAATCGACAATGGCTTAAATGAAGAACAACGAACATGTTAAAACTGCTGAAACATCTTCCGTTAAACAGCTAATCGATCACATTATTGCTGTATCGCATCGCATTGTTCAAGAATTATGTAGAATCCATATTTAAAAAGAGATCGCATTCTGCTTTTACGGAGAATATACCCGCTACAGACGATTTTGTAACTTTTGTTAAATGTGGGCGTTTTTGTAACGAATGTAGAGATTCTAAAGGTTATTTCCATTTCGAAATGTATACCCTAATTCCGTGCCAAACGATCGATGTAGTTAAAACAAATGTAACAGTAGAAGAACGCAAAAATAAGATACCATAGACAATGAACGAAACGAGAAGCTGATGGTTTGAATTGTCAGTGGCAAAACGTTTCTGACCCCTGAGGTTTATACCAGCTTCTAGGGTAAACAACGTCACATTTTCCCTGGCTTTGAAGACATATTCATACATTAACGTTAGGGGTAGTTTTGTACATTAAAATAAGTTACAGCTACTGACAAATGCCTGAAAAGTGTCATAACTAGCCAGTTTCTTGGCGTTGCTTCTTTATTTCGTTGTTAATGAGTATGTGTTTGGACTGGAATTTATACCCCAAGGCAACTTGTACAGTCTTATTCTTCAGAGAACTATTCAGAGCTTGTAAGATTTTGGTTCACCCTAAAACATTTTTAATTACCAAAGGGCAAAAGTGCTATCGCCGATCGTTATAATATATTGAAATCGGTCATATCACAGGTGCTCACTTTTGCTAGTTTACTATTTGGCTCTGCTTTGTTGTTTTTAACGTGGCTCTCCACTCTTCCGTAGAAAGGCTATTCTGAATATTTAAAATGATACCAGTGGCAACCGGCAACGAAATTCATATGTTGGTCGATTGTTTTTTTTAAATTTATAATTCTGTTATATGAAATTATTTTATTACAAATTTACACATTTCACAGTACTTAATAATTCTATACATTCTTTACTTACTCTATATTTGTCCAATTTGGCTGTTGTTTCCTTATCTTTTCTAAGAGACATTCGCAATCGCTGTTTTATTACCTTCAAAAGCACCAGATCTTTTTCTTGTATTACCAGAACAAAACCTGTAACATACAAGTGCCATATAAATACCGTAAAGACTGCAAAAGAACAACTTATTGAAAATTAATTCAGAAATTGTAATTATTTAAAACACAACGATCGTAAATGAACTAAACTAGAACGACAATCACCCACTGATACAATATTTGATTCTATTAGTAGCTCAAATACAATTATAACTAAAATATCTTGTTGCGATTTTGTCTTGTATAGGAAGCAGTATAAGAACCAAAAGACCAAGAACTGTGTTCCCAAATCACACCTAAGATATACTTCCTGCTCTCTGTGATATGCAGGAATTAAAATCTCGGATCCCCTGTCAAAATTCTATTCTGTTCAGTTTCAACCATTGTTTTCTCGTTTAGGACAAACCTATTCGTTTATCTGGGATACCATATGCCGCTGCACATGGAATAGTATAAATATGGAAATACCGCACTGAAGGATCGCAAGAAGGACTCAGCTTTTCACCAATTCATTTGTCCCGTCCTCAGTGTCTCTTTGGAACGAATTAGATTTGGAAATTAGAAACTCAGTTTCATTACCAATTTTTAAATCAAAGCTCAGATATTTATTTCAAGCGCCTGTTGTACCCAAACGTTCCTTGTTGGGTGAACGACGCACTTCTGTTATGCACGCGCGGCTTAGAAACCGGTGCAGTGATTTACACGATGACCTTCATAGAAACCACCTTCGGGGTGATCCACTTTGTGATTGTGGTAACTTAGAGAATGCAAGTCACTTTTTCCTTCAATGCCGCAAATACTGTGAACAAAAAATAATCATGATATCGGAATTACAACCCTTTGCACCGATAACAATAAGTCTTATTTTGAACGGCAATGATATTTTTACTGACGAACAAAATGAGAAAATCTTTTGCGCAGTCCAAAGATTCATCAAACATAGTTGTCGTTTTTAAAATTTTTTAACTCTCTTAAACTATTATTAGAATACCAAACTTGATTAAATCTTCGGAATAACCATTCTCAGCAAACTGTAATCAAATAAAAATAAAATGAACTAATTACCCGACGGTCCCTCAGTGTACCTACCTGTCAGAAATGTATTCATTCTTTTCAATTCTTATTTAACATTTATCTTAATGTGAATGAAATCTGTGGTGATTATTGTTACTTATATAATACAATCATTCCTTCTGTATCTTTACACATTGTTTTATAATACACTATTTTTCGGAGAGGGCTGTCATTAACGTTGTAAGAACTTATTGCCCGACCCGTTTGCTTTTTGTTCTGTTTTCGAAATCGTACTGTTGCTTAGTTTGTAATTGATTGTATATGCAATAAAATATGTTTAAACTAAAACCGCACTGAAGAATCCATGTTCACTGCCATTTGAATACCGTCGTTTGAGATAATTCTAAATTGTAAGGTTTACTTTTGTAGAATGGAGTTGCGCTTAACCCGGAGTCGACATTGGCAGTAATATGCATCTCTATTACTGCCCATAAACAGGCTCTATCAAACTGAGTCTGCAATATTATCATATCTGTCGTGTTCGAGGACTTTAAAATTCCCAAACGACAAAGAATACACGTGTTATAAATCGAATGTTTAAATTTTGATTTTTATTATTCGTGGGAACATCAACTTCATTGTGATGAAATGTTTAAGTGTATTTTTCTGGAACAAGCCGCAGAGAAAACAAAATTTTTAAATACAAAATTATTCTTTTGTGTTTGTAAAATGTACTTGTAATTTCAGTTACCCATAGAATGATAGAATATATTTGACAACACGTGCTACGTGTACATGTAACTGTTTAATGTTTTGTTTAACTTAGTGCTTCGTCTTTCATCAATGTCAAAATTAATTCTTTGTGACTCACGCATTCCTTGTCTTAAGTTTTTCTTGTTTTAAATGTGTGTTTTTGTATAGTATTTTCGTCGAAAACTCAAAAAAATCCCGTAACGGGACTAGTTAATTTTTCACATAAAGTGTCCTTGAACATGACAGCTAACACAGTTTTACCAGGATGACAGAATACTCTCTTTTTGTCTTGAACAAACTATTAACCCAGTAACTAACTGTTGATCGTTTACTACATTACTTAATATACTTCCAAACTCTTACTTGAGATAATGTTATGACAAAATCGAAACTTTATATCAGTCAATCATTTCGTCCTTGACCGAATGGCTAGGGATGACCAACTTGCAAATATTTAAACGGTCTTTAAACTGGATTTTGAATTAAAGACATATGTTAGCCTGCAAGCTGACAACAAAGTCAGACTTTTTTAAATAGCACCCCTATATTGTTATCTCTCTGACCGGGATAGAAGATGAACTTACTAATTAATAAAGGTTCGATAAAAATGACTTTTGTCAAAGTTTCTTTGCAAAAGACAAAGCAAATGCAAATATTTGAAAATTATAGTTATATAAAACATCTCATTTAGCCATAATTACTTTTAAAACATTTCCTTTCACACTGCATATAACAAAAGTGCCGAACAGGTACATGTAAGATGGTTGGCTTATTAAATACATTTAAATATATTGCGTTCATGGGTTTGAATCTTGTGAAAGCCTGAAAATATATAAAATAGCGCTCAACCCGATGATTGATTTTTTTGTTTGAATACCAGTACTAATGTGTTGTAGTTCTTCTAACTACACCGACCAAATTTTTTTAATTTCTCCGCATAGAATTGGAGCAAAGTCTTCAAATTTAAAATATAATAAGATGCACCAATTTTACTTCTTTTTCTGAAATTTCAATTGAAACCCCTTTGTACATTCTAAAACCAAGGACATTTAATCGAGGTGAGGGCAAAACCAAAAGTGACAAAATTGACGTACAGCGTTTGTATACAGGATATACTGAAACTGGCAAAAACTGCTGAAAAATCTTCTGTGTAACAGCTAAACAATCGCATTCTTGCAGAATTGCATAGGATTGTTCAAAATTACTTAAAATCCATATTTAAACAATTAGACATGAATTTTCGTTTACGGAGAATATACCCACTACCGACAATTTTGTGATTTTTGGTTTTACCCCTACCTTGATTAAATGTCAGTGGTTTCTAAACGCGTGAAGAAAATTTAATAGTTTTTCATTCAAAGAAGTGAAAATAAGGTATCTTATAATATTTCAAGTTTGCGGTATATAACCCAAATCCTTGCTGAGAAATTTAAAAAATATGATCGGTGTAGTTAGAACATTGGTTTAGTGTATATATGCATTATAACCCTAACGAACGTTTTTGCAAATAAAACCTCGTCCTTCTTTCACCGTAAACGCTAATTAAGAATGTGTTTGTTGACGAAGGGGAGTTTACTCTAATTTGACAAACATAATCTTTCGCCTGTATTCAGAATAAATAAAATTGTTGTATTTGCTCGTTAGAAAATTATCTTTATTGATAATTTGCACAGTAGAATAAGCCTTGCCTCCTTAGCATTATTGCGCCAGCAAAAAAAACCTGACCATGCATAAAATCAAGCTGATGATACGGTTTTCTAACACTTATATTTGTTTATGAAGAATACTCTACAATTGCTATGTAGGGTGCATTACGGTGTAAGATCTGTCCTTATAAGCAGCCTTATTGATGTCCCAGCATATAAATATCTATATTGCTCATTTTCGCCCGTCGATCTCTTGATAAGAGCACATAGGGCATTATTTTATACGGGAACCATTGCCGCTGGTCATGGAATGGTATTTTCTGAAAATACCGCATTAAAGGTTCATCGTCATACATGTAAGCACAATTTCGTTCAGTATTGATAAAAATGTATAATGTTTACTTGTCTAGATACCGGTATTGAGTTGCGCTTGTATGTGGACACTTCTATGCTTTTCCATTACTGCCTATGAACAGGCTTTAATCAAACCAAGCCTTCAATATTTTCATTTTTGTCATGTTGAGTGGCTTTCAAACTCTACTCTTCATATATTCAAAGAACACAACCTACTGATTCAATCGCACTCTGGGATCGTGAGGGCTACAGAGACAATAATGAAAGAGTCAAACCACCGCGATATTAATTTATTCTGAAATAAACAAATATGAAATATTGCAGTCTTGGTTTGATTGAGCCTGTTCAAGGGCAGTAAAGGAAATGCATATTAATGCTCAGGCCGTCATGCCCCGGTTTGAGCGCAAAACAATACCACTTGATTGGCACGAAGTGTACTTACTGTTAACAATCCTAATGACTCTCCAGGGTAAAATAAAGATAAGAAGAGTGGCTCCCTCTTGTCCAGGCCGTGCCCATATGCCCTCCCAGAACGCTACATCGAGGCACCATGATACCATAATGACAAAGGCGTCAAATACCTGCAAACAAGGAATCATTTCAGTGCATGATTTTTTGTGGTAATTTGTTGTTGTTGTTTATAATTTCATTACAGATAATATTATTGTTAAAAGAAAACGTTTTACAAATATATGACATACTGTTCAGTATTTCATAAAAGTCATAAATGTCTTCACAAAACAACAACAAGAACCTATCGAAAAAAGTACGAAAGTATTAACTTCTACGAAAGAAGATTCGATCATTGTAAACTCAACTACCTTCTAATTGCGCTTTAACATAGGGATTTTAAGTCTTATAAGCGAAGTAATTACGAATTACGACAGTGATGTCCTCGACACGAGTTGCACACCTTTCATTTTTTATTTGGATGAAAGTTCGTTGTATTGACACTTGTGACATGGGCAATTCAAAGTTCTTTGAAAGGCTTATCCGTGTTAACTTAAAAAAATATTACCTCTCGATAGGGTAAAATAAGTCTTCATAAATCACCTTATTTTAAATTTTAGATTATAAGATTAAATATTAAAGTTACTTACTTCTAATTTAGATTATAAGATTAAATATTAAAATTACTTACTTCTAATTTGTGGTGAAGAAAATGTTTGCCCATCGCAAATATCTTCAAAAATGTCTGCAAAACAAACAATAACGTTTTAGCTCACCATCTCTGGCTCATTTAAACCGAGCCTGCAATATGTTCATATTTGTCGTGTTCGGTGGCTTTCAATGTTACCTTTTCATTTATTGTTAAAGAGATGAATGATAGAGTTTTATGTTCTTTCTGTTGCATATGGAAGTTAAGCATTTAGCTGTCTAGGAATAAAGACAGTTTATCTTAGTCGTTTAAGATTATTAAACTTTCACTTTACACATCCTCGGCACTCTGTCCAGTAGCCATCATCACTACCTTGTATTTGGCTATGAGAGGTTGCTGCGTTGTCTTTTTGTGGCTTTTTCTATTTTATTTTTTAATTTATAGAAAACTGGTTTATGAATAAACAATAATAATTCTTTTTTAGAAATGCTTGCATATTTTTAATTTAGCCAAACAGCATAAAGATATGCATTATAAACTAAAGAAATAAGGTAATGTTGATTTCTTCACATAAATCGTAAAAAAAATAAAAAGTACATTAGTTTCAAAAGAAAGGTTACTTAAATGATATTATTCTGCGGTTTGCATGCTTGGTGATTTATCCATTTACAGTTAATTGTAATGCTGACCTCTTTGTTTGCAAGTTGCAAGTGGCAGGGATTTAAGATTTAAGATTTTTTGAGTTAATTGGGAAATATTGTAAAAGCTCGAGCGGTATCTTTTATTCCTGTCATCGTGTTCTTGCTGATTTGACTCCATACTCTGTGGTCTCAGTACGGTCCATTTAGTGCCAATTTTAATCTTTGTGTGCTTTTGCGTGCAACATTGTTCAGGCGATTGGTGGGTTAGAGCTGATTCACAAAGACAACTCTTCCTTGTTTGTTCATATGAGAACCTGTCGGGGCAAGTATAAGGTGTTGAACCATTGAACCTGTTTGAAACCCCTTGTGATTTGTTAGCGGTGTTTATTTTGAAATTGATAATTTTATAACCAATTCTCTCTTATCCTTTTTTACTTTTGGATGTGTGGGGAAGACATGATTATTTCACTTGTTATATTTCACCTATTGGAAAATCTTTTTCAATGACTCAGTGTCCATAATTACCTGATTGCCTTGTCGAGACTTCAAAGGATAGTAGTAAGATGACAAACATACTTAACAGTCCAATATACTTAAGACCAATGATGGTCACAATAGTAAACAATTCCTACGATCAATTGCTTAATTACTTTACACTATTTGACTTAAGGCACACTCTGATTAACTACATTTCAATGTAAAACTGAACAAAACAACAACCTTAGAAAAATGGTGTGCTGCAAAATAAACAACACGTAAACACCATAAATATTTTTTGCTGTTCAGTTGTACCATAAACCAACAATTCAAATAGCTTTGTGGGGAGGCTGTGTATGCTGGATGTGGCCATTCCTGATATGCATATTTCATTTTTTTTACATGTACTTTTCAAACTTAATGCACTCAATCTTGATTTTCCAAATCCAGTATGGTCACTTACTTACTTAACGAAACTAATTCGTACCTCTAACAGTAGGGCAGACAAAAGCGCCATTGAGCCTATGTGGAATGAATGTGTGAATTCATATGCCAAGCTATGCGCCTCGCCGCTATCGCCGCCGCCACCTGCCCTCGGCGTCGGTCCACCTGCTGACCTTACCGATCTTGATAATATTGGCTGCAAACGTTAGAAAAGATGAACTATATAGCGATAGTTTAATTAATTGTATTTTTCATGCTGGAATGACGGCTAAATTGTTAATGCTGTGTTGTTGCTACAAAATACTGTAAGTCTACGGTGGGACTCGAACCTGTATAGCGTCAGCGCCTAGCCACAAAATGCCGTGCAATCTACTGAATGCGTGAGAAGAAACAGATTATTAATGGGGAAGCATGATCTAATGTTTAACCTGTCATATACAAATCAAACTTTATTTCACAGAAACTAACAAAACAATATTTAAATGCAGTAATGAAAACATTTCATGTAAGAAGATATACATGTATGCGCGCAGGATAACTGCGTGAATAAGTAAATGCATGAACAACAACAATACTGACAATTTAATTTCCAAAAGTATTATTACTAAAAAGTCCATCCTCTACTATATAATGAGAAAAATCGTATATAGTCTACAAAGAAGACTTTATTTCTTTATTCTAAAATAATGATAAAAACATCATTCAGCCAGTGAAATCAGCAATGTGTTTTTACCGTCCACTATATCATTCTTATACCACTGACTCATATGGTTGTAGTACTTTTCTATATTTATTTCTTTTGGATAATGTCTTTTAATTCTCTTATGATCAACCATTTCCTTCAACATTTCAATGAATGCGAAGTACCAATCAATCATCAATCGATAATTAAGCAATTTTCGCCATGAGTGAAATAAACGGAGAGTCTCATTTTAGAAACCACATAATTCTTTCAAAGAGTTCAGAACCAGACAGGCAATGTGCTAAAAATAGTCCCTTATAAACTATCTCTTAATAAGATTTTATGTCGGTTTGCATGGGTCAGTACAATTTAAATAGATTCAATTAATTAGACAGATAAAAACGGAAACTTCCGACGATCGTCGATTCAAATCAATACTCTTGCTTAGGTTTTTCATTTTTTGGATGTAAATATTTAAATATATGTATAAACCCGTTTCGAATCTCATCATTTTGATTGATATAAATGCAAACATGTAAAACAAGAAATATCTTTAAAAAAGATAAACGGCGTTGATGGAAAAGATTTATATATACATGTACATGTATATAAGAAAGAAGGAAATACAGAGAGGCGAAGCAGACACAGTTTAGTTATTTTATTTTACTTGTTATAGCTGTTGACGAACCCTCCCTGCCTTCTTAGTATGACCTAGAGTTTAAGCGACCGAATCATGACAACTCATAAATTCATTTAAAGTGTCTTTCAAAAAAAATGTTGAAGCTGATGCAACAATTTCATACAGTGATAACAAGTCGATTAAAGAAGCAATGTCTTACATTAAGTCTTGTCTACATTTATTCAGTTTCAACAAAATACCTCCTGTAGAGTTAGAACTCAAGATGAATAAATGTCCTTGAAATTCAATAAAAATAAATACAAAAAGCCTGTTACAAAAGCGAAATCTACCAACTTGTACGTAATTAACTTTAAAAAAGTGTCCCTCCAGAGCTTTGAACCCGGGGCCTCCGCTTGTGAGGCGAGAGTGTTAGCCACTACACTACAACGAACAGTATCAAATACTAGAAAGAAACCAGTAAGAATTAGAAATATCTACACTTCTCTTTCGTTTTACACTGTGTATTGTATGCAAGAATATTCCATATAAAATTGTATTTAAACCATTAATATTGACTTAACTGGTTATTTAAATCGTAAATATGTTTGTCTCCAATACAACACCAATCGAAATAATCTATTTGATTTTGCCGCTGCATAATAATAAAAATCCCACTAGATACCTCTCCACCCTGCTAGATGCCTCTATGGTGTAAATAGCTACCAATCGAAATAGTTTATTTCATTTTCCCTCTGCATAATAAGAGAATACGAGTATTATTTACAATATTTCATTGGTCGAAAAACTAGGTCAAAAGTGAGCTTAGACAGCTAACGCCGAAAAAAGTGTCCGTCCTGAGTATTGAACCCGGGGCCTCCGCTTGACGGGCGAGAGTGTTAGCCACTACACTACAATGAACTTGTATTTCGTACTTGAAATAAACAATCAGTATCAAAGGAACTAGAAAGGAACCAGTAAGAACTAGGAATATCTACACTTCTCTTTCGTTTTACACTGTGTATTGTATGCAAGTGTTTACCTGACACCCAAGAATATTCCATATAATATTGTATTTAAGCCATCAATATTGACTTAACTGGTTAGTTAAATCGTAAATATGTTTTTCCTCTAATACTAACAACCAATCGAATTAATCTTTTTGATTTTTCCGCCGCATAATAATAAAAATCCCACTAGATACCTCTCCACCCTGCTAGATGCCTCTCTGGTGTAAATAGCTACCCATTGAAATAGTTTATTTTATTTTCCCTCTGCATAATAAGAGAATACGAGTATTATTTACAATATTTCATTGGTCGAAAAACTAGGTCAAAAGTGAGCTTAGACAGCTAACGCCGAAAAAACAACATTTGGCGATCGTCGTCACAATCACAGGAAATGTAGCGGGAAGCGGTAAAATACTTCATTTTGTGATAAAAGCGTCAAAAATGTGCACCAGTGTTTAGAATAGCATTATATGTGATTTTAGTTATGAATGCATTTCGGAAAGCACCTACTTTTGGTTTTATTCACGATGGCCGCCATTTATGAGAAAAGTAATTATTATAGCTGTAATTACTTTACACCGATAATTCTCAGACTTTTATTAATAAGTCGGAATATTTTTCAGGAAAGTTTATAATTTATCATTTCTGAAATGATATCAACTGTAGAGCATTTACGCCGACTTATATTGTTAGAAAATGAAATTAATAACTGTGGCATCGTTATTATAAGCCTGGTCAATAGTCACCAGTGCAAAATTATTGTGGAAATCCAGGGTTCTCTCTTGAAGATAACTAAAGTTGATGCGAGAAACAGTTACGAATACATATACCAGGTGCATGTTTTGTGTTGTTTGAAGGTAGTTAATAATGAAATAATACTGAATACCTGTTGCATTAGATTCTGCATGTTTGCTAATGAAAAATTATTTACAAAGCGAGCTGAATCTCACTTTGTATAACATTCAACGTTAAATTAAAAACCTACTGTTGATATTTAGGAAATGTTTTAATCAAACGGCATATTTCATATCTATTATTATTTTAACCAATTTAGTGTTTTCTAATTTTCGTAAATCTTTTGTGTTGTCTATCAGTTGGTATTTTGAAATTGATCATTTATAACCCATGCTCTGTTTTCCTCTCTACTTTTTGGCTGTGTGAAGAGACTGTGTCTTCTGGATATGGGCATTCTTGATATTCATATTTCGCTTTTTTCTTAACTTTTAACAAAAATATTTTTATAATCTACGCTATGTATTGTAGTATAACCTGCAGAAGAGCATTTGTAAACAATGTGATAGTAGTCTCGTGGTCATCGTCACCAAATGTATGCCGACTGTCGTTTGTGTGCCCGCCAGACAAATGACTTGTAGTCGCTTTATGTTCCTGGTACACTTTCTCGATATGATCTATTATTTGCTCAAATGTCCAGCCCTCATGGTTTGTACCATTGAAGTAATCCGGAAGCACGTCCAGAAGTAAAGTTGACGACCTTACGTGGAGTTTGTCAAAGTTGTCCAGTTTCTCTGAAAATATAAATTTATCATCAGACAAGGGGCAACGAAGAAAGGAGCTTTAGGGACGATTCAGCTTTGATAACTTTAAGAAGTGAAAATATATTTAAAATAACGTAGAATCAACTAGATAAAGATCACTATAATTTTTAACATTAAAGTGTATTATTATTTAACATTTCTTCAATACCGAATCGGTTAGTTTTCTTCTAACTGTTATAATTCGGTTAAACTTTAAATGTTATACTCACGTAAATTTTTGTTTTGCTGTGTATGAAAATGTATGGAAAGGAAACTTTGAAAGCCAACGAACACGACAAATATGAAAATATTGCAGCTCGGTTTGATTGATCCTGTTGATGCGCAGTAATGAAAATGTAAATTACTGCCCACGCCGCCTAAAGTACTATAAACATGCATAGGTATCGTTACTGTAACAGAACTAATTGCATAGGGAGACATTTTACAGCCGCCATACGCCACATAAAACCCCTTCTGTAATATTTAAATAGATGAAAGGGGAATTTCTAAAACATCACAAATATGAAAGTAATGCATGCTCGGTTTAACTGAACCTTGTCTTGGGTAGTAATATATACGCGTATTACTTCCCATGCCACCTAGCCCCGGGTTGAGCGCAACTCAATATTTACACCAATAAACAGTACAATTTTAATCAATCTCAAGCTGTTATATAACCCTCTTATGTGTACGCATTTCACATAAATTCACATAAAACAAATTCCAAAAAAGTAATTCCATGTAAGTTTTAACAAAGACCATAACAATAAATTTACAGTAATAATTTTCAAAAACTAAATGAGAAACAAAAACAGAAACCATATTAAAATTTGGAAGTAAGGTATGCATTATTATGTAAGAGTTTAAGTTATCTTTGTCTATTTGAGTTTGATATTTACGCCAGGAACACGATTCATTCGGTAAAAGTGAGATTTAGTAGCAGCTGTTGTTTTTGTTGTTGGAAACAAATGGTATTTAATAAGAATGGTGAGTGGTTATGTGTTGTTTGCGCTTAAAAAACCGTATTAACCAACTCTGACAACTCTGTACTAATAGTCTCGCATATTATACACACTTGAAAAGGTAAAAAAAAAGAAATGCTCTCATATTCTTATTTTATACCTAGTTTTCACCTAATTTTTAGTTGCAAGCAACAAAATTTAATAAAATGTATCTTGCCCGTTGGGAGCCTTATGTACTGAGAGAACAAGCTTTATTTAGTACGCACCGGACATAATAAGTATATCACAGATAACCTGTCCAATCACACACACGGCATCCAAGCTGCTGAGTATACACACTGTGATCAGGGCGATATGAGTATGCAGCAGTATATTCAATCGTTTCCGGAATCTGAAAAAGGAAACTTATGCATGATTCAACAAGACAACTTGCAAGCGATTGTTCTTGCGAGAACCTAAAGTGCACCGTTCGTGTGAAGTTGGTTCAGTCGATTAAAAGATTTAAATCCCCGGCGGAAATATGTTTTGCCCACTGGCACCTTTACAGTCACTGTGGTAGACTTAAAGATGTTGCTTGAGGTTTCTAACCTTTTTTGATCAGTTGATCATGACATGTATGCTCTCTCGCCTCCTATGTTTTTCACTTAATTTTTTTCTACCAGTATTTATCATGCTCATTTGTGACGGTGTATTGTATGTTATCAACGCTTGCTATGTTTTGAATGTTGTTGATCAAAATTAATGTTTTAACTGTCATTTATATACAAAAGCTGTCTTACCTTACGCTAGTCTGTGATTTTGTTCTATTAAAATTAGAGTTAGGAACTGCAAAATACTTCAGTTAGTTCCAACTTTTGACATTTTTATCAATTAAATATCTTAGTTCCTGAGATCGTGCTTCGCATATGCTAAATGTTGATTAATCACAAACACTTATTTCAGAGTGCTATGACAAAAATGGATACATAAGGTATATATTAAATGTGATATAACTTATATATGTTTTGGGAATCGAGAGTAACGTATATATATTAAATATTTACAGGACTAATGGTAATAAGTGAGGCAATTTTATCGAAGGATCAATTACTACTGGAAAATCCCTTTTCTGACGGTTATATGCATAGATCTCCAATACATTAGGATTTTAGAAATCATATTATCCATCATTATATGAGTATTACATCGTTAATGACTTGAGTGACTAGTAAATGGGCTGTGAAGAACGTGATGTGTTTTTAAAGCCGATACGTTCCCCTATATTCTAAGTGTCAATCCTTCTGTCAAGCATTCGGTTAAAGGGAAAGGGACAGCCTTCTCAATTTATACTCAGTTTCCAGTTTCCAGTTTATTGGCAAATCGGCAAACATTATGTTGCCTATGGCCATTTACAATAACGAAATACATATGACCAAGACATTTCACAAGCATATACACATGTAATGAGAAAAAACAGTTACAATTTTACAAAGCAAAACGACAAACAAACAAAAAACAACAAACAAATCACAAAATAGACACAAAGGCAGAAAAATTGTTTTAAGATGACATGAATAATTATTTACGAAGCAGGTCAAGTTTTTAGTTTTTCCTTTCTTATGTTCATAGCATTATAAATAAATTTAGCTGTATTTCTGATTTTACGTGGATTTGTGCAAGACAAAATATTAATAAATGTTTGAATTGTTGGCAATGATTGATTTTCAAAGTATTGTCTTCGTATGTTACTATAGGCTGGACAGCACAGCAAGAAATGAAACTCCGATTCAATGACATTTTGAGTGCAAAGTTTACAATATCTATTTTCTCTATCAATTCCTAAGAACCTCCCTTGTTCGATTTCAAGACTATGTGAACTTAATCTAAAACGTGACATTTCTTTTCTAATTTTATCATTATTCACCAGATACAAATAGTTTTCAAATTTAAATTCAATCTTATATTTTCTGTAATATTCCATTTTAGGTTGACTTGATAATTCTTCACTCCAGCTCTGAACATATTGATCATGAAGCCGTTGTTTAATTAATGCAGAATAATTTCTATTGTTCGCGTCGAAGTTTTGCCAAATAAATCCTAGCCCTAATCGGTCAAAAGTTGATTTTATATTGAAAGCCCAGGATCCTTGTCTTAGGACTGATTTTTGTTTTAGAAAAGTTTTCTTGATCAATGAGTCATTATTATGAATGATTTTTAACCAATATTTAAGCTCACGTTCTTTTGCAATCACAGATAAAGGTTTTCTACCAAGTTCGCCAAATACCGCTACGTTAGATGTTTGAGGTCTTACTCCTAGGATATATTTACAAAATCTCAAATGAAGCTTGTCAATTTCCTTATAATTATAGACACCCCATATACTGTATAATTACTGTATAATTATAAACCCTTTTCCATGTGCAAATGTACTTAATACGGTACATCTAGCCATAATTCACTAGGAATGCATTTATGAGGCCCATCTGATTGTATAAACGCAGCATAACTATTTTTCACAATCGCCGTTATTTCACAATCGCTGTTAACAAACTATCGACTTTACATAACGCTCACTCCTGTTAAAATGTTTCTAAATAAATCTTACAATGAGTTTGTTTGACACTGTTTTAAATTTACATTCATTTGTAAACTCAAAATGGCACTTACAGAAGGGCCTCAGTTGCAACACTATTGAATACAGAGACAGCTATTTTACATTTACTCGTCTTACTTTCCACATGCTCATCCCCCACATTAAATTCCATTTCATTCCTGGCCCATTGGAGTCAATCCATTGAAATCGGTAACTTTTGTTGACGGTCAATGGTATGTGAGAGATTAGACATGAAGAAAGCAGAAGTGTAGCTGTAAAACAGCTGTTTTTCTATTCGCTCATTGAGAAGTGTTAAAACTGCCGAATCTGCAATTACATAGGCACAGAACAATGTGTGACTTATTTAATAGCCTGATCTGGCAAACTTTTCTTACACGAACATGGCACGTAAACAGCAATGGAAATGAGCCTCATGATTATTTGATAATTGATGAATAGTCATCATGCGTTTTACATATGTGCGGTTTAAAGAAAACAGATTTGCCTCATTAAAACATTCCTCGTGTATACTAGCTAGATGTACCGTTATAAGTACAGTTGCACATGGGTATCGTGTATAACAATAACGTATACATTGAATAGACTGTGCATTTCCCTTTGTCGGACATCGTAGGAACTTAATTTAAAATTCTAAATGTGTTTTCTTACAAACGAGATGTATCATCTGTTCTTAATTATGATTGATCCATCCACAATCAAATATTCGTTGTGCACTTCTACAAGCACGTTTCTGCTTTCGCTATGGTTTACTTCGCGCTTTTGTTGCGGAATATTATTGCAATTAATTTGATATATTAAACAGAAAGCACATGAAATGTGTATTCATGTTGTTGTTTCAATGATTTTGTTGAAGTTAAATAAAATAGTTTTAAAAGCAAACAACGTGTAGTTTTTAACATAAAAAAATCGAAATTGTATATTCCATCCATTATGAAAGGTTTTCAATTTTTTTGTTCAGATGACCATATTCCAAAATAAATTATTTACGGTTCTAAATACATGAAGCTCCGCAAATAATTTACTCGTTCAGAACTAGACATATATTTGATACGAGATTTTTTTTAAACAAAGAACGCACTAAAGAACGCATGTGCATGTACTATTTAAATTCACTGACAGAGCAATTTCTTAATATAAACATTATGTATTTCTTGCGCCAAGTTGAGTCCTGGTCTAAAAGGTTGCCATTTAAGCCAATCAGATGCTTGAGATTTGAGAATGGATTTCGTTCTCAGTTTTATAACCTTGGGCACTCGCTAAATCACACCCGTCAACCGGCAGAGCCAGGAGCGGACGGCACATCCAGGCGCAGACACGGTAAGTTTTTTCATACTTGACAGCGGTGTAAGTAATTATCATTTTCGCTAGTTTTGATTAACTCTTGGAAAGAAATATCGGTCAGCAAAATTCTCCTTAGTTCTGAAAATCTGCATAAATCTGTAAGCACTATTGGAAAATTTAATCATTCCCCTGGCAATATGTTAAATATTAGCACAAACAGACTTTTAACAAATTCGCGAAGGCTTGGTGAATAGAGCTGGGGTATACAAATGGGCAGGTCCATGGAGCAGAAAGCGAATTTATTGGCGGGGACCAGGAGCAGATATAATCGAGTACGGAAAATCGTTTGATGTATTGTTTTGACACTATTCTACATTCTCAATAATAAAAATTTGTTGACATACAGTGATATTATTGTACGTCCGTATGGCTGTTCATGTCGCAAAGTATACAGAAATCATTTCTAAAAGGGTTTGGTAAGCTTGTAATGCATGAACTCTCTTAAGTTAACTGAATTATCGCTGGTTAAAAATTTGTCACACTGTTGTTGATCGTTCACAGGAAAAAGCACATCAAAACACCGAAAACGAAAGTTAATGACTGACGTTCAGTTCACCTTAGATAATGTCTAAACTTATTTCACCGTCATTACTTTATCAATTTCTCTAAACTTTACAAAATTGTGAAGCTAACTTTACCTTTTTTTTACAGCAGTATTTGCTTTTTTCAGCACGTTGTGTTTTGGTTAAATTTGCGATAAGTGAAGTTCTTGAAATTTGCGAATTATGTTAATATTTTCTTATATAAAGTTAAAAAACGCATCTGTTGTCTCAAAATCAATTGGGAATTATAAAATATAGAATTTTTCCATGTCCACATCTTTTTATTGGTTGATATTTTATATTAGTTTATCGTAAGTGCAAAAAAAAATCTCGTTAAAGATATGCGCAAGCTTTAAAAGCCAGTAATATAGTCTTTTCCATAGAATGAAAACTCGTGCTTAACTGGTAAAGGCAAATATGTTACCAAAGATAATTTACATACGTTTATTTTTAAATGGTCCTTAGGCCGGATAAAAATGATAAATAAATTTTGGAATGAACTAAGGTTTTACATTGTTCTTTAAAGTTATGGTCACGTATCAAAAGTGGAAAAGACGGACGGAAACGGCGTTTTAACATTACTATTTATGTCACGTATAATGTGAATGGTTAAGTTAAACACGTTTATTCGTTGAAAATACTAAAATGTTTTACTTTACGCTTGGTCTAAAAATACAAATACCAATAATTATAACCCAGCTTCATGCTCACTGCTTTCGACACTAAACGAAATTCCTTAATCAGTGTACAGTCAAACCTGTGTTAAAGACCACCTGTTAACAAAGACCACCTATGGACAAAGACCACACTTTATTTGTCCCACAGGCTGATTTAAAGAACAAACTCACCTGTGAACAAAGACCACCTGCCTGTAAAGACCAGTTTTTTGTTCTCCCCTGAGTGGTCTTTGTAGACAGGTTTGACGGTATGTGTATGCTCAGGTACTGAAGTTTATTTTGGCAGAAAATGGATTCGTTACCTACTTTACAAACGATTTTTCATTTACACTCCGTACATAACTTAGCTAGACACTGTACACAAGGCATGGGCGTTTTTCGCAAATGTGTTATAGTTGCTCGAGTTGGTGAATACCGGTTTTAATACAAGTGGAAGAAAGTCTATATTTTATAAATCCAGATTTAGAGACAAAAAGTGCGTTTTGGGCTTCATTATTGGAAATTATCAACATAGTTCGCAAATGTCAACAACTAGGCTACACTTCATCGCAAATTTAACCAATACTAAAAACTACCCAATGTGCAGAAAAAATCAAATACTTCTAAAAACATATTTAGCGTCATCAATTTTGGTTTGTTTACATAAATCGATAAAGAAATGATGGTGAAATAAGTTGAAACATTACCTGGGGTAATCTGGTCGTCAGCCATTCAACTTTCGTTTTCGGAACACAACTTTCGTTTTTGGAACAGAACATATATAGTTTCTATAAAAGTTAAAAAAAATCTCAGGAAATTAGAAGAAAAGTATTACCAGAAGAAGTTCGATAACTAATGGTTAAATCTTGATTTGAAATCAATGAAGAACGTTTTATTCTTCCGTGGGAAGAGATATAGTGTACAGAGGTAGTCCAAATTAAGTCCAGAGCTTGTTTTTTGTATGTTTCGACTAAAGCTGATAATACCCCAGCGTGTTTTGATCTCATTCCCCTCAATGACGAAATGATGGCTAACCATGTTCTAAGGACACAGACTCGTAAATAACTCAATGTTTAATGAAGTTCACAATTTCAAAATGCCGTCATAGTTTGAAGCCGTTAAAATGATCCAGTTGCAAACATATACTAAGGCTTATACTGATTAAATAGCGATAATTTAGTTAACTAATGATAGTTCATGCATCACAAGCTTACATAACTCCTCTAGAAATGATTTCTGTATACTTTATGACATGAACAGACATACGGACGGACAATACTATCATTGTATCTTAACGAAATTGTATTATTGAGGACGTAGAATCGTGTCAAAACAATACATCAAACGATTTTCCGTACTCGATTATATCTGCTCCTGGTCCCCGCGTGTGTTATGCAAGTTTTACCATTAATCTTAATTAACTAGTGTTAAAATATGTAAGTTGATTTCTTTTTCCGAATGGCCATTTATGCGTATTTTTTAAAGTATCCAAATGCTTCAAAATAGAAATCGCCCGATATAAAATGTATTCTGACCGCAAGATTTAGTTTTTTACTTTAATTCTCCAAATTTTTCTTTGACAGTAATTTATTCACCGGGAAGATCAAACATATTTCTACCGTGTGTCCGAACGACTCTTCTCTGAATTTTTATTTTAACTTAAAGCCAGAAGAAATTTGTGCCCAATGTTATAAAACTGAGAATGAAAACAAGTCTCAAATCTCAAGCATCTGATTGGCTGAATTGGCGACCCTTCAGACCAGGACTCAACTGGGCGTAAGAAATACATAATGTTTATATTAAGAAATTGCTCTTTCAGTGAATTCAAAAGAAAGATACAAAAAAAGGTGAAATATGCATATCAGGGATCGCCACATTCAGAAAAAAACAGCCTCCCCACACAGTCAAGAAGAAGAGAGAGGGAGAGAGCATGGTTAATAAAATGATCAGTTTTAAAAAAAACTGTACCTGTAACAAGACCGTTTTTCCTTTTCCTTCTTTCTCAGAATAGCAGCAATGTCTATCGGGTCTATAACACTATCCCTTCCAATATCTATTTTCGGACCACCGTTTTTCACGAATTCGTCAACTCCCAAAAAATCTATAGAGCTCCTCCTTCTAATATTATTATTATCACTAACAACAGGATTTTGTGTATATAATCCCATTATCTATTGTTAAATTGAATCACTACGGAAAAAATAAACGGAAGAGAAGTCGTGTTTGTATAAAAATTACACCATCAAACGCTTTATTTAAATCAGAAACAAAGACTCAGGCAAAATGAATTTTCATTAATCTAATTTTACCGGTAAACTATTTCCGAACTAAATCACGGTTTGATTGATGACATGTGCAGAAAAAGAGAAAAAAAATGTTGTATAACGCATGTCCTTAAACCGAAGGATACTTAAGGTTTCGATTGGGGACAGCGTTCATTGTTGTAAATAATGCATGGAGAAGTTTACGATTTAAATAGTACAATAAATTCTATCAAATTTATAACTAGGCTTATTTATCCAAATGTACAGGCGGCGAACATAAATAATTTTACCTACAAATCATTTATTATGTACACGCCTGTCATGGGTCTTGCCATAGACGCAACAATAACGATACGGTACATCTGTATATGAAAGTTTAAAAATTCAAATTTAGGAACACGAGCACCTATCACATTTTGTCAAACTATTATAACTTTTACTGTATGAACATAATATTGAATCTCACCACCTATTTTACAGTTTCATTTAGAGTTGAGCATGTATATAGTATAAGACACCTCATAATTTATATTCTCACTGATGACGATGAAATGATTATGATTAAGGTTCTAGCAGACTGCTGATACGGTGATTGCGTTCTCGAAAATTTTCAATGCAGGTAATGACAGGACAAGAAAACTGCCGGGCCCAAGGTCATAAAACTGAGCATTGCGACCAGTTTCAAATCTCAAGCATCTGCTTGGCTGAAATGGCGAATGGTCTCAAGTTTTAGTTTTATGAGATCTTGGGTCCAGATCAACAAATATTTCAGATCAACAGAACACCTTTAGCATTGAACGACTATATAAATTGGTAAATGAAGTACCTTGTTAATATTCTTTTGTTCAATCGAGTGCCGTAAAAAAGAAAACATAATTAGAATAAGCCACAATGCACACTATGCGAAAATTAAACAAATGGGTTCTCGCACGATTTAAGACATATGATACGAATGCCCTTTTTTAGCCGCTTGATTCAATTAGACGCAGTCACATTTCGAATAATGGCCGGGTTGTTGGACAACACATGTATTTTTAAAAAGTAACTTATTATTATTTATTCTATCTTATTTATTGCATATTATATGAAGCAGTGGTCTTCTACCAACAATGACTCTAAGTTTGCGTTGCACTCATCTGCTTCGTCACGAGAACATATTCCCTATTTTGTTTAGTGCGTCTGGCGGTAAACTAAAACACCACTGGTTTGTGGTGATTAATAATACGCATGGCTAAACTCAACACAAAGCGAATATGTAAGTGCAATACAATTAACAGACAACTTCTTTTAAACAATTAGTCATTTGAATCAATTATCGATATTAAGGATTTTGGTGCATTAAGGTGTTTAAATATCTAATGTGTGAACACGAAACTCCAAAGAATTTTGTTACAAGCAGATTTCTTCATGAATGAACAATTTCTTTAGGAATAAACAATATCATAACGTAAAGGAATATTTAATAAAAACTACATAAAATAAGAACTTTTAACAACAAATAAAACGAACAGATAATTATGATTTCCCATCGGTTTTGGACACTGCGGCCAATCCGTGCCATATAACTGTAATGTTAATTGCTGAGTGCTGAATAAAAGATCTACTAATTTCATTCGTTTTGAATGAACGATAAGCTAAAAAATGTTTAAGTAATACATAAGTCAGATAAAACTAAATATATTCCATAGAATGCAAAATTATGGAATGCTAATTTTAACGCCAGAGAATAAATAACTGCAAAACAGAAAAAACTTTGTTTAATTCGTGACCAATTCATTTCGTTTTAAAATATAGAATTGCCTACATTTTCTTTCATTTTGCAAATTGGACTTCATAACGCACTTTATGCCCCCCCCGCCTCCGTCATTTTGACAAGTAGTTGATTTTTATGCACCATATTCTCCACTTAATTAGATCAGTACAAAACGTTTTTATCGTTTCAACGAGTTTCTTGTATGTTCTTATCATGTGTTAAAAACGGTTAGAAACATTTTTCAAGATAATTAGTCATTTATTTTTATGAACTGTCCTAGCCAATGGCATTACATTGTTATCATGTATTAATCAAAGCGCTGAAAGCGTTGAAAGACTTTCGCGCCGGAGAATTACATTACGCAGCAGAATGTCAACTCTGGCTAACATCGTTTAATATGTGCACACGATAGAAACTGCATGTCAACTTAAATACTTGCTCACGGCCAGTATGAAAGAGTAGTCAAACATCTGCTATAAAATCCCACAAAATACCCCAGAATGCGGGATTTGGCATATAGATTTTCAAATTTTCCCGGACCCCCCATGATAAGTTAGGCCTCTTACAAATTAATTTGGGCCTCATAAACGGACTGATTTTCTAGCTTGGTTAAAATTAACATTGTTAAAAAATAACTCGCTGAGTTGAACCCCCCTTGCTGAAATCCTGGATCCGCCCCTGTCTACTATTGTAAATGCAAATGTTATGTAGTGTATAAGCTGGCTAAACAATACTAAATCCTGTAGAGTATACTTCTAGTATCAATGAGACATAAGCTATTAATATTAATTTGTAGGCGGTGCTACTTAAACTGTGTGGAGAATGTTCATTCATAGTATCATCTTACATCTCCGATGAGTAATTGCCAGCATTTAACAAGCATTGGCCAATGTTAAGATAAGCACAACCGTTATTTCCTGGTTAGAGATAATACGAATTCAATTAAGAGAGTAATAAGAGATTGCTAAACTGTTAATTGTCTAAAACAAAACAACATCCTGATAAAAAGAGACGTGTTTTTCGCTGACCTGAATACAGTTTAGTCACTGATCACGTGACTGATTTCTTTATAATTGGATTTTTAATATCCCTTAATTTTTGTTTGAACAACAACATGATATTGTTTTCTTCTTTTCTTTGTCGCACTGTCTGTACAAATGTTCGTCATCGTTCGTAATAAATTTACTTTCTTAATATGCACTACTTTCTGACGCCGCACAACTATGGAACTTGTTAGGCGTAACTAAACTACTCATGCATATTCAGCTGTTTGTTCACTAACGTAGCTGAACGTGATTTCACTCAACATTTGTTTGATGGAGTTTTTGGCATGGACGCTACAAAATTACACGGACACGTACTATAGATCACTATTCTTTCGTGGAATTGTGTGCTTGAATGTGCTTAAAACGTCTGCATTTCATTTCGGCCTGCTCTCGCGGTGACCTTAAAACCCCGCTTACTTGAATACGCTCGATGTCGCAGTGATACACCGGAAGTTAAAGACTGCGCGTCGCCGTGTTCTAGACTTCTAGCTTAAGACTTTCGCGCATGCGCGCGAAAGTCTAAAAACGGTTAGAAACATTTTCAAGATAATTAGTCATTTATTTTTATAAACTGTCCTAGCCAATGGCATTACACTATAGCTTCACCAATATTGTCGCCGCCGTCATCTCTGTGAATTATAATAATATATTGATAATGGTGAGTATTAGGTGCATTGCATGAGTCTGTGCAGAAAACACAAAGACAATATTTAGTGATAAAAATATAGTTTTATTAGTTTTTAAAAAAAAATATGACTGAATACTGATAATCAACCTATAAAGACTGACAATATAATATATTGTATTTGGATTGTAATATACATGCACGAATAAATTGTGGAATTTTTCAAAATTTGAAATTGATGAGTTAAAATACGTTCACGATTTCTTTACAAACCACGTACAATGTTGTAACATAAACAATTAACAAAACGCATCATTGTCATGTTGGTTTATGTTTTATTGGACCACTTGATTTTTTAAAGGATCAATCAATAAATGCAGTGACAGGGTTGTTTACAGTGTTGTCTATTTTATTTGTTTACCGCAATACCTATCCTATATCTTAACCATGGATTGTAAAATACAGTGAAGAGCTTTTAAAGGGCAATAACTTTGCGATAAGAGTGTTTTGATGTATTTATGACTTATGAAAAAGTGATATTACCTCTTATAACCAAGGACAGTTTTATTAAGTCAACTACCGCTACCAACCAATTCTTTGTCTCTACCTCGTCTTTTTTTAAAGGGAAACAATAGAAAAGGGAGCTTTGAAAGAAATGCAACTACTAAAAATCCAAATACCCAGACCGATTTCTTCAGTAATAAACATCATTATTTCAAGTAAAATTAACGATTGATTATCTACTATTGTCTGGTACATGCGAGTGTATGCAACGTAAATTAAATACTTTGAAAGTACAAGGTCACCATGTTTGCACGACCGTCGTTATGTGTTCACAGAGGACCATCTCCATGCATCACTAATGATTTCCAATGTAACTACATATAATTTAGACATCACATCGTGTGTGGTTAACTTGGTGCTTAGCAAACTTTCAGGAGTATAGTTTCAAAGCAAACGATAAAGTAAGAAAAGAAATGACAATAAAACTTTTGATGCATAATTAAACATTTAGTCGGCGCGTGAAAAAAAACACAACAACTCACAAGCAAACTACTGCCAGTCTCGATTTCGTTAGAAAGCACAGTATACATAACCAAAATGAACATGAGCAACTAAGACAGCCTGCCCGGGAATGTATGTTTGCTTCCCGGTAATCTGATAAATCTAAAATCAAACTCATTTATATCAATATGTTAACCTATCTGTTATTTACGACTAAAATAAGCTCGAGATTTTAGCATCAGTATTTATTTTCAGGTTATCCTGCATGAACATAGCAAAATTAAGATTTATAACATTCTCATGAACTCTAAGTGTGTTTGAATCAGAAGTGATCTGATCGGAAAGTGTTTGAAATTTGAACTTCCTTTTTTATTATTTCTAACAAATATTTGCGTTTTCTTTCAGTGCTTGAAAATAGAAACGAAATCTTTTTTTCCGGACGAATAATGGGTCATAATATATTATTACTATGTAACTATTACTTGATGATCTTTACTATAGTACAACTAGTCCGGCCGAAGGGGAATTTTGGCCCGGCTTTAAATAGAGGTTTATAGCGAATGTTGAGTACCATGTGGCCCGGCTTTATATATAGATCGTTGAGTACTGAACGGGAACCATGTTGTATGTACAACAGTACGGTTTTATCCAATGAAATCTTATTAGTAAGAGGGAAGATGTCAACGTATTTTTATGTTGCTTGATTATGTGGACTTTTATTGTTAAATTATGTCGTAGGTTATGTATGCAAAAGTTTTATGTATATATATATATATATATATAAATATTTACATGACCAAGATGCAATTCCATGTAGGTTTAGTCAGATAATTGATTGTTGTGATTTCTCGTGATAACCTTGAACTGACCCGTCTGGCTTTCAAGACGGTATTGAGTAGCGTGTATATATTAATGCTACTTAGTTTGGATATATATTAAAGGTCTTTTTGTATTGTGTCCAGGATAGTTGCGCATGCGCGGTGACGTCATATTGCGATTAAGAACTAAATAAATAACTTTATTGCAGGAATCAAAAACTTTGCATTGCTAATCTTTATAATTTAAAAAGAAGTTGCATATAGCTTTGTGTTTAACAATTTTATCATTACGATCGAAGAATGAAACATAACTGAATTTGCATGCCCCCTAGTGTGGAATAAAGTAGGTCATCTGACTTGCAGGTGTTGTAAAAAAACGAGTGAACATTGTTAGTGACTGCTGACCTTGTTGCAATATATCAAAAGTTTGTTTTTAATATTCGATCGGAATGTTTTCCTACTGAGAAAAACACAGTTGTCCATGTAAGTGACATGCTATCTTTCCGTTCCATTGATTCGTTGTGTTAAATCGTTATCTTGGGAAATTTTGAAATCGATACCGGATGTTTACACAATTTAAAATAACTAATAAACTGGGCTGAATTATGGATTTAAAATGGTATTGAATGACTGATATTCAGTTTGTAAGGATTGATTAAGATGGCAAATCAAGAATCTTTGCTGAAAATTCATCCAGATCCAGAATGTTGAAAAAGAGCTGTTTTTTACGTTTTTATATGGACAGTGTCGCTGTGCATATAGGAACATATAAGATAGCAAGTGCATCTTTGTTGTCTGGCCAACAAATTAACATGAAGAAGCAACCTCTTCTGAAAGTGAAGTCACTGCTAGTTGAAGCTTACCCTAGACCAAGTCCATATTGTTTAACACATGAAGTGAGACTGGCTCATAATCCAAAGGTAGGAAGATTTTTTCGTTGTTGGCTAATTTGGTAAAGAAATTGTCACTTACATTTTTTTCACTTAGAAAATTCTATAATTCACTGGAAAACATAAAATAAATAGTGGTCTACATCACATACATTGATAGTATAAGTTTGTTTTGTGTTTAAGGATTCTGCATTTAAAATTATTATGCCCCCACAAAGTGGAAGGCATACTGGTAGAGTTGCACTTGCCGTACATACGTACCTCCCCAAATCTTGTGGCATCAACTTCTCATAAACAATAAGGCGAATTTCTTTCAAACTAACACAGATGATCAAGCAGGATGTGTAGATGATCGGATTTTTTCCTACGATCATTTTAGTAAAAACTTTTACTAGAGTTATAATAAACCCTTTGTTATTAAAAATTAACTTGCAGCAGTGGGGATATAAGTGTCCGAGGACATAAAAAATTTGTAAATACATCAAGACATAAAATTAATTCTTGATGTATTCAGGAATGTTTTATAGTGCATTTTGCCAAAAAAGTAATTTTGTCTTAATAAATTTAATATATTTGATGTTTGTGAAAAGATGTGTTTAATTTATTTTCCGAACAACTTCAACAAGTCGCTTTGAAAATCTGTAATACATGTAACTTTATAGTAACTCTTGTATCATGGTCCCAAAACATCTTTCATAATACATGTATGTGCAGTTTTATTGACAGTTTCAAGATGTATTTGTATGAGTTTTTGTGTGGCCTGATCTATGGCAAGCGGAATTAATCCGTGGTTATCGACCCATCTATGGTTATTGGTGATACCTGATGATAACCATAGTTATAATCAAGGGGTGATAATCAGATGGTCACAAGTCATATATTGTTTTCAGTTAACTTATTATTTACAGAATTGCTTAACATATTCATTTAAATTAATTTTCATAATTGAAATAAACATTTGCTTCATATATAAATTGCAAAAGATGTAATATCTCTTTATTCTTGAAAAGTTTGACCACTTTTCCTCAATTCTTCTGTGTCAAAATGACCCCAAGCTCAGAAATAGGTGGGGTCAAAAGTAAAAAAAATTTAAATGTGCTTGCATCAAAAAGCAAGAATCTGCATTAATTGAAATCACTGTAACCGCCGTTAACGCCGAGAACAATGGTTTTTGGTCAGTAACTATAGGTTACATTGATGTCCATAGTAACTTATTGACAATTACTACGGTTATCGGCCGATAAGGCTCCAACGTTTACACGTGTAAACGGTAACGTTTCGTTTTTGGGCCGTAATCATTTACAGAATCTTGAACCGTTTATACGAACGGTCATGTGATTGTAAAGGCGGCAAAATATTTGCTGAAAAAACGGCAACGATGCACTTAGAAAAAATTAATTTTATTTACACCACTAAGTGAAAATATTAATTTTATTTACACCACTAAGTAAACAATTGTATTTTAATATGTAATTCACATTGTTGAGGTAAAAAAAACTCTAGCAAAATCACAGGATACCCCGGAAGTTTAGCGATCCAATAAGATCCCGTTTTAATGGAGTTGCATTGTTATTTACAACTTACAAAGTTCAGTGAAACTTGTCACAATGTTATCAGGTTTGCATGATATAAACAACGTTTAAACGGCATCGTTTCGTTTTACATGGTCCGTGTAAACGTTTACAAAAGTTTGTAAACGTTGGAGCCTTATTGGCCGATATGTAGGATTTTCACCAATAACTATGGTTATTGGACGGTAACCCTAGTTATTGTCAATAGCTATGGTTATCAGAACAATATCTATAGTTGGTCTCTAACCATGGATATCGGATCAATCGCGCAAGCCACTTGCCATAGTGATTTTTGGGTCTCTTAAAATGATGCAACATTAAAGAATGCAGGATGTACTCATCATGTAGTGTTTTTATAATGCATTTTTCATCTCACCAGTGTTTAGATTTCTGTAATGAAAATATTACAAACTCAATCAGATTTTAGCTGCATTTCATTTATTATTTTTAACAGCATTGAAATAAGTAAGGTTATGATTTAAAATGAATTATGAATCGGACCGATATCCATAGTTATTGGTTTATAACTATAGATATTGGATTATTTGGGCAAACCGAATGTCAAAGTGAAACAGATATAATGGCAAGACAACAACCTAGGATATTGATTTATATCCATAGTTTTGTGCCAAGTGCACATTTGATATCCATAGTTTTCAGTGAAAACGCTAGATAAATATTACTCGTTAACCACAGTTTACTCCAAGAACTATGGTTTTCGGTCGGTAACTATAGTTTTAGTCAATATCCATAGTTATTAAACCGACATCCATTGACAATAACTATGGTTATCAGTCGATATTAGTGTTGGGATATGGGTTGCAAATCACAATCAATAATAAGTTTGAATCGGTTGCCACTTCCGATGTGATTTCACTGTTTATAATCGGTTTATAAATCAAATCTGTGTTACATTAACAAATGGTTTCTGACTTGTAGCTTACATATTATCCCTTGTTTGTGTGTGTTTGCTGCTACTTTCTACATGAAGGTTGGTGTTCCAAGGACAATAATAAAACTGTTCCGCTGGTTTTCTTATTTCATATGCACTAAAATAGGATGGATGAACAATGCTTATTAAAGAATACCCAACCCAAAACATGTTGTAAATAGCACTAAATGCCTAAAAGGCCCTACAAATATTTTCAGTCATGAATAGTACAAACTATTAATATTGATCAACATAATTATGTCCAATTGTGCAGTATTTTACAGGCAGAGGTGAAGATCAGTTTAAATTGATTATGAGAGAATGACATTGATTATTGGCATTGGGAGGCTTTTAAACATAGTTAATCGATGTCTTCCGATCATCGGTACATAATCACTAGCCGATATCTAGGGTTTTCACCAATACCTATGGTTATCGGGCGGTAATCCTAGTTATTGTCAATAACTATGGTTATCAGATCGATATCTATAGTAATTGGTAGATAACCATGGATATGGGTTCAATTGGGCAAACCGCTTGCCCTACTGATCTCTGAGTCTCTTAATTTGAAGCAACATTGATGATTGCAGGATGTACATGTGGCTCATCATGTAGTGTTTTTATAATGCATTTTTCATCTCACCAGTGTTTAGATCTCTGCCATGTTATGAAAATATTACAAACTCAATCGGATTTTAGCTGAATTTCAGTTATTATTTTTAACAGCATTGAAATAAGCAAGATTATGATTTAAAATGAATTATGAATCGGACCGATATCCATAGTTATTGGTCGATTACTATAGATATTGGATTATTCGGGCAAACCGCATGTCAAAGTGAAACAGATACAATGGCAAGACAACCTTGGATATTGATTTATATCTAGAGTTTTGTGCCAAGTGCACATTAGATCTGATGTCCATAGTTATTAGTGAAAACTCTAGTTAAATATTGCTCGTTATCCACGGTTAACTCCAAGAACTATGGTTTACAGTCGGTAACTATAGTTTTCGCCAATATCCATAGTTATTGGTCCGACATCCATTGACAATAAGTATGGTTATCAGCAGATATCTAGCGTTTTCACTATGGTTATTGGGTGGTAACCCTAGTTATTGTCAATAACTATGGTTATCTGATCAATATCTGTAGTTATTGGTTGATAACCGTGGGTATGGGATCAATTGTGCAAACCGCTTGCCCTACTGATCTCTGAGTCTCTTAACATGATGCAACATGAAAGAATGCAAGATGTACATGTATGTGTGCTTACATGTTTTATTTTTATAATGCATTTTTCACCTCACCAGTATTTAGATTTCTATCAATATTACAAACTCAATCAGATTTTAGCTGCATTTTAGTTATTATTATTAACAGCATTGAAATAAGCAAGGTTATGAAATAAAATGAATTGATAAGCAGTTGATAACTTCCAGGCGTTCCATTTTTCAAATTACCTCCCTTTGAAAATGCAAAATTGATACAAAGGTTAATTGTGTTGCTATTATTCGCTCTGAGTACCAACTGCATTGTGGTTTGTGATCGGGATGATATGCTCGGAGTGTGTTCAATAAATAAAAATGCATTATTTGGAGGTAATTTAGCATGTATTAGTTTTATTATTAAATATTTTTCTGGAAATTCACAAAATATAGTGTAATGGATATTTTACATAAATATATGAAACTTTCTGTAAACAAAGAATTATTTTTAAGATTATTTAACAGAATGAAACATACTTTCATGTTTTTGTCCAATCATGAGCTATTCAGTTAGAAATTCCAGAAAATAAGTCTTAAAAAGATTACTCTATCATGTAAAAAAGGTTCCAAAGACTTAAGTTAAGTTCACCTGAACTAGAGGAAGCCTGAATGTCTTCAAGACATAATATCACTTTTGTCAATTCTGTGGTAAAGTAAATTGATATTGTTGTTTTTAAATTATATATTTTGTAAACACTTTTATTACATAAGCATTGGGGAAGAAGTTGTATTCTAAAGGGTATGGTAATTGAAACCCATAGTAGTGGTTAAAAATCATAAAATTCATAGAATATTGAATTGTTCTTCAAAATCAACAAAACATACATGTATCATACTTGATAGGCAAATAACATGTGGTGAGAACACTATTAAAAGTGAAAATAATGAAAATTTGTAAGAACAAGTGTGATATTGATAGGCAAGGTTTGAAATCAGAATGCATGTTGGATTGCTTTCTTTCAAAATATCATTGAAACAAATCAACAAATGAGCTAGATATTGCAATACAATTCTGTGAGAAATTGTTCAGTTGTCTCTGAATAATAGACCGTCTGTAAAATAGTAAGTTACTGTTTTACTTTTTCTTGTTCAAGATGGCGTTCATCACGCAAAGCATGTATACATGATTAGGTAGTGCGAGTGGATATAGTCATATAGGATTGTTTGCGGTAAGTTTTTGTTATCTACATCTACTAGATAGTTTCGTTTTCTAGATCACTGTTGATCGGGAATGTGAGCCAGGTTATAGAGGTATCGATGAGTTTTGTGTTTTCTTTTAAGCGTTAGCGAACGTTAAGTACCACTCAAGCTATTTATAATTGAGTATATAAATAGATCTATGTATAGAGTATAAATATATATATATAGCTTATATAAATAGATCGATGAGTTGGTGTTTTCTTTTAATTAAAATATATGCGAATTGAAAGTTTATTGTTGTAAGCAGTTATAGAAAGAGTGTACATAATTATTATGTTGTAAGAGACATTGTTCAGATAGTTATTCTTGGCAGATAGTTTACGAATATTGTCGATCCTGTGACTTGATTTTGGCGCGTGAATGTGACCTATATATGATGGTTCTTTGTTTACAAATGTTTCTGATGTTGAAATTGACGGTTCTAGTGGGTTCCTGTTTTACAAGAAGAAGGTGATTTCGTGTCTATAAAGTAAATCATGATTGTATAGCCATTTTTGTAGGTCTTTTTCTGTTGTTCAGAATAAATTGGTTTGAGTTGTTATTGCAGTGTGACTCACCCCCACCCCCTCCCATTCCCCAGCCCCCTGGTTTACGGGATCAAGATGTTGTGTCTGAATATAGAAAGTTAGTATAGATTTTCATCCTGAAAGTACCAATTTGAAAGAAATTGCCATGTTCGTGGTAGGAAAATTTTGAAAGGTACTGTTGAGTTTATATAAGGCAAATTCATTGTAATGTGGTTAGTGCTATGATAATGTTTAACTTCCAGGTAACTCCTTCATGAAAATTAAATGTTGGTGTAACTGTCCACAAAGTGCAAGGTCTAACATTATCTTCAGATGCTGTTGATATCGAGAAAACAATATCACAAGGAGGAATGGCTTACATAGCTCTCAGTAGAGTATCTACTTATGAAAATCTATAATGAAAATAATGAAAAATCAGTTACATTTATGAAATTTTGAGTGCTCTTAACGATCCACTAAACTCCTCCTTGTTCGACCATCGATTAAAAAGAAAATTATCAAACTAAACAAAATTAACATTCATTTGTGCAAAATTTCATTGAAAGGCATTTTGCCGTTTTAGAAATGTTGATACTTTTCTTTTTTATCGATAAAGGTGTAAGGAGGAGTGTAGTAAATTCTTAAAATGTGAGAAATTATTTTGCATCCTAAATGAATACATAACAGCACATACAGTTCTGGCAATTCTTCATCATAATGCATGTTACCATATCAACCATCTCTTCCACGATTTTCCAGCTAGTTATCATAATATTTAAAAGGAAAACGTTTGTTTTCAATTCATTCACTACATTTACTGCAAACTTGTAAATGTTCAGCAAACAAATTTCATCATAAATCCCAGGTCCTACCATTTCCGGTATATTTCATTTCAAACCGCACTCCTTGTATACAACGCGTTCCACAACTACATGCAATACACAAGCACATCCTTCAACGTTTAATACCCTTTGTCAATAAAAGACAACAATATATTATCATTGATTCTTTCTTTGTTTAAAAACAATCCATCACCTGTATGAACTCTTACATCCAACATCTAACCTCTTTCAAAATGTCGTCCACATATAAGACATCTGTGTTATACTTTTCTTGTTTCAAAATACTATTTCATCAACTAATTGTAATCAGATTAATCTATTTTATTATTTCAAGCGGTTTAATACTATATAGAATTTAAAAATAAATTCGATACGATTCTTGAATAGTTACATGTCCGTATTCGTTCATTTAATGTATATATGCTATAATTATTTATAGAAAAATGCTGTAATATATGTGTGAGGAAATTATTTGATGATTTAGCTTGGGCCGAGTCTAACTGCTAAATCTTTTTGGTTATTTTAATGCTTTGTGTTAAATAAGCATGTTTGAACGGTAAAGTCCGAGGACTTCCGTCAGATGGTATAAAAGCAATTACCGTTCATTAATACAGGGCAGTCTGTTTCTGAGTGTCGAGGTATTCACATCGTTGAGATTCAACATTTTGGTCTGCATTATAGGTCCAATATAGTTCATCTCTGTACTAGGGCATATTGACCGGGTTGTTTCGTTCAACATGTATGATGTGAATAGTATTGGTTGAAGCTAGGGTTGATAGGGTTTTGAGATAGTGTCTTCAGACAATTGCTGGAAACACATGCGTCTGAAACACTTGTGTCCCTAAGGTAGCTTCAGAGTAGGTGATGAGGATAGGGTTTCTAGATAGTGCCTTCAGACAATTGCTGGAAACACATGCGTCTGAGACACTTCTGTCCCTTAGGTAGCTTCAGAATAGGTGCTGAGGATAGGTTTCAGGTTAGACAGTGTTCCCAGACTATTGCTGACGAAGAGGTTCTCGCATCCTCGGGATATCACATAAGTCTGAGACACTATTGTTCAGCAGCGTTTTAGTGTTGAGGGTATGTTTGAAGGTGTTTTGCTTGTGGTTTTGTTTAGATGTGATTTGTTGACTTTGTTGAGCAGAATTTGAAAGTTTTAGTTGCTCAGGTTTGCTTGATGTAAGTGTGTTATTGTTTGAGGAACTGTTGAAAGTACTTTGAAACATCATTGTGTTTCATATAGTTTTATTGCTCAGCATATGCGCTGAGATCGTGATTGAAGTTCGTGTGTGATTGTTATGTTTCGGACTGTGATTTTTGTTTGGGTGAGTGGTTGAAACTTTAGCATCAGCTATTTTTGTCCAGGAGGTTCATTGCCCTGGGAATATTGTTATATGTTCAGCTGATTCTTATCCTGATTATTGTGTTTCACCCCAATCATTTCAGCAATCATTGAAATCATTTTGGAGCAAAGTAGCTCAGGAAAAATTTATTATATTGTTAAAACAATACATTGCCCTGACATACGTTGAAATCATTTTAGGCGAAAAATTATATATATAGGCTCAGACAAATAGTCTGTTTTTATGTGCCTTCCGCTCGGGGCACGTTACATATGTTTATATGCTATAGCATGGTTTGTTTTTCTCAGATAGTGTTTAAATGTAACAATAGTTGTTTGTCAGCTGTTGATAGTGAAATGCTATTGCCTCTACCTGAGAGCGAACCCGCACCGTCACGGCGACAGCGCCTAGCCCTGCAATTCCTGCGACGCAACCAATTGAGCTAACCGGGACAACCCCCAAAGGTTGATCGGATAGCCCTGATATACGTTATCATCAATGCACGACATCGGTAACGGGTTATTTTACTGATAACAGTACTAACTATATGTAGGGGAGACGTTTTACGGCCGCCACACTGCACAAATAGTGCTACCGTGAATTTAAAATGTTATTACCTCTACCTGGGAGCGAACCCGTACCAAGACTAACCTTACCTAGTGGATAGTTATATGAGCACCGATTAAAACTCTGCGAAAACATTTTTATGCACGAAAAACTATTCCATTTACTAATGGTACTTCAATGTGTTTTTAATTAGCAAAATACATGTAAATCATTGAAAATCTAGTACGTTGTTTATTAATGTAATTTTTAATGGCTTTGGCTTCGATTTTGACGCAATTGCTTTTTCAGCGATGAATGTTTATGAATGAGTTGGTTTATCCGGAACTCGAACGTTATTGTATTTGTTAGATTGCTTATATATGTATTTATTCGTAAATGATATTAAGGTATCGAGTTGTGCCTTTGTTGGCTTTAAGCTTATAAGATAATATCTGGATTATAAGATACATTATGCTTTCAATAAGATGTGTATGCTATTTATAGCATCTTGCCTAGCATAATGACAAAGCCCAGTATATTCAAAATGCTTTTTCTTGTTTCAGACAATACAATTTAAATGTATAAGATAATAATTTTTATTATAATGAATTGTATTCTCTGATGATTATAGACGTTACACTTCATATAATTAAAAAAGAAGGTCCTTAAAATTAGATTACCTTTAAATACGCATCATGTGAAAAAGATTATATTACATTATTTATCTGATTTTGGAGCCATAAATTTGAACACCTGATTATGCATTTCTCGGTAAAAGTAACATTATATCGCCAATATGTGAGACAAGATCACATGTTAGTTAAGACGAAGACATATTTTCCCGTTACGTGTAAAATATTATTCGTATGTTAGACGGCAACATAAATACTTAATACAAGAACATTATGAGCGATAGACACGTTGTGGTTAAAATGTATAACTGCATGGCGTGTGCTCTGTGCTTATACATACACTTTAACTTGACAACCGACTGAAAACGTCATCTTTAAAAACCTAATGAACATGTTTATAGCGAACTGTCTCAGTTAAGTGATCCTTGGTCTATTATTCAAAACTTGTCTGGTATTTATCTTGTCAAAAAGAGCAATTTCTTGTCATTAGTGCTGGGTCAATAGTCTCTAGATTCAACGTTTGTCTTAAGCTTCCGACTCTTAATATAGCCTAACGTCCTTAAAAGAACGCATCGAATACTTTGCGCCTGCTTCTAAATGTCAACTTCGGAACGAATGTGAAAACGTTTCCATTAAAGAAACGCAGTATCAGAAATGTCTTTTATGATAATACACGTTTACGGCTTTTTAATAACCATATATGATTTTAAAAACAGCAAATTAAAAAAAAAAACGTGATTCGGTGTTATTAAGTGGCGGAAAAATCGCAAATTAAAACTTGCGAAACCAATGCATTTTGAGCTTTTTTTGTAAAACAATTGTCATAATGGTATAATAATAAGTGTTTAAAATAAATCGATTTTATAGTTGCCTTTAAATGAAAAATTGAATGCTCCGATTCTTTGGACAATTGTAAGCCCTGAAATCCTGAAATGTTACACTGGGATGTATGTTAACTAAAAATAAATTAATCATTTTTCATGCGCGCTTCTTAGAATAACTACGGTCTAGATGATACTCTTATACTGAAATTGTTTATTTACATATCTGGTTAAGATACTTTAGTTTTAGTACATTTCAACATCATTTTATAGACACATCGTTTAAATTTTAATAAAATTATTGTATTCACGTGCAAACATTTTCTTATTCATATAAGAAATTGACAATTCGAGGAATCTTGTAGGTCAAATATTGAGTGTGAAGAAATAAAATTGTTATATACTCTTTTAATGACTTATGTTTGGATTACAGTGATAGTAGAGAATGATATTAGCATAACAATCTTTTGAAGATGAATTTAATATGATAATAATGTTAGTCACGCAGAAATGACCTATTCACTGCATTTTAATGGTTCTGTTATTAGCGCTTCCGTCTGCAGACGAAAGACCAGTTGCTTCTGTGATGTTTCTTATTGGAGCTTATGTAATTGGTCAAATAGTCATGTTACCGTCTTTCTATTCTCGATTTTTTTCTTTTTCTACTAAAACTAATGGACAAAACTAAGCATGATAAGAATAACACGACTGTATTGCTCTTGTCAAAATAAGAGACGGTCGGCGTTGAGTTATTATACTTTTGGGGTTAAAGGTACCTAGCTTATATTTTATTTCTTCGATAAGTTGATTTCCGAAGAAATTACAATATGCCAAATTTACATCAACACATTATTCTTTGGACTTTTAGAGTTCAAAAATTAAAAACTTTCTATAAATCATTGATGGGGCCGTCACACCATGAAGTTCTGGTCAACGTTCTCTAAACGTTTGAATCGTTTTTAGCGTTCTAGAATGAGAATGACACGTCTGGTTTGTTATTAACGTTTGTCTAACGCATGACTATTTTTGTCGTGTAACAGCGACCAAGTAGGATACCCCTTCTAACGTGCCAAATGGCGCGCAAAGAACAATTTGTCAACGTTAGACGAGTGTGTTTAAGAAATAATCAATAGCTTCCGGTGAATTATCTCAGGATAATTCACGGGCGGAGTTCAGATGCGTAAGGATATATCACGAGGGGCGTAGCCCCGAGTGATATATATCTACGCAGCTGAACGACGCCCCGTGAATTATCCTGCGATAATTCACCGGAAGCTATTGATTATTTCAATTCTAACACGACACATCTGACTGAATAAGCGAAATAATCATAACTCAATTTTAGCGCGTTGTAATAAACGCAAATGGGTTATAAGGTCGGCAGTTAGTGTTTACTCCCTAAAAATCTCCATAATTCAAAAACTGATAATAATTAAAAGATTGAATAACAAACTTGAATACATGTCCATCCAACCGCGCATCCAGCACTCTTCAGTCGTCGTTTGAACCGTATTTGTCATTCCAGCGGTTTAATACTGCACCAGGAAATAACATGTAAACAACGGAAATGACGTGACGTCGTGAAAATGGCGCGTTAACGTCACCTTAATGTTGCCGCAAAAAGGCGGAAAATAATTATAGTATTTTATCTAAATATATAAATTAAACATTATTCTATTACTGTGGTATCACCATATTACGCGCGGGTAAAAATTTTGCGATTTATGTGCTTTCTTAAATGCGCGAAATTAAATCCCAGCGAAAAATACAATTGTCACGTGATCAGTTTATACCGACAGGTATTTAGGAATAGCCGTGAATTATCGTATAATAATTCACAGCAGATTCAATGGGAAAAGCGTCAAATCGTGTTAGAATGATGCATAAACGATCGGGCAACGCTCGAATGACGCTCAATGGACGCCAAAGGACGTTCGTTTCACTTAAGTCACATGCTGCGTGCGCTTTAGGATGTTCAGTGGTCGTTGAAAAGTCGCCGGTGAGACATTCATTGCAAGCAAAGATTTGTAACAATCAAATAACGCTAGATTAACGATTGGATGGCGCTCGGCGAACGTTAGTAAAACGTTCCACGAACTTTCTTAAACGTATAAGAACGTATCAAAGGGTTTTTTTATCGGTTGCAAAAATGATAAAATACATTGTTTGTGTAGCAAATGAACACAAATTTGTAATAGTTTTATCCAAGGTTTACCCGAAAACACATCTTATTAAACACGAAGTCGCCAATCACATTGCTTTGCAGTTCCCTGTTAAAGAAAATAAATTAACGAGATACATACTATATGTATAACCTTCTTTTTAAATAGAAGATTTCGAAACAAATGCTGAAACATAATATAAAACACAAAATATATACTTATATATTATTTTTGAATAACAAGCTGCTTTGATGCGGGTTTTTATCACTTATCGGATAATTAAATAGTTTTGTATGGTAGCGTTTTCTAGAAATAATGATAAATAAAACACAAGATAACATAAGATAATGTTCAACAATACGAGCTACGTCACGGAAAAAGTGTTTTCATTGACAATTTTAACATTTTTATTGTTACTATATTTGGAAGTCATACAACGATCTATTATTTTCTCATTACACATTTTAATACATTGCTTTAATTTTACCGTGAAATGGATAATACGCATTTGTGTCTGCTCAACTTTACGACATAATTCCGAGTTTAGACCTAAGCGGTCCGAAGGCATATTTTCCCGTGACGTACAGCATATGATTTTTGCTTGATCAGATATAACCTTTGAAACTTTGTTTTCTGTTTGTTGTGTCCTGAATACAGCCTCTTCTCATCCAATGGTGACACCGGCGATAAGTCGATGGAGTCGTGCCTTTTTCCGTCTGGGAATGGGGATAATTTACCATTTGCATGCATAGATCCATTGGAAATGAATGATAAATCCTTTGGTCTTTTTGTCATCGTTTTAGTAAAAGTATTAGTCGGTTTCTAAAATATTCTTAAAGTCAGATTTCAGCTCACACTGTCTATTAATTCCTTTTAAAAGAAACCTTGTATATCTAAATATTTTCCTGTTTCCATTTCAGGTACTAAGAAAACGAAAATTACTGGCATCTTTAATATGACCAGCAAAGAAAGGCTTGTCTTCGCTGGCCATTTGCGGTTGATCTTTTTTAATAAAATCGGCATAAAAATAATCTGACACCAAAGATTTACAACTAGATTTTTATAAATGATTAAGAAGACGTATTCTGTAAATATTTATTTACAATCAGTATGTAAAGCAGGTCGTAAAATGCATTCATGTACACCTAAATAAATAGTATATAACCATAAATAAGCATTGTGTGGTTCTCTACAGTTCTGATGAAGCCTTCAAATTTTGTGTAACATGAAACAAGACAACTACTGAACAGAACTGTTCTCATCTTTCGAAACATTAGTCAATTACGTAATAATAAAACTTTGAACGTCGCCTGTTTTTGCACAAGGAAATGCATTTTATCGAAAATATCCCGGGTAAAGCAAAACTAAATGTCTAGCTTTTTTAAGCAATTGTTATTTCATGTGTGATTATCATCCTTTTCACATTAATAGAAATATTAAGACAGGATATAAATTTTGCAACTTAGATGATGTTAGATAATTGTTAAGCAATTATTATTTCATGTGTGATTATCACCCTTTTCACCTTAACAGAAATATTAAGACAGGATATAAATTTTGCAACTAAGATGATGTAATTAATAGAATGATGTTATAATACAGCTTGTTTGTAAGGTCTGTGTTGGATGGCTCTACGACCCCCACAGTACCTGTAACCTGGATAATTAATGAGGTTACCCTAGAAAGGGGTCTGAAACTGAAGAAATAGTAGATTTCTATTGTTAACATGTACCGCAAATGTAATTGTTTCTAGCCGATATTTTGTTTATTAGTAATAACTGTTAGTTATTGGTAATTTGAGTCACGGGATACACATCTTTATTGTATGTAGCAATGTAGCTAAGCAAATGCTTATAAAAACATGATAGCAAACAAATTCTTATGAAACAGGTTTTTTTTTAACTTTTGCGTGAGTATGTTATCACGTGACTTTGAAGTTCTATGTAACCGGTTATAATTGTTTCTGTAACAGACATTTCTCATAAGCGTGATAAAAATGTTGATTGCTTAAATAAAAGATAATTTTAAGAACGATTTTTGAATTACAACACAACTTATTTATAGCCCTATTTAAAAATTGAAATCCGGTCTGATTTTTTCTACTATAAATTATTGACCGCATTATATCTTGGGGACCACAATATATTATATATTTTCAAAAATAGATACTTTATATATGGCATAAGTTAAACCTGTGGCATATTTATATCCTCTGTAAAACCTATATTTGGCAGTTGGTATTATCCTATTAAACAAATAAGATAAGTGTTATTGTGCTGGTTGAGGATTTTATTTATCGGTCCTTTAAACAAATGATGATTATTTTTGTCCTACAAACCAGGAGGTTTATGATGCTAAGCACCATGGGACTGTCTATATAAGAGTTTGGCATGTTTGCATCAAAGACTTTATAATATGTTTTGAAGTTAAATATGCAGCTGTCATAAACGCTGCAACACTGTATATAAATATCAATAGTTTGTATAAAAATTGGTAAATGTCATAAGTGCACCCATTCTTCAGCGCGTGCAAGAACAAATAGGAATAACCCCTTTTTGTACTTTTGTCCCTAGATCGATTATTTTGTAGCAGAAATACAATCTGATTTAAGATAAACCAAACTAAACCAACAGTCAACTATCCTAGATACGTGCAAACAATCATTTTGTTATTTATATTTAAAATCTAACAACAACAGTGTATTATACGATAAGGCGAACAGCTGGTACTGGTTTCAGATGAACAAACATTCCTGGTTAGACGATGTATCCATATAGTCCAGGGATATCTACATAAACTTCATTCTGGTCCTCGTATTTGATTATGGACAGCTAATACCATAACATTTTTATCAAATGTTAATTCAATGAGGATACATTAATCCGTTTTGAAACCATGCTATTTCCAAAATGATTCCTTTACAAATTGGATGTTTATCACTTACCACTGCATTTAGTGCCAAAGGTTATAAAACTGACCATGGAAACCAGTCCCAAATCTCAAGCATCTGATTGGCTGAAATGGCGACCAGTCGCCATTTCAGCCAATCAGATCCTTGAGATTTGAGACTGGTTTCAATGCTCAATTTTATAACCTTCAGCCTAGTTTTCGACTAATCATATGACTTTTAAAATCAAAACACACAAGTTTTGTCAAGGCAATCTCGAAGCATTGAATTTTCAAATAAAAAAAGAAACATGTAGCTTAGGATAACGTTTAAAGAGTAGTATAATTTTGTTCTCATAGAAATGTAATAAGAACATGACTGTTCACTAAAGGGGCCGTCGCACTATGACGTTCTGGTCAACGTTCTCTGAACGTTTCAATCGTTCAATTTTTGAGCGTTCTAGAATGAGGATGACACATCTGGCGTATTATTAACGTTTTGTCTAACGCACCACTAGCGTGTGTCTAACGCACTAAAAGCGTCTAACAGCGACAAAGTAAGAAAACCCCTAAAATCATTAGCATGTTCTCACGGGCCACTGGCGCGAAGAACGATTTGTCAACGTTAGACGAGCCTGCTGAGGCATGGACGTTCGGGTAACGCTCGAATGACGCTCAATGGACGTCTAAAGAACGTTCGTTTCACTTTAGTCACACGCTGCGTTCGCTAGGGGACCGTTTAGCGGTCGTTGACAGGTCGCCAGTGAGTCGTTCACAGCAAAGCAAACGATTTGTAACAATCAAGTAACGCTTGAGTAACGACTGTCTGACGATAGCCGAACGCGTGCAACGCTCGGCGAACGTTAGTAAAACGTTCCACGAACGTTCTTAAACGTTCTTCAGCGTTTACAATTAAACGTTGAAGAACGCTCGTCTCAGAGAAAATTTGTGTGCATGTTCAAAAATTTTTTTCCGGGCCAGCGTTCTCCGCCGATTCCCGGCGATCATTGACGTTCACCGACGTTCACTAGCGTTCAAAAAACGCATTTCTGGCGATATCCCAGCGACCATGGACGACTATCAACGTTTCATCAAACGTCGTAGAACGCTGGCCAGAACGTCATAGTGTGACGGCCCCATAAGCAATGAAATAGGACAACGTTCACTAAGCAATGTAATAATAGTATGTACACCAAGCAATGTTTTAAGAATGTATATATACTAACTTACATATAAGAATAGATGAAAAGGGAATGTAAGCCACCGAAATCGAAAAATATCAGGATATTGCAGGCTCGGTTAGATTGACCCTGCTCATGAGCAGTAATGGGAATGCGCATTACTGTCCACACCACATAGCTCAGTATGTTAACTATGCAGTGTAAGGTGAATAGATTATACCAATGAAAAGCATGCAAGTCGATCTAAGTTTGTTGGTGGATGTTTTTATGTGATCTTCTTTATAAAAGTTTATTGTGAAATCACGCAAAAGAACCTGGAATTTCGATTGTTTCTTTATTTCTGCTGATTTGACTCCAGAAGCTTGGGTCTATTTGGTCATTGAGTGTCCACATTTAGCTTTAAAATGCAATTAGTTTCGTATGTTTTGTATGTTTATGTGCTTTTGCATGCAACACTGTCGAGCTAATTGGTGAATTGGAGCTTATTCACCCAGACAACTTGTATTTGTCTGTTCATATGAGAAACTGTTGGTGCAAGCATCAGGTTGGTGCACTCCTGAACCAGGTTCAAACCCCATTTTCGTCAATTATGGTCAATTCTTTTTTTTGTATTATGAAACTGATCTGTTGTGAAAGCCATGTTCTTTTTTCCTCTCTACTTCTAAGCTTTGTGGGGAGGCTGTGTCTTCTGGATGTGGCCATACCTGATATGCATATTTCAAGTTTTATTGCCAATGTTCCGGTTTATGGTAAACTGTCTTAACTTAACTGTAAAATTTAGAATTTCTGAAATAAGTGGCTTAAATAAGTCAGTTTTGCCTGAAAACTGAAGGTGTTTTTTTTTTTCAGTTAAAACCTTCAGTTTAGGTGTGTTCTTGTGTGAAAGCTCATATAAATAAGGCTAGGCGGCGCAGCCAGGTTTTGAAATTGGATGTTCTAGTCATGGCAGACACAATCAATATCGAAATATTATTATGAATACGATCGTATTAAATTACTTAAGAAAGAAGTAAAAATTATTAAGAAGAAATCAGTCTCAAAGAATAGTGCCATAAATCTATATCAAACTAATTACACAGATATTTGAAACAACCAAATATTAACATTGCACTGTATGTTGTCTTCTTAAACGTCTACCTATTGTCTACACTTATATTTGATGTATTTATCCGAGACAACCTCCAATTTAATACCTATATTCTATCATTTAAAACATTGTTTCATAAGTTAAATCATTTTTGCTAGATTTTGCCATGTCTAAAATTTGTTGAAATCGCTTGTCCTTTGGAAAATTATACATACTGAACAAAGTAAAGTTATCAATTAAATAAACATTACAATCCTTGAGTAAAGATTTAGAAGAACAGACTCTATTAGTTTGCAAACAAATCTACATTATTGTGTTGCCCTTTTAAAGAAAATGCGATACATATGGAATATTATAACAGTATGCATTCTGTAGGTTCGTATTTTTCGAGTTGGGGTTGTAAACAATATCACGCAAAACCGAAGGTCGAGCGTGATGTGGTTTACAAAAGCAACGAGAAATAATACGAATCTACAGGATGCATACTGACACAATATTCCATTTATTATATAACCTTCGCGCCCAAAACAAATTTAAATAAACTAAACAACAAAATTTTAGTCAGCAATATGGTTTACATAATAGTAGAAATAAAAATAGTAACGCAATAGTACATGTATGAATGGCGTAGAAATATTATGAATGGCGTAAATATATCGTTACGGTTGTAAAACCGCGACGGAAACTTCCTATTTATGAGTTCGTTATGAGCCGGAAAATTACGACAACATAGTGTGACGTAGTATATGACGTCACATGGAACACAAGAAGCTGCAAAATAAAGTAATGGAATACGACATTGTACGATATGGAATTTCTAATCTGACGAGTTGTCAATTTTGCGGATTAACGCAGCACTATACTAAAATCATTCATGGGTATATATTCAATAGGGATCGCTTTGTCCATCCGTCGCGAAAATTGGACGTTATCTTAATCTTTTTGATTTCTCAATATTTCTGCATCAAGTATCAAATTATATTGCTTATGACAACACGGTTGAGATGATGCATATTTGTTTTAGATCAAAGTTCCATTAAATGGAGTTATCATTGAAATTTGACGTGAAAGCGTTGGCTATCACTTTGGCATTTCCTAATATTTCTTCAGGAGTCCTTTAAATTATATTTTTAAAAAGTGAAATATGCATATCAGGAATCGCCACATTCAGAAAAACAGTCTCCCCACACACTCAAGAAGAAGAGAGAGGGAGCAAGCATTGTTAATAAAATGATCAGTTTCAAAAAAGACACCACTAACAATAAACAAAAATGAGAACCCGAGGGGTTACCGCCTTGGAACGGTCAGTGGCAAATCAAATTGCCATTGAAATTTTAAACCAGGTTCTAGGGTGCACAAACCACACAATTGCCCAAACAGGTTCTCATATCACAATACAAGTACAAGTTGTCTTGGTGAAACAACTCCAACCACCATATCGGCTCAACAATGTTGCATGCAAAAGCACACAAACATATAAAATATAAAAAACTTATAGCATTGCAAAGCCAAAGGGCGGGTACTCAATGATCTTACCGAGACCAGAGCTCCTGGAGTAAAATCAGCAAGAACACGATGACAGGGATAAAAGAAACAAATCGATCCTCTAGGATCTTTTAAGAAAAGATTTCCCCATAAACCTTCCTAAACTCTTAAACCCCTGCCACCCTCGTGCAACCAAAGAGGTAAGCATAATGATCGACTGTAGAAGGGCTAACCAACAGGCCTGCAGAGCGCTGTAAAATATCATGTTGGTAACCTTTCTTTTTAAAATTACAGATGTTTTTTACGAATAACCGAGAGAAATTAACATTGCCTTTTGTCTTCTTAAGTTTATAAATTAAATCTCCATAAAAAAACTGGCTGTGAAATGCCTTGTTGCAATAGTGATTTTAAACTGTACCTGTATTTATGAATTAGATCTGGGTATCGGCGATAAAACTTGCAAAAGGTTTTCCTTAATTTGTGATACAGTTAACCTTGTTTTAAAAGTTTTCCTGTAATGCAAAGACGTTCATTGAAATCATAAACATCGTTGCAAGCTCTTGAAAAGCGAACAAACTGTGAGATATAAACCCGTAGGATGTTGCACGGGGAACATCGCCGTCTAAAAACGGAAAATTAACTATATTAAAATTAAAATCATCTATTTTAATATATATTTTAGTAGTGACGTAATCATTTTTAATGGACAGATTTAGATCGAGAAAGTTTGCTTGTTTTTCATAAGTGTTCGCTTTTTTAAATTGTAGTTGTAAGGTGCAACGACGTGTGTTCGGGATTAGTACAGTATCCGACTACTAGTCTACTACCGATGTTGGCCGTTATTGTTAACTTGAAAGAATGCATCTGTAATATCCTACTTATTAAATACAGGGCGGATCGAGTGTTATCTTACCCGTCTAGAGTCAAGAATTCTTAACAGGTGTTTCTTTCAAACTTAAATTTCCAACAATGTTGATTTTGCAGAACATTTTGGACCGTCTGTTGGCTGTTCCGTGTAAACTCCCATGGCATATGAGTAAGTGCTTTTATTTTTTCGATAAAACATGGAGTTCTGGAATCCAGGAGCCTTAGAGTATTTTTATACAGTAGTCTTATTAAAGTTTGAGGGAACCCAGGAGTCATGTTTCTTTAAGTTTCAGGGTATTGAGCTTATAAAACGTTAGCAAATTGGAATAGTTGCGCGGACCGATTCTTTCAATCCATGCAAAATCCTGCAGATCCAGTTCTACGCTGTGTATAAAGCGCTGCACGGCAATAATCTGTCTTTTGCACGCTACTTTTCATCATAGAAACATAGAGATCCGTCACACACAATAACTGAGTGACTAGACACTGCTATACTGTGAGTAAGAGGAATGGAGTCGGATGTTTGGAAACGTTTGTTTTTGAAGTTTATAGAGTTCTTCATTATTGTAATTTGTTTTGTTGGACTATTTAGGTCAAGCCAGAAGATGTCTGCTATTTTCGCGACGATGTTTCAGCTTCGTAATATTTTAATGCAACAACATGGCGGTGCTGCGGTCATTTGTTTACATGTTCAACGTGTTTCTTTTTTTTCGCTTAGCTGAGCTGCTGTATCGACAAAGAGACCTGGGCCCAGGATCTTGCATTACGAGTATGATTTCTTACATGCATATAAAATTATGACATTTCTTAAAGGTATAGGGCATAAATTAGTGCTATATTGGGTTATAGGTAAAAATGTTTGCTCGCAACCCTCCCTAGCGTCTCTTTAATGATTTTTTTTTTAAATAAATGGTCAAATTAGGCACGGACATATAGGCATATTTGATTCCATCTACTCCCATTCTTTAAAGTATTTAAAACTACATAAATATTTTATGTTTGCACCAATAGGGGAGTATTCCTTCCCTCCAGTTGTGCATACTGTTGCCTGGGACCTGACCTTTGACCTGTGGTAAGAAGATCTGGTAGAAAACTGTCAAACAAGAAACAGATATTGCATGTTGATATTAAATGTATAAAAAAGTAATATATGCATATCAGGAATCTCCACACTCACAAAACACAGCCTCCTCACGCAGCGAAAAATAAGAGATGAAGAGAGAGAGCATGCTTGTTATGAGTATGTCAATTCAAATAGGACGCCACAAACAACTAACGAAAAAGAGAACCTTTGGGGATACCGCCTTGTTTTATTTAGTTTTGAATATTTTTTTAAGTATAACTATCAAAACAGCTCACATCTGGTTTATACCTCACTCTATTATATCTCTCATTGGTTGCTTGTACATAGGATAATTAATTAGTTTGACAGATTGATTTTCCTTGGTGCGTACGTTGCTGATAACAATTAAGCTGGGTTATGCTCGATCAAGGCCTGGTTGCCGAATGAACCTGTGTTCTAACCACTTAATGGCCTTGGCAAGGTCGCAGCTATATTGCTCATGACGACAATTTCGTGACGATGTCAAATTCTTTGGGTCAATGTCATATTTAATAGAGTTATCCCTTTTTTTAACTTTTAATGCTTACAAATAACCAGATGGCGACATAAATGTTCAACTGAAGCCCCTCTACTTTTCAAATGACGTAAAACATATAGGTTTTGGTATGATGAAATTTTATCATTTAATTTCAGTATTTTCACAGAATCACAGACAAAAGTCGACACAAGACGAAAAAAGTATTGACAACCATGGATAGTGTTCAACTTTCCCCTTAAAATGACCTAAATTTCGTCGGAAATGATAAACTATTAAACTACTTACAAGGCATTGAAGATTTGAATAGATGGGTTTTTTCTTGCCGTAATGCTGCAAATGACGTCACAATTGTATGTTATAAGATACCAACCGCACTATAGTGGTGTTTAAAGTACAACTAAATAATGCTCATTTAGCAAAATACACGTTAAATGTAAACCCATATACAAAAGATCACAACGATATAAAATTGTACGAACATAATACGCACGAACACGTCAGATCTACGCAAATCTGGTTTTGTTAGCGTGTGCGTTCTCATTTCCTTATACAAGATTCTGGGCTCGGCATAATTTTCGTTAAACGTAAGCGTGAATTAAATATTTGATTGTTTATTATCTTTAGCTTAAATATTGAGTTGCGCTCAACCCGGGGTTAGGCGACGTGGGCAGTAATATACATTTCCATTACTGCCCATGAACAGACTCGACCAAACCGAGCCTGCAATATTTTCATATTTGGCGTGTTCGGTGGCTTTCAAGTTCCCTTTTCATCTATTTGAATGTATGTAGATGATTTCAAAATGTAAAATAAAACCTTTCGAGTTGTTATATATTATTCTAACCTCTTGCAATATTATTAAAAGTCCATGATTTAAATAAAAATATAAAAAACGAGCACTTTCGTTTCAATTCAGGTCATTTTTGTTTTGCTTTAAAATTGATTTACTGTATATTTCCTTATGGTTTTCAATTTTCCTACTTCCAACTTCCCTTTTCTAAGGTAACGAGATTTAAACAGACGCATCCAACTGAAACATAAAACAATGTATTAATTGAACGCAAAATCATGTTTGTGTAATTAATATTGATATGTCATCGTTTCTCCGGGGGCATTGGTATATATGTTAGAGATACAATTGCATCCTACGTCGACGTAATACCGAACGAGTCTGAATATATTTTGTGGATTTCTATTAAGAAGGAACTTACTAATTATGACAAAAATATAATATTAGGGTCAATATATTTACCACCTGAAAATTCTAGATTTTTTACAGCTGAAAATTTTGAAATTTTTGAGGACGAAATTACACAAAAATGCCAAGATAACAAATACGTTTATTTAGCCGGTGATACTAATAGCCGGGTAGGTACATTACGAGACTTTATCCGTAGTGACCAACATATTAATCATGTTTTTGATATAGACGACGAGTTACAATCCCCAACTTGATAAATATACAATACTTGAAAATTTATCTATTTCACTAAACAGAAACTCCGCCGATAAAACAACAAATACGCATGGTTTACGTTTAATAGATATCTGTAAAAACAACAACATCTTTATACTTAACGGACGCATGTTTCAAGACCAGTATGTTGGAAATTTTACTTTTAGAGACAGTTCAGTTATAGACTATGAAATCGCAACCGCCGAATGTTACAAATATATAAAATGGTTTGAAATAATAGAAACTGATGCACTTTTTTCTGATGGACATAACGCGATCTCGTTGAAAATTGATATTCAAGACAACCCAAAAAACGAAATAAAGAACAATCAACATAGCCATAAACGTATATGGAAACATGAAAAAGAAACCAATTTTATAAATAATATTAACGTTGAAGAAATCCAATCTCTTTGTGACCAAATGAATACATATTCTCAATCCCGGGAAACCATAGAATATATTACAAAGGCACTAAGCGATATTTTTACAAATACTTCGGACCTTACTTTCCCAGAAATTCATAAGTCATTTTCTTCTAAAACAAATACAAGTAATAAACCCTGGTTTGGTCCAAAATGTCACGAAGCTCGGCGGAACTACCATAAAGCAAAAAATGATTATAATTCGAATAAAAATATTGATAGTAAAACAAGATTGCGAAATGCCAGCAAACAGTATAAACGTACAATGAACTTCTATATAAAAAAATACAAACAAGACAATTCAATAAAACTAAGACTTTTAAGTGATAAAAATCCCAAAAAATACTGGAAATTTTTGAATAACCTGAAGCCAAAATCTAAAGATGTACCCTCGCCAAATATCCAAGAATTCTATGATTATTTTAAAAATATAAATATGAATACAATTAACGATACAAGTTTAAACAACGATACAGTAAATCATCAAAATTCAAATGATTCATTAAACTCAATAATTACAGATGAAGAAATAATAAAATGTATATCTAATCTGAAAAACTCTAAAGCACCAAGCCCAACTGATAGTTTATTAAATGAATATATTAAAGCAACAAAAGAATTATTGACACCTTTTTATGTAAAATTATTCAATTGCATATTTGAAACAGGATTTCTTCCAAACTCCTGGTTGGAGGTGTCATAGGGTTAAATAAATATATTAAAACCTCAAAGTGAATTTCTTCGTTTGTTTTTATTTTTCCCAAATTACTTACCTTTTGTTATTTTTGGCGTTCCATACTCCCATTTTTTTACTCAGCTTTTTCAATATGGTCTAAGGGAAACAACTTCTTTTATTTCTTTTCTTTACCTCGGCACGTGATAACTAACAACCAATCACTGCATTTAAAACATTTCAAATAAGGTAGCCGCTGGTTTTTATGTAAACAGCAAATTATTGTTTTCTGGAAAGTTAAATACTTTTTCAGGTAAATACATTTTTATTTCATTGTTTTCGGTCATAGCGATACTAAGTCTTTATAGAATTTAAGTTAATATGTAAACAATTTTACCTTTTACCTGTATAAATTATTGTAATGTTCTACATCAATGATTTCTATCACCTTATGTACGGGTTATGTTTGTTTACGTATTTTGACATGTGTCAACTGTCAAATAGAAACTTAAATATTTGTAATCGCTTTTTGCATATCATAACTTAATCTATTGTATTATTGTTTTTCAGATAATACATAAACTGATGATACATGCTACATTACAGATGTTCTATGTTCTAATATTAATTATGTGAATAAACTTCTGGAACACATAAAAATAATTGTCACTCAACCTCCCAGGACCCACAGCTACAAGTGGTCGGTGATAAATGGCGCCCAACGTGGGGCCCGTGATAGCTAGCAGAGCTAGGGTGGACACCAGCCTGTTATAGCGAAATAAATACACATAACTCTCTGGAATTCGAGGACGAATTTCCAAATTTGAGGGGGGTGTATGTCACGGTATGAATCTAGTCACTATCTGGGGAGACGATGTGTATGCGGACGGATAGCTCAGTCGGGAGAGCACTCCCGGGTTCGAGTCCCGGTCTGGCTGCACATTCTTTCTCACCCTGTGACATTTGGCGCCCAACGGGGGACCGTGATAGCTAGCAGAGCTAGGGTGGCCACCAGCCTGTTATAGCGAAATAAATACACATAACTCTCTGGAATGATAATGCCTCTCTACAAAAACAAAGGAGACCCTAAAGATCGAAGCAATTATAGACCAATAACTATCTTGAGTTGTTTAGGTAAATTATTTACAGCGATTCTTAATCAGAGGTTAACCAAATACTTAGAAGACAACAATATTTTAGAAGAAAATCAAGCTGGTTTCAGAAAAGGGTATTCCTGTTTAGACCATATCTTTACTATTCAATCACTCATCGAAATCTTAAAGAAAACAGAAACTTTATTGCTGTTTTATTGATTTTTCTCAAGCCTTTGATAAAGTGTGGCGGGTAGGCCTTTGGAATAAACTCTTACAAAACAACATAACTGGAAAGTTCTTCAATATCATAAACAACATGTACACGAGTATTAAATCATATGTTTCTTTTAAGGGTGAAAATTCTGCACTTTTCATATCTGAAATTGGAGTTAGACAAGGTGGAAATCTTTCACCAGTCCTTTTTTCGTTATTTTTAAATGACCTTCAGACCTACATGCATCTTAATGGTTCAGTTGGTGTAGAGCTTAAAGATCCTTTAGACTTAACAATGTGGCTTAAACTCCTGATCTTGCTCTATGCCGATGATACTATCTTCATATCTGAGTCACCATCTGATTTTCAGAGAAGCTTAAATATTTTCAACAACTATTGTAATAATTGGCATCTCAATATTAATATAAATAAAACCAAAATTCTAATATTTGGAGCCAGAAATTTAAGAAATTACAACTTTAAAATAGGGGACAAAACAATTGAAATTCAAGATAACTATCATTACTCAGGACTTACACTATCTAGCAATGGATCCTTCTTAAAACCAGGAAACATATTACAGAGCAGCCCTGCATCAAAAGCCATGCATCTTCTTTTTACTAAAGCTAACAATGCTGATTTACCAATAGATTTATTGATTAAACTCTTTGATCATACTGTACTCCCGATTTTAACCTACGGTTCTGAAATATTTGGTTATGAAAACATAGAAATGCTAGAAAAAATTCACAATAATTTCTTAAGGAAAATTACTAAAGCCAGAAAATCTACTCCAATGTCTTTCATATATGGGGAACTTGGAAGGTACCCAATCTCTATTATAAAAAGCCGAATGATCTCTTACTGGAACCGCCTAATAACAGGAAAAGAACAAAAATATTCTCATCAAATTTATAAATATATGATGCATCTCCCAGATAATAATTTTAAATGGTCAAACAAAATTAAAGAAATATTACAGTCTGTAGGACAACCACATTTGTGGAATAATCAGTTTGAACTCACTCAAAAAATATTCACAGACTAGTTAAGCAAACACTCATTGATCAGTTCAAACAATCATGGCATGAACAACTAAGAACCTCAAACAAAGGCCAAATATATTCTACTTTTAAAGAAAATCATGAGTTTGAAAACTACTTTAAATCATTAAACAAAACAGAATACTTAACCCTTTTTAAATGCAGAACTGCTCATCACCATCTTCCTGTTGAAACAGGCCGATATGATGGTACACCATTTGACAACAGAACTTCCCCATTATGTGATAATGAACAGATTGGTTCAGAACGACATTATATTGTTGATTGCTCTTTTTTTCGAAATGAAAGAAATCAATTTCTACTCAATACAAATACACATCTACACAACTTGTCATTAAGGACTGTCTTATCTTCTTCCTCCGTATCGAATTTAAAAGAAGCAATTAAGTTTATAAAAACTATTATGGGTAAATTTGTGCATTAATCTATTATGAATATTTGTGCATTAATCTCAATACATTCAATATACCAATGCCAACGGGTTGTAAACATTTTGGAATATAATATGTAACAAATATTTATTATTAGTCATACATGTACACTTGTACTAAGCTCATTTTACATGTCATATCCTCTTAATTAAATGACTCTGTGTTATTTTGATCCTCGACTACATAGAACTATGTACCTTAAGCGTGCCAACTGATCTGGATCTACTCTTTCTTCACATGTATATGGGCTTATTTGTGTCTATTATGAACCTACTTTTTTTCTTTTCTTCTTTTTTTAACACAACAATAATGGTCACTACTTGTAAGTTAACATGTATATACTCCAAGAACATTCATCATTATTGTAAAACTACAATGTTGAATTGTACTATATTTGTTTGTTCGTTTCCTTTGTTGTTGTTGTTAAAACATCTTCATCCCTGTGTAGCATATATAACATTTAGACCTAATTTCTTACGACCAGGAAATGCGAAAAATTAATTACTTCCGGTAATTTGAAAATGGTGGCCATTTTTTTCTCGGTCACAAAATAATTTAAAATATTGCTATAACGGATTACAACACCTTATTACAAGATCCGAAAGTTTATCAAATAGTGTTGGATTTACTCTTTATCGGAAATAATAGTGTGTAAAATGTGTACATCAACAAATAGATACGAAATACCATTTGAAACGGAAAGTGAGATGAATGAAAATGGCGGGTCACAGTTTTTTGAATCTTGTTGGACTGATGTGGAAGCCAACCGCAACAAACGTTCCCGTACAAATACTGATGGTCATAGTGAACATAAAACAATATGTCAAAGTGAATACAACAAACTATCTATTGATGATAAACTCTCAGTGATGTTTACACAGATGAACACAATAGGACACAAGGTAGAAGATTGTTTGAATATTTACAGGCAGGTTCATAACATAGAAACAAAAATGTCCGAGCATGAATTCCGTATAAAGCTCCTCGAGTATAAATCTATAGATCTTGAGGCGAGAAGCAGGAGAAATAACCTCATATTTGGCGGTATTCCTGAGAACAAGGATGAGAACTGTTTTCAAGTTATTTCTGACTTTCTCCAAACAAAACTCCAAATAGAACCCTGTCCTCCTATGCCACGTGCACACAGACTAGGTAGATTTAAACCCGGCTCAACACGTCCAATCATAGTGTACTTTTTAGACACTCGTGATACCGAGTTTGTACTCAGCCGCGCAAACATGTTGAGAGGGACCAACTTCAACATAAACAGGGACTTTCCCAAGGAAATAGTTGATGCTCGCAAGTCCCTATGGCCTGAATATAAGAACCTTAGGGCTGCTTACAAGGAGAGCAAAATTAGCATTGTCTACCCAGCAAAGCTAGTTAAGGATGGCCGTGTAATGCACGATGCATTCCCTCAATGGAACCTCGTTATGCAGGGTAACCGCATTCCAATTAGTAAGCCAGTGTTTACGAACATCCCAACTGATCAACCGGCTCCAAGTTCAGAATTATCCCGTGGAAATGTGCCGTCGTCTGATCATAGTCGCGACACCAGTGATAATCAGGTCAACAACTCAGGTGATTCTCGTGCGCAAACTGCTCCTATTCAAAACACTGATACGCAATCATATTCTTCAGTCGTGCAGGAACGTAGCAAGGATTCTACAGCATCGCGTAGCTCTACTCCACATGTTCCGAGACGTGAACAGTCTTCCTCGCCGCTTAAATCACGTGGACAACGTAATCATGCCCCTAATCCTCCACGTAACCCGCTACCCAATCGTGCACCGCCCTCACAGACTGGAACTATAAATCACCGACCTTGGGCAACACAGAAGTCAAGTGTAAGTGCTAGCTCCAATGACTCTCAGTATTAGGACATTGGGGAGGAAGAATCGCCTCATAACCTGAAATATAAAACAATTCAATTAGGAACTTTAAATGTAAATGGATTGAAGAAAAGACTGGACTACAGAGAATTTTTAGATTTCGTAAATGATTTTGATATTTTATGTATTTCGGAAACACATCTTGACAATAATGATTTAGTTGATATTAATAATTATACATTTATACCAAAACATCGATCACAAGCTTATAAACGTAAATCCGGGGGCATTGGTATATATGTAAGAGATACAATTGCAACCTACGTCAACGTAATTCCGAACGAGTCTGAATATATTTTGTGGATTTCTATTAATAAGGAACTTACTAATTATGATGAAAATATAATATTAGGGTCAATATATTTACCACCTGAAAATTCTAGATTTTTTACAGCTGAAAATTTTGAAATTTTTGAGGATGAAATTACACAAAAATGCCAAGAAAACAAATACGTTTATTTAGCCGGCGATACTAATAGCCGCGTAGGTACATTACGAGACTTTATCCGTAGTGACCAACATATTAATCATATTTTTGATATAGACGACGAGTTACAATCCCAACTTGATAAATATACAATACTTGAAAATTTATCTATTTCACTAAACAGAAACTCCGCCGATAAAACAACAAATACTCATGGTTTACGTTTAATAGATATCTGTAAAAACAACAACATCTTTATACTTAACGGACGCATGTTTCAAGACCAGTATGTTGGAAATTTTACTTTTAGAGACCGTTCAGTTATAGACTATGTAATCGCAACCGCCGAATGTTACAAATACATAAAATGGTTTGAAATAATAGAAACTGATGCACTTTTTTCTGACGGACATAACGCGATCACGTGGAAACTTGATATTCAAGATAACCCACAAAACGAAATAAAGAACAATCAACATAGCCATAAACGAATATGGAAACATGAAAAAGAAACCAATTTTATAAATAATATTAACGTTGAAGAAATCCAATCTCTTTGTGATCAAATGAATACATATCCTCAATCCCGGGAAACCATAGAATATATTACAAAGGCACTAAGTGATATTTTTACTAATTCTTCGGATCTTACTTTTCCCGAAATCCATAAGTCTTTGTCTTTTAATACTAATACAAGTAATAAACCCTAGTTTTGGACCAAAATGTCACGAAGCTCGGCGGAACTACCATGAAGCAAAAAATGATTATATTTCAAACAAAAATATTGATAGTAAGACAAGATTGCGAAATGCCAGTAAACAATACAAACGCACAATGAACTTCTACATAAAAAAATACAAACAAGACAATTCAATAAAACTTAGAATTTTAAGTGATAAAAATCCCAAAAAAATATTGGAAATTTTTGAATAACTTGAAACCAAAGTCTAAAGATGTTCCCTCACCAAATATCCAAGAATTCTATGATTATTTTAAAAATATAAATATGAATACAATTAATGATACTAGTTTAAATAATGATACAATTAATCATCAAAACTCAAATGAATCATTAAACTCAATAATTACAAATGAAGAAATATTAAAATGTATATCTAACCTGAAAAACGCTAAAGCACCAAGCCCAACTGATAGTATATTAAATGAATATATTAAAGCAACAAAAGTATTATTGACACCTTTTTATGTAAAATTATTCAATTGTGTATTTGAAACAGGATTTATTCCAAACTCCTGGTTGGAGGGCATGATCATGCCTATCTACAAAAACAAAGGAGACCCTAAAGACCCAAGCAATTATAGACCAATAACTATCCTGAGTTGTTTAGGTAAATTATTTACAGCAATTCTTAATCAGAGGTTAAACAAATACTTAGAAGATAACAATATTTTAGAAGAAAATCAAGCTGGTTTTAGAAGAGGGTACTCTTGCTTAGACCATATCTTTACTATTCATTCACTTATTGAAATCTTGAAGAAAAGAAAACAAAAACTTTATTGCTGTTTTATTGATTTTTCTCAAGCCTTCGATAAAGTGTGGCGGGTAGGCCTTTGGCATAAACTTTTACAAAACAACATAACTGGAAAGTTCTTTAATATCATTAACAACATGTACATGAGTATTAAATCATATGTTTCTTTTAAGGGCGAAAATTCCGCACTCTTCATATCTGAAATCGGAGTTAGACAAGGCGAAAATCTTTCACCAGTCCTTTTTTCGCTATTTTTAAATGACCTTCAGACCTACATGCATCTTAATGGTTCAGTTGGTGTAGAGCTTAAAGATCCTTTAGACTTAACAATGTGGCTTAAACTCCTGATCTTGCTTTATGCCGATGACACTATCTTAATATCTGAGTCACCATCTGATTTTCAAAGAAGCTTAAATGTTTTCAATAACTATTGTAATAATTGGCATCTCAATATTAATGTAAACAAAACTAAAATTCTAATATTTGGAGCTAGAAATTTAAGAAATTACAACTTTAAAATAGGGGACAAAACAATTGAAATTCAAGATAACTATCATTTTTTAGGACTTACACTATCTAGCAATGGATCCTTCTTAAAAGCCAGGAAACATATTACAGAGCAGGCATCAAAAGCCATGCATCTTCTTTTCACTAAAGCTAACAATGCTGACTTACCAATAGATTGATTGATAAAACTCTTTGACCATACTGTACTTCCAATTCTAACTTACGGTTCTGAAATATTTGGATATGAAAACATAGAAATGTTAGAGAAAATTCACAATAACTTCTTAAGGAAAATTACCAAAGCCAGAAAATCTACTCCAATGTCTTTTATATATGGGGAACTTGGAAGGTATCCAATCGCTATAATTGTAAAAAGCCGAATGATCGCTTATTGGAACCGCCTAATTACAGGAAATGAACAAAAATATTCTCATCAAATTTATAAATATATGATGCATCTCCCAGATAATAATTTTAAATGGGCAAATAAAATTAAAGAAATATTACAGTCTGTTGGACAACCAGATTTGTGGAATAATCAGTTTGAACTCACTAATAAAAACATTCATAAACTAGTTAAACAAACACTTATTGACCAGTTCAAACAATCTTGGCATGAACCACTAAGAACTTCAAACAAAGGCCAAATATATTCTACTTTTAAAGAAAATCATGAGTTTGAAAACTACTTTAAATCCTTAAGCAAAACAGAATACTTGACCCTTTTTAAATTCAGAACTGCTAATCATCATCTTCCTGTTGAAACAGGCCGATATGATGGTACACCATTTGACAACAGAACTTCCCCATTATGTGATAATGAACAGATTGGTTCAGAACGACATTATATTGTTGATTGCTCTTTTTTTCGAAATGAAAGAAACCACTTTCTACTCAATACAAATACACAACTTTACAACTTGTCATTAAAGACCGTCTTATCTTCTCCTGCCGTTTCAAATTTAAAAGAAGCAATTAAGTTTATAAAAATTATTATGAGTAAATTTGCGCATTAATTGCGAATATTTGTGCATTAATCTCAATACATTTAATATTCCAATGCCACCGGGTTTAAAACATATTTTGATAGAATATAACGTGTAATTAAGATTTATTATTATTCATACAAGTAAACATGTACTAAGTTACACCTTACATGTCATATTCTCCTAGTTAATGGGCTTTCTGTGTTATTTTGACCCTCGACTCCATAGAAGTATGTAAGTGTAGATCCTGATCAGATGGCATTTATGTGCCAACTGATCTGGATCTACTCTTTCCTCACATGTATATGGGCTTATTTATGTTTATTATGACATTCAGGTTTAACAAAACAATAATGGACACTAATTGTATGTTTAAATGTATATACTCCAAGAATATTTATCAGTATTGTAAAACTACAATGTTGAACTGTACTATAATTGTTTGTTTGTTCCCTTTGTTGTTGTTAAAACATCTTCAACCCTGTGTAGCAATATATATCATTTAGACCTAATTTCAGGTTTAACAAAACAATAAAGGACACTAATTGTATGTTTAAATGTATATAATCCAAGAATATTCATCATTATTGTAAAACTACAATGTTGAATTGTACTATAATTGTTTGTTTGTTTCCTTTGCTGTTGTTGTTGCTAAAACATATTCAGCCCTGTGTAGCAATATATATCATTTAGACCTAATTTCTTACGACCAGAAAATGCGAACAATTAAACTAGATCTACTCTTACCTGTAAACATTAGCTCATGTCCCCATGACACACTTGCAATAATCGCTTCTTTTCAATATATTCTCGCTGTTTTCATTCATTGTTACCAAACGCACGTTTTTCTCACTCGCATGTATCTCATTTTGGCTAATCTCTAATCTCAACCGTAAATACGTAAATGTGTTATTGTTCATATAATCTGTTCTGTATGTCGACATAAGAAATGTAAACTTATTTAAATGGAAACTATGACTTAAGTGTCAAAACTCTGAACAATAACAATAACGTTACAGGTAAATCCATATTACTCTAAAAACTCTCTAACCGAGCTATGACGTAAATCACAGGAGCGTAGCATGCACACTGAACTATACTATAGTTTTGTATATTTGTTCATTTTTTGCCTGTTGTTGTAAGTAGCTTTAATAATGATAATGTGAATATTATTAATAATATTATTATTATTAATGTCAATATTATTATCATTTAGTTTAATTTTATCACTACTATAACATACATTGATGAAGATTTATTTATATAGTTTAGTCCCTTTACGCAGATCGAAATAATGTAATTTTTTTTGTCTACAAGACATGGGATTATTAATTTTCTGAGACTTGCTTTCTCCCTCCCCCCCCCCCCCCACATACACACCCAGATTGTTTACCGGAAGTCAGATATATATGTATGTATTTGTTACATTGTGTTATATTGTCCTTATTGTGTAATCATGCACTTGGACGAAATAAACGATATGTTCTGTTCTGTTCTGTTCTGGCTAATCTCTAATCTCAACCGTAAATACGTAAATGTGTCATTGTCCATATAATCTGTTTTGTATGCCGACATAAGAAATGTATAATTATTTTAATGGAAACTATGATTAAACTGTCAAAACCTTGAACAATAACAAATTATAACGTTACAGGTAAATCTATATTACTCTAAAAACTCTCTAACCGGGCTCTGACGTAAATCACAGGAGCGCAGCATGCACTCTGAATTATACTTGAGTTTTGTATATCTGTTCTTTTTTTTTTGCCTGTTATTGTAAGTAGCTTTAATAATGATACTGTGAATATTATTAATAATAATATTATTATTAATGTTAATATTATTATTATTTAGTTTATTATTATCACTAAGTATATAACATTCATTGTTGAAGATTTATTTATTTATTTATTTTGGTCCCTTTACGCAGATCGAAAAAATGTATTTTTTTGTCTACAAAACATGGGATTATTAATTTTCTGAGACTTGCTCTCTCCCTCCCTCCCCCCCTCCACATACACACCCAGATTGTTTACCGGAAGTCAGATATATATGTATGTATTTGTTATATTGTGTTATATTGTCCTTATTGTGTAATCATGCACTTGGACGAAATAAACGATATGTTCTGTTCTGTTCTGTTCTGTTCTGTTTCATTTTTATCCGTTTATATTAGCAAACGTAAAGCGTTTCATGGCAACCAAATTTAATTTATACACTGTTTGAGACTTTAAATAACTTTTGAAAACAATGGTAAGACTTGTTTGACTCCATTGAGTATGTTTAAAGGGTAATAATTATATCGTAACGAGAGATTTGTTTATGAGTGATATTTAAAATAATTTTTAATGCGTATTTCACTTTAAATTTATGATGTCCTTAATACTTTTCCGGACTGCAAGCTTATTATAGGTAAGTACAGAGTGCCGAAACACAGGAATAAAAAATATAAGTGGCATATGTTTTTTTGTATCTAACTTAGATGTTGTGTAAGAAGACTGTAAGGGATTGATATCATGTTTTGAACACGTGTGAGCGCTTATCAATATTTACACATATTTACCGTGCACAATGGCCTTAAAAGATTGTATTTGGTAAATGTACTGATTGAATTGTGACTTTTTACAGCCGCCACACGGCACAATTAACGCTAATCTGAAGAAACTTTATAAAATTATATGCCTTATCCAGTTGTAAGGGGTTTTAAATGTTTTCGCCAATATCCAGATATAATTTTAAAAATAACATTCGTAAAAAGGAAATGGTACTACTATGATTTTCTTTCGCGATCTGTACGTTTCGTGATAAGCCCATTTAGAGTTGATTCCTCGGTCAAGGTAGCCTGGTTCTCGGGTTCAATCAGATATGTCCACTGAACATTTTGACCAGGCAGAGCGTCCAAACGTTACGTCAAAGTGAATATATTTGTCTGTTTAAAAAACATCTTGAAGTGTAAAAGACATGCACACATAACGTATTTAAGTTTTGAAAAGTTTAGAAATTCATGTTTATTTAAAACTTGTCAATTAAATAGAGTTCTTTCACATTGTTACCTCCCCTTAGCGCTCTCTAAAATTGAAGAGCATATTTAGTCGATAAATGCACGCGAGGGGGCATCGTTTACTATTGTTAATATGACTAAGTGATTATAAAATTAAGAAAATGTTGATTAATCATTTCAAATTTATAAATAAGTAAGTTCAGTCAAACAACGAAGAATAAAAAAACGTTATGATCATTTAAAAGCACATCAAGAAAGTTTATGCGCATTTTAAACATTGTTTATCGCGGTATTTTCAGGACGCGAGTATCCAACGGATTTGTTTGGGTTTTTTATGAAAATACACACGTGAATTGTGTTTACTAAAAATAAATCTGTATAATTGACAATTCAGACGAACATTATCGGACATTTTACCGTTTTACGGCATTTTTTGTAACGCTATAATTTATAGTGGAATGAGACATAATTATATTCTGATGTAGCTCGTCGGCGACTAGGTTGATATGTGTTTTGCTTGTTTTGCTTTTGAGAAAAAATATTACATATTTACATAATAGGATGATTCCAGCTACAACCCGAGAAATGGTTAAATTGATTGAACCAAACGAATATTGCCGGACGGCAGGCCAACCAAAACCTATTCAAAAAAAAATCCAGAGAGTTTTGTTGTTTTTTTTTTAATAAAAACTATTTTGATGTTGAAGTTCGTAATTTTTGTCGCTGAAGCTTTTGAAATATAATATTTTAATTTCTGTTTAAAATCAAAATGACCATGGACCAAAACAAATGAACGGGACTGCGATATTCAGGTCCGAGTTTAGTTTTATGACACTTAGCTGTTGTGTACATGTGTGCCTGAGGCAGCGTGTCACTATCACGTAATCTCTCAATAAACAGGAAATTTTGGAGCCGTGACCAAGACCAAGTTTCTTAATATTAAATAATATAATTGTAAAACCCATTCTAAATTCAGTTAAATTTATGTTTTATTAATTATCCTTTTCAATATTTTTAAATCCTGAGATTTTGCCTGAAAATCCTTAGATCCGGAGAAGAACCTTACGGTCCGGAGATTTCAGATAAAATCCTGAGATTTTTGAGGTCTGCGGAGATTTTATCTTCTTTCTACATCATTCCCGTAACACGTAGATATTCATGAAATGCGACTTAAACTAATGTCTATTGACTATGGCTGACGATTTTATAAAAAAAATGATGTTTATAATAACATGAATAACTTAATAAGCTTAACGGGCGTTGAATACAACGAAGAGTATTCAACGCCGAAACATTGCTGAATTCATCCGTTTACCTCCAATTTAGAGAGATCATGTAACATAAAATATATTTCTTGAAGTAAACGCATTTTGTCAGAACAACTCGATACGCTTATATATGTGTCTGTGGAAAATATACAGTAACGTGTAATCCACAATGTATTTGTTTTCATATAAGACTTCCCGATTCAAAGTGGCAACCACGTCTTTGATTGTTTTACGCTTTTCACAGTCAAATCTTGCCGACCAGACGTTTTAAGCCTATTATATTCATAATTATTATTATAATTTATCATTAGCTTTAAGACGACACCGTGATCATATCTGTTCATTCTGTTAGCAATGACACAGTTAAATGCCCCCTCACTTGTCGGTTTAGGATAAAACCAATATTTTCCGCACCTAACGTTGCGTACGACGCATGCGCACAACAATGTGAAAGACCTCTATTATGTTATTGTAACTTCAAGTCTTGGTATTTATCATGCACCCTAATGCTAAAGCTCCTATACCCGCCGGGGTGATATTTGTTTCGCATTATCGGTCACCGACCCGAATGCTTGCACCGTGTTAAGTTTACCATAAAGTCCGAGGACACCCGTCGTCTAATCCGACGAGACCTCTCATCCGTAACTCCGCCCACTTAGTGACAGAACTACTTTCCGGAAACCATTGTAACTAATGTAAACAAATATCGATAACGAAACAATTTTCCATATTTCATTTTATTTCATAAAATTTGAAAACAAATAATGGTGTTATTGTCATTTTATTGTCGTTTATTAAACACTGCTAATTGGACTTTCTCCAGTAATTCGTCGTTTTTCGTCTGTTTTCAAATGCGTTATTCCTGTAAATTCGTGGCCAGTACGATTGGTGTCGTTGGCGAGATGTGTATTCATTTTTTTCATGGGAAACTCTGGAAAATAAACGAGAAAAAAAAACACTTCATTTAAAAAATAAACTTTGGCTGACTCCAAAAAGACATATATTGAAACAGGTCTGCAAAAACAATAATAATTGTGACTGAAGAGTGACACAGATTGCTTAAAAACAAGGTTTTGTGAAATGAAATTACTGCTCCACATTTTTTGTGACTGAATAAAAGCGGAAGAAGAATTAAATATGTTGTTGTAAAACCGTCAATAGAGAATAACAAGGTTACAGTCTTGCGATATAAGTGTTATCAGTTGAGGCCGAAAGCGGAAGGGCGAGGCTCTGCCGAGATTTTTAACAATATCCTGATGATATACGATGCTTAAAACTTTTTTTAAAGTTTATTTTACAGTGTTTTTTGGCACCATTTTGAGAAGGGAAATACTACAAATTTTTCACTGAAATTGAGAATTTCAACTTCATTAATCAAATGTTGATAAAAATTATTTTTAAAGAGTCTACAGATTGATCACCAATCACCAAAATTAAATTTCAGGCTTTAATGTGATTTTTCAACATATATATAACTGTTACAAAGATGACAATTTGGAGCAAGTGTTTATTAAAATAAAAGTTTGTCCAGTTATGAGATAAATGAATATTATGCACACCATTTCCTAATGATTTAGCCTACTATTTTCAGTGTTGACTTTCAAACCTAAAATTGGAAGTGTTCTTCAATAATTTAAATTTCTTATAGTATATACACATGCATAGTTATAATGTTATAAAATAAAACTCTGAGTCTGATTTCAAATTTTTACCTTTCTTGTCTTTCACAACTCCAGAACGGTCAGTACCTCTTGTAAATTCGGCATGACAGAGACATCCATTCATAGGGTTAGACAATCATGGTGGGACCAACCTACAAAATAATATAAATCAGGTTACTGTTTTGTGATATGCATTAAAACACATTGCAGGTACAGGGTTTGGGGGTAAAACTCATAAAAATTATACAAAATTATGGTTAATGGTAAATTTTTAATTTACCTTTTACTCCAAATATACACATTTTAATGCATGTGCCACCAGTGTAGAACCAGATGTTGAAATAGATGTTGATTTAAGATCTCGATTCGCATTAGTTGCATCTTGGTCAGAAATAACCTAACGAATAGCAAACAGTTTAGATGGCGCAAATGTGGCGGCTGATCAGGATCTACAATGCTCACCCATGCAATAAAGGTATTTACATAATCAAATATTGGACAAGCCCTTTTCTGGCTTTTTTTGAGAAAAAAGACTCTTTCCAAAATTAGAAAATTCATGTCAAGAAACATTCAAAATAGGGGAAAATGTAAAACAACTGTAAAGCGATTGATAAATCCCGTCTCGTACTGTCCTAAAACATTTTTTTTGACTCTCGCACTAAGCATCCAGATTTCGCGAACCTGTTGGGCATCAAAAATTTTATCCTTCAATATGAATATTTTTTTAATTGGGAGAAAAATAAAAATTTGCATTGGAAATGCGTTGGACGCATGGTATGCACAGAAAGACGCCTGTGGAGTGGAGTCATTCATATAACCGGACTAAAATTGAATATTTTTCTTTGTAACTTTTGTACTTGCACTTCTGATTTCAATCAAAATGTGTTTATTTAACTGTTAAAATTGTCCTGTCGATTGTTGGGTGAACAATTCAGTACCCTGAAAATGAACAAATTTATATTTACATTTTATAATAAAAATTGCCTTAGTAATACATTTGAGGTATCATCCTTCTAAACATGTCAGGTTTTGACTGATCTCAGTTACTGTAGTGGGTCTACTGTACTGTAGACCCTGTTTTTCTGAAGATCAGCATAGATCTATCCGAGGAAACAAGTGATATTTGCTTTCATGGCCCCTCTTTAGTCTGATGGAGATTCGAATTCGGTGCTGGGTTGATGCCTTATGTTATTAAATATGTCTCAGTGACATTTCCTCGATACGGATGTTGATCAATGACAATGTCAAAAATTATAACGATGAAACAAATCACTGAATTCCAGAAACATAGCGATACTTCACTTTTAAGTTGCCACTTTATTTTGTCATAAATCCGATTTCTGATTAAAACAGTTGTTTCTCGATATAGTTATCCAAGAACAATTGTTAATTTATCAAATCACACCGAAATAAACACATTTTCTGTCAGAAAAATATGGTGTCCACGACCTCGCTAAATAAATTTAATTGATCATATTACTGAGCAATAAACGTTCGTTTATTTTACTTTGTTTATCTTAAATTTGGATAAGAAATGGATAGTTTATCGCTTCAAAATGAACTAATTTCTTAAAATTTTATGTAAATCATAACAAAAGGGACCGTTATAAAGGAGAACTATTTATCGGCGCGTAAGAAATACCGCGCGCGTTGTTAACGTTTATTTTTGAAAAAATCACGGCGATAAAACGTTTCATAATGAATTTAGCATACACAAAATCACAGCCAGGTGAATTTAGCATACAATAGAAAAACATCGGCATTTAAGTGGTAAGTGCATGATAAATAGAATAACAGGTTACTGTCTTGCGATATAAGTGTTATCAGGCTCGGCCGATATGGGGGCGGAGGAGCTCGGCAGAGCCTCGCCCCTCCGCTCCCCATATCGGCCTCGCCTGATAACACTTATATCGCAAGACAGTAACCTGTTATTCTCTATAAATGTACCTACCAAAAATGTTAACATGTTTGAATTATCATACGTTTGACATTTTATTTTTTCTTTTGCAAAAAAATATGTCATTAATTACCAGAGTATGTTGTAATGTTTGAAAATATGAAATGTTAACTTTTACATACTAATTTATTTAACTTAACTAAGATGTTTCATTTGTAAAAAGAAAATGCTTATAACGTGGCAATATTTGATAAAATCATGTTCCTTTACAAATATTTTTTATGATTTCAGAATGTTGTATAGATGAGCAGACACAGATTATCTTTTCTGACTGTGGTCATATGAAAGCATGCCATGATTGTGCATATGGATTTAAAATATGTCATGTGTGCAGGGGAAAAGTTAAACAAAAGTCAGGAATGAAATCGAACATAGACATCCTTTGATCAGTTTTGTAATATTATATAGTTATTTGGTTTCTTGACAGGGAATGTGAGGATATATTGCCGGTCTGTGTGTCATATTACCCGAGCGCAGGCGAGGGATAATATGACACCCAGACCGGCAATATATTCTCACATACCCTTTCAAGGAACCAAATAATTGTTTTATTATACTGCAAAGACTTTTTCAGACAAAATTAATAAGAAAACATCGATTTTTCAATTATTTCGCTTATTTGATGCCGAACGGCTTAATTCCCCTCTGAGAACCTCAATAATTACGTGCCTGACGTCATTAATTTACCTGCATGACGTCACTTCTATAGAAATTGAATGGGCTATCCATTTGATTTTGTTTTTACAAAATTTGAGAATAATCTGATCGTTTTTCAACGTTAAAAACATAACAGAAATATTTTCTGTAACAATTTTAGTAATCCCTGAGCATACCACTTTATAATTAACAAGATCGGCTTCAAATTATGCATTTTTACGGAAATCCAAAACAAAATGGCGGACGACAACAAAAGGTGAGAGGCCAGAGAGGGAAATTAAGGCACGTGCAGTTCATATCTACGGCCGATCCGTAAATACGGATATACATCAGCGGCAAATTATCCAATCAAATTCAAGGAAATTTCTTTGCAGTATAATAATATATAGTTATTTGGTTCCTTGACAGGGTGTGTGAGGATATATTGCCGGTCTGGGTGTCATATTACCCGAGCCGCAGGCGAGGGATAATATGACACCCAGACCGGCAATATATCCTCACATACCCTTTCAAGGAACCAAATAATTGTTTTATTATACTGCAAAGACTTTTTCAGACAAAAATAATTAGAAAACATCGATTTTTCATTTATTTCGCTTAGTTAATGCCGAACGGCGTAATTCCCCTCAGAGAACCTCAATAATTACATGTCTGACGTCATTAATTTACCTGCATGACGTCACTTCTAAAGAAATCGAATGGACTATCGATTGGATATTTATTTATAACGGCTCGTCCAATATGACTTTTCAAGCTGTGTACTCGTCCAAATATATTCCCGTATTGTACAGTAAAACGTATAATAACCTATAAATATTGGCTTCAAATTATGCATTTTTACGGAAATTCAAAACAAAATGGCGGATGACAACAAAAGGTGGGAGGCCAGAGAGGGAAATTAAGGCACGTGCGTTCATATCTACGGCCGAGTCGTAAATACGGATACACATCAACGTTACATTATCCAATCAAATTCAAGCAAATTTCTTTTCTAAAACAATTTACTACGTAAACGATGGAATAAAAGAAACAGATCGAGCTTCTAGGTTCTTTTACAATATTTCCATATAAACCTTTATAAACACATGCAAGTATCACAAGCATAATGATAAACAGTAGACTGGTTAATCACTAAACATGCAGAGCGTTGTAGTATATGTGTCTGTGATATGCAGGATTTATATTCTCTGATCCCCTGTCAAAATTCTATTCTTTTTAGTTTCGCCAATTGTGTTCTCGTTTAGAGCGAACCCATTCTTTGGTAACGCATTGAAGGTTCCATTTTCACCGCCATATGCATACAATCGTTTGAGATGGATCGAGTTTCTTGGTGTAAATATTGGATTGCGCTCAACCCGGGCTAAACGGTGTGGACAGGAATATGCATGTCCATTACTACAATTGAACAGGCTCAATCAAACCGAGCCTGCAATATTTTCATATTTATCGTGTTCGGTGGCTTTCAAAGTTCCCTTTTCATCTATTTTTATAACGTTGAGAACTTAAAATTGCTAATATTTTCTTGTAATTATAAATTAAATCTCTATTAAATACTGGTTCAGAACTACCTTAATGCAGTTACTGTAGTAAGGATGAATCTAGCCTTAAAGGCGATGCATATTGTTTCTTTAATTTAGTTCGATCCTGGTTTTCAATTAGTGCTTATCGGACTGGCGGTTAACTTTAGTCATTAATACATAGAGATACCGGTGCATGATTTTCAGCTTTTGAATGATATTGTTCTCGCATTAAAACATATTCGATAGCTGGCTTCGAACCTTAAACCCCAAACAGGCTTCGCACCTTAGAACACGAAGCTGTGAAAGACTAGTGTGTTGTTAAGTCAGCCAGACCTATAGGACCATGGACTTAAACTTATATGCTCATGTGGGCAATCCTTAAGTCCTAATTACTATTCTTCTCGAAGTTTACGTTTAAGTTTGCCTTTAATTATATATTCTGTTTTGTATATATCAATATCAGTTGATTCGAAAATATTCAGCAGAAATTTGGCACCAAAAAGCCTGTGTGGGACTGGCACAACGTCAGACGTCAATTGTGACGTCATCGACGTCATACAAACATTACTCTTTACTTCTTGTATGTGTGTTATGATAATAAGAAAATGTAAACTTGTTATGGCAAAATCAACTGAAGAAGGCCGATGGCCGAAACGTTTTGAAATAAAAGAGTTAAAATAGATCTGTGAATATTATTCACTATCCCTACATGGATAAAAGCAAAGTATATACTAATTAGTATGCGAGCTCTAGCGAGCGAGCCCCCGAAGGGGGCTCGCGAGCAAGCGAGCTTTTACGGTAATGTGCGTATATGTTATGCCCAACTACCATCGCTTTAAAAAATGTGTGATCCGAAGCGTTCCGAATTTCCCCCATGGGAGTGCAAATCTCACGGATACACAGGATACACTCTTCACCGTCTTTAGGCTTAAGAGTAACAAATTTTTGTTCAATAATTTATTTTTATTCTTATTTTTAATAAGAAGAATAGTCAACATAATGCATTTGTAACACAAAATATACAATCATTTTCATAGGTTTGTTTTTTTTTAAATAAAAAATATACATATGACGTAATGCGGAGAACAATCGCGCGCGCAACTGTCAAATCAGATCGAGGCTGTCAAAACACCATCAACCTTTGCGTCCGCGCCAGTAAACTTAAATATTCAGGCTTCCAGACAGATCTTTTTGTATGCTTTGAGGTAGATTTCATTATGTTTGTACATGTGGTTATCAAATATATGCGAAATGTCGACCCATTGTTTCTCACTTTCGGTTCTGCATAGCATAAGCATTTTGTTTACATGAATAGGCGATTCGTCCCATAACGATTCGCCCCATGCTGAAGTCCTTATCACAAACGTTTGATTTATTCGATTAAATAACAGACGTCCCGAATGTTGCCAGTCCGAAGGACCTGTCTGTTAAAATTTGGGTCGGTCTGGCATGATTTCTAATGTTATCAGGAATGTAAGACAAAAATTTGAACTAATACAGTGGTGTAGGGCAAGTCTGCGCATTGCCCAACTCTGCGCACCAGATTTGCATGTTAACAAAAACACTGATATCATAAGAACCAACTGCAAACAGTGTTTTTTGTCAAGAAATAAGGCAATTTTTGAAAATTCTGATGGGTACATCTTGCTATTAACTGTCTTGTAAGTAAATGACTAATCTAAAGAGCCATAATGATCAAATAAATTTAATTTATATACCTCCCCACTTCAAATCTTCCACATTTTGACAGCTGTTACCCAAATAAATGATTATTATTTATACTGACCTTTCACTTAATATTCTTTTCAAAGGTTGGCAGCTTTGGAGAGTGGTAAATTTTAACAGAAACAAAAAAATGATATTAAACATACGCATGAGCAGAGTTGGGCAATAATTGTTACATCATGTGAACACAGGTGTGCTTTCAGTATGACATCATTTTAAAGCCTTATAAGAAAATTAAGGCACACAAATGACAACAAACCAATTCCTGAATGGATACAGTTTCTTTCCGGTAGGCAACTGCCTTTAGATACTGAATGTGTTATACACCACAGTGAAGCTTTTATAATAGGTGCGCAGACTTGCCCCACACCACTGCTTACTATACCTTTTAAACATGTTTCGGTCTGACAGAATTTGTTTCGGTCAGACAGATTTTCACATCTTGTCTGACCAAATGTCTGACACTTTTTTCAACTTTCGGGAAGTCTGAAATAAGTGTAATTAATTCTAATTTTCCTGGTCACTGACAATCAAAAATATTCATTTTGACATTTTTAATAACAATCAATAATTTCATTTTTCTCAGACTGTGGTGGCCAAAAAATGCAAAATACAAAATGGGAAAGCGTTGGCAATAACAACTGAACAAAAGATTTTTGCACATAAACAATGAGAATTTTGCTGTTCGTGATATTCCAGAAGATGGTGATTTTTTCATATAGATTTCTACAGCTCAATAGTATTCCACACCATTATGTCGAAATATTATTATAGTTTGACCCAGCTCATTTGTGACAACCTAAAAGAGGTGATTTTTTAACAAATCTTAAAACTAATACCTGTTTTGTGAAATATAAAAAAGTCCTCTGGGCTGCAAATTCCTGGATTTTTCTTTCAAACCGATATCCAGCTTACAATCGCAAAATTTAAATGTCCTATGGCATGCTGCCATTGTTTACAGTAACTGTATTGATCTCCATTTTGTGAGGCAACATGTGACGTCATCGCAATTGAAATAGAGCAGGGAAGTTCTCAAACGTTATTTTGACTGTCAAAATGTGATATTGACTAAGGAACAAGGCAAAATGCCTAATTTGTTAAAAATTCAAAACTGATTAGTGATATTTTGATTTAATTTCTCAATCAACCTTGCAAAGCGCAGTACTATCTATTATATTGTAAGATAATTACAGACATATTTGTATACCCTCATTGTACAATGGATTTACAAACACGAGGAAACACATGTTAGATTTTGAACTAATACAGTGGTGTAGGGCAAGTCTGCGCATTGCCCAACTCTGCGCACCAGATTTGCATGTTAAAAAAAACACTGATATCATAAGAACAAACTGCAAACAGTGTTTTTTGTCCTGTTTGTCCGTGAAACAGGGGAACTGCAGAACAACAATTCTACAAAATACAATAAAAACACTAATATCATGTCTCCAAGAGCTCCAAGAAACAGACGGTTCATCAGAATTGGAAACAGAAAGAAATGGAAAAGGCACAAGCGGATTCAGCAGGAGATCGAACAAGGAAAGAAAACAGTATTAAATCTCTCAAGCCGTAAATTAACAGACACTGAATTTAGACTTTTAGGAAAAGGTTTGTCATTCTGTCCAAAACTAAAATCTCATGATAAAATAAAATAGCTGAAGATATATTTAGATTTAGCCGTCGTTTACGTCTTAAAGAATTCTTTTTTGAAAATGTTGATAATAATACTCAAAGTAATCAACAAAATATTTCTCAACAAAATTCAAATTTGGCCAATGATTTTAAAGATATGCCTTTTTTCAACAAGAAACAGTCCATTTTCACTCCAAAAAGTGGAAGGGATCATTATTTGGATTTCTACATCGAGGCTATAACACAAGAAATTCTTAATTCTCTTCCCCAAAAAAGAAAATATACTAATATTACTAAAGAAGAATTAGAATGTTTAAAAATCTTGTCTAAAAGTGAAGACATTATTATCAAAAGCAGATAAATCAGCTTCTATAGTAATTATGAACAGATGTGACTATGAAAAAGAAATTCAAAGGCAACTTGCAAATGATAATTATTATGAGCAACTTAATTGTGACTTTTCAGATAAAGTAGAGGAAAATGTTCGATTATGTATTGATGAAATCAAAATGACCAATGACTTTGTTGATCAAGAATTTGATATCTTTCCTGAAAAAATTAGAACTCCGCAATTCTACATTCTGCCTAAAATCCATAAAAAGCATAATAAAGAATTACCTATTGGATTCCCAGGTAGACCCATTATATCAGCATGTAATTCATGGACAGAAAACATTTCAAAATATTTAGATTACCATTTACAGCCATTAATGCAAGCTCTACCTTCATATGTTAAAGATACTAGTGATTTTATTCATAAACTTAAAACTCTTAAGCTAACACATAAAAAAACGTATTTGGTCACTGGATGTAAGTTCATTGTATACCAATATCCCTCATGCTGAGGGTATGGAAGCATGCAGACATTTTTTGGAAACTAGTTGTTACAATGGCAGACTTTCAGCTGATAATATATGTAAACTTGTCAATTTAGTATTACAAAACAACTTCTTTCAATTCAGTGGTATTAATTTTCTTCAAAAAATGGGTACAGCCATGGGTAGCCCAATGGCACCATGCTATGCGTCTTTATTTATGGGTAAACTGGAACAGATGTTTTTGGATGGATGTAAATATAAACCAGATGCATGGCTTAGATTTTTGGATGACATTTTTATGATTTGGACTCACTCTTTCGAGGATTTGTATAAATTTATTGAATCACTTAATGCTTTTCATCCAAATATAAAGTTTACTTACAATATCTCAGAATCTCATGTAACATTTTTAGATGTTGATGTGTATATTGATGAGATTGATCAGTACCAGTGTTCATGTAAAACCAACAAATATTCATCAGTATGTACATTACACTTCTAGTCATCCTATGTCGTGTAAAAATAGTATTCCTTTCAGCCAGGCCAAACGTTACAGGCGTATTTGCTCTGATAACAACCAGTTCATGGAGTCGCTTGATGAGTTATACAAGTATTTTGTTACCAGGAACTATCCCAAGCCAATTATTGAGACTGCTTTTGAGCATTTCAAAACTATGTCCCAAACTGAAGCTCTGCAACCCACTGTTCAAAGTGTTAACAAAAATATTATACCTTTTGTTGTAGAATACAATCCGTCTTTGCCAAATATTGGTTTTATAATCAACAAGTACTGGGATTTATTAAAACTATCTAATAATCCTGCTGTTAGAGAACTACATAAATACAAGCCCGTCATGGCTTTCAAACGCCCAAAGAACATTAAGGACATTCTTGTAAAAACTACTTTTCAACCTCAGAACAATGTTAAATATACATCTGTTAAATGCAACCGTCCTAGATTTTCTCACTGCTCTAACATCATTGAAAGTGATAGTTTCACTAGCTCTCAGTATCATACAGAATTTAAATTAAATCACAATACTGATTGTACAAGTTCAGGTGTAATTTATTTAATAACTTGTAAAAAATGCAATATGCAATATGTTGGCCAGACCAGTCAAAAAGTGTCTAAGCGTATGAACAATCACCGTTTTGATATCAATAGCTATATAGATCCTGCATTTTCTACACTGGTTGCTTCCCATTTCAATGAAAATAATCACAGTCTAAATGACTTTAGTTTCATGTGTATTGATAAAGTTCATAACAATATGGAGAGACTTATGAAGGAAATTTACTGGATTCATAAATAGGGAACAGTTTTTCCACAGGGTCTAAATTCAAAAATATTGTATAGCTTATCATGAAAAGGTTTAACGGTGCTGTTTATGTAGATTATTAAGGGATTTTCATCTACCAGTAATTTCCCTTTATTAAGTCTCTACAATTATTTACAATATAGATGAAATAATGAATTTATTATCTGCCTTACATTTTATAAAAATTATTTATGTACAGTTGTTACTGGAATCCATTGTACATTGTGCTTTTTATGCATTTTTTTCTACCAGTGACTGTTGAATCTATAAGATTCTGTACTTATTACATAAATTTAATGTATTTCCTATTTTTATCAACATTATATTATTTTTGGCGAAAAGAATCCTGTGATTTTATATATGTTTCCTTTATTTTTTTATTGTTGCTTGTGCCAAATAATGTGCAACTTCTTTTTGCGCCAAAGTTGACGTCGTTTATATTGCTATGTGACGTCTTTTTTCCGCCAAATGGTGACGTTAGTTTAGTATATTTAAATTACATCATTTTTTACGCCAAAATAAGACATTGTTGATAAGAGATGTTGATACAATAACATTCACCTGAAGAAGAGTCAAATAAACTCGAAACGCGTAGTGAAATATTGGAGTTTGTCTTCCTTTATTTGTTTATATGTTAGATTTTGGTACTTCTAAAATCATCATTAGCGGTATGTTTTTTAATAATCAGTCAAACCTGTCTTAAGCAGCCACCCAAGGGAGTGACAAAAAGTGGATGTTTAAGACAGGTAAAAATTAGAACAAAATGTCAGTTTAGCACATCTTTAAACTGGCTGTTTAAGACAGGTGGTTGCTATTCGCAGGTGGCTGCTTAAGACAGGTTTGACTATACCTTGTTCATATGCCAGAAACATTTACTGCATTTTGTGCAACAGTATCGTGCGGCCAATAGATTATCTTGTATCTGTGTTTGTCCATTATCTGTGTGTGTCCATTATATTGTCTATCGTGCATTTTGTTTGTATCATATGGCTATTTTGATGCAGTCATGCCTGAAATGGGAACCTTAATGCAAAGATTTTTTAATAATACTATTTTGTGATGTTTCCAGTATATCAGTATAATTGGTTTATTATCATGTGTTATTCTGTGTAAGCAATCGTGCTATTACCAGCATTTCAATATTATCTTTAGGCTTGTACATAAAAGAAGAACCAAAACAAAATAGGCAACTGCACCATCGTCGGGTCCCAAGCCCCGAGTGTGAAAGCAGGAGGGACTATTTTGTTTACATATTAATATTTATGTGGTAGTTTTGGGTTGGAAAGAATAGCCTTGACCAGGACTTGAACCTTAGATCCAGTTTTTCATAGTGATGCTCTCTGTCAGCTAAGTAGTCCCAATAATTTGACTCCAAGTACAGACCCATTATCATACTGACTTTTTATAGACGTCTGTCCTTTACGTCTCAAGCAGTTAGGATCAAAACTGTGGTGGAAATCGACCCGATTTAAATTCCCATTTTTTCACTGCCACTTGAAAATTTCAGCACTACCATGTTCATTTGTTGTTATAAAACATAAATAGTCTAAAGTATCAATAAAATAAAAAAAATGATTCCACAAATAAAACTTTTAACCTACTATTGTTTATGCCGTTTAGTGTAGATTTTAACGTAATAACCAATGAAAACGTCCCTTTCATAAATCGATACACTACAGTCAGGTACTACTTTTAGCGGTGTAACATAAAAACTGTTGACATGTGTGGAGTTTTAAAAGTTTTTTTTTTCATAATAAACAAACAAGTTTCTGAAAAGCATCACATATTTTGATTCTAATTGGGATTAGCTTTTAAGGTTTGTAATTTTTTTAAAGATATATAAGGTTTAAAAAAACTATTTGGAGCGTCAAAAGTTGCGACAGGGATTCTTATCGCTGGCATACAGACATAGAAGGAAAATTTTCCATGTGATTTGAATGCTAAATGGGTTGTGCGCAAGGGCGAACATCATATATATATAGAAAAGCCCTTGTTGCACACAATTCGTTGGGCTATCAGCTAAGCTACCAAGGCGGCCTGAAGGAAATCTACAAAATTTTAATTTTTGAAGTGTTATAATCAGAGTAAAGACAGTAAAATGCATTGCTTGTTGCTAAAGTGTAACAACCTAAATAAAAGCTTTTTTGTTACATTTTGGTTTATTAAATTTTAGTTCAAGGTGTTTCAAGTCATTCAGAAGCAGCAAGTTAAAAAGTTTTCTTGAATAAAAGAGTTTTGCACTAGAGCTCGAACTGAGGCAGTGCCTTAGTTCATATTATTTTTTACATGATTGAATATAATAACAGTATAGTAAATCTAGAGCATTATAAGTCGCTTGTACTAAGTACAAGTGACCTGAAATTCTAAACTATCTAAATATTCCGAAAACATTATCAGCAGTCGCAATGCCTTAAATGTTGCATGCAATTCGATTCATTATCAACACCCCTTCAGCATTATGGACTCGCAAGTTACCAACTGCTTCCGATTGTTCTTGTCTTCGACAATGTTGTCTATTAATAAATCATTTTCATTTCAATTAAGCACATATTGTGCAGAATACAGCAAGCCATTTTTATATCTACAGCTTCGGAAACAGATGCAGTATCAATATGATGCATTCTTCTAAACTGGATTCCAGCAGTGAAAATGATCCCCCTATCACTAGTCTATCACTAGTTTGTTACTAGAATAATAAGGATTATGTTTATTTTCCTGTGGACACAGGTGTCTTTTATCTGTATGTGGTGTAAGCAGACATTCTCCCAATGGATATACTCCATTACCCAGTATATGATATACTGGCCGTCAATAGATAGTTACCACTTTTCCTAAACTTTCGCATTGATTAAATTGAAACTATTTGTTACCGCGTTATCGCAAAAAGAACGCTAGTATATTCTTCGCTACCAGGAGGCTTACAAATATAACTATGACTGAACTGCACCGATTGACAAACCATGGAACCAGACCAATATGAAAAATATTGAAAACACGATTTTACAGAGCCTATCCATTTTCAATTATGAAAATGTATAATATAACTACCCCAAACGATGGTATGCAAATAATAAAACCTTAAATGTCATATGTTCCAATTAATATAAGTACCCCATGTTAAACTGCGTATAATCGCAAGATTATGTATAATATGACCATAATATCTTGCGATTATACGCCGTCAATAGTTATACCAGAAAAATACAAGTTTGATCCATCCCAAAAGATGGTATGCGTTTGGCGGTGAAATTCAACAATGTATTTAAAATACGGAAAGCTGATTAAAAACTTTATCTACAGTGGGTGTAGTTGTAGCTCTGCACTTAAACTATACACCACGTGATTGCATATTAAGCCTTCTTATACTTATAAATGTTTTCTAATTCCGGCAACCAACAATATGAACTTGTCCAAAAGTCATTGGATGAAGGCCAAAATAGATGTTTGTTCGAAGTAAATAGTACCGTGCCCCTAACGTTCCATATTTACAAAGCGAGGATTTCTCTTCTTATACAAAACTCTAATATTAGTCAATAATTTTTAAAGGTGAGCAAACATATCTCTTAGAATCAAAATAATTGGTATTTTTGCAGCTCTTTCAATTTACCCAATGCTACAATGACCGTCATGAAGTAATATATTAGTTTAATATATAGTGTAAATACTGATAATCAATGGGCAGTCGGATATTAATTAATCCCAACCGATTGCCTTATATGATTCCAATGTGTCAAACTATTTTTGAATTATTTTCAAGTGATAAAACGTTTACTCTCTTTTTATATTGATTATTTAAAAACAAGCATTTCGCAATAAGAAAAAGCTTTTGCCCAAGATTATAAAACTGAGCATGGAAACCAGTCGCCAATTCAGCCATATCAGATCCTTGAAATTTAAGACTGGTTTACAGTTTTATAACCTTTAGCCCTAATATCCAAAACGTTAGGAAATTGATTTCAAATTACGGAAATTGCCATAGTTTTACGATGAAAAGATCGCCATTACAAAGATTATTTTGTAGATGAGAAAATCTCGTCAGTTCTAATTCAATATATATAGTTTCGAGACAACAAGACTAAAACGACTAGACGACTTGCAGCGACATCCAATAAACCATTCTGCCGTGGAAATCTCGATACGGCGTAGAAAACATATATCGGTGATCGGGGAATTAAATAGGATCACCTTTTTTAACGCTGGATAAAGTGAAAAACAAAATATAAAAAGGACTAAAATGCCTTCTCGTAAAAAGGAATATATAACCAAGTTCCATAACAAAAGGTACGGACTTATTATAATAAATGATTTGTTGTACATTCATTATGATAAGTTTAATGGCCATGATGTTTGCTTAAATAACACTTTTCATCATATAGCAGCATATTAAAAACTCTGTTGTCGGAACCAACACTACGGTAGAAATTTGGTGTTTACGCAAACCAATTTCATAAGGGTGTTTTTAAGAGCTCTGTTTCCACTGTTCAGGCTATTTAGAATATTTTAGAAATGTGACCTTGGCTTGTAAGACAGGTAATGGAATGCCTAGGGTGAACCTATTCTGAATATTCTATAATTCGTCTTAACGTTTTTAACTATGTTATTAAATAATTAACTAGTTAGGTAGATTTATATATAAAAATCTTTAAGTATGAATGTATTGGTATCGTTTCTTTTCAAAATTGTAGTTAAACTCGACTGAAAATCAATCAATTTATATTATGTTGTCACACTCTGTTAATTGCATTTGTACTTAAAGAATAAAAAATAATATTAAAAAAAAATGTTATTAAATAAAAATGGTAATTCATTTACAGTTTGTTTTTGAAAGTATTACTTCTGTAAATAAACTCGTCATTAAAAACTAAAGCTCTAGTAAGGGGCTGATTTCCATACGTATTTATTGTAAATAAAAGACCTTTATATATTGCTACATTGTACGACTTAAACACATATTGTTTCATGTTTGATGGAGAAAAAAAAACATTAATTTACTTTTCTATTGTGTTTTCATTTTATGGATGCTGTTGTGAATCCTGGATGTTGTTAACAAAGAGTTGTTCCATGTTATGTGTAAATGAGCAATTAGTAAATTATTGATGTTCGCTTTCGGCTAACGACAATTGAGGCTTTGTCAACTTTTCTGAAGCTCAGTTACTTTTTGTCCTATTCTGGTAGTGCAGTCGGCAAGTATACTCCTTCCGGTCGCTTAGACCTACAAGCATGCGCAGGAAGTTGACAACCTAGGTTGTGTGCTTTATTGAAAGCATTTTAGCTTACGTCATAAACCCGAATAATGTTACATATCTTTCAAAATCAAATTTATGCAACTTCTATCAGAGGATTTTTTTTGTAAATTTTTACTTTGTACATGATACCAACATTCAAACGGAATGTTATGCCAAAACTTCACGTTGTTGTTGATGATGGTCTTTCATTCCAAAGGAAAAATAGATCTGATGTAAATGTAAAGAACAGTATCAGTTTGTATAGGGAATTTATCTTCAATGCTGTCTCACTTATTAAATATGTTTGTCATGTAATTGCATTTTTATATAAAATTACCATGATTTTCTAATAATCGAATGTGACAATTGTTTGTGTTTTATAAAATGCATACAGCTTCCTTGTTTTATGTGTTTTTTTCTAAAAGGGTTACTATGATTTTTCGTTTCCATATAAATTAAAAAAAAATGCTCACATAATAAATGTCTCCGAATAAAATGAGAGGTTGTGCTGCTACACTTTCGAGTCAGAAAACCACGTCACTACTCACGCAGAAGGTGCTACAAGCCACCAAATAAGTAAGAGTAAAGATTGATAATTTAAGAAAATGAAGAAGGCTATCTCGACCTCTGGCATTGTTTTTCTCTGTTTTTCTTGGAGTTATTTCACCAAGACAACTTGTGTGTTGATATGAAAACCTGTTGGGGCAAGTGTGAGATTGGATCACCCTACAACCTGGTTTAAACCCCTAGTGGCAAATTTTTCCCACCGAACGTTTTAAGGCGGTAACCCCTCGGGTTCTCACTTGTTTATGGCCGCCATTTTGAAACTGTTTATTGTAATACATGTACCATCTTCTCTTATCCTCTCTACTTTTTGGTTGGCTGTGTAGGGAGGCTGTGTCTGCTGGATGGCCATTCCTGATATGTATATTTCACCTTTTTTTCAAATCACCAAACTAGTATACATATAGTTACATATACTTGTACTTTAAATGTAGAGTGTAGATTTGCAGACAAATGATCTGTTATTTTTCAGTACATAATGATTCTGCCGCTATCAATCAGTCTCCATCCGTAGTATATAAAATATTTTTCCAGAAAATTTATTTGGTAGAGGAAAAGGTTTATTTCTACAAAGTGTACATTCCCTTTAATGTAAACTTCTGAAGGTTAATTTTTTATAACCATTTGGAATGTCAATCACAGTTGCTGCAGTATCCTTTCCATTGAAATGCTCGTTGGGAAGTTATTTATTCTCGGTATTAAAACATAAAAATATATCTTTAATAACTATATACAAGTCCTAATTATCTTACTTAATCAAACAACGCCGGTGCTCTTTGCTCAGAGAACCACTCTAATCAGCTGACAATTATTCGATATGTTGACATTTCTGTTAATTTGATTGATCGTAAGCTAAAAGAACTTAACAAATGGCGTACGTGTAAACCTTTTCTCCTGTTGGATAAAGCTGGCTGTGATCAAATTGGCGAACTGTGCACATCCTAATCGGACGGCTGTGTTGGCTGATCTAGATCTATCTACACGCACCAAAACTCGTATATATGTACGTAAAACGTTAAGCATGCATACTAGGTCGGCTTTGCGAACCGGAGGGGTGGGGGTGGTTAAAAGCTACTGTTTTAGGATGAACAGGTGCTGTTGAAAGCCGCCGTTCAACATGAACCGGTGCTGTTGAAAGCCACCGTTTAAAATTAGTAGAGGAAAGGAAACCTTTCCCTTTGGAAATGTTACCATGTTACCATCAGAATCTTACCATCATCAGAATCTTGCAGAATCTCGCACAACGAATATTATTTAAATTTACTTTTGATTATGATAGATTTAAGGTATCAAAACATATGCAAAATAATGTGCACATACTTTGCAACAGTTTTAACAAATAAATTGTTTTGATGAAAATGAAATATTTAAAATAAATACTGACAAGGTGGAAATCGGCTTGCATGTTAAAGGTTTTATGTTATGAAACGTTAAATGTTTGAAGGTAAAATGTGAAGAAAGGGTTGTTATTCATTTAAAAAGATTAGTTTTATTTTTCTGCTGATGTTACTTTTAATTGTTTTTTTTTCAATGACATGAATCAGCTATGTTTTTATAATTATAACTTTTTTGTTGGACTTTGAGAAGTCAAGCATCGAAGGTAACAACACGATTCGATGTTGAAATACTTATTTTTTTCGTCTTTTTATTTATATTTCACACATACGAGATTTTTTCTCTTTCGGTGACATTATTATTTTATTTATATTTTTATTAGGGATGGCAACGAGTAATTGAGTAACCGAGTACTCGATCGACCGTCCGAGTATCGAGTACTAAATCTACTACTCGAGTACTCGGATAAAAAATAGAATTTAAGATAAAAATGAAATCCATTTTTGTTCTAGATTCGTCATATTAGATGTTAAAGATTTGGAAAAGTGCCGATAGGACAAAATTTATGACACATTTTCTCACCACTGGTGACAGAATTAACGCTTTGAAATTGTTGTGAAATTTCAAATTGTCAAATAAGGTTCCCAATTTGCATTTGTTACTTATGTCAATTGGCATGTTTTGATAGCACAAATCTTTTGTTTGACGCTACAAGATGACCATTTGAAAATTAGGACTTTCCACTATAATATTTGATTGGTTAACGTGTATTTAATAAAATATCATCTTGACTTTTGATAGGTGAAAGACGCGAACCAATATATGAGTATTAATGAAATAAAACAGGAAAACGAATGTGATGTTTAGTATCACATTCCTAAAAAATTACTTAAAGTAAACATCAAACTGAAACGCCCCAATCAACAACATACCTGCGTGGTTACTTCAAACGGGCTGCAGACGGAACTAAAGTTGTATATTCACGATGAAGTTCAGAAACAGCCTACAATGCGGGAACTACCATTTGAGGTTAAAATAATTATGAATCTAAGACAACCCCGAAAAGCAGATAGACGAGATCCAAGAAAAAAAAATTGGATTTCAGTTATGATTTTTATTTGATTTATTGGTTTGATTACTAATATTTCACCGCATGATATTATTCTATCCACTGTATATCTGTAAAATTCTTCTAACCACTAACACGGCAGTAACTTGGACACTTTAATAATTGATTTCTTTCAAAACTAAAATAAAAAACACACACACAAATAAAAAATAAAACTTAATTTTCATTTAATTTTTAAATAAACGAGGTTTGTAGCACATAAATACAGAGTAACTTCAAGATGAAAGTACATTACCAGAAACTCAATATGCGTATGTAATATTCTAATATCGGTTATAATCTTTCGAGTCCTCGAGTACTCGATCGAAAGATAATCCGAGTACTCCAGTACTCCAGTACCAATTTTACTACTCGTTGCCATCCCTAAGTTTTATCTATAAACATCAACATTTTAAGCGAGGACCCAAGTTAAATACAATTTACATTATTTCATTTTACTAATTTACAAACAATTTGAAATGAAAAAAACTCAAAAGGTATGTAAATATTATTCAAACAATAACAAATAACAAAATGCCATTGATAAAGGCTGCAAGTGAGAGTGTAAAACTTGGGCATAAATGTTTTTAAGATAAGGCCGTCAACAAATCAAATAAATAATTAAATAAGAAATAATTTCGTCGAACTGATTACACGCGATCATGCAAGTGGGACATGCAAGCTTTGTGTGAGCAAACTTGTACGGGGAGATAATCTGCAGCACCACTTATCACATTGAGAATGATAAAATAATCACAGCATGCGTAATTCCGAGAAGTACGTTCCCATATAAATTTATCTGCCTTCACTGGTTGGTAGCACTTTAAGTCTGGAAATTACGTTGTTTGTTTCAGAAAAACTGTATTACGTCACGATAGCGTTTTATCAGTTTATCAGAAGAATAAGATAACATAAATACTTTATTATGATCAGTTTTCTTGCTTTAAATATTTTTAATAACAATAACATGATGATGATGATCATAATAATAATAATAATAATAATAATAATAATAATTTTCCTCGTAATAATCATCATCATCTCCCTCGTTATAATCATCATGATCGTTATCATTATCATCAAGATCATCATCATCATTAAATGATCGTGTATTTATGGTTTAACATACATACTAGGAAGTCTTGGGAAAAAATTCATACTTACTAAAATTTGAAATAGTTGTGATGTATTTGCATTATCTAATTAAAATACACATTTAAACAAATTTATAGCGTTTACTTTTTGCATTTTTACATTTTTTATTCCCCGACTTAACTGTTTGTGCAACGGACAAAAATACAATGGTACATGATTCCAAAAATGTTTATTTTTTTAAGTTTTTGGAGAAACTCTATGCAAAAAAGGCATAAATTCGCTGCAAATATATTTGTTCTTATTAGAAAGGTTCACATCATTATTGATTTTTAAAATATAGCTATCATATTGGTGACAAACTTTAGTGACAGTATTCAGGAATTCCTTTAAAATCTCGAAAAACCAAAAATGCCGAAGTCACATTAGCCTACTTTTTCAAAAAGTCAGTACAAAAAAACACGTTGACGTAGTTGTGTTCTGTCAATAACGTTCTACTGGGTTATTTCCGTATTGTTTGAGGCTTACGAGCATTAAATCTCACTCTAAAATCACGTTCTATCTGCATTTGACTTTGTACTTACGGTTTGCAAGAAGGGAATTCCCGAAATCGTGACGTGACGTGAACTTTGTTTTTTCTCAAATTAGTTTCTTCTAAACATGACATATGTCGAACATATTTTGAACCATTTTAACTTTTAACCTAAACAGTAACAATTTATTTAGTGTTATTTGGTATAAAACGATAACTACTGCCGCAACCGAACTTTGGCGATATTAACCGAAGCTCACTAGGGGAAGACTACCTTAAAGGAAATGGTGCAGCCTATTCAATTTATACTGTATACACGCTTTTCATGTGAAACTTTACTTACAACAGCACATCTAGTTATCATCATTAGGATGTTTTAAGGTATTGCGCCTTTCTCCATTGCTTTTCGGCCACTGACCCGTCCAAGGCGGTAACCCCTCGGGTTCTCACTTTCGTTAATTGTTTGTGGCGTCCAGTTTGAAACTGATTATTGTAAAACCATGCTCTATTTTCCTCTCTACCTTTTGGATGTGTGGGGAGGCTGTGTCTGCTGGATGTGGTCATTCCTGATATGCATATTTCACCTTTTTGCCATAGACATAAAAAACGAAAAATATAAAAAAAAATCTCTCAAAGGGCACAATGTACTTCCATCAAACTTTGCACTAATAAATAATATAAGTGTATAATTATTTTGCATGTGTTAAGAAAAGTTAAAACAGTAGAGAAAAAATAGTTGACAACAATATCTAAGGTCCTTGAAAAGAACTTTCAATTGTGAAGAGAGAAATCAACATTTTTGATTTTTAAGTCTTCCATTTTCGCGACCAGGAAATTGGAGGTTAAACACACGTTTACAAATAACCCACAATGTATACATTTGTTAGACCAAATGACCTTAAGTATCGTAACTCATTACTCATCATGACATTTAAATTGATGTTTAGTGTTGCTTCGTTTATGTGATAAAATGAAAATAGAATTATAGGGTTTTGGGGGTCTTACTATTTTTCTACTGCTTTTCTTAGCGTATGTAAATTAAAAATATATTAATAAAATAGCTGAAAATGAAACTTTGAAGAGCCTCGACCACGACAAATATGAAAATATTGTAGGCTCGGTTTGATTGAGCCTGTTCATGGGCAGAAATGGAAATGCTTATTACTGCCCACGCCGCCCAGCCCCGGGTTGAGTGCAACTCAATATTTACACCAATAAACAGTACAATTTTGAACCATCCCAAACGATGGTATGCATATGGCGGTGAACATGGAACCTTCAATGCGGTATTTTCAGATTAATAGCATTCCATGTTCAGCGGCGTATGGCCCCTAGATAAAAGAATGGGTTTGCCCTAAACGAGAAAACAATGGGCGGAACTAAACAGAATATCATATTGAGAGGATATCCTAAATGTAATCCTGCATATCAAAGACAACGCCAAATGGCAAAATTTAAAAATTTAATAACATTGGTTTGTGCAAAGTTTGATGGAACTTCATTGTACCGTTTGACAGATTTTTATTTGTCTTTTTTTGTCTATGGCAAAGGCAATGGAGAAAGGCGCAATACCTCAAACTCGTGGTATGAGATAGTATGATTTTAAAAAATTAGATGCGGACAATTTTTCAAAGCTATAGGTCTGATTTTTCTGATAATACTTTTTACCAACCAGTTTTTCCCTCTGAATGGCTTGCTCTGCAGGCCTGGTGATTAACCCTTCTACAGTTGATCATTATGCTTAACTCTTTGGTTGCACGAGGGTGGCAGGGGTTTAAGAGTTTATGAAGGTTCATGGGGAAATTTTCTCTTAAAAGAACCTAGAAGCACGATTCGTTTCTTTTATCCCTGTCATCGTGTTCTTCTTGCTGATTTTACTCCGGGTGCTCTGGTCTCGGTAAGATCATTGAGTACCAACCCTTTGGCTTCACAATGCTATTAGCTTCTTATTTTTTATATGTTTGTGTGCTTTTGCATGCAACATTGTTGAGCCGATGGGTGGGTTGGAGTTATTTCACCAAGACAACTTGTACTTGTTTTGTGATACGAGAACCTGTTGGGGCAAGTGTGAGGTTGGTGCACCCTAGAACCTGGTTTAAACCCCCAGTGGCAAATTATTTTGCCACTGGCCGTTCCAAGGCGGTAACCCCTCGGGTTCTCACTTTCGTTAATTGTTTGTGGCGTCCATTTTGAAGCTGATGATTGTTAAACCATGCTCTATTTTCCCCTCTACCTTTTGGCTGTGTGGGTAGGCTGTGTCTGCTGGATGTGGTCATTCCTGATATGCATATTTCACTTTTTTGCTACTTGGTTGGTTTTCTGTATTAGGTATTTTTAACTGGCAATAGTGATTATATTTTCATTCGCTACGTTGGAATTAATTTTTTTAAAATTACTCAAACTAACATCTCAGCATAGCTAGCATTTACGTAATCATGTCTGAATCAATGTTGATGTTTCTGGTAAAACAAGCATTTTCAGGTGTTAACGAGTTAAGGTAAAATGTGTTATTATGTTGTTATGCTGAGTCTGTTAGAGTTAGAGGGACAGAGAGAGAGAGACAGAGTTAGAGAGACAGAGAGAGAGACCGAGGGTCAGAGAGAGACAGAGACAGATATTAAAGAAACTACTCATTAGAATGCATTGGCCTTTAAATGGTTTACTGTGCTAGTTCTTAAGATACCAGATTGAGATAAACTTGTTCAGTGCTTGTTTTATAGATCAATACGAACATCATTAACGGTTCTATTCGAGTCCAACAATTACTTGTATGTGTTATTTGATGAAAAACGTTTTTTTCCTTGCTTATAAGGACATTTGTTCTGTATAATTTTGTAACAGAACATTGACAAAGTTCAGTACTAGTAATATATTTCAGCGGTTATGCTTTCTGGCGTCATAACAGAAGTATTATTAAAGTTATTATTACTATTTTGCAATGAAAATAATTGAAGGTAACGATCAAGCAATCGTAATTATTGGTGGCCATTAATCAATGTTTAAAACAGAATCTTGAATAAATGTTCCTGCAGTAACCAATTTTGATAAAATTATCGATCATTGTCGCTGTTGATTGTCGTTTATAGCTCCCGCCTTCAAACAGGAGGTTGTCGAAGGCTTTAGGTCCTCCAGGTACTTGTTCTTACGATAGCCAGTTAAATTGGTTATCAACGTTGATCATCACTGCGCTTTGTCTTTGAAATCTATGTCATGTCACGATTTTGAGATTTCTTGAAGGATGCTAATTAAAACGAATCCTACTATTGTACTTTAACTGTTGTCATGCACTTTATGAGTTTCTGAATAGGAATCGATTGGTAATGTCATTACTCTCAATGTCAATACTGTTTTACAATTCTGCAAGAAGTGGTTACATCAAGTGATATTGTTTGCTTGGCTGTGATTCACAGGTATAAATACGTCTTACTAACAACTCTTCTTCCCTCCTTACATGGATCTAGTGGACAGTAAGCATATATATCGGCATTTTCCTGCAATTTTAATTACTTATTAGTTATAGTTTAACATTACTGACACGAAGGTCTTAATTACTAGAATGTTTTTTTTCTTCAAAATTGAAAGCTCATAAAAAATTTACTTAATGTCTTAATGTAGAAACTTCTTCAATTTACTTCTACGATATTTCTTATCGCTAATTTGAACATTTCCCAGACTGCATCTTATTTCCCTTTTTCCAATATCCGTTTCTTACAATGATCAGTTAATGCCTAACTGACTCGACATTTTTATTAATTTAAGGATAATGGTCTTCGACTTGAAGAGCTGTCATTTGCTGACGTCATAGTTTTATGGTTTGATTCTCTTAACACATAAACACTTAAGTTCTCTGTTTTTTCAGAGAAAAAAAATCACATTTGATATAAAATTTGTGTAATATGTTCGAAGATTTTCTAAACAGATATAAAAGAATCTTTGAAAGCCACCAAACGCGATAAATATCAAAGAAATACAGGCTTTGTTTATAATGTAACTATATGCCGACCCAAGAGAGATTAGAGGGTTTCTAAGAAACGTTCCTTTTACAGAAGGCGGGAGCCAATTAATTGGTCTCCGATATTTTCTTATCGATTTGAAGAAAGCAGGGCATCGGATATATCAATATATTTATAGATTTATTTCTATATGTATGAATTGCATAAAAAATTGTAATAGATCGTTTGTGTCTCTGAGAACCAGGTAAATAACAGATATTGAAGGAAAAAATACTTATTTACTTATCTCTCATTGCGTTTCTTGAAATAAACCGGATCAACGTTCTTCATCTTTGAGCGTGAAATACAAATGTGAACCCACAGCAAAAATACATATATTGAAATTCGGAGAAATGGTTCGTCAACCAGAGAGGGCCGCAATCGTAATAGATGACGGAGAACAAAGATTTTTTGCCCCTGGAAACTAATATAGTAAAAATAAGTTATACATACCTTGGCAATTATCCGTTCAAACGTAAAATATAATAAAATTAAAAGTGTTAATAAATATAATAATAATAATAATAATAATAATAATAATAATAATTAATAATAATAATTAATAATAATAATAAAGATCTATTCTAACAGAATTTCATTAAAATCAAAAGCGCACCGAAAATCTATGCATGACACATACATCATTGTCCATTTCTGATAGTACAGCATTATATTAGCCTGAAAGTGGAGAAAGAATTTTGCTTAAATGGGATTCTCCGAGGATTTTCAAGAAAACTGCCCATTATATGTCACACAGTGAAAATGCGGTAATGTTAGCATTTTGATGATTTTTGTGCCAATTTTTTTAAAGATAACTTCTTGGATGCACAAATGAATAAGGAAACACCGCAACAAATTTGTTTGAGGCCGAAAAGTGACGTCATAAAAAAAGAAATTGGTATGTCTGAAATGGCCACTAATAGCAAAACACAGAAATTGAAGATGCTTACATCAGCATACAACATACTGATAAAGTTGTAACCCTATACTTCAACACTGTAATTTTTAAAGCATCTTGTACAATGTTTAATTCGCAAGATTTTGCGCCGTCATCATGAAATTTTAGTAAACGAGTAAATTATTTACCTATAAAGTGCAGTTACTGTAAATAGGCTCATAATATTCAATGACAACGCAAAACCGTATTCTGTCAGATATTAACAACAAAATGCATTTAAGGCAAAATCAAATAACCAACTTGCACATAAAATTGAAGAAACCCTTCAGGAGAGCTTTTTTATTTTAATGTTGCTCTGAAAACCTACTTTGAATACTAGAGCTGGTTATTCAACGAAACCGTTTTGAATATCATCAAACTGATGTTTGGTTTCTCTTGAACTACTGTTTAGACTTTTTCAGATAAATATCGCACTGTTAACTTGAAATAATGGGCTGTTTCATCAGTATTAAACTGGCTGTATCCTACATCTCAAGTCTTCAGATTTGCCCAAACGATCTAATGAACATCGGGATACTATATGTAGGAATAGATTGATTATGAATCCTGCAGTGTTTTCATATCTGTTGTTTCCGATCAGTTTTAACATTCCGGTTTTATTTATGTGATTCTAATGGATAGAAGTATTGTTGACGCCTTCGGTAGTTCGTTATGGATCCACTTAAACCAAGTAAACAGAGAAAAGAGCCGTCAGCGGAATATCCAGAGCGCATCTTTAAGACTGTATCAGTCACTTTAATTGTTTTGTCTGTAAAGAAATATAATATCCGTATAAAATATCAAGAAATTTGTTCATATTGTCTCAAACATAAGTTTGAAACGTTAAGTTACAAAAGAACTAATAGGCAATACGACTTATTTTGAAATATTTTTTCTGTTTAGCATCAGACCGTGTTACAAATGTACCATTTGTCAAATTAATGGCTGGAATTTATAGACAACGGGTGTAACTCTACCCTTGTTCAGTGCCAAACATGTTGTTATTGCTGGAATATCAGTCAATCATTAGCTTGCCTGTTCATCGGTTAAGGATCCGCTACACCCCTCCTTGCACGTTCATCGATAAAAAAGAAAATTATCAAAATCTCAATAAAGACAAAATGGCGTTCAATGAAACTTTGCTAAATGAATGTCACTAATATTTTGCATAAACTAAGGCACGTTAAAACAGTAAAAATAGACTTAAAAATCCATAAAAAATCCCTAAAATTCTATTTCCATAAATTCACAAAAACTACGCAATACAATATATTAAATTACCACGTGAGTATAATGATTCTGACAAGAAAATGTTAAGTACTTTGTAAAGAACGTTCGACTGCGAAAAGAGAAAAGAAAATGTTATTGATATCAGTATTAATTGGCATTCTTGGAAATATATTAGAGCATCAAGATTTATACTGTCAATGATTTCGAAGCATGTTGTTTTAAAACAATTCTACTGTCATAAAGTAAGTCTGGGCTATAATTATCTTTTTGTCTTAATAAGTTGTAAATGCAGTAATTTTCACAATTAATACAAAAATCTGACAACCGAAACAAAATGAAAAATATTATGTAAACTGTCAGATAATAGCCTATAAATACAATCTGTTTACAGGTTATTATTCTTTTGCTCGCAATCTTCTTTGACGGGTGCATAGGATTCACTAATTAATGGATATAGCATTTTGCTCAGTGTAGCATAAACGCTGCATAGAGCTGATGTTTTGAGACTAAAGTATGATAATTCATTTAATACATTTCATTTGTTTGTCATAAAGGATCTGTTATACAGATTTCTGTACTAGCATGTGAAAATTATTGCAACTATCACCGGTAGTCTTGTAAAAAAAGGCGATAATAATTCTATCCAACAATTTCCAATAAGGGCTGTAGTTTTGTCCAAAATAGGGTGTATTAGATTTGTATTGTTTTATAAAACGCATTCATCAGTTGTGGTTATTAAAATAATACAGCGATAAAAAATATTAATTATTAAATATATCATTAATATGTGTCCAAGGCTATAAAACTGAGCATGGAAACCAGTCTCAAATCTCAAGCATCTGACTGGCTGAAATGGCGACTGGTACTAATCATTTACAACTTTCAATATTGTTCTTACTATATATCGATCCGCTAGATTTGTGCAGTTTTACAAACTAGTCTTTGTATTGATTTTTTTAATATGGCTAACTGAAACATGTTAATATTTTTTTTTGTATTTTACGTTAAACTTTTAAACTTCTTATTTTTTAGATTTAAGAGAAAAAAATCATGTTTTATCTTGCTGGATAAAGCAGGTTTGTCTCATAGATAAATGTCAACATCGGATGTCAGACAAAATGCCAGGCCTTAATCTCTTCGGAAATTAAAAGTGAGCTTACCAAGCTGTTTCATTTGTTTTGATACTGTCCTGACTTGAAGTGATTAAGAGGATCACTGAGTTTACTGTTGCAACGCCATCTGTGAAATTGTCGGTTCAATTTTCAGGGCCCTTTCCTAATCTGCAACGATAGTTTGTGATTAACACTTACTGCGTTTCCGCGTACTGTTGAGTACATTTGTACTGTTGAGTACATTTATAGTTTCAAGCGCGAATAAATATTGGTATTTAGATATTTGTTAAAAATGTTATTGCCCCTACGGGGGGAGCGAAACCGTACGGCAACAGAACCTAGCTCTGCAATGCCATTAAGGCTACCGATAATGAAACTTCTTTCGGGAGATGTCATCTTTAAACATTTTGACCGATCTGATCAATATCATAACAATAAAACTGGAGACCAGTCTCAAATCTCAGGCATCTGATTTTCTGAAAGGAGCCTAGTTTTACAAAGTTAGTACAAGTAGTATCTGATTGATATTTGAAATTCAACCATTTAAAGTTTATTACATTTGCAACTTCTGTTAATTTATTTATTTTTTTTGTCATATTCGTACGTTGTGCAGTGCAGACTTATATTCTAAGGTCATATGTTTAGTTGTTTTTTCAAGTCCAGCTTAAGTCCAGCTTGATAACTGTCATAAGTATAATGTTGTTAAAGGAAAGCAAACTACTATAGTTTTCTTATAAACGTGCCGAGCTGTGCTCTTTATGGCTCTAGCTGGCGTGGGCAGCATTATTGGATTAGCCACATGTTTGTTATTTGTTTTCGTTTTGCAAGCATCACTACCAAGTATTCTAATGGGTTAGTTATTACACCATTGCATTTGTACATGTTTTTCCATATGAACCTTTGACGTTGATGCACCCTAGAGCCCGGTTTAGGTATGTTATTTGTTAAGTATGTTTAGTTAGGATTGCACTTTCCAAGAGAAGTAACCCTTCAAAAAAAGGTGAAATATACATATCAGGAATCGCCACATTCAGAACAAGAAAAAGTAAAACAGTAACTTACTGTTTTACAGACGTTCTATTATTCAGACTAATCAGAGAACTGAACCATTTCTAACAGATTTGTATTGCAATGTCTAGCCCATTTGTTGATTTGTTTCAATGATATTTTGAAAGAAAGCAATCCAACATGCATTCTGTGACACCAAATTATCAATGTCAAACCTTCCCTTTCACACTTGTTCTTACAAATTTTCATAATTTTCACTTTTGATAGTGTTCTCACCATATGTTTTTTGCCTATCAAGTATGATACATGTATGTTTTGTTGATTTTGAAGAACATGTCTATATTCTACGAATGTAATCATTTTTAACCACTACTTTGGGTTTCAATTACCATACCCTTTAGAATACAACATCTTCCCCAATGCTTATGCAATAAAAGTGTTTACAAAATATATAATTTAAAAACAACAATATCAATTTATTTTACCACAGAATTGATGAAAGCGATATTATGCCTTGAAGACATTTAGGCTTCCTCTAGTTCAGGTGAACTTAACTTTGGAACCTTTTTTTACATGATATGGTAATCTTTTTAAGACTAATTTTTTGGAATTTCTTACTGAATAGCTCATGATTTGACAAAAACATGAAAGTATGTTTCATTCTGTTAATGACATGTAAACTTAAAAAAAATTCTTTATTCACAGAAAGTTTCATATATTTATATAAAATATCCTATACATTATATTTTGGCAAATTTCCAGAAAAATATTTAATAATAATAATAAATGCTTTTTATTTATTTAACACACTCCGAGAATCTCATCCCGATCACAAACCACAATGCAGTTGGTACTCATAGCAAATAATAGCAACACAATTAACCTTTGTATCAATTTTGCATTTTCAAAGGGAGGTAATGTGAAATATGGAACGCCTGGAAGTTATCAGCTGCTTATCAATTCATTTTATTTCATAACCTTGCTTATTTCAATGCTGTTAAAGTAGTACATAAATTGATCCGATAACCATAGTTATTGACAATAACTAGGGTTACCGACCGATAACCATAGTTATTGGTGAAAACCCTAGACATCGGATGGTAACCATAGTTATTCTCAATAACTATGGATGTTGGACCAATAACTATGGATATTGGCGAAAACTATAGTCACCGACCGAAAACCATATTCCTTGGAGTTAACTGTGGATAACGAGCAATATTTATCTAGGGTTTTCACTAATAACTATGAATATCGGATCTAATATGCACTTGGCACAAAACTATAAATCAATATCCTAGGTTGTTGTCATGCCATTATATCTGTTTCACTTTGACATGCGGTTTGCCCAAATAATTCAATCTCTATAGTTATCGACCAATAACTATGGATTTCAGTCCGATTCATAATTCATTTTAAATCATAACCTTGCTTATTTCAATGCTGTTAAAAATAATAACTGAAATGCAGCTAAAATCTGATTGAGTTTGTAATATTTTCATATCATGACAGAAATCTAAACACTGGGGAGGTGAAAAATGCATTATAAAAACACTACATGATAATACATCCTGCATTTTTTAATGTTGCGTCATTTTATGGGACTCAGAGATCAGTATGGCAAGCGGTTTGCACAATTGATGCGATATCCATGGTTATAGACCAATAACTATAGATATCTATAGATATCGATCCGATAACCATAGCTATTGACAATAACTAGGGTTGCCGTCCAATAACCATAGTTATTGGTGAAAATCCTAGATATCGGCCGATAATCATAGTTATTGACAATAACTATGGATATTGAAGTAAACTATAGTTACCGACCGAAAACCATAGTTCTCAGCATTAACCGTGGTTACAGTGATTTCAATTGATGTAGATTCTTGCATTCTGATGCAAGCAAATATGAAATTTTCCACTTTTGACCCCACCTAATTCTGAGCTTGGGGTTATTTTCAATTTGATGCAGAAGAATTGAGGAAAAGTTGTCAAGAATAAAGAGATATTATGTCTTTTGCATTTTAAATATGAAGCAAATGTTTATTTTAATTATGAAAATTAATTTAAATGATGTTAAAGCAATTCTGTAAATAATGTTAACTGAAAACAAGTATATGACTTGTGACCATCTGATTATGACCCCTTGAAAATTCCAAACAGGGGTCAGATGACCCCTGGTTTTCAAAAGCTATTGAAATCCCTGGGTTAACAGGCAATATTTAGGGTTTTCACTTATAACTATGGAAATTGGATCTATTGTGCAAATGGAACAAAACTCTAGATATAATCAATATCCTAGGCTATTGTCTTGGCCTTGTAAATGTTTGACATGCGGTTTGCCCAAATCATTCAATATCTATTGTTATCGACCAATAACTATGGATTTTGGTCAGATAACCATAGTTATTGATGATAACTGGGGTTACCAGCCAGTAACCATAGATTTTGGTGATAGGTTAAGTTCTCGGTCAATTATCATAGATTTCATCCATACCTATTACACAATAATTCCAATATCCGCAGTTATTGGTGAAAACCCTAGATATTGCCCGTTTACCACGGTTAAGGCCGAGAACTATGGTTTTTGGCATGTAACTATAGTTTTCACCAATATCCATAGTTATTGGCCCGATTACCATACTTATTGATAATAACTATGGTTATCATCAGGTTTCACCATTAACCATAGATGGGTCGATAACCACGGATTAATTGTGCAATCCGCATGCCATAGATCAGGCCATACAAAAACTCATACAAATACAGCTTGAAACTGTCAATAAAACTACACATACATGTATTATGAAAGATGCTTTGTGACCATAATACAAATTAAAGTTACTATAAAGTTACATGTACCACAGATTTTCAAAGCGACTTGCTCTGAAGAAAAATTAAACGCACCTTTTAACAAAGGACAAAATAGATCTATATTAAATTTATTTAGACAAATACTTCTCGGGCAAAATGCATTATAAAACATTCTTGAATAAATTATATCAAGAAATAATTTTAAATACAGAATCCTTAAACACATAACAAACTTATACTATCAATGTATGTGATATAGACCACTATTTATTTTATGTTATCCAGTGAATTATAGAATTTTCTCTGTGAAATAAATGTAAGTGACCATTTCTTTACCAAATTATCCAACAACGAAAATCTTCCTATCTTTGGATTATGAGCCAGTCTCACTTCATATGTGTTGACCAATATGGACTTGGTCTTATGGTAAGCTTCACTAGCAGTGACTCCACTCTCACAGAATAGGTTGCTTCTTCATGTTTATTTGTAGGCCAGACAACAAAGATGCACTTGCTATCTTATATGTTCCTATATGCACAGCGACACTGTCCATATAAAAACGTAAAAAAACAGCTCTTTTTCAAGACTATTTTCAGCGGGTGGCACGAAGTACCCCAATCTACCCAAATCCACCAAAATCTACCCAAATCTTAGTAGTTTCAGATAAATCTTGACAAATTCTATATATTTTAGCTATCTTTTGTTGATACTGAATAAAACAATCAAACTTTATATTAGAAGAATTTATATTTATTGAAATATTGATCCATTTACAATCTTAAAGTACAGTTTTATCCCTCCCCATATTGCTTATATGTTGCTTATTAAAAGCTTCAAAAATCTTAAAAGTTAATTTATTAGCATTTAATATTTATTGTAGACATCATCATCAGCAGCAGCAGCATTATCATCAGTGTACAACTACTTTGTTTTTATGTTTGGTGAAACATACAGTTGCTAATAATGTTTAGAAAGATTTGGGTAGATGAAAATAAGTATTTTGATGATTAAAACTTATATGAAGTTAATTGTGTACTTAATTTTTTGTTTAATTTGACCTATTCAATAATGAAATATGTAGATTTGAGTAATATTTACCAACAGCAACTATAAAATTGGTAGATTTGGGTAGATTTGTGTATTTGGGTAGATTTGGGTATTTCGTGCTGCCGATTTTCAGCAGTGATTCTTGATTAGCCATGCATAATTTCCATGCTTCAATATAATCTTGGTCTGCAATAAGATGTTCACTTAATCAATCCTTCCAAGCTGAATATCTGTCATTTAACACCCAAATGAATCTTAAATCCATCATTTAGTCACTGAGTTAGTAATTTCAAATTGTGTAAACATCCGGTATCGATTTCACACTTTTCCCAAGATAACAATTTAACACAACGAATCAATGGAACGGAAAGATAGAATGTCACTAACATGGACAACTGTGTTTTTCTCAGTAGAATAAATGCCGATCGAATATTAAAAACTAACTTTTGATAGATCGCAACAAGGTTCACTCGTACTTTTTTACAACACGCTGCGAGTAAGATGACCTACTTTATTCCGCAGTATATGGGACATGCAAATTCATTTATGGTTCATTCTTCGTGATGATAAAATTGTTCAACACAAATCTATATGAAACTTCTTTTAAATTATAAAGTTTAACAATGCAAAGTTCTCGATTCCTGCAATAAAGTTGTTTATTTAGTTCTTTATCGCACAATACAAAATGGTGTCATTGCGCATGCGCAGTCTATCCTGGACACAATACAATTAAGACCTAATAATATATCTTCAATGCAAAATAGCATTAATATATATCCACTACCTAATACCGTCTTGAAAAACAGCCTCCCCACACAGTCAATAGGAAGAGAGGGAGAGAGCATGGTTAATAAAATGAACAGTTTCAAAAGAGACACTACTAACAATTAACAAAAATGAGAACCGAGGGGTTACCGCCTTGGAACGGTCAGTGGCAAATCAAATTGCCACTGGGGGTTCAAGTTCTCTGTTTCGTCCATTTCTTGTTGTGTCTAGTTTTAAATTGATCATACAATAAATTCTCTTTTATCCTCAGTCTATGGGTGAGGCTTTTCCTGGTTTGCATATTTCGCCGTAGGTAAATCTCTCTTTGTTGTTCAAGTAGTTTTACATAAAGGATAAATGGTGACTTAACAACTCAATGCCTATAGTTAGACAATTCCCACATTTATTTGAGAAGAACATTCATAGGCATCATGCTTTTCAATGAGGCTCAGATAAATACCTTTTATAACGACGGTGGTTACCAAAAAGAAAGTTTTCAATGTCGTCATGATTTTTCAACGATTAGAATTGATTTCTTGTTTCATACAAAAGTAATATATGCATATCAGGAATCGCCACACTCACAAAACACAGCCTCCCCACGCAGCGAAAAAAAAGAGAGGAAGAGAGAGAGCATGTTTTTTTATAAGTATGTCAATTCAAATAGGACGCCACAAACAATTAACGAAAAAGAACCTTTGGGGATACCGCCTTAGAACGGTCAGTGGCAAAACAAATTGCCACTGGGACAAGATCGGATTGAATAAGACAAAGTTCTTTTCGCATGTAATCAAATGGAATGTTTCAGCATTTTTAAACCGGCTGCACTCTTTTTCTCAAGTCTTCAAATGCATTTCTTTAAACTATCTAAGTGTCGGATACGGTTAGACATTCTCAGATCACTGAGGATAGCCTTTAAAATCTGTAATTAGTGAATTTTTGTTAGTGCATAATGCAGTTACATGTTTTGTAGTATCAACGTCACGCATGTGTTCCCCTCCTCTTGCAAGGTAGTACACAATGTCATGTTAGTTGCTAGGTTCAAACTTTGTTTAAACTCCCTATTTTTATAAAATATGACATTGTATTTAAAGGTCCGATAAAGATATCGAATTTATTAGACTGATAAATTTAGAAAACGGAATGTTAATTGAAAAAGACATCCAGAATTTCTTATTAAAAATGACGGTTATGAAATGGGCAAAATTTTTATTCAAAATAAAGAAAGGAAACTTGTCCAGCTATATTAAGCCTGGATTACAGGCGATTAAGTATTTTGTTTTCTTTAATAATTTAACTATTTATATTCAGACAGGCTGCATTCCTCTCTGAAATTCATCCAGACATTTCTCTCAATGCAGTATGCTGGAAAATAGACTGGCAACAATAAACATGTTGTTATTATGTATAAAAAATAAAAAAGACAATGCGAACTTATGATCAGACAATTGGTTAGTCTCAGCTATATTTTGTTTAAAGCGGCATTACTTCAATTTAACCCGCTCTTGTATGAAATATTACATGTAATTGGAACTATAGGCACAAATTTTCAGCATTAGTTCAGGCTAATTAAATTTTAATTTACTAAAATAAATTTGGTCCGCGCGACTAAAAGCGAAAGTAGGATTTCCGGAACGTCACAGAAATCGAGATTGCGCATGAAGTGGTGTTTCGTCGGTGCTAAAAATATCTCCGTTATATTTAGCTTCTTAAAAGTTCGTTAACGATAATTTAACAATATCATTGAAAACCTCGTCTATAAGAAATAATTCGATCGGAACTTTTGTGCTCTGTTAGAGAGTTTATATGGACGAATATGATTTTTCAATAGTATATTCTTACTTAAGTTTAGGGCTGGGGCTTTAATTGATACAATGTTTTTATGTGTTTAAGATTTTTTGGTTGCTTCTATTTGCAATTCTGTTGAGTAGGTGTTTAATATGTCTGATTTTTTGGATATTCTTGTTATACGACGATTGATTATTTGTTTTGCTAGGACCTAGTTACCCTTAGCCAATATAATTGTATTCTGCGGTGGGGAAAAGAAAACAAAATCTAAGCAGTTTAATAATTGAGTCTGGTTAAAAATCCTGCCAGAAGCAAAGAATCATTCAGATATTAAACAAATAAGTCTCGAATGTCGGCCGTTTATACATAATATTATTATAAAGGTTAAGGTATCACTGAAAGCAATAAAAACGGCAAATATGAAAAAAGGCAGATTCGGTTTATTTTATTTTATTTTTTCGCGTACAATAATCTAAATGATAAAATTGTCTCTTTCATACTCTGGGTCAAGCGAAACTCAATATTTATCATCCATTCTCGTAAAAATGTTTGTAACATATCTTTGATTATGGATACTTTTGTTCACCACTTTTTATTTATATCTTTTCGTGAACTCCAGATAATAGAACATTTGTAGTATCTACGTCACGCATGTGACTCTAGAAAATGAAAAGAAATGTGATGAATGTCATAATCCTGATTACAGAAGTTAATCCCAAGTAGGTCATACATGTATAGCAAAGAAGGCAATATATCCAAATGGTGAATAAAAACGACCCCAACAAAGATTAAATGACAAACAAAACACATTGATGCAAATTTACTCAAAGATACTCTTTGAGATTTTGAAAGAGTGTTTCTTAAAGAGTTTATGAAATTTCAACATAAAATATACCTTAATTGCAAACACTGTTCTTAACAATATAAATAAGGCGCGTATATTGCGAACAGCATATAGTTTAAAAGATAAATATAAATAAAATTCGCATATGCATCCGATCCGGAAGATCAATTTAGCAAAAGTAACATATGCAAAAGCTGATATATTCCACTACACCATGTTGTTGATATATTAATGAAATCAAACACCAACTTTGAGAATTCGAGAAGGCTCCAATCAATCCTACTTTCTGTTATAATGGCAAAGCATTTGGTGTATATTTTTTCAAACCCGACATGTATACTTATTTCCTGGACCAAAAAGACAAGTGTCCTTAGGCTATATTAAGCTTTAGATGCTCATTTACATGAATAAAATGCTTCAATTGCAAAGACTCACACAAAATGGAAAAACAATGTTTGCATTAGAACTCGAAGTAGAATTACTGTTTAAGACTCCCAGAAAACGATACAGATATCGCTTAAATACTTATCTACAATGGGGTACTGTCAGCTTTCAAAATATTATCAGTTTTTAAGCTAACTGTTTTGGCCCTTGAAACCGAAAGAATTCTTAAAGGTATTTGTCTCAAATTTTTTAAAACCCCGGACATTATTTTGACAAGTTGCTCTAATATATTGTAGATTATCATATAACCGGTATTGTCCTTGAATTTTATTAGAGTACTGTTGGTTTTTGTTTTGATATAGTATGCTTACAAAGCCAACCGATGAACATTTTAGTACTCTTTATAGGAAAACATAAAACAACTGTGAGATTCAAATGTTCAGCGCCTAACATGAGGCTCCTAATGGAGAGCCTTAATCAGAATGCTGTCTGAAGACTCGAATAATTTTATTTTGTCTTGTTTGTTGACTCACAGTTTTCTTGTGATATGTTGTGAGCTTCAAATAGTTAAAAGTGTTGAAGACACAATGAGTGATACGAAACGGATATACTTGGCATTAAATATTTAGAACAAAACAGAGAAAAGGGTTGACAAAAGGAAATCCTGAAGTACCTCTTTAGAGTTCTTATCTGTTGTTTTGTCTGTGATAATAATAAAGCAGCACACATATTCAGGAAATGATTTTCCATGGCTTGCTTTTGCTCTGCTTGACAAAACTGTGTTATGTTGACTTTATTAAAGTGAAACATGCAGATCAGAAATTGCAACACCCAGAAAATACAGCCTTCAAACGTACCAAAAGAGTAGAAAAAGATGAAAAAATGGAACTTTGAAAGCCACCGAACATGACAAATTTGAAAATATAACAGGCTCGGTTTGATTGGGCCTCTTATGGGCAGAAACGGAAATGCACATTTCTGCCCACGCAGCCTAGCCTCGGGTTAAGCGCAGTTTAATGTTTACACCTGTAGCCGGACTGATTTAGGTGGGGCGACTACTACCCACAAGGTTCATGCTCTGGGCCCATAAACACAGTAACACTAGATATAAACCAACATACAACAATTTGATGTCGTTTATTGTGTTTTCTGTTTCAACAGTTACAAAATTACTATAATGCTGATATACTTTTGTAAATGAATCAATCCATAAAGTAGAAATGTACTACAGAACAATTTGAATTATAACCATAAAATACCAAATAATAATAATAATGTAACAAAGTGCTTAACAAAGTAGCCATGAATTTTACGATTTAAGATGAAAAACCAAAGATATATTTGTTCACTCCAAACATGTGCCAAATTATAATCAAAGCGCTGAAAGCGTTGAAAGACTTGCGCGCTGGTTGATAGCGTAGTACCAATGGAGTAATCAAAATGTCTTGATCGGCGAAATGCACATTAAGGAAGTGGAAAGATTGCTGTTGATGGTCATAAATTGGCTGTCATAGGGGAGCAATGAATAACAAGAAGAAGTTTTTCACATAAGAATTTAATTTAATAACACTTCGAAAAACATTTGAAGATTAACAAAAGAGAGGTGGAGAAGAACAAAAGAATCGAACTTGTCCCGCACAGATATCATTACTTTAAACATATGAAACTATGTGTGTGTGTTGTTTTTTTTTCGTTAAACTTTTTAAGTGACAGTTACTATCAACAACATTAGCAAATAATTCAGTATATTCAGTGATTTCAATAGATAAGGGTACTTGTATTTTGATGCAAGGAAATGTGAGGTTTTCCACTTTTGATCTCAACTGAATCTTGGGTTGGGAGTCGTTTTGATGCAGGAGCGTAGGATTAGTGGTTAAATTTTGCTAGAATAACGATGATAAGGTTCCGCCACAACTGAGTTAAGTATCAACAATGAAATGCACAAGGCCCACGTATTTTAAGAGACTGAAACAGTTACAATCTTAATTTTTACGTCGATCGCAACAATGCTTTAACAAAAATATCCGCCAACTTACTTACCGTCTCCCCAGGATTTTTGGAAGGGTTGTCGCTGGACTATTCGTGGATTGTAGCGCGTGAAACTTTATTTTTTAACTATCATTTTATACAGTTTTATATTTGTACCAAAGTTTACTGCAACAAATTCAGTGTTTCTTTACAACTGACGTGTTTAAACTTTCAGACGCCTTTTTTTCTTTGGCCCAAGTGTTGACTGCCTTATTATAATCAAACTTCAGTACATCAGGACCTTCCATGGATATCATTAACAATGAATTTAATGTTGAATTGTTGAGCCTGCTTCTAAGCTTTGTCTTTACTCTTGATAAGGTGGAAAAACCCCTTTCACAATCTGAAATTTAAATAATTTATGATACCAGTAAACATAGCTTCATATATAAAAATAATATCATAATGAGTATTCAATTAACACAAACAGGTATAATAAATTATATAGAACCTGGTTTAAACCCCCAGGAGCAATTTTTTTTGCCACAGACTGTTCCAAGGCGTTAACCCATACGGTTCTCTTTTTCGTTAAACAAACAACAAACAAATCATTTATTTTCCTCTCTTCTTTTGCGGCATCGGGAGGCCGTGTTTTATGAGTGTGGCGATTCTTGATTGCATATTTCCCTTTTTATTATAGTAGCATAAAATTGAGAGTTATTTTATTTATTTAATGCAAATCACCAGGCTAAGTATATATATATATATATAAAAACAGACCATGGCCAAATCCTTGCAACTAGGAGTAGTCTTTCTTCCACTTTGGATCGACACCTAACTTTCTCTGGCTGTTCGGGGTAGCCGGCGTTGGTTCAGTGTCCCGGCGTGTTGGGGTACCGGCGTCCGGCGTTGGAGCAATCTCACGACGTGAAGGGGTACTTGGCGTCGTCAGAGTCGCTCTTGAAGGGCTATCCGAAATGATCTCGATCTCATTTCTAGAATTTTGAAGTTCAGAATGCCGATGGAGTTGTCATCAGCCTCACAAGGCCGGTTTCTCTTGAAATAAATTAGAATCAACGTGTCGTCATTCTTTCTCTTTCGCGCATGCATACTTGAAAATGTGTCCGACAAAAATGAACTGATCGTTATGATGATAGCGCAGTAAAATGCCACATAATGCATTTCTTTAGCAATTAAAGTTCTAACTGCAACTTGCTAATAAATTATTTAAATTCAAATCAATTACCGCGCAATTATTTTCATACATGTATACAGTACAATTTTCGAAGTGTTTGTCTTCCTTATCAGAACAAAGAATAACCCAATTTTACTCATATCGCATCTCATTAAAATCATTGAAAATTATGTCAAACACACCCGCTGTTAATTGGGAATATCAACTGTCGGTAGAGCGAAAATACGATCAAACGACACCGACAGACTTGCGAAATCGACCACGTGGAGAGGCGTAGTTAAAGTAAAGAAATCGATTGTGATTGGTCAAATCGCCCATTGCTTAACCTTGAATGTGATGTGTATTGAAAAGCGACCTATTTACAATGCAAGAAACAGAAAATTTATGACATGTCGATTTCGAATAAACGGATGTCGTCGAATTTAACGCTTGTCGGAAATAGATCAAAGCTTGTTAACGGTTGTCGGGCGCGGCAACCGTTATGATAGCTGGGGAGAACACTGGTCCTTGAAAGCTGAGCAAAATCACGATTCACAGCTACTCCAACCTAACCAAAATGGCGACCCACGCTTTCTACCGCTTGTCACGTGACTGATTTGTTTTTAATCGTTCTTTTAATATCCTTTCATATTTGTTCGAACAACAACACTAAATTGTTTTCTTGTTTTTATTTGTAGCATTTTCTTTCAAAGTTCGCATTCCTTTTCGTAATATTTGTGGTTTCTTAAAATGCTCTACTTTTTTGCCACAAAACTACGAAATCTTTCTAACTAACTAACTAAACTACTCATGCATATCCAGTTGCTTGTTCACTTCCGTAGCTGGTCGTGATTTCACTCTACATTTGTTCGCTAGGGTTTTTGGTATGGATGCTCCAGAATTACACGGAAACTTACTATCAATCGCTCAGCATTCGTGAAATGGTGTGCTGAATTGTCCTTCACACGTGTGCAGAACATTTCGGCCTGCTCTCGCGGTGACCACAAAACCCCACTTACTTGAATACGCTCTCGTGGTTTCAATGATACACCCGAAGTTAACGTCCGCGCGTCGCTGTGTTCACATCATCGTTAGTTAAGACTGGCGCATGCGCCAGTTTAAAACTGAATATATGCTATTATCTCTCTTTCAATGTTCTTACCCCAATATTCAGTGTTGAAATGAACATTGTTTAACACAATTTTATTGTTCAATAATTTTTAATTTAACAACAAGTATAGGCTTTCCAATAATAAATCAAGACTACTACACACCAATAAACAGTACAATTTTGATCACCATCGATCACAAACGATAGTATGCATATGGCTGTGAACATGGAACCTTCAATGCGTTATTTTCAGATTAATACCATTCCATGTTCAGCGGCGTATGGTCCCCAGATAAAAGAATGGATTTTCCCCAAACGAGAAAACAATAGGCGGAACTAAACACAATATTATTTGACATGAGATCTGATAATATAAATCCTGCATATCACAGACAACGCAAATGGCAAAATTTAAAAAAGCAGAATCTATATTGGCTAGGATATTGAAACCATTTCGACAATGTTACAAAAGCACAAAAACATAATTATAAAACATAAAAAGTTCATATCATTGTAAAGCAAAAAAAGTGGTAGGTATACAATTTCATGTTAAAATATATGTTATGTTTTGTTATGTTATGTTATGTTATGTTATGTTATGTTATGTTATGTTATGTTATGACCTGCACTTTCAGTTAGAATATGATTTTGCGTTATATGTTATACATAATCGGATCCGCAATTAACATTTGCTTTATATAGCATCTGAATGCGCTGCCATTAGTCTCGATCAAGATAAAAAAAATGGTTGTTTTGCAGAGACAGCGGAGATAACAATTCTTCTGCTCAACGCCTAGTAATTACCGAACAGCATGACGCGCTCGAATAATGCCAATCCATGATTGGATTGCATGTTCATCGATTGTGTTGAATTTATATCATTGCTTTCCACAAGGCTTTAGATTATACTAGCACTTCTTCAAATGATTAAAAGAATCAAGAAGACTGTACTGGGTAACTTTAATATGCTCAGAGTTGGATCGCGAATCGTTTTTTTTTTCGAATTCTATAGCCCAAAGAATGTGAGCCTAGTAGTTTAAATTCAAAGATTTGCCTATCTTGTCAAGCAACCAATTAATATTCAGTTTTGAACATTCAGTAGCATATCGGAATAATACTTTGTTAGCTTAGAACATTTCCTTATATGTTAGTGCTCGATTTATGCGACCTGGATTCTTTGTAATTTGATATGATACTATTCACTTTAAAGACTAGAATACATAGAGTCTATGTGTTTTTACCAGTGTAAGATTATAAGTATCATTCACATGTGTTGGGTAAAGATCGCGTGATCCAGCCCGAGTGGAATATGCACTTAGGCGGTAACGAGGCTCTGCCGAGTTACCGCCTAAGTGCTTATTTGACGAGGGCTGGATCACACGTTCTTAACCCAACATAAGTGAATGATACTTTTTCTTGCATACCGTATTTATTTTGCGCATGTTGGGGTATTTTCCTGTAAATTTTTCTTTGCACTACTTTGTTATAGTAGCGGAGTGATACACGAGACATTCCATCGTTCATTCATAAATGCGTAAGACGTCGTGACGTATTATAAGGCGCGTGACTCATTCTACAACGGGGGTGTAGAATCAAAATTTCCTACACGGGTGAAAACACCGGATGACCTGATCTAATATGCAAGAAAGAAATATGTTTCACCGCGTGAGCTCCAGAATACGTATATTCACGAGTGGATAAGCCACGAGTGGAAATTCACAATTCCGGAGTTCACGAGTGAAATATAATTCTATCTTTCACTGGTAAAAACAAATTTTCTTTTTATTTTATGATTTGAGTGCACAATTTGTGGGAAATCAACAGAAAAATTGCATGAAATGGCGTCAAAAAACGTTTGTTTATGACGTGACGTTCTGACGTCATATACCCTAAGTTTAGCCCATTTTCTAAAGGTTCTCATTCGGAATGCCATATGCATGTGGGTACTAGCGTGAAAAAAGCAGCAAACATAAAAACGGTATTTCACTGTTTGAAAACAATAAATACTACTTTTTCAACGGGAAAATTCTGTAATTCACTAAAAAGCATAAAATAAATAATTATTGTCCACCCACTCATAACGTAAAATTTCGGTTTTCATTTTAATGGTGAGGAGTAAAACCGAGAATTATTGAAAAATAAAAATGGTAGAGTAGCTTTATTGTTTACAATGAGAGATTGGCGCCGTCCACTCGAAGAATACCACCTACTGTTTCAATTGAAGCAGGAAATTATAAACAGGTTGAAATGTACCAATGCAAATACAAAACGACTCTTAATGACAACTATTTTCCGATTGTTCTGACATGATTTGGCGCCATGTCGAGCTTTTTGTATAACAATCCCACATATTCAGGTCACTTGGTCGAGCAGAATATAATCTTTATTTTATGTTTGCAGTCTAAAATCAAACAAATTACAACACTTACCGTTTTGTGAAACATATTTACAAGTAATATTATTTCCATGAACGATTTTTATGGTAAATAGAAAAGAATACTATGCATACACATGTATTACAATATGTATATTTTAACCTGGTCAATTAATTATTTTATAGAATTTATTTTAGCGGCAAGTTCTTACAGTGCACATACACCTCATATTTCAATCTTCCCCTTGATTGTTACCCTTTTTAATGCTCAATATCAACTGAAAAAAAGTATTTCTTATTTGTTTAAGCTGTTAATTTTTTAAACATTTTAGGTTTGAGCTCAGAATGTACTAAATTGAGCAAGATATAAGTCAAGGATTTTCCGGGATTGCATCACATCAATCTTTTAACTCGGCAATTCAGCCTAAAAGACACTTTAAAAGACATTTGATAACCATATCTTAAGTAAAGCTTTTAATTCCTTATTTAACAGATTAAGGAGAAAAGGTTTCGTTCTTTGATATTTCAAAAATCAACATTAAAGTATTACAGATGAAGTTAGCGTCTCTAACATATAAATGTCAACTACAGGAGTTAAATAGAAAAACAGGTTTTAATATCTTCAGAATGCGATCTTTACAAGGTCGCGTTATTTGTTTTGAGAAAAATAATGGATAAGGAATATCCAATTTGTTTATGGAGTGTGTTGTTGCTAAGACACCTCAATGCAAATTTCAGTCTATCGTTAATGAGAATTTCGTCAGGGTTTTTTATTATTCCGTCGTATTGGTTTCTGCTCGACTGCATTTCTATTTATTACTAGATATTGTCAGGAAATTCTACTAAATACAACAACGAACCTTATACTTTGTTTTATCTTTGATAAATCAGAATTGATCAAAATATTGTAGTTACTTCGTATCATACTAAAATAAATGCTTATTTGTCTTACTTTTTGTTTGAAATAAAAACAAAGGGAACTTTGAAAGCCATCAAACACAACAACTATGAAACTATCCAAGCTCGGTTTGATTGAGCCTTCTCGTGGGGAATAATTGAAATGCAATGTGTTGAGTAGAGTTGATTTTAATTTAAATTTAGAACAGTACCTTGTTTATTAATGATAGGCACAATCTATGTAGTTTGAACAATAATAATTATGGAAATTATATAACATTACTTATAATCGAAATTTAAACCTGTATTTGGAATATGAAAAATCAAAAGCTTTCCTGAATGAGACCTAATTTTTGGTCTAGCAGGTACTACAATATTTCTCAAAGAATATTAACTTAATAAACTTAAATGAAAACCTCTCAAGACATAAAATGAAATATGAAAGCAAGACTCTGTGTGTATTTGAAGTCTAATTCTGGTCATGAAAACAGAAAAGTATTTATGCCCGGTTGTAACCTAAGTACCTTGATCCCGTTCACTGATGACACAATGCTGGACTTCTATGTCTCCATTGAACCATTTTTTCATGTGAATGAACTAAGAAGAAAAAGTCATATTTTGGTGCGGTTGCAACATTTTGGTTTTATGTAAAATGCTGTATTTGTAAAAAAAACTCTTTAATGGGCATATATGTTAAAGCTTGACAATTACTTAAAACTCCTAATGCTTTGGCGAATATGATTATATTAGACTAAAAATAGGTGAAATATGCACATTCAGAAAAAAAAAACAGCCTCCTCACACAGTCAAGAAGAAGAAGAAGAAGAAGAAGAGAGAGAGAGAGAGAGAGAGAGAGCACGGTTAATAAAAATTTTAATGATCAGTTTAAATGAGAACCCGAGGGGTTACCGCCTTGGAACGGTCAGTGGCAAATCAATGCCACTGGGAGTTTAAACCAGGTTCTAGGGTGCACCAACCTCAAACTTCCCCCAACAGGTTCTCATATCACAAAACAAGTACAAGTTGTCTTGGTGAAACAACCCCAACCCACACATCGGCTGGTTGCATACAAAAGCACACAAACATATAAAACATACGAAGCTAATAGCATTGTAAAGCCAAAGGGCGGGCACTCAATGATCTTACCAAGACCAGAGCTTCTGGAGTAAAATCAGCAAGAACACGATGACAGGGATAAAAGAGCTTTTATGTTCTTTTAAGAAAAGATTTTCCCATAAACCTTCAAAAACTCATAAACCCCTGCCACAGTCGTGCAAGCAAAGAGATAAGCATAATGATCAACTGTAGAAGGGTTATTCGCCAGGCCTGCAGACCGCTGTAAAATATCATGTTGGTAACATTTCTTTCTAAATTTACAGATGGTTTTACGAATAACCGGGAGAAATTAACATTGCCTTTTATCTTCTTAAGTTTATAAATTAAATCTCCACAAAAAAACTGGCTGTGAAATACCTTGTTGCAATAGTGATTTTAAACTGCACCTGTATTTATGAATTAGATCTTGTTAACAGCGATAAAACTGCAAAAGGTTTTCCTTAATTTGTGATGCCGATAACGTTGTAAAAAGTTTTTCTGTAATGCAAAGATTACGTTCATTGAAATCATTAGCATCGTTACAAGCTCTTGAAAAGCGAACAAGCTGTAAGAAACCTCGTTAGATTTTGCACGGGGAACATCGCCGTCAAAAAACGGGAAATTTACTATATTAAAATTAAATCATCTCTTTTATCATATATTTTAGTAGTGACGTACTAACCATTTTCAATGGACAGATTTAGATCGAGAAAGTTTGCTTGCTTTTCTGATGAAGTATTCGCTTAATTAAGTTGTAGTTCTTTAGGATAAATCTTAGTAACCAGTGATGGAAAATGGTTATTATCTATATTTAATAAATCATCAAGGTACCTCGGGGTGTTGTTATTATATCATCTTGATGTTCAGTAGAAAGAGATAACATAAAGTCTCTTTCATAACAGTATAAAAACAGATCAGCAAGAAGGGGTGCACAATTAGTACCCATTGGAATGTCTATTACTTGTTTATAAATAGAGATACCGAATCTAACATAAATAGTATCCAGTAAGAAAGTTAGCGACTCTAAGCGGTCTTGATAAGTCCATAAAGTATAATTATCATAAGAACCATCTGTAAAAATGCCCTATCTTCATTACAAAAAGGTGAAATATGCATATCAGGAATCAAGCGATGAAAGTTTTATTTTCTCTAGAAGACGGTTTTTTCAATGAGACTTGTTAGCTTGTCTCTTATTAAATTATGAAGAAGCGAAGTGTATAAAGTTGAGAAATCATAAGTAGACAGACAAACAGAACGCCTAAAAATTATTTGATTCAAGCTTTTTCAAAACGTCATTTGAATTTTTAATCGACCAAAAACAAATTTTTGCCAGAAGTTTCTAAAACCTTAACGCAATACCTAATTACAGCTGTAAGACAATATGTTAAGAGCACTGATAATTTAGTAATAGTGCACGAACTATAGTTAGCAATAAATCTTGCTTTGTACGGTGTTTATGCATTTTAGACAACCAATACATAGTAGGTACTCTGTCTTTTTTCGGCTTTATACTGATTGTAAATTTTGTAATGTGTAGTGTGCAGTAAAAATATCACTCTCAGATGAAGAAGTCAGTATATAAGCATTAGTGCTGTTCAATTCTTCAGTTTGAACATTAATATAGTGTATCCGTCACATTATAATTACATTATTAGAAGCCTTATCAGCAGGTGTTAAAACAAATCATGAAACTCTTGAATACCCTTTTTCAAATGACGAAAGTTAAATCGAGGTCGAGGTGGTAATAAAGCAACGTTTCTTTCATAAAATGATACACGAGTGTCAATGTTTTTAATATGTGTTTTTTCCAATTAGAAAGTGCAATAGGCTCAGCATGTTCTCTTTTGCACCATTTATTGCAAAATTAGTTTAAAGATTCAGCAATTTCTGCACGGCATGCATTAAAATCAATTTTAGATGGAATTCTATATTTGGGACCTTTAGAAAATAAATTACGAATTCTCGAGTCTTTGATTACATTAAGATCACCGGTAACAATATGACATGCATGCTTATAGCAACATTTAGATGTTAAACACTATCAAGATTTTGGTGTATTTTCAATGATCTGTAAATCAGAGGTAATTTAATTGTAATTAAAACTGTATTTCTAGTTGGTTTGTTGTATTTATAACAATCCATAGGCGATTCAGTATTCTTAAAATAATTAGGAACAGCCGACTGAACTGTTTTATCTTAAAATATACTAGGACGGACAATAAAATCTATTCCTTTATTTAAAAAAGAAATTTTAAGGAAATGTCTTTGATGGTCAGATTCCAAGTCAATGTCTGGCCTGACAACATGCCGAGTATAACACTGAATAAGACTTGCAACCTCGTAAAATGGATGGGTTCTTATGACGATGTCGTCGGCTTCCTCATCCAGCTTCTGCAGACTTGATATAGAAAGAGAAGCCAACCTAGATAGAATAGCGTGTTTGCCAGATTGTTTTAAAATAACATGTAGGTCATAAATAGAACAACGAATACGTGATTTTCTTTTAATGCTTCCATTAGTTCTGCTTCCGTGCGACCTCGATTTTCTTTTACGTATTTCAAGCAAATCAAAGACGTCATAATCAGGTTTTTTAGAAATGTTTCCCTCCTGATAAATATTATCATTTAAACCAAGTGGGTAAGGTGTTTGTAATTTTTTAATCCATTTAGGTTCCTAAACGAGCCTGGAACTGATTTTAAATGCTCTTCTACTGGTTGAATGGAGATATTTTGTAAACGGTGTCATGAATGTTTAAAATGCTGGTTTTTAAAAAGGTTTTAAATTTGCTGTTGTTTCGAATTTTAGATCAATGTTGTCCAAAACGTGTTTTTAAAGGGCGGCCTATTTGTCCCACATATTGAATTCCACAGTTATTAGAATTTCAAGTTAAAAAGTATACAGCATTTTCAGTTTGTAAGACATAAGCCATTTTATATTTTATGTAATGTTCAAACATTTTCAGTCAATAAATGTCAACAACAAAGAACATCTAAGGAATCCGTTTTAATAATTATTTACAGGTAAAAGGTTTCTTACTCAGAAAATTGTCTGTTGATCTAATAAGCAATATATTTACAATAAATTCTCGAAGAAAATATAACAATATTTCTTCGGGCAAGAACAGCATTGTAATGTTTATATTAACCATAGATTATCAACAGATATTTTCTAAACATAAATCAATGCACCTTTTCGCTTTATAACCCATGCTTTCTTTCTACTTTTCCGTGTCCGTGTCTTCTAAAAATGGCCATTCCTGATATGTATTTGTCACTTATTAAAAGAAAAGGTGAGGATACAACTTTTATTGCCAACATGATATTCTACAGCGCTCTGCAGGCCTGGTGATTAACCCTTCTACAGTTGATCATTATGATTACCTCTTTGGTTGCATGACGGTGACAGGGGTTTAAGACCTTATGAAGATTTATGGGGAAATCTTGTATAAGAACATAGAACCTAGAAGCCCGATTTCTTTCGTTTATCCATGTCATCGTGTTATTGCTGATTTTACTACAGTAGGTCTGGTCTCGGTAAGATCATTGAGTACCCACCCATTTGGCTTTGCAATTCTATTAGCTTCTTATCTTTTATATGTTTGTGTGCTTTTGCATGCAACACTTTTGAGCCGATGTGTGGGTTTGGATTTCACCAAGACAACTTGTACTTGTGTGTTGATATGATAACCTGTTGGGGCTAGTGTGAGGTTGGTGCACTCTAGAACCTGGTTTAAACCCTGTGGTTAATTATTTTCCACTTGCGGTTCCAAGGCGTTCTCATTTTCATAAATTGTTTGTGGTGTCTTATTTGAATTTGACATACTCTATAAACACATGCTCTCTATTCCTCTCTTATTTTTCGCTGCGCAGAGAGTCTCTGTTTTGTGAGTGTGGCGATTCCTGATATGCATATTTGTCTGAATGTTGTCATTCCTGATGAATATTTCACCATTTTAAATGAAGAAAGACAATCACTCAGTTTTATTGGAGTTGATCTCCGTAAGTATCGAAATTCGTTTGAGATGCAATCTTTGGCTATAACGAAGTATTAGTTAATTAGTTCATAATAAGCTTGTGAGTGTGGCGATTCCTGATATGCATATTTCCCTTTTTTGTTAATTAATGTATATCGGTAAGTACAATTTATATCAGATAATTCTACTATGACGTTTTTATCATGAAATAAACATATCTCTGACTGATATCGTTGTAGAAATCTTACGTTGTCCTAGGTCGGGCGCAATTTACTAAATCGTAACGTAAACTGCATTTGTCAATCCAGTTAAGGTGATTGACAACTTCGTTAACGAAGCCAGTTACTAAGTACCTTTTAGTATGTCATTTTACTTATAAAAACATACGGTAAATGTATTTAAACTTGTATGCATGGCTGAGCAGATTTGCAAGATTTCTGCTTAACTGAGGTTACCTGCAGGAATCAATAAAACTCTAAATCGGGAATGTAGGGCGGATACAAACCTGCTGCATGTTTTGCTAGTTAATGAATATCGATGTGATAATTATCCCAATCAATTGGGAGTTTGCGCCAGACCTAAGACAACGTAAGATATCTACAACGATATCAGTCAGAGATATGTCTACGGTCGTTTCAAAGTTCACCTAAAGAAATCTTACGAAATCTATTTGAGGAAATTGTGTCGAGGACTAATTTTCAGTATCACTTTCGTTGTTAAAGAAGAGTAAAAATTCAATTAATTACATATATCCATATAACAAATGTTTGATTGTGAGTGTACTTGTAATTCATAAAGCATAGGGCGAGTTAGAAAAATACACCATTTTTGTAATAAACAAATTCGACCGTTGAATAACATTTCTAGCCAAAATATGAGGAGACTTTAAACATTTACACGTATGTGGACTTTTCTATTCGTTAACTACACTGGCTTTATTTTTATAACAAGATATAGTTCGATACTTAACCGGGCTAAGAAAATATGCGAGGGGATTTATGATTATTTCTTAGCTTGGTTTCGTCGGTTTCGTTATTATATCATTATTATATTACAAATATGAATATTTTCTTGGTCAAAATACTTCAACCTTATTGCATCTGATTGTAATATGCGAACAAACATTCACGTATTATTCCGACTCTGGACATAGTTTAACACGCTCATTCTATCTGAATCATATATTTCTCCTACATATTTAACCATATCTCTTTCGTTAAATTTCCATGCTTCAGGTTTCTGGTTAAGGAAGAAAAGATTTAGTAGTTTATTTGAAATAAAATTATGTCAATTAAAAGATATTACCAAAATCAATGCGATTCTTTATCTCTTGAACATAAAAAGCTGTTTTCTTTACTGTTTCTATATATATTATGAAAAAGAAATTGTATCTGTTAACAATGTGAGCAGTTTCAATATATCGTTATTACAAAATGTTATTTTCAGTCTACCGTCAAATATTTTGTGAAGGGTATTTTCCATTAAGTACGATGGTTTGTGCTTCATTGCGTTTCCATAATCATATATTGTGCAATATTTTCTTAAGAAGTGTTCAAATTCAATACTAAACGATTTTCTCAAATTTGGTTGCATGCTAGAATTTTGTGTTGCTTAGAAAGCCAGCAACCATGTTTTTCTTGCGATAACCTAGTGGATGGTGTTGAAATGCCCAAATATACTACGACATGTACCAATGGCGGCCTGTAAAAAGTCTGCCCGTGCTTATAAATCAGATTTGCTTTCAGTATATAATCGGTTACCGGTGTCACGTAAAGGCAATCACTATGTCAATGTTATCCGCGAATTCTAGCTAGGTATTGTCCGTATAGTGGTCGGTGTTATGTGGTTCGGGGTGTCGCTGGTCGGTGTTATGTGGTCAGGGGTGTCGCCTTACGGGTTCGATTCCCAATGTGGGCTTATCATCATTCTTGGAACTTATCTCCTCCATTCAAGTAAATGACACCAATTTTGTAAATCGTAATGAATATTAAGAATTATTTTAATGAGCATCTGACAAAGTTCTCATCATGTCCATCAGATCAAAGTACTAGTTATGGCTAAAACGGGCTAGAGTAGCCACATACTCAATTGCAGGCCTTCCCTTTTAAACCAGTAGAACAGCAAACCAATCGAACATTTTTAAACCGGTAACCAAGAAAGACTGAAGATATGAAACATATGACATAGGCATGAGCATCACTTCTTTACACGCCTACCCCACATAAAAACCGAATTATAATAGCATTAATCTATTAACCATACATAGAACGGCCAAAGGAGATGAAATGGAGGCTATGGTTGAAATTGTGAATCCTTTTACGCCGTTCGGTTCAAAATGTTTCTTTTGTAGATGTTCCAAACGCAAAAATAAGTCATGCCGTTTTTCCAATTACTCATTTCCAAACTTCCAGAAACTCACGTTTTTGTGGTGCAATGTGTCAACGACATTAAGATAAAACATTTATTGTACATTTACTTATATGTGTTCTATTACAGTTTGGTATTTTCAGATCTCGAGCTTTTGTCTAGTATGGTTTTCCCATTTTTTTATCCGTATTTATTCTAACGAGTACACGACTAACGTTACTAGGTACTGAAAAAAAAAACGAAAAAAAACCCACATAAGAATAATGTCTTTTAATTTTTCGTAAAATTGCCTTATTTGCCTTATAATACCTGAACTTAGATCTTTATAGACCACTTTTTTTTCTTTGCAAACAATATTTACGTCTTATAATTGTCTGTGGCATATAAATTTTTGGTTGTCTTATTTATACATGGTTTGATATAGTAACATTGGAATAACAAACATATTCAACGAATGTGTTCTTCATGCGATCCTACGAAACAATGATCATGACACTTCAATGATTGTTAATGCGATCCTACGAGACAATGATCGCGACAATTCAATGATTGTTTATGCGACACTACGAGACAATTATCACGATTTCAATGATTGTTAATGCGATCCTACGAAACAATGATCACGTCACTTAAATGATTGTAAATGCGATACTACGAAACAATGATCACTTCACTTCAATGTTTGTAAAAGCGATCCTACGAAACAATGATCACGTCACTTCAATGATTGTTAATGCGATCCTACGAAACAATGATCACGTCACTTCAATGATTGTTAATGCGATCCTACGAAACAATGATCACGTCACTTCAATGATTGTTAATGCGATCCTACGAAACAATGATCACGTCATTTCAATGATTGTTAATGCGATCCTACGAAACAATGATCACGAAACTTCAATGATTGTTAATGCGATCTTACGAAACAATGATCACGTCACTTCAATGATTGTTAATGCGATCTTACGAAACAATGATCACGTCACTTCAATGATCGTTAATGCGATCCTACGAAACAATGATCACGTCACTTCAATGATCGTTAATGCGATCCTACGAAACAATGATCACGTCACTTCAATGATCGTTAATGCGATCCTACGAAACATTGATCACGTCACTTCAATGATCGTTAATGGGATCCTACGAAAAAATGATCACGTCACTTCAATGATCGTTAATGCGATCCTACGAAACAATGATCACGTCACTTCAATGATCGATAATGCGATCCTACGAAACAATGATCACGTCACATCAATGATCGTTAATGCGATTCTACGAAACAATACAAGTATCACGTCACTTCAATGATCGTTAATGCGATCCTACGAAACAATGATCACGTCACTTCAATGATCGTTAATGCGATCCTACGAAACAATTATCACGTCACTTCAATGATCGTTAATGCGATCCTACGAAAAAATTATCACGTCACTTCAATGATCGTTAATGCGATCCTACGAAACAATGGTCACGTCACTTCAATGATCGTTAATGCGATCCTACGAAACAATGATCACGTCACTTCAATGATCGTTAATGCGATCCTACGAATCAATGATCACGTCACTTCAATGATCGTTAATGCGATCCTACGAATCAATGATCACGTCACTACAATGATCGTTAATGCGATCCTACGAATCAATGATCACGTCACTTCAATGATCGTTAATGCGATCCTACGAATCAATGATCACGTCACTTCAATGATCGTTAATGCGATCCTACGAATCAATGATCACGTCACTTCAATGATCGTTAATGCGATCCTACGAATCAATGATCACGTCACTTCAATGATCGTTAATGCCATCCTACGAATCAATCATCACGTCTCTTCAATGATCGTTAATGCGATCCTACGAATCAATGATCACGTCTCTTCAATGATCGTTTATGCGATCCTACGAATCAATGATCACGTCACTTCAATGATCGTTAATGCGATCCTACGAATCAATGATCACGTCACTTCAATGATCGTTAATGCGATCCTACAAATCAATGATCACGTCACTTCAATGTTCGTTATTGCGATCCTACGAATCAATGATCACGTCACTTCAATGATCGTCAATGCGATCCTACGAAACAATGATCACGTCACTTCAATGATCGTTAATGGGATCTACGAAACAATGATCACGTCACTTCAATAATCGTTAATCCGATCCTACGAAACAATTCAATTATCACGTCACTTCAATGATCGTTCATGCGATCCTACGAAACAATGATCACGTCACTTCAATGATCGTTAATGCGATCCTACGAAACAATGATCACGTCACTTCAATGATCGTTAATGCGATCCTACGAAACAACGATCACGTCACTTCAATGATCGTTAATGCGATCCTACGAAACAACGATCACGTCACTTCAATGATCGTTAATGCGATTCTGCGAAACAACGATCACGTCACTTCAATGATCGTTAATGCGATCCTGCGAAACAATGGTCACTTCAATGATCGTTAATGCGATCCTACGAAACAATTATCACGTCACTTCAATGATCGTTAATGCGATCCTACGAAACAATGGTCACGTCACTTCAATGATCGTTCATGCGATCCTACGAAACAATGATCACGTCACTTCAATGATCGTTAATGCGATCCTACGAATCAATGATCACGTCACTTCAATGATCGCTAATGCGATCCTACGAATCAATGATCACGTCACTACAATGATCGTTAATGCGATCCTACGAATCAATGATCACGTCACTTCAAAGATCGTTAATGCGATCCTACGAATCAATGATCACGTCACTTCAATGATCGTTAATGCGATCCTACGAATCAATAATCACGTCACTTCAATGATCGTTAATTCGATCCTACGAATCAATGATCACGTCACTTCAATGATCGTTAATGCCATCCTACGAATCAATAATCACGTCTCTTCAATGATCGTTAATGCGATCCTACGAATCAATGATCACGTCTCTTCAATGATCGTTAATGCGATCCTACGAATCAATGATCACGTCACTTCAATGATCGTTAATGCGATCCTACGAATCAATGATCACGTCACTTCAATGATCGTTAATGCGATCCTACGAATCAATGATCACGTCACTTCAATGATCGTCAATGCGATCCTACGAAACAATGATCACGTCACTTCAATGATCGTTAATGCGATCCTACGCAACAATTATCACGTCACTTCAATGATCGTCAATGGGATCTACGAAACAATGATCACGTCACTTCAATTATCGTTAATCCGATCCTACGAAACAATTCAATTATCACGTCACTTCAATGATCGTTCATGCGATCCTACGAAACAATGATCACGTCACTTCAATGATCGTTAATGCGATCTTACGAAACAACGATCATGTCACTTCAATGATGATCGTTAATGCGATCCTACGAATCAATGATCACGTCACTTCAATGATCGTTAATGCGATCCTACGAATCAATGATCACGTCACTTCAATGATCGTTAATGCGATCCTACGAATCAATGATCACGTCACTTCAATGATCGTTAATGCGATCCTACGAAACAATGATCACGTCACTTCAATGATCGTTAATGCGATTCTACGAAACAATTATCACGTCACTTCAATGATCGTTAATGCGATCCTACGAAACAATTATCACGACACTTGTCGTAATGATTGTTGTCTCGAATCTCGTCAATGTTTAAACAATTCTAGAAGTCGATTTTTGGGTGGCGTTTAAAAACGCCGCCCAGTGTTTCACATGTTAATTTTGGTCACATGATCAAAATGGTACTTGGGTCTCTATCTACTTATATAGTCGAACGCGGTTACCAAAAGTGAAATTCCATCATTTTACCTCCAGAGAGTTCACTGAGTTTATGAGACGGTAGACGGCGCTGCGCGATTGTTATTAGGTAAACAGGTTATCTCGCAGCAGTGTATGTGTTTACAAATAGCAATACACTGATCAGCTTTCAACAGAGGGCTTTGCTTGTAATTAGTACTGATAAGCCAAGATAGGAACAATAATAAATATAACTTATTCAAGGGATATTCGGACATTTACCATTGATAATTGCAAGAATAATAATGGGGTGATGAAAGCTTATCTCAAACTTGGTGTGGCTATTCATTCATGCACAATTTTGAGGGATATTTGATTAAACAATAAGCATGGATATTAATGAAATACGGCTTTAAAGTGTAAACTTCAGGCGAATTTTTAAAGCGTTAAAAATTAATTAGATTTGATGCAGTGCTCTGCCTAATTTTTATAAAATTGCTTTATAGTCATATTATTCGAAAAGAACAAAAAAAAATCATCCATTAACCACGATGCAACTTTTTTGCACACGGTACGTTTTCAAACAAGTTTCCAAAAAGCTAGTCGGTAATTAGCATGACATTCTAACAAAAAAGAAGGCTTTGAAGTGTAACTTTAGACGAAACTTCAAAGCGTTTAAAGCGTTTCAATTTAATTAGACATGATGCAGTGCTCTGACTTATTTTTTTTTATTGTTTTATGGTCATCTTATTTTTATTTTTGCATATCTTTTATTTCCTAATAATAAATAAATATTGTTTCAAATCATAGTGCAAATAGCAACTATATCATAGTTTCTCTTTTCCTCTCTACTTTTTGGCTGTGTGGGGAGGCTGTGTATGCTGGATGTGGTCATTCCTGATATGCATATTTCATTTTTTAAAGTATTTTTATTTGTCCATGTGTGTTCACTTCTTTATTGTCAATTTAAAGTTTCAAATCAAAGGTTGACTTATTATATATTTTTCCTGGCACAAAATGACTTCAGTCTTGGATATAAGCATCCGCCCGAAAATCCGTGGTAAAAAAAACTTGATAAAGCAGAAGCCGGGCATGCAAACTTTTGCTCTGCCATCCGAAAGTTCCTTCATACTCCTCCAATAGGAAACTCCATACAATCTATAGATGATGTTACATGACAATCACTCTAAAACGCCACCCATCAGTACTTTCAGTGCTTTGATTTAGACCGGGATTATACTGAATTCACACCATAAATCGACTTCAATATTACATTTATACTTTATTAATTTTAATAAACGTTGTTTCCACATATCTAAATAACATCGCCGATATGCAGTTTTAATTTAAAAATATAATTCCAGTTAAAACTACTACTGCAAAAACGCATTACTCAAGCATTCAAAGCATGCAACGTGATGATCTATCTCTTCAACACACCACATAACCATCATACGTCGCAACAGAGTGCGCATGCTTCCGCAGATCCGCTGAAAATAGATAACAATCGACATTGGTGTTCAGTATTTAACATTTGTTCATATTTAACAGCATTCAAAGCTAATATTTATTTATACAGGTAGATGTACAGTGTGCAAAATGACTAAGCTTTATAATCGAAGATCATATTTCTTTTTTTTTCGGACTTTGGCTGACAGTAACAGTTACTTTGTTTGTATTCCTTGTCATAAGTAAATAAAGTTAAAGAGTCACTATAATTTTGACTGTTATGCTTATAAAATTTCTTGACACTATAACATTGTATAATTTCTATAAGACTTTGACAATTAACTTTGTATTTTATAAAAACTACAGGATGTACAATCTTGAAACTTTGTCATTATCTAAATCGAATATTAACCCTTATAAATAAATATTAGTTTTAAACAAAACGTCCTGCTAAATATATGAGCAACTGTGGAAAACTAAACATCGCTGTCGATTTTTTTCTATTTTCAGCGGATCTGCTGCAACATGCGCGCTCTGCTGTAGTGTGTTCAATGTACAAGCAAAACGCTGATTTTTACCTTATTTTGCTATTCAATCAAATGAAATTAATCTTCGTTTAGAGATATCAATCTGTAACCCAGATTATAAGATTTACCCCTAAAATATATTGGCCAATTGCATTTGATGAATAAACATATATCTGTTCAACAATTCTAATTATAAACGAGATTTGAAATCCTATGACTTAGCCATTCAAATGAATTGTGTTGGAGGAGTCTAAATATTGTATGTGGAGATGATTTCCAGTTAGATCCCAATCCTTCGTTAACGTTTTTATCAGAGTGTCGAGCTGGGTAAGCCTAGATATTCATCATAGTTATGTACGGTGTACGAGTAAAGGATTGTTGTTCATCCGGTTAAGGCGCTGAGTAAACCTAGATCAGGGGGTGGCCGTACAGTTAGATACGGTATACGTGCAATAGACAGTTGTTTATCTGGATGTGGCGCTGGGTAAACCTAGATAATCAGTACAGTTAGGTACGATGTACGTGCAATAGACAGTTGTTAATCCGGGTGCGGCGCTGGGTAAACCTAGATAATCAATACAGTTAGGGACGGTGTACGTGCAATAGACAGTTGTTTATCCGGGTGTGGCGCTGGGTAAACATAGATAATCCGTACAGTATGGTATGGTGAATGTGCAATAGACAGTTGTTTACATTTATCCTTGTCGCAATAAATAATCAGTTGCAAAACGCAATTAGAGTACAAATGTATTGTGTTTGATAAAGTTTCTTCTAAAACGTAGGGATGGAATCAATATAGAGCTATAAACAGCCTACTTATGAATCAGGATGAAAAACTTCTCATTTAAGGTTAATACATGTATTTATGTACCATCATATGGGGGTCGCCAATGTAAATTCGGTCATATTTTGTTACATTTTAGTTATTACTATATTTGGAAAGAAATTACAACTATCTCTTAGTTTCTCTTTACTAAGAAGTGATTTTCTTACTCATTTTGACAATCAAATGATATTTTACCGCGAAATGCATAACAATTTATGTCGTCTGCTTCTCAACTCATGGCGTTATTTCAATGATTGTCGTCAACTGTCCGAAGGTACATGTACCTTTTTCCCGTGACGCGAACCATATTGTGCCTGTAAATGACTCAACTTAGCCGACATTTCGGACTAATAAGTACATTGAAGGATCTGGCCTGAAGGTTATAAAGCTGAGATTGGAAATCAGTCTCAAAATGACCAGTCGTCATTTCAGCCAGTCAGATACTTGAGATTTGAGACTCTTTTCCATGCTCAGTTTTATAACCTTGGGCACTGATATTAGTGCATTTCACTCTGAGTTATTAACGCTATAAAAGTTTTATTATATATATATATATATATATATATATATATATATATATATATATATATATATATATATATATATATATATATATATATATATATATATATATATATTCCCTCGTCTTTTAACTGAGTAGGAATATTACATCACGTTTACTTTGTTAAAAGGTCTTCTGCAGTTGATTTTATACATTCTGATATTATTTCAAAAATATATATTTTCGTCATGATACCTAACCAGACACCTTTAAACACGGCGCATACAAATCAGCTGCGTGTTTTCCTAATGTCTCTGGCGAATTCGATTATATTTCAATCAATTGGCGCGACTCGCAGAAGCTCTATTACAATTTTTGATTAAATCTTGAAATAAAGTATTCCAACATTTTTACGGTAGAATTGTGATTACCTGATTTAAATATAAGAGAAATTTGCCAGAGCAACTTCCAGTACAGTTACAGTAAGAAATAAAGTAAGGGAGTCTACTGAAATAATTGAAATATTGAAAAAAAACGTTTACTAGTTATTATACATATGATCCCATTCGTCCAAAAAAAAATGAAATATGCATATCAGAAATGGCCACATCAAGCATACACAGCCTCCCCACACAGCCAAAGAAACAACCGGAAAAACATAATCATCATGATCATCATCGTCGTCGTCATCATCATCATCATCATCATCATCATCATCTAATAAAGATTATTATTTAATTAAAAATACTTATTTACAATGAGTATTTTACAACACTTTGACAATAACAATTGAGCTAACTGATAACTCTCGTTGAATAATAAAGAACCCAATACTACACAATTAAAACACTATGTCATCTTTGCCGGATGCAGGTATAGTTGGAGATTCTAATATCCGTTCTAAGACAAAGATCTTATCGTTTATTCATCTCTTGATGATTTCCTCGTATTGTTTTAAAGCTTCTAAATTCGATTGGGGAGAATGATCTGTTTTTGCTATGATCTTTATTGTAAGCTGTAAGTTTTACTTTTACGCCCGTCAGCATAAACTATCCTTTTTACTTTCATCTTTTAATCTGAATATTATAAGAAATATTGCTTTCAAATTTCGCAAGTAATGCAGATGTTTTATTGATCAAGACTGATTGATGGTCAAGAATTTCGCGGAAGATTAAAACATGTTTGACTCGGTAGGATGTTTACATGTTTGACTCGCAGGGAGTTTGAGAGCAAAGAAGACTAAACAGTAAAATATAGACGATTTATCCCAGTTCTAACGCAATCTCGTTTTTCCTGTGTTAAGTTCTGTTCAAACATTGTCAGATAAAACTTCCACTGTACAGATACATGTATTCCTACTTATTCGTAAAGTACAAAGGGTGAAAGACATTGACAGTTTAGGTTACAAGAATCAGTGAACTATAAGAAGCCGTCAAACATTTTGTATGACTGACACGTTTAGGGGATAAAAACAGAAAATGAGCGGATGTTACCCGTTGCCAGCGGTATTTTGGAATTCTTTATATCAATGATGCGTTTTAAATTTATTAAAGAAAATCGACCGACTAAAACCGTGAATGATGTTTTCGAATTTCACAACTAAAAATTTGAAAATGTTAGCAACCAGTCAAACGTTGTTTTTTTTCTTTAAATATTGATCAGAAAACATTAATCACTCTTAATTGTCGCGTGCATTTGACACGGAATTTTATTGAGGTTTTATTAAATAACTATACGTTATTAGCCCTATAAAAATCATCTGCCACGTTCAATAACACGACGGCCTGCTTTATAACAGGGCCATTATCATTAACACTTTGTCGGCCTCGGGCCGAAAAGTGTTATAGATATAAAGCCCGCATTTGAGGCAAGTTGATGGGCTAATAAGGCAGGGCCGAAAAGGTGATAAAGATTTCAGCAAGAAACTCTAGGAAATGTCAGCCATTTTGTTTTAACTCGGTCTATTTGTCGACGCAGAGATTTTGCGTAATAAGATATACTTAGTTTTCAAACAGGAATTGGTTGATGTTTATTTATGATAACGACTGAGTAAGAGTCTAAAACCGAACGTGTTATAAATTTACAACGTGAAGATTTCGCAAAAACACAAGCATTTTCTGACTTGGATAAAATTGTCGTCTGGGAAAAAGAAACCGGGGGAAACAACATCGTGATTAAGTATTAAATGTGAAAAGTAACAAATACTTGTGGTTATTTAATAAAATTGTCAATAAATAAGTGATTTGATATTGACCCTGTTATTTGACCTCGGGTCAGTCGTATTAGCCCTTGGCCTTCGGCCTCGGGCCAATACGACTGCCCTCGGACAAATAACATGGCCAATATCAAATCACTTATTTATTAACAAATAATCTTATGCTGTGTGACTATGCAACATGCTTATACATTTTTATGTGTAATAGACACTTAGATAATAATCCAACATGATATCACGTTATCATGATTGCGCAACACCCTAAAACCAAGATAGCTTCCAAAGTGGCGGTCACTATAGGAAAAATATACATTTACCATGCTGCACATTTGAAACATTATATATAATGCTTCATTTAATTAATAATGTTTTAAGCTTTTATTCATTTAACGTATTAATAAGCTATTACAGTTACTATATCTATATTTTTTTTTACTTTGGTAACATACTTGTACAAAATAAAAATGTTCATTGATGTAACAATATAATTTTAATATGACTACATTTGATGTGTTGATTTTGTTTTG